>CAUJRU010000002.1:10000000-10679117 GCA_963277665.1 Viscum album
ATCTGAAAAAGAGTCCATCCTTAAATTCTGTCATAGTGAGGCATGTGGAGGTCACTTTTCCTCTAAGAAAACATCTACTAAGATTCTTCAATGTGGTCTCTTCTGGACCACCCTTTAAAGGGACTCCTACACATTTTGTCAAAGCTGTCCTAAGTGTCAACAAGTAGGGTCCATCACAAAAAGGAATCAAATGCCACTCACTCCCATCTTAGTGGTTGAAATCTTTGACTGTTGGGGAATTGATTTCATGGGTCCTTTCCCAAAATCTAGGGGATACCTCTACATTCTCTTAGCTGTTGATTATGTCTCAAAATGGGTTGAGGCCATTCCCACAAAATACAATGATCATAAAACTGTGATTAGATTCCTAAAAGAAAACATCTTCTCTAGATTTGGAATTCTTAGGGATATCATAAGTGATCGTGGAACTCATTTTTGCAATCATCCATTCTCATCACTCATGAAAAAATATGGAATTTTTCACAAAGTGTCCACTTCTTACCACCCACAGACCAATGGTCAAGCTGAGTTAGACAATCGTGAAATCAAACAAATTCTTGAGAAAACTTTCAATCCCTCTAGGAAAGATTGGTCTGAGAAACTCTTAGATTCTCTTTAGGCCTATCGAACCGCATATAAAACCATTTTAGGAATTTCCCAATATAGGTTGGTTTATGGAAAAGCATTCCATTTACCTGTTGAAATTGAGCATAAGGCCTTTTGGGAAATTAAGAAAATGAATTATGACCTCTCATTGGCCAGAACAAAAAGGAAATTAGATCTCAATGAACTGGAGGAACTAAGGATAGAGGCTTATGAAAATTCAAGGATCAATAAAGCTAGAGTTCAAGCCTACCAATCTAGGAATATAAAGGTCAAACATTTTGAACTGGGAAAACTTGTGCTCTTTTATAGTTCAAAACTTCATTTACACCCGGGAAATTTAAGGTCTATATGGTCAGGACCTTTCATAGTGCACCATGTGTACCCCCATGGGGCAGTAGAGATTCAAGATCCCACAAGTGGTTACATCTTCAAGGTCAATGGTCAAAGGTTAAAACCATTCATTGAATCATTCAATAAATAGGAAATAGAGGTTGAGTTAACTGAGCCAACCTATGAAATAGGAAAAAATTGATAGATTTAGGGTCCATGTCGGGCTAACGACGTTAAACAAAGCACTGCATGGGAGGAAACCCATGGTTTTCAAGTTTCCAATAATTTCGTTGTTTTAATCAACTTTATATTTCAAATAGGATTAATGAGACATTTTGATATTTAGAAATAAAAATAATAATAAACTGTTGACCTGTTCTTCTATAATGAGTATGGATGGGTACGAAAGGGGAGCGCCATATTCATCCATGTCACATGGTGTGATCCTTGAGTAATACCTTACCTAGAAATTTAAAAAGAAGACAATGCATCATCAGTTTAATTTACTTTATTTTTATGTGTTTGTAGGTTAAAAAAATAAAAAAAATATAATAATAAAAAAAGTCCACATCGTAGGTCGTGGGGAAAACCCCATCACAACCGGCGAAGCCGTGGGGATTCGAACCCAGGACTGAAGGGAGACAGGGGCGCGCACTTACCACTGACCTATGGCTTCTTGTGCTTCGTTATTCTATAATTTTTATATATATACTTATATTTTACTTCCTTTATTATATATATATATATTGTTTTTTTATGTTTTTTATGTTTTTTTTCCTTTTTCTACTAGGGAACTCTGCAAGTGACATGGATATCAAAGGATTGAAAGGAAGCAGTAAGAACTTCAAACTTCAACCACCAGGTGACTTCATTCCATGATCCTCATTTTCAATTTCCTTTTTGAACTTTCATTCTCTACCTCTACCCCATTATAAATTTTCTTTTCTTAAAACATTGGGGACAATGTTATTTTAAGTTGGGGGGGGGGAGATAAAATAAAAAATGATTTTGTGTTAAAAAAATGAATGATTTGAAGAAGAAAAAATTGTGTAAATGGAAGGAAAAATTCATTTAACTTTGAACATGGTAATACACATTGCACACTTTGAAACTGAATATCAAATAATTTAGCATGCCCTGATTCTGATTTTAATCCTTGTATAATTTCATGAGCATAGATTCTGGAAAGTGTGTCTATCCAATGTGATAATTCATTGTTTATATTTTCATCCAAATAAAAAAAGATCACAATGCACGTCCTTTGGATAGTGGGGTATTAGTTTGAGTTCATGTGGTCCCCTAAATAAATAGCATAGTTTTGGTGATCATTTTAGTTTAATATGAGTATTCAAAAAAATAAAAAAATAAAAAAAATAAAAAAATTGCGCGTAGAGCAATGAAATGACATAATGCGTGGCTTTCGGCACTTGGGGATCGTGACTCCATAGTTTTCTGGCCCAAAGTTAGTAATTTTATCTCTATTTTTGGTAATTTGAATTTTTTTTGAATGAGTTAATTCGAGATGATGCCCGAGTATGTGGGTTTCACTTGGTTCCCTAAGGTCTTTGAGCCTTGGAGTTATCGACAAAGTCTCGCTGCAGGGGTTGACTCTTTTGAGTGCAATTTCAATTACCATGGCAAAATAAAAAAAAAAACAAAAAAAAAAACAAAAAAAAAATTGAATACTCATCTTAATATTGAAATGTGATTCTACCTAGCACTTCTATCATTTCCCCCTTGAATAAAGATGAACCCCCATGTCTATCGTGATGCACAACACATCCTAATACTTAATTGATATTGGATGAAATATGACAATGAATTTGAACAAAGGAATGGGCTTGGGATTGGGATCTACTTATGAAACAATCTTTTATTAAAATATTTTGATGGGTTTCATGATTTTTTGGTATAAGGGTTTCTGGTGATCATTTTGTATTAAAATGTTTATGGAAAAGAGAATTCAAATTTCATATTGTTGAGATATATTTTGCTCGGGACTAGCAAAACTCAAGTTGGGGGGTGTTATTAGCCAATAAATGAGGCTAATATTCATTGTTAATATACATAATATTCATGTTATTTATTATTCATAAACACCATTTTAGTGTATTTTACACTTTGAACATCATTTCACATTATGATTGTAATACCTTCTTAAAATGCACTATTATGTGGTACATTTTTTAACATCATTTAAAGTACCCAATGATTCATATGATTCTAAGGAATCTAATTATAAATATTTTAATGTTATATTTTGGTACATTGATCTACACTTCAATATGAACATGTTTCATTCAAGGATCAATGGAGAATTCATGGAAGAAGATGAGGATATTTTGTGATGAAAGGAAACAATTTTAGAGAAGGCAGATTGGACACCAGCTCACTGATGAGAGTGTGGGGCCCAACATAAAGTCCCAATTAATCCCAACTTTTGTGGGATTATATAAGACATGTATAGGAACAAATCAACCTTCATGAGACAATGCTAATTTGGCCTCCATGGTGGTCATTTAGGCAGCCCAATTTAGTGATAAAATTCTGGGCCAGATTCTGCGGCCCAGAAAAACAGCCAACTAATCTAATCATATCTACGAATATACAAATCCAAATGGGCCCAAATTTTACAGGCAGTTATAAGAAATCCGGAGATCCATTTTCTTATTCTATGTCCCACTATGATTCTACCATATAGATGGTTTTCAAAACGCGTCTGTTCGGTAAAGAAAAGCTGGCTGCCACCTCGGGTCAAGGGTGGAAAAATCAACTCTCCCTTACTTTCCACCCACCTATGGCCTACCAAAATTAATTGAGAAGACTTCGACTGTTGGAGGCTCGACCCAAGGGCTCAAAAATTCCTATTTAAGGCAGTGGTGTTAGAATATTTAAGAATATTTGAGCTTTTTTTCATCTTAATGTTATGCTGCCAATTTCTCTTTGTAATGTTCTTCCTTCACATGTAAGTTGTTTTAATTCATCCTTGTTTCTTAATAAAAGTTCTTATTCTATTATTATTCTGTTCTTATCCTTATCACTTTGATACCATTTGTTAAAGGTGTGAACTTGTTCATACCAAACCTTGTGATATTATCACACAACGGTGGAGTGATCGTTATTTTATTATGTTTTTTTTACTTCTCCATTTCCTCCCTCTTGAGTCTACTTTCCGCTTCCATTGAAACCATAGAATCAATGGAGGGCTAACCCACTTATGGGTTGATCCAAGGGAGTATCAAGGGGCTGGATTGGATGTTATTTATCACCTCATTAATGTATAATCACTTCTTTAATTGAGATTTTTATTTGATGATTTTTAAACTCCATCGTACTTGTTGAATTTAAGGCCACACACTTCAAGTGCTAATACGAACCTTTACCTTGAAGTGCTCAAAACTTTGATCCTTCAAGTGTATAGGTGATTAGTATTAAAGGGTGTAGGCATTAAACCAGTAAGTGATGATTTTGTTTTATCTCCTTAAGTGAACCCATCTCAAATTTAAGAAATTGAAATCACTAAAAAGAAAATACGTCCAATCCACCCCGAGCGACAACCTAGGATAAACTCATTCTTTTAAATTGAATTCACTTAAATCTGTTAGATATCCTCTAAAATCATCTAAAATAAATCCAAGTTGGCCACTTCATAGCCGAAAATAGTCCATAGAATGTGCGTGTCTATAGGTTACTTCTTAGGTCTCTGTGGATTCGACAACCCAAGCTAGACTACGAGGACCATTCTACCTTCATCTCTTGGGTAAATTTGAGCGAGAATCAGTACAATGTTGTGATAAAAATCCTTATGTCATTTCTTATTCAAGAAAATAATTAAATGATTCCCAAATCAACTACACCACCACTGAAAAGGAGTTACTTTCTAATGTGTTTTCCTTAGAGAAGTTTAGGTCCTACCTATTAGGATCCCCCATCACTGTGTTCACTGACCATTATGCACTAAAATACCTCTTCCAAAAACAAGATGCTAAGGCTAGACTAATTAGGTGGTTCCTTCTCTTACAAGAATTTTACCTCACAATCAAGGATAAAAAAGGAGTTGAAAATGTTGTAGCTGATCACCTCTCTAATATGGAATTCAAAGACAACTCAAATCACCTTTCTGTGTCTGATTCATTTCCTGATGAACACTTATACTCAGTGAGTGACTGCCCTTGGTATGCTGACATAGCCAATTTCTTAGTTATAGGAGTCATTCCAAAATTCTCAGGGACTTAATCTTCAAGGAAATTTCTTTCTGATGTTAGACACTATGTGTTTGATGATCCATACCTCTATAAGTTCTGCCCTGACCAAGTCATTAGGAGGTGTGTTCCAGAATCTGAAAAAGAGTCCATCCTTAAATTCTGTCATAGTGAGGCATGTGGAGGTCACTTTTCCTCTAAGAAAACATCTTCTAAGATTCTTCAATGTGGTATCTTCTAGCCCACCCTTTCAAGGGACTCCTACACATTTTGTCAAAGCTGTCCTAGGTGTCAACAAGTAGGGTCCATCACAAAAAGGAATCAAATGCCACTCACTCCCATCTTAGTGGTTGAAATCTTTGACTATTGGGGAATTGATTTCATGGGTCCTTTCCCAAACTCTAGGGGATACCTCTACATTCTCTTAGCTGTTGATTATGTCTCAAAATGGGTTGAGGCTATTCCCACAAAATCCAATGATCATCAAACTGTGATTAGATTCCTAAAAGAAAACATCTTCTCTAGATTTGGAATTCCTAGGGCTATCATAAGTGATCGTGGAACTCATTTTTGCAATCATCCATTCTCATCACTCATGGAAAAATATGGAATTTCTCACAAAGTGTCCAATGCTTACCACCCACAGACCAATGGTCAAGCTGAGTTAGCCATTCATGAAATCAAACAAATTCTTGAGAAAACTATCAATCCTTGTAGGAAAGATTGGTCCGAGAAACTCTTGGATGCTCTTTGGGCATATCGTACATCATTCAAAACCATCCTAGGAATGTCACCATATAGGTTGGTTTATGGAAAAGCATGCCATTTACCTATTGAAATTGAGCATAAGGCCTTTTGTGCAATTAAGAAAATGGATTATGACCTCTCATTGGCCGGAACAAAAAGAAAATTAGATCTTAATGAACTGGAGGAATTAAGGATGGAGGCTTATGAAAATTCAAGGATCAATAAAGCCAAAGTTCAAGCCTACCAATCTAGGAATATCAAGGTCATACATTTTTAACCAGGAAAACTTGTGCTCTTGTATAGTTAAACTTCATTTACACCCAGGAAAGTTAAGGTCTAGATGGTCAGGTCCTTTCATAGTGCATCATGTATACCCCCATGGGGCAGTAGAGATTCAAGATCCCACTAGTGGTCACATTTTCAAGGTCAATGGTCAAAGGTTAAAAAAATTCATTGAATAATTCAATAAATAGGAAATAGATGTTGAGTTAATTGAGCCAATCTATGAACCAGGAAATAATTGATAAATTTAGGATCTATGTCGGGCTAACAACGTTAAACAAAGCGCTACACGGGAGGCAACCCGTGGTTTTTATGTTTCTAATCTTTCTGAATCATCTTTATTTTTCAAATAAGATTAATTAATCATTTTTATACTTAAAAATAAAAAAATAGACTTTTGACATGTTCTTCTATTATGAGTATGGATGGGTACGAAAGAGGAGCACCATATTCATCTGTGTCACGTGGTGTGATCCTTGAGTAATACCTTACCCAGAAATTTAAAAAGAAGACAATGTATTATTAGTTTATTTTGTTTTATTTTTATTATTTTATAGGTTAAGATAAAAATAATAAAAATAATAATAATAATAATTAAGAAAGGGGACACGCCATAGGCTGTGGGGAAAACCCCGTCACAACCAGCAAAGCCGCGGGGACTCGAACCTGGAACCGAAGGGAGACAGGGGCGCGCACTTACCACTGACCTACGGGGAACTTTTCAAGCAACATGGATATCAAAGGACTAAATTAGAGCGACAAGAACTTCAAACTTCAACCACCAGGTGACTTCATTCCATGATCCTCATATTTCAATTTCATTATTGAACTCCCCTTTTATTCCTCTACCCCATTCTAAATTTTATTTTTTACGAAACTAGGGACAGTTTCATTCTAAGTTGGGGGGTGTGGAAACAAAATGTTTGTTTAAAAAAAACAATGATAAAAAAGGTAAAATTCCTTTATCATTCATATAATAACATCTTTGATCACATTAAAACTACATATCAAATAACTTTTATTTCATTGACTCTTAATTTAATTCATGATTAAGTTTAAAAGCATTGATTTTGGAAGTTTGGTTGTCCAATGAAAATTTTCATCATTTTTATTTTCATCCATTAAATCAAAATGCCACAATGCACGTCCTCTAGACTGTGGGGTAATAATTTGAATTTTTGGGGTCCCATAATAAATAGCATAGGCTGGTTTGATTTTTATGAATAATATGAGTATTAAAAAAAATATATTAATAATAAAATAAAAAAAAAATAATTTTTTTTGCGTGTAGAGCAATGGATTGATAAAATGTGAGGATTTCGGCACTTGGGGATCGTGACTCCAGAGTTTTCTAGCCCTGAGTTTTTCAATCTATCTCTATTTATGGTAATATGACTTTGTTTTTGATTAAGTTAACTCGAGACGATGCCAGAGTATGTGGGCTTCACTTGGTGCCCTAAGGCCTTTGAGTTTGGGATTCATCGGCAAAGTCTTGCTACATGAGTTAATTTGATTAACTGTAATCTCAATTACTATAGCAATATTGCAAAAAAAAAATCCAAAAAAAGGGGAATGAAGAATACTCATATTAGGATTAAATGTGATTCCACCTAGTGCTTCCATGATTTCCCCCTTGAATGAAAATGAACCCCCATATCTATTGTGATTCACAACACATCATTACACCTAATTGAGTTGGATGAAGTATGATGATGGATTTGATCAAAGGAATGGGCTTGGGATTGGGATCTGCTTTTAAATTCATCTTGTTTTAAATTATCTTGATAGGTTATAAAAATATATTTGTGTGCAGTTTACATTGTGAGCACTGTTTGTTATAATGTGTTTGAAGAAAGGAATTCAAATAAAATCATTGAATTATTTGCTCGGGAATAGCAAATATCAAGTTGGGGGGTGTGATTATCCAATAAAAACATATATTTTAATTACATTTTAATGGTATTAAATGTTCATTTTTGATCTTATGGGCTTGAGTTAGTGCATTTTCATTATGAACATCCATTCTCATCATTTGTGCACTTCATGCCTAATATACACCAATTTAGGCCCAATGAGTCATCTGATTCTAAGGAATGTAATTATCAATATTTTAATTTTATATTTTGGGAACTATATCTACACTTAAATGTTAACATTTTTCATTTAGGGATCAATGGATTATTCATAAACGATGATGGAGATATTTGGAGATGAATGGAAGCAATTCTAAGAGAAGGAAGATTGGAAACCAGCCCACTTATGAGACTGTGGGGCCCAACATACAGGCCAAATAAATCCCATATTTTGTGGGATTCTAGAAGATATGTATAGTAACAAATCACTCTGCATGATCCAATGCTAATTCGGCCTCTATAGTGGTCATTAAGGCGACCCAAGTTAGAGATACAATTCTGGGCCAGATTCTGCGGCCCAGAAAAACAGCCCACTAATTTGATCATATATAGTAATCCAAAACTTAAAATAGGCCCATATTTTACATGATGTTAGAAGACATCAGTAGATACATTTTATTCTTATATGACCCACTCTGATTCGGCCATATAGAAGGGCTTCCAGACGCGTCTGTTTGGTGAAGGAAAGCTGGCTGCCACCTCGGGTCAAGGGTGGAAAAATCAACTCTCCCTTACTTTCCACCCACCTATGGCCTACCAAAATTAATTGAGGAGACTTGGACTATTGGAGGCTCGAACCAAGGGCTAAAAAATTCCTATTTAAGGTAGTGGTGTTGGAAGATTTAAGGATCTTTGGTGCTTGGTTCAATTGTAATGTTATGCTGCGATTTTGTTGTCTCAAATTTGTCTTTCACTTGTAAGTTGTTCAATTCACTTTAGTCTCTTAATAAAAGTTATTCTTATCCTCTTATTCTGTTGTTATACATCTCACTTTGATACCATTTCCTCAAGGTGTGAATTTATTCATACCAAATCTTGTGAAATTATTCACACAACAGTGGAGTGATCATTTTATTTTTGTTGTTTTCTTTACTTCTCCATGTCCTCCCTCATGAGTCTACTTTCCGATTCCATTGAAACCATAGAATCAATGGAGGGCTAACCCACTTATGGGTTGATCCAAGGGAGTAGCAAGGGGCTGGATTGGATGTTATTTATCACCCCATTAATGTATAATCACTTCTTAAATTGAGATTTTTTATTTGATGATTTTTAAACTCCATCGTCCTTGTTGAATTTAAGGCCACAGACTTCATGTGCTAATACGAACCTTTACCTTGAAGTGCTCAAAACTTTGATCCTTCAAGTGTATATGTGATTAGTATTAAATGGTGTAGGCATTGAACCAGTAAGTGATGATGTTGTTTTATCTTCTTAAATGAACCCATCTCAAATATAAGAAATTGAAATCTTTGAAAAGGAAATACGTCCAATCCACCCCGAGCGACAACCTAGGATCAACTCATTATTTTAAATTGAATTCACTTAAATCTATTAGATATCCTCTAAACTCATCTAAAATCAATCCAAGTTGGCCACTTCATAGCTGAAAACAGTCCATAGAATGTGCGTGTCTATAGGTTACATCTTAGGTCTCTGTGGATTCGACAACCCAAGCTAGACTACAAGGACCGTTCTACATTCATATCTTGGGTAAATTTGAGAGAGAATCAACATGTTGGATGATTTTATAGGTCGTGATCATATGGAATATTACCACTTATTCCACCGCAAAACTCCAAAGAAATTTAAGTTCAGGTTAAACAATAACTCTATTTTCTTGAATTGTTTTTAATTTGATCTTGAAGATTTTTACATCCATATGTCACACATGGTTATACTATACTTAAACTCATAAAAAAGAAATCATTGAACCATTCCACCGGTTCATCGTTGATGCTGTTCGGATCTGCTCGATACGTCAAGATGATCGAGAGAACCTCTATACTGTTTTTGGTCAAATGAAGGTACTCTTTCTTTTCCACATCTGTAGTTGTTAAGGTACTGTTACTTATAGGGTACACAAGAGGATACATTGGATGCTTGATTCTTCACTCCAATGACTATTCCATGTGTAGGGGATTACAAACCAACTCAAACTGATTCAGAACGATCCATTGCTTCAGATTCCAGGATTGGTCTTGACTCCAATGACTATTCCATGTCCAGGGGATCACTGGCCGTATTGATATCCTAACCAGCATCCATATGATGGTGAGGGTGTACTCCCTCATGTAATTGAACATGTTGTATTTATTTCCAGTACTTTGTCAAGTATATACTTTCTCCCGCAGGAACTTATTATGTGCATAATTGTCTCTGATTCTAATTTGTATCAAGTATTGTTGATCTACATACTCATATTTACTTTCATGAGAGTTGGATTGCAATAAATATTATTTGTTCATTATTTTGATTTCTGTTTTCAATATTTTTTTTCCAATTATATGTATTCTATTTTATTATAACATAATATGTTTTTCAATCTAATGAATTATTACATGTTTTGTTGTTTACATCACTATGACCTCAATTACAACATTATTTATCATAATTATCAGAATTACAAATGTTAATTTCAATGTTATTTTCATTCATTTAATTATAATATCCTTGATGAAAATAATTTCTTATTTCTTATAGATTCTTCTTCATCTTTTGAAATGTATTTATCCAAAAGGTATTCTACATTCATAATGAAGTCTCCATATTTTTTCCAGTTGTATTCTAATAATTAGTATCATTATTTTGTGATTTCAAACTATTGAATATTCATGTTCATTATTAACATTGATATTCTTAAAAAATGAACTGAACCATATCACCGTGCGAACGCATAATCCCTGAATTTTGTTATATCACCGTGCGAATGCACGGACGAGTACTAGTTTTTTAATAATCTATAGGTGCACACACATGTTTATTTATATAATATATATATATATATATATATAGGTGAGTACTAGTTTTTTAATAATCTATAGGTGCACACACATGTTTATTTATAATATATATATATATATATAATAAATAATGGAGAGCTCTAGGATGGAGAGTCTCTCTCTTCACACTCGTGGCCAAAATCTGGCACCAATATCTCATGGCCAAAATCTGGCACCAATATCTCGTGGAGAGTCTCCTCTGATATATTTTCTGTTTTAGATCTAGAAGGCCATGACGCCAATGGGTGGTCGGTGACTGAGGGTCACGGGGTGCAGTGCATCGTTGATACAGACTTGTGATTGGCGGTGAAATCGGCCAATGTGCCCTGAGTGGGGAAGGATCTTAGGTGCGGGCCGGTGGTGGGATCTGGCATTGACGGAGGATATGATTGCGGCATTCGATCTCGACTACAACTGGACGGTGGAGATCTAGTGATAAGAGGAGTGCGCCAGTGCTGAGGGTTTGGGATCCCGGGTCATGACCGACGTCGAGATGCAAGGTGCACGCCGGAAGACCCTCGGTGAGTCTCCGATGGAAATAGAGCAGGAGCCGAAAAGGCGGATGGTGGTGCTTGGGATTTGGGAGACGACCAGCGATGGGATACTGCGATATGGCGACGATATGGTGCTCTAATTTTTTTTCCACTGGCGATAGTGCTCGGGAGAAGGTCATCCCCTTCGAATTCGGGATGTTGGAAGCCAGCATCGATCTTGGCATGGACGCACTCATGACGTGGATGGATTGGAGTGCAGACTAGGGATGACCTCAGGCGATGGAAGACCTTGGTGATCTGTGGTCCGGCGAGCAAGGAGGGGCGCGTGGGACAGGGTGGCGTTGACCTTAGCCCTCGTTTGGCAGCGGAGAAATGGGCGGAAAAGAAATGACATGAGATGATTTCAACTCATATCCTCCATTTGACACAGATTAGTGGAATTGAGAGAAATCATTTGATAAAACGGAAGGAAACATTTCTCCCCCACCTGCAGGTTTCAAATCACCCCAAAATCGGGGTGATTTGGAAGGAAATTGACCCCAATAAAACCGTTTTTTTATATTTCCTATATTATCCTTTTATACCGATTTTAGTTTATTCAATATTTTTATCTATAATTATATAAAGATATTTATAAATATATATTTATAATTATATAAATATTTTTTATAAATATCTATGTATTTTTAATTTAATATTTATATATAAATATATTTTAAATATATGTTTAATATATTAATAAATATAAATATATATATATATATATATTTTATAAATATATATATTTATGAAAGAATATTTATACAATTATATTTATATATTTATATATTTATAAAGATATTTATAAATACATATAGTTATAATTATATAAATATTTTTTGAAAAAAATATATTTATTTATAATAATATAAATATTTATTTAAAAATCAAAGATACAATTTAAGATTACAATATTTTTTTTATTTGGAATAATTAAATATTGGGAAGCTATAATTTTTTAATAAGGGTTATTTTTGTCATATTATCAAAATATTTCTTTTCTTTTCTTTTAAAAATTATCACCAAACAAGATGGAGAGAAATTACAATCATTTCTTTTCTTTTACTAAATTTCTCATCCAAAAAAATTGAAAAGAAATCAAAATCATTTCCTTTCTTTTCTTTTCTTTTATGAATTAGGAAATCATTTCTTTTCTTTTACTAAAAGATGACCAAACATAGTGTTAGAGTTGGTGGCGATAAAGACCTCAGGATGCGGGGAACGTGTTTCCAAGAGATACTAGATACTGGATAGCAAGTGTTTTCATTCTAGAGGGAATCCAAATTGGGTGGGTTTGCCGATGGATATTTTGAGTGTTGGGGCACGGAGCCCGGCGCCACAGCGGAACCCGTTGCAGAAACACACAAGAGAAGAGAAGATTTCACCTGAAGTCCTTTTATCATCCGAAGGAAATTTATCACACCACACCCGAAGACATTTTTACAACGCACCCAAAGGATTTCTCTCTCAACACATGACACCCATGAACGTACCATTTTTTTTCGTACCGCCGATCATCACAACCGGGACATGCCACTTGATCTCTGCAACCAAGAGGACTTTCGATACATGGCACCGTCATCGTCATCGTCTTCAATCATTATTGCCGACACGCCGTCGTCAACAATCCTCTGCCCATCGTCGCACGCCATCCTCTTCGTACACACGCTTTCATTCTTTGTTGTTGACACGCCATCATCGTCGGCGTTATCACCTCTGCTTCATTCTCGCCATCTTCGCTTCGCACCAGTTACCGTAAACGCGGCAACCCCTTCGTCGTTCTCTCTTGACAGCTACATCTTTGTCATCCCACATTCCAAAACATGCTACCAGATCCTATTATATAGATATCATGTCCATATTTACATTTTATGTGGTCAACATTCATTATTCCATCAATTAATATTGGGAATAACTCTTCACTAATGTTGGGAGAAAATCCTCCATTAATGTTGAAAAAATCCCTCCATTAATAATTTTCTCTCTCCTCAATATTTAAATTTTAAATCAAATAATCCCATAAATCTCCACCTTGATTTAAATTTCAAATACTCCACATTCATTTACACCATCTGGATCAATTTGATCGCCGAATCCACCAAGCTCCAAATGTCACCCAATGAACGAAACACGCCACATGACACCTGCGACCAAGAAGACTTTCGATATTACAGCAACACTGCTGATACCGCTGTCATTTTCGATGACATCCGTGTCCTTGATAAGCTAATCCACCAGATGCTTTCCACCGTATTTTGCAACCAAGCACTTCAACCAATCCCTCTGATACCACTGTTGGGGTCCAGAGCCCGGCGCCACAACGGAAGCCGTTGCAGAAACACACAAGAGAAGAGAAGATTTCACCTGAAGGCCTTTTATCATCCGAAGGCATTTTATCACACCACACCCGAAGGTATTTTTACAACGCACCCAAAGGATTTCTCTCTCAATACACGACACCAATGAATGTACCATTTTTGTTTGTACCGCTGATCATCACAACCGGGACACGCCGCTTGATCTCCGCAACCAATAGGACTTTTGATACATGGCACCGTCATCGTCGTCGTCTTCAATCATTGCTGCCGACACACCGTCGTCAACAATCCTCTGTCCATCATCGCACACCATCCTCTTCGTGCACATGCTTTCATTCACCATTGTTGACATGCCATCATCGTCAGCGTTATCGCCTCTTCTTCATTCTCGCCATCTTTGCTTCACACCAGTTACCGCAAACGAGGCAACCCCTTCGTCATTCTCTCTTGGCAGCTACATATTTGCTAGCCCACATTCCAAAACATGCTACCACATCCTATTATATAGACATCATGTCCATATTTCCATTTTATGTGGTCAACATTCATTATTCCATAAATTAATATTGGGAATAACTCTTCATTAATGTTGGGAGAAAATCCTCCATTAATGTTGAGAAAATCCCTCCATTAATAATTTTCTCCCTCCTCAATATTTAAATTTTAAATCAAATAATCCCAACATTGAGGTCTATAGGGCTTTTTTATTTGGGCTTTTGGGATCTCAAATATGGGTCTATAGGCCATGATGTGTGGATTTTCAAGTCAGATTTTTGTGTTTTTGGGTGGCTTTGTTTTGACACATTCTTGGTTTGGCAATGCTTTTGTGCTGCACTCTTACTGGTTTTCTGTATTTTCATTTTTTTTTCATTAATAAATTTTTAGGGTTGAGTACTCTTGGTACCTGAACTTTCCTGGTAAGTATATATATATAATGTATTTGTATAGCATATTTATTATATATATATATTATAATATGTTTATATGATGTATTTATACAATATACTAAATTTTTATTTATATACATTTATCAAACATTTTTATATACTTAAATTATAAATACATTTATATATGTGTGTGAGAGACTATATATATACTTGTATGTTTATGTGTGTATTTGGTTTGATTTGTAATCCTCTCCACTAGATATAAATATATTATAAATACATTTATCAAATATATTTATTATAAATACATTATTTGGTTTGGTTTGATTTGTAATCCTCTCCACTCCCAGTTGGCCAATTTTTGGTGGGGCACCCATGAGGGCAAACATAACTCCCACTGGATGTCTTGGGAGAAGCTGTGCATCTCAAAATTTTGTGGGGGCCTTGGATTTAGGAATCTCAAATGGTTTAACGATACTCTTTTGGCGAAGCAAGGATGACGTCTTCTCTCCAATCCAAATGCCCTGTTCTCAAGGGTTTTGTGGGCAAAGTATTTCCCTCATTCTGATTTCTTGCACGCCCAGCTAGGGACACGACCAAGCTTTTTGTGGAGGAGCATTTGGAGAGAAAAATCTCTCATTGAATTGGGCTGTGTTTGGAGAATTGCAGATGGGAATAATGTTAACATTTGGAATGATCCATGACTGGAAGATGACGTTAATCATAAGGTTTCCTCACCGGTTGTTCCTGGATTCGAAGATGCAAGAGTACGTGATATGCTCGATGTCTCGCTTGAGGAGTAAGATCGGGGGAAGCTTTGTTGCTGGTTTAATGAGGTGGATCGTCAGCTTATCATGAGTATCCCTCTCACACCAGGTGTGGGCCCTGACTAGATATGCTGGACTAGGGAACGTCATGGGAGATATTCTGTTCGTTCCGGTTACAAAATGAGGGTCCAAGGTTTGGCCCAGGTCTTTACTGATAATCGGTGGAAGAGCCTTTGGTCACTCGCTGCTCCCCCGAAGGTGAACTTTTTTTGGTGGCAGGTCTGCGCTGGGGTTCTTCCAACCCGTGACTTTCTGGTGCGGCAACACTTGGTGGAGGACGACACTTGTCCCTTGTGCCTCTAAGAAGTGGAATCCCCTTTGCATGCAATTCTTTCCTGTAACGGGGTGAAAGGGGTGTAAATGGTTTGGAAGTCGAATTTTGGTAGGTTCTTTGACCGTTCAATTGGGTTGGTCCAAAACTTTTCTTTATGGGTGGCTTCTTTGGAACCGAGAGTGGTTGGGCTTATCTGCACAATTTCTTGGTTGGTTTGGACTCGACGGAATGAATGTATCTTCCAAATGAAAGTGACCCCTGATCACCTTTGGGTGGATAGAGCTTTGGAGTGGATGAATGGATGGAAGACCAGCGAGGCGGTGCATTATTTTGGCCACACTCGGCATGAAATTCCTTCTTGGTCTCCCCCCTGAGGGTTTTCTTAAGATTAATACAGATGCTACGGTCTCTGCATACTCCAGGGTCGGTATTGGGCTCATTGCTCATAACAGTTCTTACCAGATTGTGGAAGCTCAGTGTAGGGCTGTGCCTAACTCTTGGAGTCCTGTGGTGGCGGAGGCCTCGGCCATCCTGCATGGGATTCTTTTTGCCCGTTCCAAAAAATAGCCCAAGAATCTAACTGCCTCGCAGTGGTGAACACTCTCTCATCAAAGGAAGACGACTCTCAACCTTATGGTATCATCTTGAGGAAGACCTGGTCCCTGACCAATGGTTTCAATGCTTGCACATTTTCTTTTGTCAATAGGGATGAGAATACGAAAGCCCATCGCTTGGCTCATTTTGGGAAATCATGGGGTGATCATTGTTGGGAGAACTCATTTCCTGATTGGCTTTGTAGGCCTGGTTTGCTTAATCAGTAATATATCTTTTCTTTTCCTAAAAAAATACATTAATATAATGTATTTATATAATATATTATATACATTTATATAATGTATTCTAAGAAAAAATAAATATATAATTTTTAAATACATTTATGCAATATATATTTATGTTTATGCGATCATTGTTAAATCTAATTTTTAATTATAATTAATTTAAGGGGGTTTTACTCATAGATTTTCATGTGCGTGTGTGTGTAAATTTTTACACACACACATATTAATATATATTTACTTATATTTGTGTGTGTTTGTAAATATATATAAATATATGCAAATAAATACATGTTTGTCTAGTATATATACATATTTATATGTATTTTTATTATATAATGCATTAATTATATATTCATTTATAAAATGCATTTATCTAATGTTTTTTATAAATATTTTTATATAATATGTTTATATAATGTATGTATATAACATATTTTAATATTTTTTTCAACGCATATATACATTTATATAATCTATTATATTATATAATGCATTTACATACAATATTATTGTAAATGTATTTTTAATATATTAGTGTACATAATTCATTAATAAATTTGTGTGTTTATGTTTGTAAAATTTATTTTCTTATTATTAAATTCAATTTTTTTGAAAAAAAATTAAAAACTGGGTGTTAGGAACCTCTACAAATATAAGAAATTAACAAAGGTTTATAACCCAATATAATTTTTTACATTTTGTAAATTAATCAATTATATATTTAGCAGTGGTTATCCTTAATCCATCACAAAATAATTATTTTTCAGTGGTTTCAAGACAACAGTTGCTAAATATATAATTTATTTTGTTAAGAAAGTTTTAAAAAATTTTCAAGGATTATAAACCCTCCAATAATATAAGCGATTATCGGGCATTATAAAGCACCACTAATCATTTTTTATTACAACACGCGCAAGGAAAGGAACCGACCCAGGGACTCGACCCCGCGACCGCCGCCTGAAACCCCTAACCCCCCTGCCACCACAGCCGCCTATGTGGGGAAAATGCATCACTAATATCTTATATTACCATTAGTTTATAACCCCCTTACTTTTTTTTAATTTTTTTAATAAATTGATTATATATTTAGCGTCGATTAACCTGAAACTATAGCTAAATTACTTAGAAATATAATTTGTAGGTGGTTGGGTAAAACCCTCTCTAGAAAATCATTGCTAATATATAGTTTTTTGGTAGTGTGATAGGGTGAGAGTGTTTTTACAGTATACCTCATTAGGATATGATGGTGTATGAGTTATCAGATATCGTCAGGTGGGATCTGACCTAAGTTCGGTATTTCAAGTATAATTCTTGTGATGCATGTGTCTTCTTCGCCAAGAAGAAAGATAGGCATGGATTATCACAAGCATGTATGAGTCATGTTTCCTAAAGGGCTGAGTAACACTCCCCATATACTTACACATGCTACCACTTGATCATTAGTAACCAGTGAGTCGAGGTGAGTGGGTCAATCCTTATGGGTCATTAGACTTGGACTCTATTTATTTACATGATATGAGTTTAAATGTATGTGGGTAAACCTTATATTTCATTATAGTTATAGGTATCGTCATGGAGTTGGATTTAAATATTAGGATTAGAAGTGTTCTAGAGACTGATGTTTTATCAGGAGTTTGTCGAATGATTTTTTCTGAACTATTGTTTATTTATGCGTATTTGTGCTGCATACGTATTGGAAAAGGGTTATCTGGTTTATTTATTCACGGATTCATGTTCTTTGTTTTGTCCTGTAACTTTTCTATATTATATTTTTTCCTCATTTATTTTATATATATTGGACTAATGTATTCTATATGGGATTCATATTTTTTTCCTTGGGTTTTGGGTATGTTTGATGTATGAATCAGTCATGTTAAATTTTTGATAGATTAAGAAATGACCATTATATGTTTTATTTAAGGGCATAAACTCCCTGTGACTGTTCTAGGACCTTTACACCATTTTGAAGCCTTTGGTATATGGTGGGTGGGGGGCATGCCTAAGGTCAAGTAGTGACTTGGGTTGGGAACGATTTGGGTGTGCCACTTCAAGATGTTTTAAATAGTATCAAAGCTTGTGTTTTATAGAGATAGAATTAATAGGAGGTTGATATAGTATACAAGGACTTGAGATATATTAGGATACCTAGTGTTGAGAGTGGATACTCTATAAAAATTTGGTTCTTGGGTCAAGAATCCCAGTATAGGAGGAATGAGGATCCCATCAAGTCATAAGGTTTAGTGAAGAGTCAATTTTTTCATTTCTCATGCATCATGACAATGGCATGATTAGGGCATGGTACACAAACCTATGCGTAGTGTTGTTTGGAATAGGACCTCAACATGGTCTAATATTTATTAAAAGAAACTAATAATCTATACAATGTTTCCATAAAAATATTTTAGCCTTCAATGGGTATTTTCAAACCTAGGGTAATCTCGTTTGTATGTTAAAATGATTTGTCTAGGTTTTCAAAATGGGTGGTCAATGGGTGTGACCATGTTGCTAGTCTTCAATTATTTTATTGGGAGTGATCCAGTTGTTTTAATTAGAATGTTTTAAGATATGTGTCATTGATTTTTAAAGAAACATGTTTGATTTAGGGTTATGCGTTGGGTGTTTGGAATAGTTCTCAAGAAACCATTATAAGATTTGATGGCTTCAGGGTTTGGACCGTGTATCCTGTTTTCGATGGCTGATTCCTATGGTGGTGAGAGCACCATTGTAACACCCCGAGCTTCCATGATACGCTTCTCTTTCAATAATGTAATAGCTTGCATTGTACGCAAGTTCGAGATTCTAACACACCGCGACCAATAAAAATAGCCATTATGAATAGTAATACCCAATTTTTGAAATTATATATATTTTATATTACAAAATAGACTTCATTTTTGGATTCGAAATATCGAAATTAGCCTATGTTGAATTTTTGGTATTTTTCTGAGAACTTCCAATTTTTTATGAATAGTGAAAAATATTTAAAAACAAAATTTTTAATCAAAATAAATTATAATGATAAATTATAATATTGAGTGGTTTTAAAGTATAATTAGAATATATTTTTACCATTTTATCCAATGGTGTTCATTAGAATTAATTTAACTTTGAAATTGGACATAAACAATTGTCAATTTTTTGATATATATTGTTTCTTAAAAACACGCTATTTGTTGTGACAGCGAGAATTAATTATAAAATTAATTATAAAATTAATTAATGCAACTTATATGTTTGGAATTTTGTAAAATAGACCTCATTTTTGAATTCGGAATATCAATTATAGCTTAGGGTGAAATTTTGGCATTGTTCTGAAAAACTTCAATTTTTGATGAATAGTGAAACCACTAAGTGGTAGTTAAAAACTGATTTTTTCGTTTAAATGAAACATTACCACTTCTGTGATTTGATTTTCAAAAATCCGACATACATGGTTGTTATTAGAAAGTAAAATGTGGTTCAATGGGTTTAAAATAATTTTTAGTGAATAGTAACTTTTAAGTTTAATTAATCGCGATTAAAGGTAATTAGTAAAATTTAAGGTAAAAATGATATTATAAAAATAGGAAAATACCTTTACACTTGTCCTACCCTTATTGGATGAGTCATGGCCGACCAAGACAATCCATGAGTCAACTTAGGGACCCCATGGAGCCACTTGGGTAAGAAAATGACATTAATAACTTTTTATTTAAAGTAAAAATAAAATTGTCACAAACATGTGTTGTTTTACTAAAACAATTATTACATGGGGTTATATAAGTTAACTTTTTGACTATAAATATTCATTGGAAAGATAAAAAGATTTAATACATCATGATATTTTTTTTATAATTTTTAGACATTAGATAAATTAAATTTTTTATGACACCATGATGATGCAGCGATTACCTCATTAATTAATGCTTTAAATAAAATGAAAAGATAATGTAAAATCTAAGACTTACACTTGTCAAAAACCTATTGGATGAGTATATTTCGAACCCTTATCACCTTATCCTCAAAATATATAAGTGTGGTACCTTTAAAATCTGAAACTCATTATATAATAAAGTAACATTTCATGAGTTTCCAAGAGTTCCCCTCCTCTCCTCTTATAAAAGGCCCCCACCACTACCACCTTACTCACACCTTCAAAGCCTTTTGGCTCGGCCAACCTCTCACTACCACAAAACTGGGCAAGCCCAGCGCCACCCCTTTATCAGCACTAACGAAAAAGCGCTGATAAAGGGGGGGGGGAGCTTTATCGGTGCTAAAAAAGCACTGATAAAAGTACCCCTTTATCAACGCTTTTTTTAGCGCTGATAAAGGGACCCCCTTTATCAGCGCTTGTTTAGTAGCGCTGATAAAGGGGGGGCCTTTATCAGCGATTTTTTTAAAAGCGCTGATAAAGGGTCGACTTCAAATTTTTTTAAAAAAAATATATTAATATATAAATATAGTTATATAGTTATATTGATATAGATATAATATATAATTTTTAAATATATTTTAGATAAGTATAAATGTACATTTACAGTTAATATACTTAATATATAAGATATTTATTGAAAATGGATTCTTAAAAAATTAAATTTTTTTTAATTAATAATTTGATAATTATTATGGAGTAATAGTAATTTAATAACAATTTGAAGAATAAAAAAATAAAAAAAATTAAAAAAAGATCCAAAATATTTTGAAAACGCAACTCAAACTTCAAACGGGCATAACTTTTGATCCGGGTGTCCGTTTGAGCTCTACCACATATCAAATCAAAGACTGCGACGAGCTCTACATCATTGTGATTGGAGGGAGCCCTTGTCAAGCATTTTTCGAGGCCAAAAGAGGCCCAGAAGGCCTCCAAAACTGAGTTTTTTGTCGGGGTACCCAGATTTTTTAATATTTTGTGGATTTTCAACCTCGTTTAAGGGGGTATTATTGGTTTTTTTTGGTGAGGACTAAATTTATTCCAAGGTATTACATTCATATTGATATTATGTCTTTGAAATTTCATCATTTTTTATAATTCACTACTATTTATAATCAAATATATAACTATATGTACATATTTTTTATATATTCACACCTAAAAATTAAATTTTTTAAATAAATAATTAAACATATTTACATATAAAATATATTAGATTTATTTAAATAATAAATAATATCCATTTTATTTAAAATACCAGTATATGAATATTTATATATCTACTATATATTAATATAACTATACATATATTAATATAACTATATATATATATATATTAATATAACTATATGTATATATTAATATAACTATATATATATATATTAGTATAACTATATATATATATTAATATAACTATATATTTTAATATAAATATATATTACTATATGAATAAATATAACTAAATATATATATAAATAAATAGATATATCATGAATAAGAGAACAAATCAATATAGGGTAGTGGCAAAGGCTTTAGGTGTGCAGGGGGAGGTCTCGAGATCAAATTCAGGTAGAGGCACGAATGCACGTGCAAGGTTGATTTAAAGGGCTAGCGCTGATAAAGGGTGTAGGCGGTGCGGGCAGGCACTGGAGGTGCGGGAAAGCGCTGATAAAGGGGGGCTCAAGCGCTGTAAAAAGCCCCCCCCTGAGATTGGCAGTATTTTTTTTTTATTTTTATTTTTTTTTTTATTTTTGTCAGCGCTAAAAAAAAGCGCTGATAAAAGTGGTCTTTATCAGCGCTTTTTGGAGCACTGATAAAGGGGACCCCCTTTATCTTCGCCGGCTTTATCAGCGCTTTTTTAGCACTGATAAAAGCCATTTTTAGTGCTGATAAAAGCCGTATTTGTAGTAGTGTCTGCCCAAATACTCTCTCAACTTCCCTCTCTTACTCCTAGAAGCCTCACTTTGGGCATAATTCTTCCCAAGGAAGCCTTTGGCTCAAATCAAAAAGGAGTTACCCGATTTTAAGGTAATGTCTTCCCTTATGTTATTTTGTTTTATTTTGCTTCTCCAACCCCTTAAACTCTTTTTATTCATTTATTTTGTAAAAAAAACAGTATATTCAATATACTAGGATGTTTTTATGATAAGTATTTGATTTACACTTACACACACCTTCGTCTAATGGTTGAAGAACATACTGTTTCTGTGGGTGGCGAAATACTGCCTCACGAAATGATGATTGTTCAATATTCTTTTAACACCTCTAATGGTGGCCATTATGATGACACTATTTTTATATATGATATATATTATGTTTTTGTTTTCCTTATGATTCTGTATTTTTCATTTATGGCATACCTTTATGATTTCCATTATGGGTAAATGCGATAATTTCATTTTAGGAAGTGCGGACTACCGCCCCCTCAAAGTGATTTGAATCGTTAATGCCATATGTGGGATGTATAAAGGATGGAGTAAATGGTATTATACATTATATTATACTGTAATTATAGTATACCTTTATATAATTATAATTTCATTCCATTAAATACGAAATAGAAATGAAAGTAGCGTTCATGCGTACGTACGACTTACCGTCTCCATGAACGGTGCATTTCATTACTTACCTTTAAATGTTACGTAATATTATGAATGAATGTATATAATGGATATATATGATATATATGATATCTACATCCTAAATATAATTCTGGAGATAATGGATATTCTACCACATAAACAACTTGTAATTATAAGAAGTTTATTGTTGACTCAAGTACCAAAGATCGACAAAACGACCGTTATTAACTTAAATGACTACATAATTTTCGTAACATTGTAATAAGTGATATAAAAGGGATAATGAACTTTTAAAAGGTTCTTAAGAAAGTAGAGATTAACTCTAGTTTATTATTCAGGAGGTTAAAGAGCGGTCGAGTCAAGTCGGACACGAGGTAAGGGAACTTCTTAACCCAATTTCCGTTCTTCAGGTTAATCTCCTACTTTCAAATTATGTCATGATATTATTATGTCCTATCTTGTATTTGTACTTTCTTTATGTGTAATTATAGTGAATACACATAATATATCTATTTTATTTAAAAAATTATCTTTTTAAGGACTTCATCTCAATCTCCATTCATTGAGGCATATTTTGTTTTATACACAAATTTCTTCTATACGGTGTATAAACCCCTTTGAATTTTATGTTTATTCAAAAGGAATATTTTTTATATGAAGTGTTTTACTAAACAGAAAAAAGGAATGTTTTTCTCGTCGTACGTATGCAGCGACAACGACTTCTCCGCCGCCATGACCATTATTTGAGTTTCGGCTTCCTCTACAAGCCATATCTTTATTGAAATGAAAAATAAATACCATGTTTTAATTTTCTTTTATTTTGGTATTGAAAATGGTTTTGATAATGTTTTTATTATATCAATATGTTGTATTGATATATTGTGATTGAAATGTGGAAATGTTATGTTTCCTTTATGCATGTTTTATGTGATACGATTATGTTATAGTTTATGATATGCTTAAACCTATTCATATGAGGAATGCATTGGACTTAATAAGTGACGGGTGGAGCCCACTATAGCTCCTCGATGCATCGGAAGGTCTCATAAGACAAACTAGTGTCTTGGCACGAGGCCTTGACAAAATCATATTTGTGGTCTTGGCATGAGGCTTTGGCTACGTGGTTATGATAGTTTGGCATTATGCATTCCATCATTATGAAAGTGGTTATTGATATTGCATGTGATTATTCGACCAGTAGAATATCCATGTGAATAAGTAAATGGCATTATCTCATTTTACTTTTTCCATATTATGTTGAAGTTCAAGTTTAAAAGGCTTTTGTTTTTGGTATACATTGCCTTAAATGTTTATGTTTATTTATGAAAGCTTCCGCTATATTGTTATCCTTACTGATCATCTGAGCTCACCCCTTTCAATGTTTTAATATTTTCTAGGTTGTGAAGAAGTATTTTATGAATGACCTACAGGGATAGTCAGAAAGGGATATGAGTGTGGACTATGAAGACCATGTAATTGTAGTTTTTTTACTTTATGATGTAACGTAAGACTTATGAATGTATCTAGTGTTTCCAAGGCTACTAAACTAATCGGTATTTAGAGACTTGATCTTTTGTGATCATGCCAATGTTATGCAATAATGCACCGACTCTGGGTAACTGGGGTCGGGGCGTTACAGTTGGTATCAGAGGCAGTTTAGTACTAACCTTGGATGCTAGATTTAGATAAAATCTGATTAGATCACATAGCCCTAAGATAGACTTTGAGGATTAGTATATAAGAACTTCATTGAATTTTAGTATTATAGAGATTTTTGTGAGTTTCCGAGTAATACATCCATGTCTAGATACGAGCAGGTAGAGGCGGCTCTGGCACAGATGTACCTAGGGGTAAAACCCGAAAACACCACTTTGAGCTAGACTCGAACGGGAACTGGTGCACGACAACAGGCCTTGCTGCACTCTTGGTTACGACACTCCTGAGGGGTATGCTTAGGATAATTCTCATTTTCTTTACAAACCACTATGAAGGGTTACGAGTATATACTTCCTCAAAGAAAACATTTTTATGATTATGGATTATATCCATAAATAGTTCAATTTATGTTAAGTATTTTACAAGTATGGAATTATGTATTTTGATTCATAAACTAATCTAGTTTATGCCATTGTTTAGAAATGACGCCTAGTGGAAGGAATGGAAAGTGTATCAATGCACGCACTCCGTGTAGGGATTGCCCTCCTGCTCAAGATAATTTTTGTGGATCTGGAGATACAACTGGTGCTGATCAACTTATTACCATACTGGGACAACTCACTCAGGTTATTAATAATAACCTTACTCATATGGAGCACCCTGATCCGCAACGTGAAGGATCAATGTTAGACCGCTTCATGAGTAAACAACCGCCAACATTTAATGAGGGTACAAATCCATTAGTAGATGAGCAATGGATAAAATCCTTAGAGAAAATATTCAACGTCTTAGGGAGTAGCGAAAGGGAGAAGGTTGTCATGGCAGTTTATCGCCTCACTGGAGATGCCGATCAGTGGTGGTCACTAATTCAAAACACAAAGGAATATGATGACATATCGAATATGGAATGGAGGGAGTTAAAAGAGATTTTCTTAGAAAAATACTTTACTCGTGACCATCGAACAGATATGGAAAGACAATTTCTGAGTCTGAGACAAAAGGAGGATGAGAATGTCGCAAATTATGAGGCTAAATTTACAAGGTTAGCGAGGCATGCATCAGATTATATATGTAACCCAAGAAGTAATATTGATCGTTTCTTTGATGGGTTAAAACCATTTCTCCGTCGAGATTTAGTATCAAAATCTTTCTCAACATACAAAGATATAGTCTCGTGTGCTATCAAGACAGAAAAGGAATTCTCTAAGTCTTATGACAACAAAGTAAAGCAAGAGAAGAAGAGAAAGGTGGAACAAGAGATAGATAAAGGGAAAAAGGGAAAGAAGGATTTTCCATTATGTGATAATTGTGGGAAGAATCACCCCGGTACATGCTTAAAAGGAATGGGAGTTTGTTATACATGTGTAGGAAAAGGTCACCGGGCTCGTGATTGCAAGGGAAAGAAAGAGGCTATCAATGTTTAGTGCTACAATTGTAGGGAAATGGGGCATTATGCAAATGAATGTCCTAAGCGTCAAGGAAACTTACCTCAGAAAAGACCAAGGGATCAAGCCAATCTTATGCTGTTACTACAGTTGAAGAGGAATAATTAATGTATTAGTTCTTTTGGACTCAAGGATTATATTCTGGTTTTAAGAATAATGTGGTATATATAAAGATTGTACTGCAGTAATTTTTGTTTTAATATGATGAAGTTAATAATATTTTTAGTATGTGACAATAAGAGAAACATTACTTTGTTTGGGGAATCTAATGTTACAATTGATTTTGGGATTTAGAGTCCTTTTAGAGAAATTCTAGACAGAGGAATTTTGGATAACTATAAAGGTCGGAAAGGATTAAGTTGCACTTTGGATAGTATTGTTTATGGTTAAAACATTTCTGAATATTATTTTTGGAATATTATAATACTATAGTTTTAGGAAAAGGACAACCTACAGGTTGAGGGATAACCCATCGCGTCGGACAAAGCTGTAGGAATCGAACCCACAACCATAGTGCGACATGCCTTTATTACCTACCACTAGCCTACAGGAAGTCCCTAGTTATTACAAAATAGTTTTCCTAATCTAAATGGTATGTGGTAATATTTGGAACCTTGTACGATTAGGATTAATATAATATTTTTGAGTTCTATTATCCTTTTGAGTAAAAGATGAGTTTGTGGTAAAAATTAGTTGAAGGTTGAAACTCTACTTGTCAAGAATAAATATATATATAACTATCTCTTATTCTATGAATAAATTAATTCTTTAAGTTTATTAAAGGGATATTAAAATAAAAAATGTGTTATCCTAATACCTTATGTCTTGTTGAACTGATAGTATTTTAAATCAACATAGATTGAAGGCTTTGAGGCCCTCAATTTTACACTTGTTTGTGATTGATGACCTCAATCAATCTCTACAAATATTTACGTTTTTACTCCAATTATATGTCTCTAATTTCCACCAATGTTCTCCATATCGAGATCATAATTTGGTGGTGACTTTTTCATTTCCCTTTCCCTCTTATTAAGGCTAAATTTTATTAACCTTATTTCCGATGTGGGTTTTCCACAAAGGTATTTTCTATTTTCAACCTTTTATTTTCAAAGAAAAATTTCAAATTGCGAGGACGCAATTTATTGAAGGAGGGGAGAATGTAACACCCCGAGCTTCCATGATATGCTACTCTTTCAATAATGTAATAGCTTGCATTGTACGCAAGTTCGAGATTCTAACACACTGCGACCAATAAAAATAGCCATTATGAATAGTAATATCCACTTTTTGAAATTATATATATTTTATATTTCAAAATGGACTTCATTTTTGGATTCAGAATATCGAAATTAGCCTATGTTGAATTTTTGGTATTTTTCTGAAAACTACCCATTTTTGGTGAATAGTGAAAAATACTTAAAAACAACCTTTTTAATAAAAATAATTTATAGTGATAAATTATACTATTGAGTGGTTTTAAATTATAATTATAATATATTTTTACCATTTTATCCAATGGTGTTCATTAGAATTAATTTCACTTTGAAATTGGACATAAACAATTGTCAATCTTTTGATATATATTGTTTCTTAAAAACATGCTATTTGTTGTGACAGCGGGAATTAATTATAAAATTAATTAATGCAACTTATATGTTTGGAATTTTTTAAAATAGACATCATTTTTGAATTCATAATATCAATTATAGCTTAGGGTGAAATTTTGGCATTGTTCTGAAAAACTTAAATTTTTGATGAATAGTGAAACCACTAAGTGGTAGTTAAAAACTGATTTTTTCGTTTAAATGAAACATTACCACTTCTATGATTTAATTTTCAAAAATCCGACATACATGGTTGTCATTCAAAAGTAAAATGTGGTTCAATGGGATTAAAATAATTTTTTGGTGAATAGTAACTTTTAAGTTTAATTAATCGCGATTAAAGGTAATTAGTAAAATTTAAGGTAAAAATGATATTATAAAAATATGAAAATACCTTTACACTTGTCCTACCCTTATTGGATGAGTCATGACCGACCGATAAAATCCATTAGTCAACTTGGGGACCCCATGGAGCCACTTGGGGTAAGAAAATGACATTAATAACTTTTTATTTAAAGTAAAAATAAAATTGTCACAAACATGTGTTGTTTTACTAAAACAATTATTACATGGGGTTATATAAATTAAATTTTTGACTATAAATATTCATTGGAAATATAAAAATATTTCCTACATCATGATATTTTTTTTATAATTTTTAGACATTAAATAAATTAAATTTTTTATGACACCATGATGATGCAGCGATTACCTCATTAATTAACGATTTAAATAAAATGAAAAGATAATGTAAAATCTAATACTTACACTTGTCAAAAACCTATTGTATGAGTATATTTAGAACCATTATCACCTTATCCTCAAAATATATAAGTGTGGGACCTTTAAAATCCTAAACTCATTATATAATAAAGTAACATTTCATGACTTTCCAAGAGTGCCCCTCCTCTCCTCTTATAAAAGGCCCCCACCACTACCACCTTACTCACACCTTCAAAGCCTTTTGGCTCGTCCAACCTCTGCCCAAATACTCTCTCAACTTCCCTCTCTTACTCCTAGAAGCCTCACTTTGGGCATAATTCTTCCCAAGGAAGCCTTTGTCTCAAATCAAAAAAGAGTTACCCGATTTTAAGGTAATGTCTTCCCTTATGTTATTTTGTTTTATTTTGCTTCTCCAACCCCTTAAACTCTTTTTATTCCTTTATTTTGTAAAAACAATAGTATATTAAATATACTAGGATATTTTTATGATAAGTATTTGATTTACACTTACACACACCTTTGTCTAATGGTTAAAGAACATACTGTTTCTGTGGGTGGCGAAATACTGCCTCACGAAATGATGATTGTTCAATATTCTTTTAACACCTCTAATGGTGGCCATTATGATGACACTATTTTTATATATGATATATATTATGTTTTTTTTCATTATGATTCTGTATTTTTCATTTATGGCATACCTTTATGATTTCCATTATGGGTAACCGCGATAATTTCATTTTATGAAGTGCGGACTACCGCCCCCTCAAAGTGATTTGAATCGTTAATGCCACATGTGGGATGTATAAAGGATGAAGTAAATGGTATTATACATTATATTATACTGTAATTATATTATAACTTTATATAATTATAATTTCATTTCATTAAATACGAAATAGAAATGAAAGTAGCGTTCATGCGTACGTACGACTTACCGTCTCCATAAACGGTGCATTTCATTTCTTACCTTTAAATGTTATGTAATATTATGAATGAATGTATATACTGGATATATATGATATATATGATATCTAAATCCTAAATATAATTCTGAAGATAATGGATATTCTACCACATAAACAAATTGTAATTATAAGAAGTTTATTGTTGACTCAAGTACCAAAGATTGACAAAACGACCGTTATTAACTTAAATGACTACATAATTTTCGTAACATTGTAATAAGTGATATAAAAGGGATAATGAACTTTTAAAAGGTTATTAAGAAATTAGATATTAAATCTATTTTATTATTCAGGAGGTTAAAGAGCGGTCGAGTCAAGTCGGACACGAGGTAAGGGAACTTCTTAACCCAATTTCCGTTCTTCGGGTTAATCTCCTACTTTCAAATTATGTCATGATATTATTATGTACTATCTTGTATTTGTACTTTCTTTATGTGTACTTATAGTGAATACACATAATATATCTATTTTATTTAAAAAATTATCTTTGTAAGGACTTCGTCTCAATATCTATTCATTGAGGCATATTTTGTTTTATACACAAATTTATTCTGTACGGTGTATAAACCCCTTTGACTTTTATGTTTATTCAAAAAGAATCATTTTTATATGAATCATTTTACTAAACGACAAAAAGGAATGTTTTTCTTGTCGTACGTATGCGGCGACAACGACTTCTCCGCCGTCATGACCATTATTTGAGTTTCGGCTTCCTCTACAAGCCATATCTTTATTTAAATGAAAAATAAATACCATGTTTTAATTTTCTTTTATTTTGGTATTGAAAATGGTTTTGATAATGTTTTTATTATATCAATCTGTTGTATTGATATATTGTGATTGAAATTTGGAAATGTTATGTTTCCTTTATGCATGTTTTATGTGATACGATTATGTTATAGTTTATGATATGCTTAAACCTGTTCATATGAGGAATGCATTGGACTTAATAAGTGACGGGTGGATCTCGCTATAGATCCTCGATGCATCGGAAGGTCTCATGAGACAAACTAGTGGCTTGGAACGAGGCCTTGACAAAATCATATTTGTGGTCTTGGCACGAGGCCTTGGCTACGTGGTTATGATAGTATGACATTATGCATTCTATCATTATGAAAGTGGTTATTGATATTGAATGTGATTATTTGACCAATAGAATATCCATGTGAATAAGTAAATGGCATTATCTCATTTTTCTTTTGCCATATTATGTTGAAGTTCAAGTTTAAAAGACTTTTATTTTTGTTATACATTGCCTTAAATGTTTATGTTTATTTAGGAAAGCTTCCGCTATATTTTTATCCTTACTGAGCATCTGAGCTCACCCCTTTCAATGTTTTAATATTTTCCAGGATGTGAAGAAGTATTTTATGAATGACCTACAGGGACAGTCAGAAAGGGATATGAGTGTGGACTATGAAGACCATGTTATTGTAGTTTTTTTACTTTATGATGTAATGTAAGACTTATGAATGTATCTAGTGTTTCCAAGGATACTAAACTAATCGGTCTTTCGAGACTTGATCTTTTGTGATCATGCCAATGTTACGCAATAATGCACCGACTCTGGGTAACTGGGGTCGGGGCGTTACAACCATTATATGGGATTAGTATCTGGTAGTGATTTATTATGGCAAGTATTTTCAATGAATGGGTATTGTTTGGACATTAGTGGTTTGGGATCAATGGGTGCGTTAGTAAAACATCATGGTGTGTGTGGTGGATGCAAGGATGGTGCTCAGGTGATTGGTATTGTATTGAAATGGAACACACTGATAATGTGGAGTAAAAAAATGTCAATGGTGAGATAAAGACCATTATTAAGTTCTAAGAGTTTTATAATGGAAGTGTTTTTAGAATTTTTGGGATATAAAAAAGGTGATTTAATTATGAATTAATGATTGGGGTAGGTCAAGTGTGACACTCGCCATGTCACTGCAGAGTTTATATTTTGTGGTTTTATGAGTATGAGGTTTGTTTTAAATTTCAATGGATTTTCAGCCTGAAGCAAGGAGATTTTGGAGTTGTTCTTACTATTCATGGTTTTCATGCATAGTTTAGAGGAAAACTGTGCAGCCACCCCTTCTAAACTAGTTTTCTAGTAAGAAAATGTGTGAGAGTTTTGGTGAATCTGGCCTATAAAACACATCTTGTGCATGATGAGGTAAACCGTGCAATATGCGCATGGATCGAATCTACAATTTGATGGTGTCATTTGGCATAGTTGGAGCATGGATTTTCCAACCATGTGGTGTCTCTAAGTAAACTATGTGGGTGGTTTTTTGCTACTTTGTAGGTCGCTCACAATTTTCACATGGTTGGGAAAACCATGTGGCATGACCATATTCATTAAAAAGTGATATTACCCATTTCCCCTATTCAAATTTAACCCTCCAACCCTCTATTCCCACCCCTCTCGCTCGAACGGACCAAGAACACCCCCTTTGGGTGTCTCTATCTTCTTCCTTCCATTTGGATGTCCTTCTACCTCGAATCCAAGAGGGTTTCTCCATTGTAAGTCCATCTAAACCTCATTATTTTTTCTTTCCCCTACACTTCTCCTCCCATGAACCATAATCTCTATGTGGGCCTATTTTAGGGTGGGAATTAGTTCGAATCATGGGTATTTGATCATGTAGGGGGTCATAGAGGAAACTTCTTAGCTTGTGGGAGTGCTCATTGTCGTAGGCGACAATTTTCAACATGGTTGTTGTTGAATTAAGGTAGGTGTTTCTTTGTTGCTGCTTTCTATTACATGTCTTTAATTACTTGATGGTTTTAAAGTGATTTTCATTTAAATTAGGCTAATATGTATGACCCACAAGGGTACATGGTGTTTTAAAGTGATTTTAAACCTTGGCATGGGATGCGATTCCATGCCAAGTGTTTGTGAAAATTCCTAATTTTATTTCTAAGAATGATTTTGGTTTTAAAAGTGGTGGGGAGAAATATATCACTATTTTAAAAAGTATTCATATTATTTTATTAAAAGATAAGGCACCGATACAAGATAAAGGATCAAGGAGGACTATAATGATGTATGCCAAGAGAGTCCTCTACAACAATAGCTTTGCAAGCATGGGGTAGAGAGCCAAGATAAGAGAAAATAGAGGGGGGTGGGGGGTAAGAAACATCTCCAAATTCCACTAAGAACCCCGCCACTTTGTTGCCTTCAAGCCAAGTTTTTTGGTACTTTACATTGTGAGAAAGACTTACGTTTTTTCGGATAGTGTAAGCAACTCACCAGTGGGAAGCCCAAATATCATTCATGAAGTTAACAGTCAATGAAGAATACAATACCACCACTTTGAGGGGGGATATCTATTTCCTGGAAAATAATGAGGCCATCAAGAAAAGCTTTATCCTCTATAAGAAGGGAATTTCCTTTGCTAGGGCCGGCCAAGCCCAGAAAGCCCCTGGGCTAGGGAAATAAGCAAGTTTCTACTGTACATGTACTATACAAGAACTGTAGCAGCTTGGAAGGGGCAATATCTATGCTCCTGCTCTTGGGAAACAAAATTTATACGGGTTTTCTGGGCCGGTCTTCACCATAGAAAGCACTGAATTCCACAACCACCAAGCTAATGTAATTCCTCTGCCTCGCATGACACCTCTGGAACAAGAGAAAACTGTGTTCATCTTAAACCCGGAATTAGGAGGGCATCATAAAACTATAAAACACACCCGAAGAATGTTTGATCCCCTGTCACCCTCCCATAAGTAAAAACCTTCCCATTTTCTAGGGGGAACAGATAATCTGCCATTTCCACATGGTGCTTCAAACAACAGTGGGATTTGGATTCCATTTGTATCCCTTTTCATTGAGTTTCACTGTCAGCCTGTATGACATCCAAATCCAAAAATTCAGTTTGGAAGGGATGGACATGTCCCCACAACACAAACCTAGTTGGACGACTTCTATTGGAGAGTGAGTGAACTTGGTGAAATCCTTAGCATTAATAAGACAGGAGCTGGCACCAGTGAAAACACACTTGTCATCTTTGTTAACCAAGAAAATACCATCATAAATAACTTGATACTTGGTGGAGATGACACTTCTGATGAATCCAGGGAAATCCATGGAAGATTTAAAATTGATTCCAGTAATGGGGAAATGGGGAAAAAATGAAGCTCACATCCCAATTGTCATTCGAGAAGGAGACCTCACCACGTCCTGTCACCCAGTGATAGTGCTGGAGGAGTAGACGGAGAGGATCTTGCAAGCTTCTTCATAGGGGAGTAGAGAAGATTTGGACATTATTGATAACGTCAGTAGTGGCGCCATACTTCTCATAAATTCATCCCAAAGGGAATTGCCCGTAATGACATCCCAAGCAAGTGTGGCCTGTATGGCATGCATGGAATCCTCAAGACTCCCAAGGCCAATTCCTCCTTCACCAACAGGTTTGGACAATCTCTTTAGGCTATCCCAATGGTTTTTACCATCCATCCAAGAGTCCTGGAGGAAGCCATTGATCACAACCACAATCTGGAGAAGGACCCCTTTCAGAACATGAATGCAGGCCATCACATACATGGAAATGTTATTCAGAACAGAGTTGATGAGGGTGATATGCCCACAAAAGGATAGAAGATAGCTCTTCCAGTTGGTGGTACTGCCAATAATTCTTTGAACAAGTTTATCAAAATAACTAATCTTGAACCTGACAGTGGAGAGGGCTTCTCCGACATACTCCATAGGAAAGGTACCTTGACAAATGTCCAGAAAACCAGTAATACTAGCAATACACTTGGGAGGGAAGGAACTAAAAATGTACACATAACTCCTAACAGGGGTGGTCTTTTTTCTTCTCCATTTTTCATATTCCATTAGATGATTTTTACAGTCTCTTAATGATCTGCGCCTTCCATTTAAAAAATTACCCCATGTCACCAGCAAATAACAAGTGAGATATTCCAAGGGAACCATACCTACCATTTTAGTGAAGAATAGATCCTGAGGCAACCACTTTTTTCATGTTCAGGCTGAGAGAGTGTTGAGTCCGAAAAAACAAGGAGAAAGAAATTGGGTCTCCTTATGAATCCCTCAAGTATATTTAAGGAAACAAAATCTCCTAACCACCAAAGAAATTGAGAACCAAGTGGAAGAAAAGATATGAAAGAAAAGTTCATAGACTTTTTCTGAAAAAAACCAGTGTCGCATGACTTTAATAATGAATTGCCACTTGAGAGTGTCATACGCCTTCTCAATGTCAACCATAACCATGATATTGGATCTAACCAACCTTATATTAATTTCATGAATCATTTCTTGCACAAGTGAGATTTCACCATGTATGCTCCTGTTCTTCACAAAACCTTATTACTCTTTTGAAACTATCTGGGGGAGTACAGAAGAGATCCTATCATTTATGATTTTGGACAAAATTTTGAAGTATAAATTTCATAAGCTCACATGGTGGAAATGGTCAAAAGATGAAGGATGCTTCACTTAAGGCATGAGGGCCAAAGATATATTATTACTGGATCTCTGTAGATGGCCTTCCGAGAAAAAATATTGAATAGCTTTGGTCAAGCCATCTTTTAATATATCCTATGAATCCATATAAAAACAACCAGGGAAGCCATTTGTGCCTAGTGTGCTATCCAGGTTAGAGTTTTGAATGGACTGAAAATTTTCCAGCGGGCTTGGGAGGACCTCCGACAGTGGTTCATTTGCTTATTGATGGAGATATAAAAATTATTGAAGAAAGTCTCATTACTATATTCTCTTGGGTAGCCTCCCCGATCCTCCAAACCCATCTCTGAGAGTCTTTTCTGAAAATGATCAGCAGCCTTTGAACCACATAAATTAATATCACTTTTGTGCCAACCATCTTATAAAGGCAGGTTCAGGTTACCTGAGAGTCTCTTCTATTTAATACAGGAATGAAAAAAATGAAAGATTCTTATCACCTTCTTTGAGCCAGCATATTCGGGATCTTTCTTAGGCATTTTTCTTTGCATCCAGTAGTAATCTCGAAAGACAATTATGTTTTTATGTTGGCTCAATAAAATATTCATCACTCTAGAAATACTGATAGGAAGGTGGGAAGGGGGCTGCTTGTGTAAGGGTATCAGGGGACGGGTTTGCTGCAAGGGGTAGGGGATACTTAGGTGTCTTCTCAGGGAGCAGGTAGAGTGATTAATAAATGCAAGGGGCAGAATCGTAAAGGGGCTGGGGGTTGTTAGGAGGTTGTTAGTGGTTAGTGGGGCAGTTAGTTAACATCAAATAGATTGTCAACTATTGAGAGTGGGTTAGTCTAGAAGGTTCCTATAAGAACCCGAATCTTCTTTTCAGGTACGTTTTTCTTTTCTAGTTGTTTTTGAGAAAAATATATGTTTCTGGAAATTTTAGTAGTACACGCCATGTACTTATAAGTACATGCCGTGTACTCGGTTGCTGTGAGTAGTCGTGTGCTGACTGGGTAACGCCGAACACATGGCCGGGTGGGGTGACCTGGAGACCACCTAAATTGGGGTCCGATTAAAGAAAGTACACGCCATGTACATTATTTTTATTTCATTAAATGGATTGGGGTCGTGTCTAATTGACAGAACACACTTCTTCTTCGTCCGTCTCATCCAGGAGCGTTCGTACGACCGACAAATCTTCTCCGAGCCCCCGACTCGCCGTCCGCTCTCCGAATCGACCACCATCTGTTGCGTTGGAATCGCATCGGTGAGTTCTCCCTTCTTCTTGAACTTCATCTCTTGATTTATCATCTTTCATGAGTTATTCTCGATTGAGCATTTTAAAAATTTTTGTAGATCTATGATGTTATAAGGTGATTCAAGGCTTGAGGTTCATGTATATCATCCATACAAAAACGAGGTAGTTGGTTTGTGCCTTTCTATAGATAGTCTTTGAATTTTATGTGCAAAAGTTCCCAATACCCAAGAACGGGGTATAACGTGTTTGTGGGTTTTAGCCTGGTTATTTCCTGTTATGCCTTGTTTGTTGGATAGAGGTTAATTTTTTGTGAATAGGGTTAAATTTTTCATTCTATGGTTATTTTTCCCATGTTTTCTTGTTTTGACCATTTGGTATAGCTTGCCTTTTAGGCTGCTTTGCCTTCCATGCCTAGTATTGTTAGGGTGGAGTGATTATTATCTGACATGCTGTGATATGCTGTAGGCTGTTTAGTCAAGTAGTTCTTGATGTTTACTTTGGCTGCCATATATCGTTGTGAATGATTGAATTACACAAGACCATGAGAACCTGGTGTAGTAAACCATAGGGAGAATGGATGTTGATGGCTTCTTCAGAGTGTCTGTTTACTTTTACGTTGTGAGACCATAGAGGGGATAGACTTTGTGCTCCCTCAGAGTGTCTGTAGTTCCACGTTGCGAGACCATAGGGGGAATTGGACGTTGAGTGTTTCCCCATAGTAACTATAGTTACCGATAAGAGACTACAGGGGGAATTGACGGTGAGTGCTTTCTTAGAGAGTCTTTGCTAATGCAGAACAAGAAGGGTTAGACAGTGTGTACTTCCTAGAGGGTTTCTTGTGTTGTTGGGCTGAACCAGAGGGGTTAGTCTATGAGTACTTTCAAGAGGTTTACCTGTTTGTGATTACCTGCTTACTTGATATATGAAATTGAATGCAACAGAAAATGTAGGATTGTTTCCTGCTGAGTACTTCCTTGTTTTACTGCTTGTTTTTGCTTATTGTCTGCCATATATATTCACTGTCTGTTAGAAACAGATCATTAGGTGGTTACCTACTGGGATTAGTCTCACAACCTGTTTGGTTCATGCTTTTGGGTCCAAACAGATTATATTGCTGCAGGTATAGATAAGGGTAGATTCTCTTCTACTTCAGGTACTTTATTGCTGAGGAGCTAGGGAGCATGGGACCAAGTTGAGGATTGTGATGCGGTGGAGCTGTTTACTTGCTTTTCTTTGTACTTTGGTTTAGTAATATATTCCAACATTGGGACTTGTTTGGATGCTTTCCTAGAAATATGTATCAGGCATCATTTATGTATGTGCTCCAGTTTATTTTTTATTGCCTTCTACTGTTTACCTTTGTATGGTATCATTACTGCTTCCGCTATTACTATCTGTTTTACTTTTGCTGTGTTACTCTACCAATGAGGGCATAGTTTCCCCACTATCACACCCAAGACCCTCATTGCTAGTCGGCAGCCTCTGGCGTTTGGTGAAATGCGCTTGAGGTCATGTGACCAACCGGGTACGGGGTGCCTCTGGGCGGCACCTGGAACTGGGACATTACAAAGTGGTATCAGAGGAATTCTTTTCTTCTAGACTTACTGTTTGGAGCCTATAGTCAGGGATAAGATGGAATAGGTACTTGGTAATAAGTTGTGCCCAGGAGTAGCTAACCCGTGTATAGGGAAAAAAAATTTACCATGATTATTTTGATTCTTATGGTTTTTCAATTTTACAGTTGATTTGATTTCACCATTGGGTGATTCACATATATTTTACTATTATCGTTGATGTTATTGAGTTTCTATTTCTTTTGCAACCCGATGAGCTAAGGGTATGTCATCTCATGAATCATATGGGCACTTACTAGAGATCACATGTCATGAATTCTTACCATGCCATTTAGGGTGCATTAGAAATTTCATGTTATTGTGATAGATGTTGTGCTATATATGCATGTTTTTGTGATATATGCTTGGATAAAATACTTTCTGTTTGATAGGGTATTAAATTGTGAAGGGTTTTGTTTGAATGAACACCAAACTTTGGTTCTTGAGATGTTATGGGCCCTCATGGATCAGAATTTACTGGATCATTAAACTGTTATACTTGTACATGACTTGTGTAAGATTCCAAGCTTTGATTCGCGGGGAGTATGGGCCCTCACAGATCGACATTTGGAACTTAAATGTCCATTTCAGTGTTTTTTTGGGTTCTGGAGTAGTTTCTGAGGCTTATTGTCTTGAAAAACTCAGAATACACGGTGTGTAATGATGAATACACACCATGTGTCCTTCTGTTCGAGAAGGAACTATTTTTCTTGAGTACATGTTGTGTACTATATATACACGCCATTTAGTCTCTAACTGTGTCACTAGCTGTGTGGGCAGAGACATGGGGTTGCAAAATCTTTGGGGGAACACGATGTGTACCGGTTGTACATGCCGTGTTGTGTATACCATGTGTCCACCCGTGTGACTAACGACATGGATTGATAAAACTTAGGTTATACATGTCGTGTCAAGCTTGAACACGCCGTGTAGTGTAACCCTTGAATCTAGTTGTGTAACGAACAACACGGGTTAGTGAAATCATTCAAGTACACACCGTGTCTATCTAGAACACGCCGTGTAAAGTGATCCGTGTAACTGGCCGTGTGACTAACAACACGGGTCGCTGAAGTTCGTCTAGTACACGCCATTTCTGGCATTAACACGCTGTGTAGTCTTGTTCTAGGAGAATCGTGCGACTTATCCGTGTAAGGTAACTCAGATAGGGGAAGAAGATTCAAGTACACACCGTGTGTTATGACAACACGCCGTGTGTATGGGGTGTTACACAACTAGTTTTGGCAGGAGTAAACACCCATGTGAAGGCTTAAGGGAACACGCTGTGTAGGCTTAATACACACTGTGTATCCATGTTTTGAAAAACTTGAATGTTTTCTTTCTCCTGTTCCCTTCTTAAAATTCTAAGTTTCGGTCCTTGATAATCTTGATCTAAGTTGTGCGCTTGACCTTACAGAGTCATGCCACCGAGAAGTCCTTCAGTTGTATGCTAGTTGCAAGGCAGTGACCAAACACCGGACATGGCTGATCAGGGACTACCAGCAGATCCTCCAGTTGTTCCATTCTTGGAACCAGCCGTCATTCTAAACATACGTGCTGATACACAGTTCCGAGAGGGCTTTATGAGGTTCATGTAGACCTTCCGTGGAGTACCGAATCCTGCCCCGTCTATGGAAGATTTGATGCGGATTTTCTAGTAGCAGCATCCTCTCACCTTCTTAGGGGACCGAGGACCTCAGGCTGCAGAGTCATGGTTATAAGCCATGATATCTATATTCGACCATCTAGAGATGCCTCCAGAGAGGAGGGTGAAGCTCACTACATATATGCTTTGGGATTCCTCCAAGAGATGGTGGGATGTGATCTCACAAGCGGGACACCAGCAGGTAATGGCTTGGGATGAGTTCCAGCGTGCCTTCTACAACTACTTCTATATGGAAACCTTGAGGCCCGATCAATCCCGAGAGTTCAGGAGTCTCAAGTAGGGTACTATTTCTGTTATCGAGTATTCATCTCACTTTACAGATTTGCAGCGCTTCACACCCATTTTAGGAGGTAATGAGTTATTCTCGGCGAGGAAGTTTGAGGATGGACTCAGGCATGACATCCGATCTCAGGTGAATATCTTTAGGTTGACTTCCATCACTTTTATAGTCAACTAGACACTGGTCACAGAGTGAAATATAAGGGATTCTGGAGTTGTGAGTTAGGTCGGCTCGACATCCGGGGTTGGTATCCCTCCTACTTACAGCAGGAAGCGCTACAGGGAGTCTGTGCACAGAGATCCAAGGAGGCGAGAGACATCTTCTAGTAGCCAGGTGGTGTGCTACCAGTGTGGGAAGAGCAGGCATATGAGGCCACATTTCCCGAGAGACCCTATGGAGTTCCAATCATGTGACAAGATGAGTCATCTTCAATGCTTATGTCAGATATTCTCACCAGCAGCTGGTGACAAGGGTTCTTCTATGACTCTGCATTCAGAAGAAGCACCACCAGTTTCTCATCAGTTAGGGAACTGGAGTTCTTCCGGTCGTTTAGGTCGAGGTGGAGGTCACGACTGTGGTAGCCAGTCACCAGGCTTGTAGCGACAGTAGGGTGGATTAGCTCAGGGTAGTCAGGCAGGGTCACAGGGCTGCAGTGCAGGTCAATATTTTGTAGTGGAGCAGACCTAGAAGAAGCAGGATCCCAGATCCTCTACAGTTCGAGGTACGATCTTAGTTTCCTCTGTTTTAGATTCTTCTCTTTTCGATACAGGGGCTTCCCATAGATTTATATCTGTTGCTGTTATGGAGATCCTTGGGCTCTGTATCTTTTCTTCTGTTGACATCTTGATGCTAGACACTCTGTTGGAGACAAGAATGAATAGTGTATGTCAGTGCAAGGAGTTCCCTCTTGAGGTTGGTGGGTGTCACTTCTTTTGGGACCTTTATGTCCTATAGATGATAGGTTATGATGTCATTCTCTGAATGGACTGGTTAGTTCCCTTCCAGGTTTTTGTCGACTATTATCATCATAGGATGAGTCTCACATCACCTGAGGGTGGATCGTTTCTTCATAAGGGAGAATGGGATGTCCAGGAGGGTAGAGTAGGACCCGAGCATCATGGGTTGGGAGTAGTTATAGCCCAAATTTCTAGTCTATATCTGGATGACCAGGGGGATTCTCAGAAGAAATTTCCTCCAGTGGTGGATCGTTTTAGGGATATCTTTCCAAAGGACTTTTCAGGTTTGCCTCCAGAGCGAGAGGTAGAATTTTTGATTGAGCTTGTGCTAGGAGTGACACCAGTGTCCATTACTCCTTATAGGATGACTACACCAGAGTTACAGGAGCTCAAGAAGCAGCTAGAGGAGTTACAGGCTAAGGGTTTCATCCAATCCAGTACATCTCTTTCAGGTTCACTTATCCTGTTTGCGAAGAAGGCATACGATACCCTCAGACTTTGTTTGGATTGTCGGAAGTTGAACCAGTTGACAGTCAAGAACCGATATCCCTTATCGAGGATTGATGATCTCTTTGACCAGCTTTGAGGAGACCGGGTGTTCTCAAAGATTGACTTGAGATCCGGTTATCATCATTTGTGTGTTATAAAATCTGATATACCTCTTACAACCTTCCGGAGTAGGTATGATCTATACAAGTATGTGGTTATGCAGTTCGGTCTCACGAATGTGCCTACAGTATTTGTGGAACTGATGAACCGAGTGTTCCATCCATACTTGGATTCTTTTGTGGTAGTCTTCGTGGATTATATATTGGTGTACTCTCACACTCGACGCGACCATTCTACCCATATTGAGATCGTTTTGAGTACACTGAGAGAGAATAAGTTATATGCTAAGCTCTCAAAATGCTACTTTTGGATGGACCATATTCACTTCTTGGGTCATGTTATCTTATAGATAGGAGTATCAGTGGACCTAGATAAAGTGAGAGTAGTAGTTTCCTGGGAGCAGCCGAAGAACGTCTTTGAGGTACGAAGTTTTCTAGGGATGGCTGGATAATATAGATATTTCATACAAGACTTCTCACATAGCAACACCACTGACAGCATTGACTAAGAAGGGCGCGAAGTACTTGTGGTCAGATTCTTTTGAGTCAGCATTTCAAGAGATGAAAGGGAGATTGACTTCAGCACCGATACTAGTTTTTACAGAGCCAGGAAAGAGCTATACTGTTTACTATGATGCATCAGGTATCGGGCTGGGAGCAGTGCTTGTGCAGGGAGAAGGAGTCATTGCATTCGAGTCTCATAAGTTGAGGCAACATGAGAGGAATTACCCGATGCATGATCTCGAGTTGGCAACAATTGTTTATGCCTTACGCTGTTGGAGAAATTATCTTCTAGGAGAGCATTTTTTGGTTTTCACCGACCACAAAAGTCTCAAGTACATTTTCACTCAGCGTGACCTGAATTTGAGACAGCCAAGGTGGGTTGAGTACCTTCAGTATTTTGATTTTGAGCTTGCCTATACACCTGGGAAAGGCAACGTTGTGGATGATGCATTGAGCAGGAGGACTCCGATACAGGCAGTTCAAGAGTCCAGTAGTGAGTGGCAGCTTATGGATCTATTCTCTGAGATGCATTTGAAGGTGCACAAAAGACAGGGGCAGACCTTTCTTTCTTCTCTGGCTGTTACTTCTTCTCTTTTTGATCAAGTGTGAATGAGGCAGCTATCAGATTCTGAAGGCCTAGTCCTATAGGAAAGTGTGTCAGGAGAGGACCCTATTTTAGGATGGGCCATAGGTAAGGATGATATCTTGTGATTTCATGGGAACGTATAGGTGTCAACAGACATACGTGAGGAGCTGATGCAGGACTTTCATTCCTCAGTTTAAGAGTTCATCCTTGTGTCACCAAGATGTATCGTGATCTACACTGTTAGTATTGGTGGCCAGGTATGAAGAGAGATGTTGCTGGTTTCGTCATGAGGTGTTCCACCTGTTAGCAGGTGAAGGTGGAGCATCAGCAACCAGCATGGATTTTGCAGTAGTTACCCATTCCTGAGTGGAAATGGAATGATGTTGCGATGGATTTCGTGACAGGTTTTCCGAGGTCACCTTGAGGGAATGATGCAGTATGGGTTGTCATTGATAGACTCATGAAGGTTACTCACTTCTTCTCAATCAAAAAGACCTTCAATGATGATGAGCTGAGATGGTTGTACATCTGTGATATTTTACATCTACATGGGGTTCCACACTCCATTTTTTCAGACAGGGATGCACGTTTTACTTCTTGGGTCTGGCAGGGGATACAGAAGGCTTTGGGAACACATGTACTTTTGAGTGCATCTTACCACCTCCAGACAGATGGCCAGTCCGAGTGTACGATTCAGGTGCTTGAGGACATGCTTCGAGCATGCATCCTGAATTTTGGAGGTTCCTGGGGGAAGCACATACCTCTTGTGAAGTTTGCCTACAATAATAGTTTTCAAGCAACCATTCAGATGACACCTTATGAGGCCTTTTATGGTAGGCCATGCCGATCACCCTTATGCTAGCTGGAGGCAGGAGAGGCAGCTATACTGGGACCTCATCTTGTCCAAGAGACCACAAAGTAGATAGAGTTGATTCGGAAGAGTATGGATACTACACAGTCAAGATAGAAGTCTTATGCAGATCGACAGAGATGACCTTTGGAGTTCGAGGTCGGGGATCAGGTTTTTCTACGTGTCACACCGAGGTTGGGACATAGGAGGATTAAGAGACAAGGTAATCTTTCACCGAGGTATGTCGGTCTGTCTGAAGTTTTGGAGAGATTCGGGCCGATTTCCTATCGGCTATAGTTACCATAGAGGTACCAGGCTATGCATGACATCTTTCATGTTTCTCAGCTTCAACGTTACTTCTCAGACCCGTCTCATGTTTTTCAACCAGAAGAGGTTGAGTTAGAGGTGGACTCCTTGTTCAAGGAGCATCCTATTCAGATTGTTGATCAAAGTGTGAAGGTTCTCTGTGATCGGTCTGTTCCTATGGTATGAATTCTATGACAACACGGGCGAGTATATGATGAGACCTGGGAGAGGGAGGCTGATGTACGATCACTGTGACCGAAGCTGTTCAAGGATTCTTCTTCTACGCCGCCTTGCTAGGGAAATTTGGGGACAAATTTCTTTCAGGGGGGAAGTTGGTAAGAATCCATATCTTTTTTTCAGGTACGTTTTTCTTTTCTGGTTGTTTTTTGAGAAAAAAGAGGAGTTTTTTGGAAATTTTAGGAGTATACGCCGTGTACTTATAAGTACACGCCGTGTACTCGGTTGTTGCGGGTAGCCATGTGCTAGCCGTGTAACGCCGAACACATATCCATGTGGGGTGACCTAGAGACCGCCTAAAGTGGGGGCCGGTTAAAGAAAGTACACGTTGTGTACTTCAAAATTACACGCTGTGTACTTTCTTTTTATTTCATTAAACGGTCCGGGGTTGTTTCTAATTGATAGAACACAGTTCTTCTTCGTCCGTCTAGTCCAGGAGCGTCTGTACGGCTGACGAATATTCTCCAAGACCCCGACTCTCCATCTGCTCTTCGAATCGACCGTCGTCAGTTGCGTTGGAATAACATCGGTGAGTTATCCCTTGTTCTTGAACTTCATCTCTGAATTTATTCTCTTTCACGAGTTATTCTCGATTGAGTGCTTTAAACGTTTTTGTAGATCTACGACGTTCTAAGGAGATTCAAGGCCTAAGGTTCATGTATATCATCCTTATAACACCGAGGTAGGTAGGTTGTGCCTTTCCGTAGATATTATTTGAATTTTATGTGCAAAAGTACCCAATACCCAAGAACGGGGTATTGCGTGTTTGTGGTTTTTAGCCCTCTTATTTCCTGTTATGCCTTGTTTGTTGGATAGAGGTTAATTTTTTGTGAATAGGGTTAACTTTTCCATGCTATGGTTGTTTTTCCCATGTTTTCTTGTTTTGACGGTTTGGTCTGGCTTTCCTGTTAGGCTGATTTTCCTTCCATGCCTAGTATTGTTAGGGTGGAGTGATTATTATCTGACATGCTGTGATATGCTGTAGACTATTTAGCCAAGTAGTTCTTGATGTTTACTTTGGATGCCATATATCATTGTTCATGATTGACTTACATAGGGCTATGAGAACCTGGTGTAGTAGACCATAGGGAGAATGGATGTTGAGGGCTTCTCAAGAGTGTCTGTTTACTTTTATGTTGCGAGACCATAGGGGGGATGGACTTTGTGCTCCCTCAGAGTGTCTATAGTTCCACGTTGTGAGACCACATGGGGAATTGGACATTGAGTGCTTCCCCGGGGTGTCTATAGTTACTGATACGATACTACATGGGGAATTGATGGTGAGTGCTTTGTCAGGGAGTCTTTGCTAAAGCTGAACCAGAAGGGTTAGATAGTGTGTACTTCCCAGAGGGTTGCTTGTGTTGTTGGGCTGAACCAGAGGGGTTAGGCTATGAGTACTTCCCAGAGGGTTACCTGTTTGTGATTATCTGTTTACTTGATATATGAAATTGAATGCAACTGAAACTGTAGGATTGTTTTCTCATGAGTACTTCCTTGTTTTACTACTTTTTGCATATTTTCTACCATATATATTCATTGACTGTCAGGAACAAATCTTTGGGTGGTTTCCTACTGGGATTAGTCTCACACCCTGTTTGGGTCATGCTTTTGGGCCCAAATAGATTATATTTCTACAAGTATAGATAAGGGAAAATGCCCTTCTACTTTATGTACTTGATTGCTAAGGAGCTAGGGAGCATGGGACCAAGTTGAGGCTTGTGATGTGGTGGAGCTGTTTACTTTCTTTTCTTTGTACTTTGGTTTAGTACTGTATTCCATCATTGTGACTTGTTTGGCTTCTTTCCTAGACATATGTATCATGCATCATTTATGTATGTGATCCAATTTATTTCTTATTGTCTTCTGCTATTTACCTTTGTATGGTATCATTACTGCTTACACTATTATTATCTGTTTTACTTCCACTATGTTACTCTATCAATGGGGGCATATTTTAGCCACTATCACACCCAAGGCCCTCACTGCTAGTCGACAGCCTCTAGCGTTTGGGGAAATGTGCTTGTGGCCATGTGACCAACCGGGTACGGGGCGCCTCTGGGTAGCACCAGAAACCGGGACGTTATAGTTTCAATAAAGCCTTTAAATAAAGGGAGTTGTGGGCTGTGTGTGGTGGGGGGGGGATGTATTGGGTTGAAAATTATGCTGTGTAGAATGGAGGGTTATGCCTCAGCTTGAAGAAGAGAAGTGCCTTCCAGGAGATGCTTCTTCCTCCCTTCTTTCTTCTTCTACATTTTCCTTTTTCTTCCTTTCTTCTTTTTTCTTCTTCTATTCATTTTCCCTACTGTAATTTTCCGATGCTGTTAATAGTATTTTGTACTATTTTTCTCTCTCACATCAATTGATTCATATCAATTGGTGCTCTCTTTGAGAGGAGTTAAGGCTGCAGATAAGAGTTCTTGAGAGAAAAAATTCAAGAAATCGAATCTTGATCTGGAAATTGAGATTGAAGTTGTACAAAGAGGAATGGAGAAGGAGAAATAGTGTAGGTACAGTTTTAGAGGCGCAGAAACACAATACACAGAAGAGGCAAAGACGCACAACACTCATGAGTCTTGAATTGAAGCAACGACTATGTACTCCAAGAAGTGGAGTCCGATGAGAAGCAGCAAAGAACACGACACTATAGAGGCAAACGATTCGCAGCGCAGCAGCCCTACTCCCACACACAAAGAGGATCCAATGTAGGAGGTAGGGTTGATTCTGTTCGGACTGATTAGGAGGTTGGAGAAGTGGCAGGTGATCCCAAGGATGCCGATTTTTACTGGAGACGATCTTACGTCTTGGATCACAGGAGATGAGATATATTTTTCTTATCATCAAACACAGAAAGAGTTTAAGATTTGGAAAACATGACTACATATGCCAGGTATGTTTGGAGAATGGTTTATGTTGTTGGAAGCATCGAAGTCAGAGCTCTCACGGACTCAACTCAAAGAAGAGATCCATCGAGAGTATGGTAATTTGGCAGCCGTAACGACAGAGAAAACTCAGATATGTACTAAGTAGAAGAACTGTTTTGAGTATGTGTTGATGAATGTTGTGACTCGACAGGAGTTGAACCAAATGGATTGTTTGGTTTGGGAAGATAGAAAAGGCGAGCCTAAAGTTGAAGGCATATAACCAAATAATACAGGAGCCGAAATAGTGGAGCAGCGTGAAACAGTGGATGAAACAGAGGTATGGACTACACATAAGGCAAAAAAAGTTATTAAAGACTAGTAGTGTGAACAAGCCAGACAGTTATCATGTGCTGAGTTGGAAATTCCCAAGATCAATACAGCTGCAGCAGAGTTGGAAATTTCCAGACCAATACATTCGCAATAAGTGAAGCTGCTGATGGTGCTGGTACAAGCATGGGTTGTTATAAAAATTCTGGAATAGCAGAAGTGTGATTTGAAAAAGAAGATAGAGGCTAAAACTTACTCGGCAGTTCAATAGTTTTTTTTTCTGGTACAAATAGCGTATATAGATGATGATTTGTAGGCTTGAAACCTTTCTGAATTGATCCAGGATGGATTGGAAAAGTGTTGTTTGACTTTGGTATTTTTTGGACAGAAGTGTTGTCCAGGGGAAGACCTTGTTTAGTGAGTGGGGGTGTTTGGTTTCTAAGGCCACCACCGGAGCCACCGCCATGTCCTCCTGTTATTGTGTTGATGTGTGGCAGCAATGGCTGTGATTTTTTAGTGGCAATGTTTGAGCTAAATCCACCTGGATTTTTTGAATATGCACACTTGATCAAATCTGAATCAATAGTTTTTGTTGTTACAGTTTTTTTGGGGAGTAATATTGGAAACACTATCCACCGAAATTTTTGTGGAATGGTTTCCACTGATGTGGGAGGTGGGGAATTATCAAGAACTGGGAGGGGTAACATGGTTGCGAAACGAAGAATTAGCTTTCCAGTGGGCAAGAGAGCTTGACAAGTTTATCACCTTGAGGACAAGGTGAATTTAAGGGGGTGGAATTGATAGGAAGGTGGGTAGGGGGATTCTTGTGTAAGGGTATCAGGGGACGAGTTTTATGCAAGGGGTAGGGGCTGCTTAGGTGTCTTGTCAGGGAGTAGGTAGAGTGATTAATAAAGACAAGGGGTATAATTGTAAAGGGGCTGGGGGTTTTTAGTAGGTTGGTTAGTGGTTAGTGGGGTTGTTAGTTAACAACAAATAGGTTTTCAGCTGTTAGGAGGGGGTTAGTTTAGAGGGTTACAATAGAGCCTTTAAATAAAGGGAGTTGTGGACTATGGGAGGGGGGATGTCTTGGATTGGAAATTCTGTTGTGTAGAATGGAGGGTTAGTGTTAGCCATTCCGGTTCGGTTCCATCCCCAGGGGATGTTTCCCAAATGTACCCCGACCCCCTATTCTTCATACCTATCAGCGGAGGGGTAAAAGGGGGAATGTGGTTTGAGTTAGTGGGGTGGGATCTTGGTGGGTTCCAGTTGTCTGTTTGGCCAGTACTTGTAGAAGAGTCCAGTTAGTGGGAGGTACGAAATATTTTTATTGGAATTATGTTGGGACAAATTGGCGGGAGGCAGTGGTCTTGCTCCGGAAAACTACTCCTTCTGCAGACGGGCGTCTAGGAGGTGGTCTCTCCATAGAATTCCAGCTGCTGTAATTTATTCTCTATACAATTGTAATATAGATATCTGGTAATTCTTTTAAACTATATCTCTAGTTGTTATTTCCTTGTTTGATCACACTTGTAGACACGGAACTCGTAACATTTTGGAAACTCTGCTGGGGAATGTCGAGCACGAGAGGAAAAATCATGACCGTGGAGTACGACTTCCTGGAACTTTTTTTCCATTTGTTCTAGAATTGGAGGAAGGTTCTTTGAGCTCTTGTATGCGAACTAGAATGGAGAATTAGGTGGCGACGATTGAATTGACAATAGATAGTATTCGAGTTGCTCTATCTTCGATATAAGAGAATATGGAGAAGATGATGCGTGGGAAAATGACAGTTAGTGAGTTGTTCTGGACGTGGTACAACAGAGGAGCACATCATGCAGCGGGTCTGAGATTTGGAGGAGCAGACTTTGGAGAGGCTGAAGGGGGTGGACTCGCATGTTGATCACGGTTCCAATAGCAGAAAAGAGAGTCGTAGTGAGCTAAAGCTTAAAGAAGGCAGTGAAGCAGACCATTTTCAGAATGGGGAGCGACTGCAGAGTCTACTAAATTGTTAAGAGACAGAATAGACTGGCAAGTTGCGAAATGTAACTAGGAAAACTCAATGCAATTTTAAGTTCATGTGCATAGATTTTGGAAAGTGCGTTTGTCTGATGTGATTTTTCACCATTTATATTTTCATCCATTTAATAAAAAAATAACAATGTACATCCTTTGGATAGTGGGGTATTAGTTTGAGTTTATGGGGTCCCAAAATAAATAGTATAGGTTTGATGATCATTTTATTTTTAATGAGTATTCAATAAAAAAATAAAAAAAAACAATAAATTTGCACGTAGAGTAATGAAATGACCTAATGCGTGGCTTTCGACACTTGTGGATCATGACTACATAGTTGTCTGGTATGAAGTTAGAAATTTTATCTCTATTTGTGGTAATTTTACTATTTTTTACTGAGTTAACTCGAGATGATGCCTGAGTATGTGGGCTTCACTTGGTGCCCTAAGGTCTTTGAGCCTCGGAGTCATCGGAAAAGTCTCGCTACATGGGTTGACTCTATTGAGTGCAATTTTAATTACCATGGAAAAATTGAAATATATATATATATATAATTGAATACTCATCTTAATATTGAAATCTGATTCCACTTAGCGCTCCCATCATTTCCCCCATTAATAAAGATGAACCTCATGTCTATTGTGATACATAACATTTCATTATGCTTAATTGAAATTGAATGAAATGTGGCGATATATTTGAAAAAAGGAATGGTCTTGGGCTTGAGATATGCCTCTGGACCATGATTGTTTTAAATGAATTTTATGGGTTTCAAAATTGTTTGGTATGAGGTCTTTTGGTGAGCCACGTGTTTTAAAATGTTTTTGGAAAAGTGAATTTGAATTTCATATTTTTGAGATATATTTTTCTCGGGACTAACAAAACTCAAGTTGGGGGTGTGATTAGACACTAGAAGAGGCTAATATTCATTGTTTATATTATAATATTCATATGGTTTATTAATCATAAACACCATTTTTAGTTCATTTTACACTTTGAGCATTATTTCACATTATGATTGTAATTCCTTCTTAAAGTGCACTATTACTTGGTACATATTTGAACAACTCCTAAAACAAAAAATGGTCATGATATTATTTTCATATATTATTTTCAGGTCTACCATGATATAATAAACAATTCATTCTTTTGGATTACTTGTAAATTCACATTGGAAGATGACTAAAGTGGGATCTCATGCCAACACATTCTGGGCAAAGTAAACTGGACACCAGCCCGATAAAGAGACTGTATCAACCAAGATACAAACCCAATAATTCTAAAAATTTATATGAAGATATAGGAAATCATGTAGACCATTTCATACCATAGTTAAAAGAGATAATTCTAATGTTTTAATGGAGTTTCAGGTGGCGCAACTTGAAGATGAAATTCTGGGCCAGATTCTAAGGCCCAGAAACAACATCCCACCATTTCAAACATATCTTGTAAACCATAATTCTATTTAGGATGAAATTTGTCAGGCAGTTAGGAAACAACCAGGGATACATTTTCTTATTCTATAGAAAACTCTAATTAGGTCATATAGAAGGCCATTATGGCGCCTCTGTTCAGTGGATGCAAGTTGGCTGCCACTTTGGGTCAAGGATAAAGAAGTTGAATCTCCCTTACTTTCCACCACCCTAGGCCTACCATACTCAAGTGGGATGCTTTGTACTATTGGGAACTATACCCATGAATCTTTAAATTCCTATTTAAGTCAATGGTGGTGTAGGATTTTATCATCTTTGTTTCTTTCTTTCATTGTAATGTTATGATGCGATTTTGTTGTCTCAAGTTTGTCTTTCACATGTAATTTGTTCTAATTCATCTTAGTTTCTTAATAAAATTTATTATTCTCCTATTATTTTGTTCTTCTCTATATCATGTTGATACCATTGCCTTAAGGTGTGAATTTATCATGTTATTTCTCACGATATTAATTTTTGATCAATTATTTTAATTGAGAATTTCATTTGACGATTTTAAAACTTCTTCGTCCTTTTTGAATTTTAATACCACACACTTCAAGTGGTAATATGAACCTTTACCTTGGAGTGCTCAGAACTTTGATTCTTCAAGTGTATATGTGATTAGTATTAAAGTGTGTAGGTATTAATCCAGTAAGTGATGCTGTTGTTTGATCTTCTTAAATGAACCCATCTCAAGTATAATAAATTGAAATGGTTGAAAAAGGAATGCATCTAATCCACCACAAGTGATAACCTAGGATCAACTCATTATTTTAAATTTAATTGACTTAATTATATTAGAGTTCACTTAAACCCATCTAAAATCAACCCAAGTTGGCCACTTTATATCCAAAAACAATCCATAGAATGTACATGTCTGTAGGTTAATTCTTAGGTTTCCAAGGATTCGACAACTCAAGATAAACTACAAGAGACCGCTTAACCCTAAAATCTTGGGTAAATTTGGGCGAGACTAGTCGAGTTACCAATGTTTTTTGAAGATGATCCCTTGTGTTGGGTAACTAAAGCAGACACATATTTTTTGATTAAATCGAACGCTAGAGGATATGAAACTTCATTATGCCCAAATTTTCATGGAAGGCACGACATTATATTGGTTTTTATCCTGGCATAATACCACTCTAGGAACCACTTAGAATTATTTTAAGTAATCTCTGCTGGACCACTATGGAAGGAATACATATGGATATCCCTTGATATTTTTGAAGAATTTGAGACAAACTAGTTCTGTAGATGAGTATATAGAGGAGTTCGAACAAATAGCCTTGAGATTACCTGATTTTCCAGAAGCCTGGTACATGAGCCTGTTTATGGGAGGTTTGAGACTAGAAATTGAAAACCGAATTTCCACATATGAAACAGAAAACAAATTTTGCATGATTGTTTTATCTAGAAAGGTTGAAATGGAATTATTCAGTGAAGGAGTGTTGCGGGGAACTCGACATCGTCCTATGGGTTAACCTGTCCAACGTCAACCAAGTACTGCAGCAATAAACCTTATTACTCCCCGAACGGTTGTTGAACATACTCGTCGGGAAGAGGAGTTGCACAGGGCCTTAGGAGAAGACCGTTGGGGAGGGGTGTGAGCTCTCATCTGTCAAGAGTGGGAAGAACAAAAATTAAAGGGGCTATGTTTCCGATGTGGCCAACCATTCGGGTCAATGCATAAATGTCTCGACAAGCATCAATGAGTTTTGGTGTGGGAATTTGAGGAACCCAAAATACAACCGAAGGAAGAAAATTTGTTGAGGGATAAAGAGGCTGGTCTAGAGGAGGTTGGTGAGGAGGATGATGGGCAGCAGGTAAGTCGAACAGTGGAGCAAGTGCAGCTGTGCAGTATGGGGAAAGTAGGGAATGATTCCATGATTCTGGCTGGAAGTATTTCAGGAGTACCGGTCCTGGTGTTAGTGGAAAGTGGCGCTAGCCATAATTTCATCTCCAAAAGATTCATCAAACTCACTAATGTTCCAGTACATCCAACCAAACCGTTTGTAATAACTCTCAAAAATTTCTCACAAACTTTCTCCCAAGGTTTATGCAAGGGGCTAAAACTCAGTTTGGAAAATTTTGTTTCTACTATAGATTCTTTTGTCTTTGATAAAGGGGGACCTGAAATGGTTCTGGGGATGCATTGGATGATTATCCTAGGTATAGTTTTAACAGATTAGGGAAAAAAACAATAGAGTTTGATTGGAAAGGTGTGATAGTCAAGTTGCAAGGGGAAGTGGCAGAAAACCCAAACTCATGGAAGCAGTTGCACCAACAGCAGACCAACATGATTTTAGCAGAGGGATGGTTTTTCTTGGCACAAATTCAGCTTCTGGAAGGAGGGTAGATTGATTTAACTTCTCAAAGATAGCTAGAGAAGTTACTACGTCAATATCAGACTATGTTTGACAAACCACAATGTTTACCTCCACAGCGGGAGACAGACCATGCAATACATTTTGAGCTCAAAGCTGTACCGGTGAGTATTCGTCCATACAAACTAGTTCATAACCTCAAGGATGAAGTTAAACTACAGATCAAGGACATGTTAACACAGGGGATTGTCCGACATAGTTGCATCCCATTTGCTAGTCCCATAATACTTGTTAAGAAGAAGGACGATAGTTGACTATCGATCACTAAATAAGCTTACTATCCCCGAAAAAATTCCCAATTCCAATTGTAGAGGAGCTTTTGGATGAGATATACAGAGCATCTTATTTCTCTAAATTGGATTTGAAATCCAGATTTCACTAAATCCGGCTCCGTTTGGAAAACGTTCACAAAACAGCCTTCCATACTCACGAGGGACACTATGAATTCCTCATCATGCCATTCAGCACAATGAATGCCCTGGAAACCTTCCAGTCTACTATGAATCAGATATTCAATGAATACCTAAGAAGAATTGTTTTGGTTTTCTTTGATGATATATTGTTTTTTAGTAAGACATGGGAAGATCATTTGAACCATTTGGAGTTAGTTTTTCAAGTATTACAGCGAAATCACTTCCATCTTAACCAAAATAAGTATTACCTAGCACAAAAATCAGTGGGATATTTAGGACATGTCATTTTAGATGAGGGAGTGCCGGTAGATTCAGAGAAAATTGAGGGTATTCTTGGTTCACTGCAGCCGTAGTCTGTAAAAGGGGTTCGTGGGTTCTTGGGTTTGACTAGTTATTATAGGAAGTTTGTTGAAGGATAAAAAATGTAGCTAGGCCTCTCACGGAGTTGACCAAAAAATATAACTTCCATTGGTCTGTTGTAACTGAAAAATCCTTCAATGAACTAGAAAAATGTCTAACAACAACACCCCTTCTTGCCCTGCCAAACTTCCAGCAACCATTTACTGTTGAATGTGATGCTTCGGGCTAGGGTGTCGGAGCTGTTTCAATTTATTCTGGGCAACAGGTTTCCTACTTAAGTAAATCCTTGGCCATAAAAAACCTTTCCAAATCAGTGTATGAAAAGGAGATCATGGTTCTTTTACTCACCATTCAACATTAGAGGTAGTATTTGGTTGGGAATCATTTTTTCATTTATACTGACCACAAAGTGCTTAAGCATCTGCTCAGTCAGTGATTACACACCGCCAAATAGCAAGATTGGAAGGCCAATATTCTGGGTTTCAACTTTGAAATTATTTACAAACCAAGACAGTTAAATAAAGTAGCCGATGCCTTGTCCCACTGGGCTGTTGATGATCTTGAATCTAGTCCTGAAACTATCTCCTTGGGGTTCATGGTTTCCGAACCACTATGGATGGAACTAGACGTTGTTAAAGCATAATACCAGTATGACCAGGTGCTCCAGAATCTCATATATTCTGTCCAAACAGTTCCTACTTTCCAGCCTCAGTACTCGATCCGTCATGGACTGCTGTATTTCCAAAACTGACTTGTGTTGTCTCCTCAATCTAGCGTAATTCCAAAATTTCTTCATTACTATCATACATCGCCGGTGGGTGGAAATGGAGGGTTTCTTAAAACATATAAACGTTTGGTTGCAGGTCTATTTTATAGGGGCATGACAAATTAGATTTAGAAATATGTCCGTGAATGTGATGTCTATCAATGACATAAAACCCAGACTTTGTCTCCCGCTGGTCTCCTTCATCCCTTACCGATTCCAGCTCAAGTTTGGGAAGACATTTCGATGTATTTCATGTCAGTTTTGCCCAAATCCCATGGCTATAATGTAATTCTGGTGGTGGTGGATTGCTTTACTAAATATGCTCACTTCCTGTTATTGCGCCATCCCTACACCGCCAAAGTCATAGCAGAATTGGTCATCTGAGAAGTGGTTCGCTTGCATGGTATACCAATTTCTATTTTGAGTGACTGAGATCCCATCTTCGTCATCAATTTCTGTAAGGATCTCTTCCGTTTATAAGGCACATATCTCAAAATGAGCTCTTCCTATCATCCCCAAATGGATGGACAGACGAAAATTGTCAATAAATGCCTTGGTACCTATCTCCATTGCTTTGCTTCTGAATTCCATCAAACATGGTATCATTGGCTGACATGGGCTGAGTATTGTTAAAATAAAGTCTCTCATTCCTCCACCAAGATGACCCCGTTTGAGGAAATGTACGGACTTCCTCCTCCCATAGTCCAGCGGTAGGCCCAGGACTCTACTCCTATTGATACGGTGACCACTCTACTCGCTGAACATGATCAAATGTTAGAGCAACTACACCATAATCTCACCTGTACCCAGAAAATTATGGTTCATTCTGCTTAGAGGCATCGATGAGATGTTACTAATAACATTGTAAATCTTGTTTTCCTCAAACTCAGACCACTGATCCACTCTTCCAGGTTTCCCAAGTTCACTTCTAAGTTAGCATCTCGATACTATAGACCCTATCCAATTGAAGCTCGAGTGGGAAATACAGCCTATAGGTTGACATTACCTATTAAAATTCGGATGCACCCTGTTTTTCATGTATCCCAACTAAAATAGGCAGTGGGAACATTTTCAGTTCAAGAAGAGATTCTAGAACTATGGGGAAACAACTATCCTCCTAGCCCCCTACCAACAACAATTTTGGCTGCAAAACCTGCTTCTGGACATCCACGACGTCTTTGGCTTATAGACTGGTAGGGGAGACCTTTCAAAGAAGCAACTTGGGAGGATGTTGAGCACATTATACTCCAGTTCCTAGAATTTCACTTTGAGGACAAGGTGCCCCTTGCTACGGGGGGAGTTTTTATCCATTTTGGTTCAGTTCCAGCCCCAGGGGATGTTTCCAAAATATACCCTCGACCCCCCATTATGCATACCTATCAGCGGAGGGGTTAAAGGGGGAATGTGGTTTTAGTTGGTGGGGTGGGATTTTGGTGGGGTCCAGTTTTCTATTCGGTCAATACTTGTAGCAGAGGCCAGTCAGTGGGATATACAAAATATTTTTACAGGAATTCTGCTGGTACAGATTGGCGGGAGGCAGTGGCCTAGCTCCCGAAAACTTCTTCTCCTTCTTTTGCAGATGGGCATCTAGGAGGTGGTCTCTCCATAGAATTACATATGCTGTAATTTATTCTCTATACAATTGTAATACATAGATCCTGTAATTCTGTTCCACTATATCTCTAGTTTTTATTTCCTTGTTTGATCACACTTGTACACACGAGACTCGTAATAGTTAGACCTCGGATTTGGAAAGAGCAGCGCCTTCTAGAAGATTCTTCTTCCTCCCTCTATTCTTTTACATTTTCCTTCTTCTTCCATTCTTCTTTTTTACTTCTTCTATTCCTTTTCCCTACTGTAATTTTATGCTACTGTTAAAAGTAGTTCTTACTGTTTTTCTCTCTCACATCAATTGATTCCTATCAATTCCTGTAACTTGTTTTCCAAGGTAATGATACCATTCTGTAGGCCCTTGATACTTGGGGTATTGATATCATCAGTGGTGGACCATTCCCTAACATCTCTCTTGAGGTGCTTGATCTTTCTATGTATGACCTCTTAGGGCTTCCCATGCATGTTCTAAAACCATGATTTTTTCACCATATGAAGGAAGTGTTATCTAGAAACCCAAGATTTAGAAAAGATAGGCCTTTTGGGGGAGCTATCATCTATCCCCAGTATGAGAATTAGGGGAGATTGGTCTAAAAGAGAACAAGATATATGGGAAACTGTAGCATTATGATAGCTTTAAATACCTTGAATATTGGCTAAACACCAGTGAAGATGACTCCATATCCTGTGAGGGACTTGCTTGTTATTACACCAGGTGAACTTATCTCTAGAGTACCCTAGTTGAGAAGGCTACTGGCATACAGAATATTATTGAATTTGACCATGGATTTCCTAGAATGAGAGCACCCTCCTTTCTTTTCTGATTTATCCTGAATTGTGTTGAAACCCCCTCCAACAAACCATGAGAAGTGACCGAGATCAAAATTCACACGATCTTCCCATAGAGCTTCACGTTCACTTACATCACACTTTTCATAGACAAAGGTGAATTTCATGGACTGGTTTCCAAGATTTACTTTAAAAATAATAAAATGGGAAGAAGAGCTAATAATCTCTATAGTGGTATAATTTATCTAAAAGATCTATATATGATCATTTGTAGGGATATCATGCATATAGTTACTAACCATGAGTTTTGAAGCATAGTAATGGATGAGGCTGTTTCACTGTTTTAACTCTAGTATAGCCATTATTGAGAGAATAGAAGAATTGATCTCATTCAGTATTTATTCACACTTTTTGAGAGGCCCTAATCCCTTAAAATTCTAGATAAAATGCTTAGACATTTTATGAGAGGGTTAGGGACATGCAGGTCTTCAAGGACAAGTTCTAAAAGGGAGATGACATTTCTTCTAATATGATTTTGGATCCTTGCCTACTTAACACCTTGAAAGAAGAAGGGGTGGATGGAGATCTATTGCTTCTCTTGATCATTTGAGGAGGAGGATATTGGGGAAGACCTATCCATCCATCCGGAAAAGTAACTGTTAAGAAGGAATCTACAGTAGTGTCTCTATCTGAGGAAGAGGCATCCAAGACTGTGCTGGGAGGGACTATCAAGAGAGCTATAGATGAATACTTTTCACTTGGAGAATGCAGAAAAACCATATGAGAACACAAAGGGGAACCGAATATAGAAGATAAAATTTGGTCTGAGCATCCACGATCAAGATGAGCTGTGAGACCTCTGTTAGAGGAAGAAAACTGAGAATTCTCCCAAGAATAAGGTACCAACACAAAAGGGGGGATTTTTTTCTTTAGGAAAATCAACCCCAACCTAAGGAACTCCCTGATATTCAATCCAAGTAGCTGAAAATGATAGTGAAGATTTAGAGGTTTCCAATGAAGGACCCCAAACTGGAGCTTTCAGCTTCTGAGATACATGAAAAAACAAATCCTTGGATAAAGGGGAATCCTGGAGAATTTTCCCCAAACCCTTCAAAGACTGAGCTGAAGGATCTTCTATAGGAGGATGAGAGGTTGTAGAGTAGAAAAGAGGTCTCCTATATGATGCTTAAGAATGAACTTGTAGGCCACAACCATGAAAATAATTCACATGGGAAAAAAAAATCTCTGCCTGAAAGACAACTCAAAACCAGTAGAGTGGAAGTTAGTCTGGGGGAAAGATCATGAAAGATCCATCTCGATACAAATATGAGCCTCCATGGAATTAGGCATCCTCAAGGTATCAACATCCACATAAATAAATCAACAAAATGAATCACCAATTCCTTTGAGGGATAAGAGGTTATGGAGAAGAAGTGGGAGCCCTGGGAGGGATACCCAAACTGCAGCAAACCCAGAGTCTCAATGTTGGTGAACCTCCATAAAACATAGAAAAAGAAGGAACTGAAACTTACCACAATATCCACCTTCTTTTGTCCAGACAGCTACAAGATCCTTGTGAGAGAGAAGGTGCACACAGAAAGAACACATGTTCAAGATCAAGACGACCACTGGAGAGGAAAGATCCCAAGAGTTGATGAAATGCTTGAACTCCAGTAGCGAGGGATGGACCAGGACAAACTTTAACACCTTGTTTGGCAGGGGAGATACGGGTAGAAAAGAGATTGTTTGGAAGGAGAGAAACCAGTATCTCTTGTTTGGTTGAAGGAGAGAAACGCGAGGCGTCAGAAGGGAGATAAATCAATTTCTCTCCCACACATGATTTCAACAGATTTCAAATCGTCCCAAAATCGGGACGATTTGGATGGAAATCATCAATCCTGTTCAAATATTTTACACATTTCCCATATCACCCTTAGATATCTATATAAACAAGTTGAAAAATGTCTTTATATCCTATCACATAATGTAAAAAATAGAAATGTTTCCTTTTTTTTTTTGTCGATCCGGTGAAAGAAAAAGTAGAAATTTTCATGATTTTTTTAGAGCAATGATTTCATTAGAAGATAAATTTCTATGCCAACCAGATGGATCTAAAGTTTCTCCCATGATACTCAATAGTGGAATATTTCACCCATATTTTAAGGTACATTTTATATAATACAATCAAATATAAATAATTTTGATAATGTGTATATAAATAATTTTGAATATAACTAATTATGTGTATATAAATAATCATAAATAATTCTGATTACAGATAATTTTAAATATAACTAATTATGATTATCTTGAATAAATACTTTATATAAATAATTTATAACTAGTTTTGAATTAATAAATATTTTGAATTCATAATTTTGAATTAATAACTATTTTGAATTAGTAATTATTTTTAATTAATAATTCTTTTGAATTAATATTTTTTTTAATTAATAATTTTTTTAATTGATAATTTTTTAGTTAATAATTTTTAATGTATAATTTTGATTACCTTAAATTAATAATTTTTAATTAATAAATTATTTAAATAATTTTGATTATCTTTAGTTATTTTTTTAAAATTATATAATTTGTATCAATATATGGTGATAAGTGTGGTGTCTGTGCGGATCTAATCGATATTGTTTTTTTATTGAGAAAGTATGACCATTAATTCCATGTGTATGTGTTATTTTTAAACAAAGGTTATTTGTGTCATTTGCACCAAAACAATTTCTTTTCTTTTCTTTTAAAAATTTTCACCAAACATTATGGAGAGAAATCCAAATCTTTTCTTTTCTTTTATTAAGTTATGGATCCAAACTCAAGGATAGAAATCACAATCATTTCATTTCTTTTATTTTCTTTTATAAAATATAAAATCATTTCTTTTCTTTTACTAAAATATAACCAAACATAGTATAAGATGAGAGATTAGGTGTCGTTACACACCAACCAGGAGAACTACTCATTTGATAGGGAGAAAGATGGGTAAGGGGGATCATCGGGATATGAGGAAGAGGATTCAGAGAGGCTGGTTCGGAGGGGCACTCCATGTGCGTTTTAAATATATGGCCCATTTGGAATTTTATATTTTATGAAAAAATATTTTTCATAAAATGTGGTAGAACCTCTTATTCCCCTTTTGAATCTTGTATTTATGTGGTGGATAATCCCATGAGGTGATGTTTATTATTGATGCATTGTATGTGATGATTATGTTTTGATGCAATGGGGTTGTTTCTTGTAGGGGTATAGGAGGTGATGCATGATTTATTTTCAAAACTTGTACATTTGAGTTATGAAATGTTTGATTGTCTCACCTCCACTTGACTCGTCATTGGAGTCCTAAGTTGATGGTAAGTAACCTGTGTGTGTGGATAAACCCTATTGTGATAGTGGATTGACGAGAAGCATTATCTTATTACTCTAAGATAGGTAGACTAGAATGAGTAGTAGGTCTATATGATAGTGGTCTCTTTTTATATGATCATGTGGTTGAAGGCATCCTAGGGAGATTATCCTTGTTGATCCCTTGGATGAAGGCATTCTAGGGAAAACACCATCATTGATCCCATGGATGAAGGTGTTTCAGGGACATTATCTTTGGGTAGTTTGATGGGGGCTTACAGGGATTTTTATAGGTTTAGTAGTGCTGGGAAAAGATCATTGTCACAAGTTCAAGTTCATTATTAATAGGGTCATAGGATGATGCCCATGACACTAGGATCCTTTTTAAGATCATTTTAGGGGATTTATACTTTTGCTTCAATTTTACTCCCTTATTCTTGGATTATTATTTGGCACATATATTCGTGTCATTTTTTTCTCCTTATTGTATGACATGACATAGTAGTGCATGACTATGTGCTTTTTTCCTTCTTTGTGTGGTTTGATTTTCAAATGTTTTGAATATGGTTTGTGAAATATTTTTAATTAAGGGAAAAGGAATGCGTTACTTTAATTTATTTTTTTGAACTATTTTAATAATATATTTGATAATTGTTCTCAAATGAGAATATGGAAAAGGTTTTTTTTTTTGAAACTCCAATTGTGCGCAAGTTTTGAAAACGGGGTTTTGGGATATTCTTCCTAGTTTTATAGAATGGTAGTTTTCAATGTTGTTTTGGGAAAACTGTGTGAAAAAATGTGGAACCTCTTTGAGTTTTAAAATGTTTATTTCTTAATTAGGTGTTAATGAAATGGTTTTGAAGTGAGACTTTAAAATGGTGATTTAGCGAAGAGGTATTAGCGAGGCAATTTTTTCCCAAGCGATTGTTTTCATATAATGAAAATCCAAGAAAAAAAAGTTTTTACAAAGTTTTTACGTGTTTTTATTTCTTTTTCAATGCCATAAAAAATGTTTATTTTTTATTTTATTTTAAACTAGCATATTTAGGATGTTATAAGAAAAAAACTTCATAGATTTGGAGAGTTGTGGTGACCTACTGAGATTTTAGATCACCCCTACATTTTACAGGTTCAAGTTCATTACAACTTTTTTTCTTATCTTTGATCTATTGGGTGGGTTATTTGGTTGGATGGTTATCGTGGGTCATGTGGTGGATCATCAGAGCTGGTCTGGGGATTTCCTTTAAGTTGATATTTTTAGGTTGTTTGGCATGTTATATTGTTATGATTGGAATGTATATATCTATTTTCATTGTCCTTTCATTATGTATTAGCTGTATCCTATTTGGATATTTGGTTATATTTATCACCATTTGTATTGTTTATTTCATTTATTTTCACTACTTATTAATTAATCGTGTATGAGGGAGAAATCGTTTCCAAGGTTCATTTTATGATGACTAGACACTAGTTTCAAAATCATGGGGATCAAGAATTCCCTTTTGGCCATGTAGTAAACTAGGTCGGAAGCTGAGTTAGATAGAACCCCAAGACGGTTCATTACAAAGTGGTATTTGAGCCTAGGTTCTTAGTGGAACCTAGGTTTTGAAATTCCCTCTCTTTATTTGGGATGTTGGTAATTTGGAGATAAGGTTGTTGGGACTCGTGAGGTTGGTATGATGAGAGTGTCATGAGATCTTTCATGCCACGAGCCTTGAGTTTCCATGGAAAGTTGATATTTTTCTTTAATTATGGTTTTTCATTTTATAGCTTTGTTGGATTATACTTCGTTGCCGATAGAGGTAGTGTATTGATCCTCAATATCATGGATTGAGTTTCCTTGGGGGGGTCATATTTGGTTTTGGTATGGAAATGAAGAAGGGAATCGAACCACGAGGTTGGCTTGTAGGTCCTGAAAAACCATGCAACAACCAAACACTTGATCCTGGATTTGCTTTTGGAACCATTTCATGATTGATATGTGGTGGTCAACCATATGGAAAAGTCAAGCATGGTTCCACATCCCGATGGTTTATTTATTTAAACCCCTTAACCCTTGGATTTACCATGTGTTAGGACAAAGAGATAAGAGTCTTGGTTGGTCTCGTGATATATTGTAATCTTTGGGAGGAGTTTTTGGTTGAGGCTATGCCTTTGTTTATGCAGTTTTTACATGTGATGTGTAATCCATTTTGTGTGGGTGAGAAAATGGATTTAACAAGAAAATGGTTTTTTAAGAAGGCCTTGAGGATTGTTTGTAAAGTGATATTGGTTTCATAAAATGTTTTGAATTATTTGGTTTCATTTGGTATTTGGAAAGAGTTTTCTAGTGTGATTGATTTTCTAATCAAGTGCACAAAGTTTTGTAAAGAATGAGATTCCTATTTTAAGGGAACCAGTGCTTCCCAAATGGGGATTTTAGCCTTGGTGAGTGTATTTCAAAAGGGGAAAAGATTTGAAATTTTTTTGAAATGGAAACTATTTTATTTATAATTAAAATTGAAATGATATTTTTTTAATAGTTTGAATTTGTTTAGAAATCAGATTTGGAAATGTTTAAAATTAAACAAGTTGAGTTAGGGCTTGGGATTTTAATTGTAAAATATTTTTTTGTTTTTTTAATAAAAGAAGGATTGATTTTAATGGTGCCTTGTGTTGGACTACTAATGTCGCTCTAACATATCTCATGTGATTTATGTTTTGATGATCTCAATAACCCTTCATGTGTTTCTAATGATTTTTAAGTGTTTTTATCAGGTTTTTGTCTTATTTAAGTCACTCTGCTGTAATTCTTCATTCTATATGTTTTGGCTGAAATTTTCCGAAGTCTGTAAAAGCAGATATGTAAGGAATTCAACTACATGGATATTTTGATGCATTGAGAAATTGACTATGTCAATCGGCTATGTTAAGTAATCGCTTACATGAATCAACTACATCACAAAATCGGCTACGTGAAAATATCTTATGTCGATGAATTGGATACATGATAAAACATATAGGTCAATGGAATGACTACATCAATCGGCTACTTGGATTATTCAATTATGTGAATTAGATCCATTACAAATTTGACTATGTGGTTTCAGTCTACTATATTAGTCATTAGGCTATTCCAAATTTAGCCATGTGAGAAATTTGGATATGTGATTTAGAAATATGGTGAAATTGCCTATGTGAAGAATGAGTACGTGTATCAATTCAGAAATGTGAATTCAAATCCACAGATTTTATCTATATGGCTATCTAGAATATACTATGTCATTATGAAACCACCATAATTATTATTGTTGGTGTAATTTAAGTAGAAATTAATTCTTCAATATGTTTTTTAATAATGGTTTATGTTTTTATGGTTAAATAAATTTCCAAAAGGTTGCATGTATCGAGATAATAAAAGAGTATAAAATAATTTATTGCTTAGTCCTGTTGCTGAGGTATTTTCAAGAAAAGGACATCTGGAATTTAATTTCGGGGCCATATTTTAAGGGATATCATCTTGTTGAATATTAAATTTTTTTAAAGAGTATTCGAACAAGAAAAAATATATATAAACAACAAGAACAGAATAAAGAACATGCCCTCTCAACTTTCTCTCTCGAAGCATTGTTATTGTTGCTTCTCTATTATAAGAAATGACAAGAAGAAGATTTGAGTTTTTTAAATTTTTGATTTCAAGATTAACCTTTCTATTTTAAAAGACTCTACTCGAGCTATTATTTACTCTTATTTTCTCTCTTAGAGAACTCTTCTCTTCTGTTAGTTGCACATTGAAACTGTGTGTTTATTTTGTAATCTCAATCAATATTCCTCATTTTTGGAAGTGAGAACTCATTATATTAATTGTTGAAGGATAGTGTTTTATAAAGCCTTGTAGGATCCCAAAAAATATTCTTGTTTTGTACCAAGTTATGACATATTTCACTCAGTTAGGCAGTTTCTGGGAAAAGGATTGGTGCTAGTGAAAATGATCAAACTCTAGGAGTTGAGCATTGGTGGAGTGGACTATGGGATTTTTGATCCCTGACCCATTATAAATATCTTGTGTTATATCATTTTCTTATTATTTTTATTTTCCACAATATGCATTTGATAAGAAAATATCAAAACTTTTTATACCTTCAGATAGGGTGGTTTTAAGCTAAGAAAATTTCAAGAACTCAATTCACCCCTATTGTGTCTTAGTTTTATTGTTCTCTAGAAAAAAATGGTACTAAAGGGAATGAATCTTGAGTTATCAACTATAACTAGTTGAAGTTTGAAAGATCATCTTTAATGGATTCTATGTCCGACAATAGAGAAGGTATGTTTATGGTCAGAGGCCCCTACTTTAATGGAGAAAACTATGGATGTTGGATGGTTTGAATGGTTATTTACCTACAAAATAATGGTATAAAAGTTTATTTAAAGGCTATTAAGCCTTATTAAATTCAAAATATTGAACCTGAGACATGGGATACTAATAATCAATCTATATATGATTTAAATTATAAATAAATGAATGTTATCATATGAGGACTATGTCCAGATGAGTTCAACCATGTTTCATAGAATCTACTAATGTGAAATATTTCAAGATTAAAAATCACATTAGAAATATTATGATGTATAATTATGAAATGGAAGAATCTATTGAGAATAAAATGATTAATAAGGATAATATTCCTCTAAATGTATCAACTTAAAAACATGAAAATAAGATTACATGAATAAAATTTATCGAGCCATCGGATGAAGGTACTTTTAATAGTTCTTCTTTAGACAGTGAGTTTCATCATTTTATAAGGAAGTTAAAAAAGTTTTAAAATAAGATAAGAGGATTAAATAAATCCTTCAACAAGTATAATAATCATGATGGAATCACTGAAGAAATAAGATTCTATGAGTGCAAGAAACTCAGTCACATCAAGCCACGCCACCCCCGACTCCAATACAACAAAAAGTATGTGAAAACGTATTTCAAGAAGGTTGGATATAACAAGAAAGCTAAGAAATATATTAAGGATACATGGAGTTATTCTAAGGATACTACTATTGACACATCCTCAGAATCATAAGTTGAAATTTCTAATCAAAAGGCCAATATGTGATTTATGGAACGCTATAATGAGGTACATTCATTTTATTCTTCTGACCCTAAATTTGATTCTAAAAATGAAAACTATTATTTTGAATAATTAAATGAATACTATACCATGTAATAATCCAAATAAAAATCCTTGATAAATAAAAATAAATCCCTCAAAAAATCTTATAATTATGTCATTAATGAAAAAGAGGACATAAATAAACAAAATTTAGAGTGAAGATGGAAAATTATCCTATATCTTGTATTGAACATGGTAAAAAATTGAAATCTTTAAAAAATAATATCAAGACATTATTTTTTCTAATAGTGTTTTCAAAAATGGAGAAAATTACCTAAATAAAATACTTAGTAATAACAAAGCTCAAAAATACAATATTTAAATAGGAAGTAAAGGTGAATGACAAAAACCATATACAAATTATTTTGTGCCTAAATCTAGGAACAAAAACTTTTCAGGGGTTATTTTTTTCATTATGGTGAACTTAGACACTATTATAATTTTTTTGTTTAACAAACCCTCACTTTTTTGGTGTAAATCATGCATTTATGTCAATACATTTTTTAAAGTTTAGTGGATAGCACAAGCGTATTTAGGTTCCCAAATATTTGGTTTCTAACATTTCAGGACCCAAGAGAATATGGGTACCAAAAAAATTTCATGTTTTAATTATTTTATAGGAAAAATGATCAAGGATAGTGTATATGGATAGTGGATAGTGGATGATCAAGGAATTTAAGTGTAGATTTTTCAGATTTCCATTACTTATCCACGATTGATGGAGGCTATGTCACATTTGGTGACAATGTAAAAGGAAAAACTATGGGAGTTGGATCAATTATAAATCAAGGTATAGTCATCATCAACAAAGTTATTTATGTGTATGGAATAAAACATAACCTAATAAGTATTTATCAATATTTTGGTGAAGGTTATTCTGCATATTTTTCTAAAAATTCCTATTATGTTTTCAAATATAAACTTTTTAAATTTAAGGATCCTAAAACTGAAAATATATTTAGCTTAGATATTAATTCTTTGTGTAGAAAAAAAGCGAAGTGTTTAAATGATGAAACAAATGAATCATGTATTTTGAATAGAAGAGTTGGACACTATAATGCCTATTCTTTAAGAAAATTGACTAAAAGAAATTTAATTTCATATTTACCTCAACTCAAATTGAATAAAAAGATACTATATGATGCATTCCAGATGGGAAAGAAACAAAAGTAATATTTTAAATCAATTAAATATATTTCTATATCAAGGACTTTGGAACTTATCCACATGGATTTTTTAGGACATATAGATAAAAAATACTAAGAAGAAAATAATTTTTTCATGTGTTAGCTAATGATTTCTTTAGATTTACTTGGGTTTTCTTTTTTGAGTGATAAAAGTAAATCTTGTCTTGCCTTTATAAGTTTTTGTATAGCTATTCAAAATTTGAAAGATTCCAAAATTATTTCTTTGAGAAGTGACCATGTGGGAGAATTTGAAAACCATGATTTCAATTCTTCTTGTTCAAACCATGGTATCAAAAATACTTTTTCATCCCCTAATACACCTCAAAAAATGGTGTTTTTGAAAGGATAACTATGAACTTGTAATAAATTTCAAGGACTATATTATGTGAATACAAGTTTCCCACTCACATGTGGGTTGAATATGTAAATATAGCATGTTTTTTCATTAACAAAGTTTTAATTATGCATATTTTGAAGAAAACACATTATAAATTATGAAAACATAAAAATCCAAAAGTTGGATACTTTAAAGTATTGGGATAAAATGTTTATATTATAAACACCAATCATAATCTTGGTAAATTTGATCCAGTGGCTTATGAAATAATATTTCTTGGTTATTCTAGTACTTCCAAGGCTTATAGAGTTTTTAACAAAAGGTCAAATATTTTTGAAGAATAAAATCATGTGAATTTTGATGAATGTGATACTTTTGATCACAAAATTAAACAAGTTGATGAATTAATATATTATTTTGAAAACATGAGACCTGAACATATTTCAGACAATGAAAAGGATGATTATTGGGAACTTTACTTTGGTGAACCAAATCCTAAATGGATGGATACTATTGGACCTGAGAGTGTGCTTCCTAGATAGCCTATAAACTTGAAAAATCATCCCTTAGAGACTATTATAGAAAGCTTATATGAAATTAATTGGACTAAAATGAGTGTATAAATCCTTTTAGAATTTTATTCATTTTTTTCTCAACTAGAAACTAAAACCATATAATATTCATTAGTTGATGAGAGTTGGGTCTTAACAATTAAAGAAGAGTTAAACTAGTTCAAGAGGAACACTATATGAGAACTAGTTGATAGACCATCTGATTATTCTTTTATAAGAACAACACGTGTCTTTAAAAAAAAACAGGATGACCATCGTGTGATCACTATTAATAAGTCTATATTAGTGGATAGAGTGTATAACCAAGAGTAGGGGATAAAATATGAAGAAACCATAAAACTTATAGCTAGAATATAATCCATTAGGATTCTACTAGCCTATGCATCACATATGAATTAAAAATTATATCATATGGATGTAAAATATGTATTTATAAATGGTTTTATTATTGATTAATTTTATGTTGAACATCCTCCTAGTTCTGAAAATACTTATTTTTAAAATTATATTTTCAAACTTACCAAAGTTCTGTAAGCACCTAGAGTTTGTTATGAGCATTTAAGTTCTTTCCTTTTATCAAATTTATTTTTAGTAGGTGTGGAAGATCCAACTATTTTTAAGAAAACATCATCTTCATACATTTTTCTAGTTCAAATATATGTCGATGGTGTGATTTTTGATTATATAAATAATATATTTATAACTTTTCAATACTCATGAAAAAAAGAATTTGAAATGAGCATGATGGGTGAGTTAAACTTATTTTTAGGTTTTTAAATTTTTCAAAAAGGCTTTAAGATTATTCTAAATAAAATAAAATTTATACTAGACTTACCTAATTGGTTTGGAATCACAAATGGTAAAGTATATAGAACTCTTATGAGTTCTAATGAAAAACTTGATTTGGATGAAGCTAAGAAACTAGTTGAAAATAAGTTATAAAGAAGAATAATTGAGATTATACTGTATTTAACTATTAGTAGACTAAAAATTATGTTTGAAATATTATTATGTGCTAGATTCTAAGAAAATACCAAGGAATCACATTTAAAAGATGGCAAAATTTAAGGTATTTGAAAGGAGTGTTTTATCTTTCTTTATTAGATTTTTCTAAAAAATTATGATTTTAATTTGACTTTATATTTGGATGCCTAATTTGGTGGTTATATACTAAATAAGAAGATAACCTCAAGAACCTAACACTTTCTTGGTAAATCCCTAGTATGTTGATCTAGTGAGAAACTACACTCTGTTTCATTATCTATCGGTGATGCAAAATATACAATGGATGATAGTTATTGTTTACAAGTATTTTGGAAGAAATACACCTTGTTGGATGTTGGATTCAATTATAATTAATTTTAAACCAAATGTGATTAAAATAGTGGTATCAAAATTTATAAAAATATGATAAATAATTCATGAATAAAGCACATAGATCTAAGGCATCATTTTTTGATATATCAAGCTCAAATAGGATATATCTCTCTTGAATTTATATGTACTAAAAACTAGTTAGTTGATATTTTTATTGATCCCCTTACAAGTAATTTTTTTCATTTTATTAATTATGAATTAGGATTATTTGATTTTAAATGACTATAATTTATTTTTACTTATTTTTTTCTTAATTGTGTTTCAATTTCAATATTTACTGTTAATTTCTTAATAGTTTAAATGTCATAAAATTTATTCCTTATTTAAAAGTGTTTGAGTTATTTTTATTTTATTTTATTTATATATTTTAATTTTGAGTCAACCTTAAATCCTAAATATGCTATGTATCACTTTTTAAAATTGGATGCATGGCATAAAAAAAAATTGACCATCGACCTCTTTACTGTTTGCCTACGTCCCTTCATTCTTGAAGTCGGACCATCACCTCATCTCCTTAAATTCTCTCGATCTTCTCTAGACCTCCAGCTGACCATTTCAATATGGGGAAATCTAATCAAGGAGATGTTGGTAGTTCTAGATCATCCAGGAAAGAAAAGGAAGGTGGTACATTGTGTAGAGTGTTATTTGGTAAAGCGATGGATATGGCTTGTCTAAAAAAGACCAAGATACTGTTGAATAAAGTATTTAAGTTCTAATGATTGAATTTGTTATTTATGAGAAGAAATATGGTTTCTTATTTGAGGAGGAAGTTAATGAGTACATGTGTAATGTTGAGTTTCAGTTCGGTGAAGAAGAGGATATACTATCATCAAATGGGAATAGAAATGCTCTGCTAGTTTCATTAGTGGAAATGAATGAAGTTATATATTTTCCTCACTAGGGTGAGTTCATTTTTACCCAAAATTTAGTAGGAATGAACATAGATAAACCCACTAAAGTGTTCAAATTTTTGTTTGGGTCTTTTTCTTTCAAGGAAAAGTATATGAAGGTCTTAGAGGTAGAATGGAAAGTGATGTGTAAGTTTATCCTGATTAAGATTGATCAAATAGTTGGAGAGATGTAAAAGGTGTTGCTTTAGGACATTTACCTCTAATATATCCTGATCACTAATTTTAATTTGAATATTACTTGATATATGATGTGGTTTATGAATCACTACTACCAAAGGAAAGGAAATCTGAACTATTACCATACAGATGACTTATCTGCTTGGTGTTGAAGAAGACGGAAGTTGATCATAATGAGGGTGAAGAATTGAAGTGTCACAAAAATAACACTCTCACAGGTGTTTTTATAAAAAACTTTGGATTCAACTAAGATGATACCTATAGTTCATTAAGTACCTATGGATAGGAAACTACCACTTATGTTGTTATACCACCTCCCACATCAGCTCAAGGGGATCCATCCACTATCTCACCTCCTAAGGATGAAACAATTGTTTAGAGGGTTCATGTTAGAGAGGTGAAAGAGTAAGTTATTTTCAAACTAGAGCCTAAAATTCCATTAGTGAGACCTATTTTAGAATAAGTTTCTTAGAGTCAAGGAGTTATGGTTGTTGGTGTTGCGGAGTAAGTTTAAACTGTTGTGCATACTGTTTAGATAATATATGTAGCTCAAGAAGTATTGTGAAAACCCATATATTTCATACACTTTATTCAATGATTTATTGTATAAATATATACTTAATTAAACTAAATAATATAATTATTCCTAGTGTATTTGGGTAATTAGGTATATAAAATAATGAATTGAAACAGAAATATAAAGACATAGACTAAAACTCTATAACATTACCTTAAATTTATTTAATCTTCTAAAACTACACGGGATAACCTAGGGACGTACTTAAGAAAAGGGTGAGATATAAAGCCCATTCAGGGAATATTAAAATCATAACATGATGAAAGTAATAAATGTGATTCAACAGGCATATTAAGGTAACATAATATGGGTGAGAATCATAAACATGAACATCAAACCATAATAAAAGATGATAACATAAAGGCAACATGGAAATGTGGGAACAACAAAAAACATGACATCATAAGAATAAGTTAAGGATAAACACCAAGACATCATAACATAGTGTGATTGGGATAAACCCTCATGAACCATACATAGAATCTAATGTGATAAAAAAATTACCCAATTCATCATGGGGCTGTATAATTCTGGCCCCACCCATCACATTCTTAACATGTACATGCATAAGTGTGCTATATAAATCAGACAACATAAGGATTTATTTCATAAATTTTAATAAAAATATTAATGAGTGTGGATTAAATATATGGAAGTACCCAATCAGTGAAGGATAGGTACATCTAGGTGAATATCCTTGATTGGAAATGGGTAAGAGTAATCACTATACAAATGTTCGGCTTGAAAAATCATAGGATAGTTTCAGAAGCATAACAGGTGTATATAAAGGTTTATGGAAGGGTTAAATGGGAGTGAAAGTAGGTATCTCACGTGAATGGAATGTTTAAAAACATTACAATATGGAAAATTGGAAATAAAAATGGGATTAGTATAAGGAAAGTGCTTGAAATAAAAAGGAATAGGAGAGAGTCCCTTGCCTTGAGAGGGCACTTCTAAAAGCTTGGGGTAGAGCTTCTTAAGAGCATGAGAATACCATGGTGGGATATATAGAGGTAAGGTATGAGTAAATTAATGATCAAAGGGTTTTTAGTGAAGAGTAATGGGAGTTTGGGTAGGTTTTTATAGCAAAAGAGTGGAGAATACATTATTAATTTCTAAATATAGGTTTTGGACTCTATAGGATAAATTAATACAAACCACAAAACATCCCATGTTTTTTGTCCATTATTTCAGAGATATAGGAGAGTATTTAATTATTCTATAAGGATAAGAGTGTAAATCCATAAAATAATGCCCTTGGTGATGTGTAAGTGAGCCATGTTTATAAAGAATTTATTTTAAAACCTTAAAATATAATATTTGTTTTGGAGGATTCATTAAGGGTTTATAAAATTAATAAAATAACTTCAAAATAAGATTATTTTAAAGGGGAAACATAATTTTGGTCATTTATACTATTAATAGTATTTATTACATTACTTTTGAGCTTTTATGATGTTATAATACATAACATATAATTATACCGTATTTAATTTTTAGCAAAACAATTGGCTGACTCAAAATTATGAAAAATTCACCATTGGATAATTTCAATGTGATGATTTCAAAAATGATATTTATTCTATCATAATAATTCTCTAAATTTGATAATTTACACTTTTAAATAAAAAATCCCCATTTATTGAAAAATACTTATTTTTTTAATAATAACAGTTTTGGGCACTTATAATAATTTCATTTGAATTCATAAAATTATATTATAATTTGTATTTAATAAATTATTTAATTCATCATAAAAAGTGTCTTGATTGAAACTATATATTTCATAGTCATACAATTTGTGTTCCATCATATCAAAATCTAATTTTCATCAAACATTATTATTTAACCATTATAAAGTCATAAAAAAAATATAATCATTATTTTATTAAAGATAAAAAATATACTAATAATTTATCATAACCCTAAGGGTAAGGTGTCCGATGATGAAATTTTCTTGGGGTGGTTCAAAAAACATGGTTTGGGTCATTATCCTGATGAGCATAAAATTCTCCAATAAATGGTTTCTATCATGCTTTAGTTTTTGAATCTAAGATTGAGATTGGTCAAGGTAAAAGACTAGGGATGATATCTCCCTTGAAAACCAGATAAATGAGTTTCATAGGGTACAATCCTACGAGTTGAGGACATCACTTACTTTGTATGTATCAAATATATTTATCATAACCCTATATATATATACTAATCATATGATCACTGTACAGTGGCTATAATATCAATGGTTATGATGCTTAACTGTCTTTTAAATCTGATAGAATATAACTTATAATAGTCCTAAATAACCAATATATAGAATTGTTTTATATAATTTCATTTCTTAATAACAAATTTAATTATTTAAAATGGGAATGAAATTTATAAATGTTCTAGTCATTATGTTATTACCCTGTTCAAAAATTTTACCCATGAAATTTCATTCATATACAAAAACATATGAGGGTACTTTTGTTTAAACACTACTTATGGTTCCCAAGTCACTTCTTTAAACTTTTGGTTCCACCACAACACTTTGACTAGGTGAGTTGTTGTGTTTTGTAGAACATTATCTCAATTATCTAAGATCATCATCGGTTAATCCTCATATGAAATATCATTCTACAATAATACCACCTCTAGATTTAGTACATGTGAGGGTTCTGGTACATACATTCTCAAGAGGAATGAAAGGAACACATCATTCACTTGAGATAGGTTAAGAAATAGTGCTAATTGATGGGTCACTACTCTAATGAGATCAAGGATCTCAAAGGGTCTGATGTATCTTGGAATAAGTTTTTACTTCTTCCCAAACATCATGATTTTCTTCCATGGAGATATATGACAAAACATTTTATCTCCAACCTCAAACTCTAGGTCTCATCAAAGAATGTCTGCAAAGCTTTTCTATTAGCTTTGTGTGGATTTTATATAATGAAAAATGGTTTGAACCTTCTCTGCCATCTCTTGGATAAGATCAGGTCCCATCATCTTCTGTTGTAACACCCCAAGCTTCCACGGTACACTTCTCTTTCAATAATGCAATAGCTTGCATTGTACACAAGTTTGAGATTCTAACACACCGCGAACAATCAAAGTAGCGGCTGTGAATAGTAATACCCACTTTTTGAATTATATAAATTTTATATTTCAAAATGGACTTCATTTTTGGATTCTTAATATCGAAATTAGCCTATATTGAGTTTTTGGTATTTTTCCAAGAACTTCCAATTTTCAATGAATAGTGAAAAATACTTAAAAACAAATTTTTTAAAGAAAATAATTTATAGTGATAAATTATACTATTGAGTGGTTTTAAAGTATAATTATAATTATAATATAATTTTACCATTTTATCCAATGGTGGCCATTAGAATTAATTTCAATTTGAAATACATAAACAATTGTCCATCTTTTGATTGATATTCTTTCTTAAAAACACGCTATTTGTTTTGACAGCGGGAATTAATTATAAAATTAATTAATGAAACTTATATGTTTTGAATTTGGTAAAATAGAAATCATATTTGAATTTGGAATATCAAATATATCTTAGGGTTATTTTTTGGTATTTTTTAGAAAAACATCAATTTTTGATGAATAGTGAAATCACTAAGTGGTAGTTAAAAAACTGATTTTTCTTTTAAATTAAATTTTACCGCTTCTATGAATTTAATTGCAAAAATAATACATACATGGTTGTAATTAGGAAGTAAAATGTTGTTCAATGGGATGAAAATAATTTTTGGTGAATAGTAACTTTTGAGTTTTATTAACCATGATTAAAGGTAATTAGAGTAATTTAAGGTAAAAATAATGATATAATAATATCAAATTACCTTGAAAAATGTCCTAATCTTATTGGATGACTCATGGCCGACCAAGAAAATACCTGGTTCAATTTGTGGGACCCCATTTAGCCACTTGGGTAAGATAATGAAATTAATACCTTTTATTTAAAGTAAAAATAAAAATGTCACAAACATGTATTGTTTTACTAAAACAATTTTTACAAGGGGTTATACAAGTTATATTTTCGACTATAAATATCAATTGGAAAGATAAAAATATTTACTACATCATGGTAATTTTTTTATAATTATTAGGCATTAAATAAATAAATTTATTTATCACACCATGAGGATACATCGATTACCTCATTAATGAACGATTTAAATAAAATGAAAAGATAAGGTAAAATATAAGACTTACACAGATCTAAATCCTATTTGATGGGTGTATTTCGAACCCTTATCACCTTATCCTCGAAATATACCATTGTGGGACCTTTAAAATCCGAAAATCATTTCATAATAGTGTAACATTTCATGAATTTCCAAGAGTTCCCCTCCACCCCTCTTATAAAAGGCCCCCACCTCTACCACCTTATTCACACCTTAAAAGCCATTTGGATTGGCCAACCTTCACCCAAATACTCTCTACACTTCCCTATATTACTCCTAGAAGCCTCACTTTGGGCAGAAGTCTTCCCAAGGAAGCCTTTGTCTCAAATCAAAAAGAGTTACCTGATTTAAAGGTAATGTCTTCTGTTATGTTGTTTTGATTTATTTTGATTATCCAACCCCATAAACTCTTTTTATTCCTCTATTTTGTAACAAAAACATAATTTTAAATACACTAGGATGTTTTTATGAGAAGGGTTTGATTTATACTTACAAACACCTTCGTCTAATGATTAAAGAAGATACTGTTTCTGTGGGTGGAGAATTACTGCCTCACGAAACGATGATTGTTCAATATTCTTTTAACACCTCTCATGGTGGCCATTATAATGACACTATTTATATATATGATATATATTATGTTTATATTTTCCTTATGCTTCTGTATTTTTCATTTATGGCATACTTTTATGATTTCCATTATAGGTAAACGCGATAATTTCATTTTAGGAAGTGCGGACTACCGCCCCCTCAAAGTGATTTGAATCATTAATGCCATATGTGGGATGTATAAAGGATGGTGTTAATGATATTATATATGATATTATACTAGAATTATAATATACCTTTATATAATTATGATTTTATTCCATTAAATATGAAATAGAAATGAAAGTAGCGTTAATGCGTACGTACGGCTTACCGTCTCCATGAACGGTGCATTTAATTTCTTACCTCAAAATGTTATATAATATTATAAATGCATGTATCTACTGGATATATATGATATATATGATATATAAATCATGAATATAATTCTGGAGATAATGTATATTCTACCACATAAACAACTTGTAATTATAAGAAGTTTATTGTTGACTCAAGTACCAAAGATCGACAAAATGACCGTTATTAACTTAAATGACTACATAATTTCCATAACGTGGTAATAAGTCATATAAAAGGGAGAATGGACTTGAATAAGGTTATTAAGAAAGTAGATATTAACTCTAGTTTATTATTCAGGAGATTAAAGAACGATCGAGTCAAGTCGGACACGAGATAAGGGACTTCGTCTCAATCTCCTTTCATTAAGGTATAGTTTTTTTATACACAAATTTCTTTTATACGGTGTATATACCCCTTTGAATTTTACTTTTATTCAAAAGGAATCTTTTTTTACGAATCATTTTTACTAAATGATAGAAGTAATGTTTTGTCTTACGTATGCGGTGACAACGACTTCTCCGCTGTTGTGACAATTATTTGAGTTTCAGCTTCCTCTACAAGCCATAACTTTTTTTAAATGAAAAATAAATACCAAATTTTAATTTTCTTTCATTTTGGTATTGAAAATGGTTTTGATAATGTTTTTATTATATAGATGTGTTTTATTGATATCTTGTGATTGAAATGTGGAAATTTTATGTTTCCTTTATGCATGTTTTATGTGATACGATTATGTTATGGTTTATGATATGTTTAAACCTGTTCAAATAAGGAATGAATTGGACTTAATAAGTGACGGTTGTGGCCTGATATAGCTCCTCAATGCATCAGTAGGTCTCATGAGACAAACTAGTGGCTTGGCACAAGGCCTTGACAAAATATTATTTGTAGTCTTGGCACGAGGCCTTGGCTACGTGGTTATGATAGTCTGGCATTATGCATTCCATCATTATGAAAGTGGCTATTGATATTGCATGTGATTATTCGAATAGTAGAATATCAATGTGAATAAGTAAATGGAATTATTTCATTTTATTTTTTCCATATTATTCTAAAGTTCAAGTTTAAAAGGCTTTTGTTTTAGTTATACATTGCCTTAAATGTTTATGTTTATTTATGAAAGTTTCTTCTATATTGTAATCCTTACTAAGCATCTAAGATCACCCCTTTCTATGTTTTATTTTTCCAGGATGTGAAGAAATATTTTATGACTGAACTGCAGGGATAGTCTGAAGGGGATATGAGTGTGGACTATGAAGACTATGTTATTGTATTTTTTCACTTTATGATGTAATGTAACATTTATGAATGTATCTAGTGTTTCCAAGGCTACTAAACTAATCGGTCTTTCGAGACTTGATGTTTTGTGATCATGCCAATGTTACGTAATAATGCACCGACTCTGGGTAACTGGGGTCGTGGTGTTACAGTTAGTATCAGAGGCAGTTTAGTACTAACCTTGGAAGCCAGATTTAGATAAACTCTGATTAGAGTACATAGCCCTAAGATAGACTTTGAGGATTAGTATAGAAGAACATCCTAGAATTTTGGTAAAGTATAGATTTTGTGTATTTTCCGAGCAATATATCCCTGTCAAGATACGAGCAGGTATAGGCTTCTCTGGCACAGATGTACCTAGGGGTAAAACCCAAAAACACCGCTTTGAGCTAGACTGGAATGAGAACTGGTGCATGACAACAGGCCTTGCTGCACTCTTGGTTACGACACTCCCAAGGGATTTGCTTGGGATAATTCATGATTTCTTTACAAACCATTATAAAGGGTTTATGAGTATATACATCCTCAAAGAAAACATTTCTTTTTATGATTATGGATTATATCCATAAATAGTTCAATTTATATTAAGTGTTTTACAAGAATGGAATTATGTATTTCGATTTGTAAACTAATCTAGTTTAAGTAATTATTTAGAAATGGTACCTAGTGGAAGGAATGGAAACCGTATCTATGCACACACTCCATGTAGGGATTTCCCTCCTCCTCAAGATAATTATAGTGGAGTTGGTGACACAACTGGTGTTGATCAGCTAATCACCATACTGGGACAACTCACTCAGGTTAAAAATAATAACCTTACCCGTATGGAGCACCCTGATCCACAGTGTGGAGGATCAATGTTAGATCGCTTCATGAGGCATCAACCACCAACATTCAATGGGAGTACAAATCCATTAGTAGTTGAGTAATGGATAAGTTCCATAGAGAAAATATTTTAGGATTTGGGGAGTAGTGAAAGGGAAAAAGTTGTCGTGGCTGTTTATCGCCTCACTGGAGATGCTAATAAATGGCGGTCATTGATACAAAACACAAAGGAATATGATGAAGTATCAAATATGGAATGGAGGTAGTTCAAATAGATTTTCTTAGAAAAATACTTTCCTAGTGACCATTGAGAAGATATGGAAAGACAATTTCTGAGTCTGAGACAAAAGGAGGATGAGAATGTCACAAAGTATGAGGCTAAGTTTATAGGGCTAGTGAGGCATGCAGCAGATTATATACGTAACCCAAGAAGTAAGATCGATCATTTATTTGATGGGTTAAAACCATTTCTCCATCGATCTTTAGTATCACAATATTTATCAACGTATGAAGATATAATCTCGTGTTCTATCAAGACAGAAAAGGAATTCTATAAATCTTATGATAATAAAGTAAAGCAAGAGAAGAAGAGAATGGTGGAACAAGAGACAGATAAATGGAAAAAGGGAAAGAAGGATTTTCCATTATGCAATAATTGTGGTAATAATCACCCTGGTACTTGCCTAAAAGGAATGGGAGTTTGTTATAAATGTGGAGAAAAATGTCACCAGGCTCGTGATTGCAAGGGAAAGAAAGAGACTATCAATGTTGAATGCTACAATTGAAGGGAAATGGGGAATTATGGAAATAAATGTCCTAAGCGTCAGAGAAACTTACCTCAAAAAAGGCCAAGGGATCAAGGCCAATCTTATTCTGTTACTACAGTTGAAGTGGAATAATTAATGTATTGGTGCTTTTGGACTCAAGGATTATATTCCGGTTATAAGAATAATGTGATATATATAAGGATTGTACTGTAGTACTTGTTATTTTCATTAAGGTTTTAATATGATTAAGGTAATCATATTTTTAGTATATGACAATAATAGAAATGTTACTTTGTTTGGGGAATCTGATGTTACAATTGATTTTGGAATTTAGAGACCTTTTAGAGAAAGTCTGGACAAATGTATTTTGGATAACTATAAAGGTTGTAATTGATTAAGTTGAAATTTGGATAGTATTGTTTAAGGATAAAACATATCTAAAGATTATTTTTTGAATATTATAATACAATAGTTTTAGGAAAAGGAAAACCTGCCGGTCGGGGGATAACCCATCACGTCAGACAAAGCTGTAGGAATCGAACCCACAAACATAGTGCGACAAGCCTTTATTACCTACCACTAGCCTACAGGAAGTCCCTAGTTATTAAAAAATAGTTTTTCTAATCTAAATGGTATGTGTTAATATTTTGAACCTTGTACGATTAGGATAAATATAATATTTTTGAGTTCTATTATCTTTTTTAGTGAAAGATGAGTTTATGGTAGAAATTAGTTGAAGGTTGAAACTCTACTTGTCAAGTATATATATATATATACCACCTCTCTATTATTCTATGAATAAATTAATTCTTAAACATTAGGAAAGGGATATTAAAAAAATGTGTGTTATCCTAATACCTTATGTTTTGTTGAACTGATGATATTTTAAATCACCATAGATTGAAGGCTTTGAGGACCTCAATTTTACACTTGTTTTTGATTTATGACCTCAATAAATCCCTATAAATATTTACGTTTTCCCTCTAATTATGTGTCTATAATTTCCAACAATGTTCTCCTATTCGAAACCCTAATTTGGTGGTGACCTTCTCATTTCCATTTCCCTCTTATTAAGACTAAATTTTATTAACCCTATTTCTGATATGGGTTTTCCACAAAGGTATTTTCTACTTTCAAACTTTTATTTTTGAAGAAAAATTTCAAATTTTTAGGACACTATTTATTGAAGGAGGGTAGAATGTAACACCCCAAGCTTCCACGTTACGCTTCTCTTTCAATAATGCAATAGCTTGCATTGTATGCAAGTTCGAGATTCTAACACACCGCGACCAATTAAAGTAGCCGTTGTGAAAAGTAATACCCACTTTTTGAATTATATAAATTTTTTATTTCAAAATGGACTTCATTTTTAGATTCAAAATATAAAAATTAGCCTATGTTGAATTTTTGGTATTTTTCCGAGAACTTCCAATTTTCGATGAATTGTCAAAAATACTTAAAAACAACTTTTTTAATCAAAATAATTTATACTGATAAATTATAATATTGAGTGGTTTTAAAGTATAATTATAATATAATTTTACCATTTTATCTAATGGTGGTCATTAGAATTAATTTCACTTTGAAATTCGACATAAACAATTGTCAATCTTTCGATTGATATTCTTTCTTAAAAACACGCTATTTGTTTTGACAATGGGAATTAATTATAAAATTAATTAATGAAAATTATATGTTTTGAATTTTGTAAAATAGACATCATCTTTGAATTTGGAATATCAAATATATCTTAGGGTAAATGTTTGGTATTGTTCTGAAAAACTTCAATTTTTGATGAATAGTGAAACCACTAAGTGGTAGTTAAAAAACTGATTTTTCGTTTAAATGAAATTTTACCAGTCCTGTGAATTTAATTTCAAAAATCCAAAATACATGGTTGTAATTAGGAATTAAAATTTGGTTCAATGGGATGAAAATAATTTTTGGTGAATAGTAACTTTTGAGTTTTATTAACCGTGATTAGAGGTAATTAGAGTTATTTAAGGTAAAAATAATGTTACAATAATATGAAATTACCTTGAAACATGTCCTAATATTATTGGATGACTCATGGAAGACCAAGAAAATACATGGGTCATTTTGTGGGACCCCATGGAGCCACTTGGGTAAGATAATGACATTAATACCTTTTATTTAAAGTAAAAATAAAAATGTCACAAACATGTATTGTTTTACTAAAACAATTTTTACAAGGGGTAATACAAGTTATCTTTTAGACTATAAATATCCATTGGAAAGATAAAAATATTTAATACATCATGGTAACTTTTTTATAATTTTTAGGCATTAAATAAATAAATTTATTTATCCCACCATGATGATACAACGATTACCTCATTAATGAACGATTAAAATAAAATGAAAAGATAAGGTAAAATATAAGACTTAAACTTGTCTAAAGCCTATTGGATGGGTGGATTTCGAACCCTTATCACCTTATACTCGAAATATATCATTTTGGGACCTTTAAAATCCGAAAATCATTTCATAATAATGTAACATTTCATGACTTTCCAAGAGTGCCCCTCCTCTCCTCTTATAAAAGGCCCCCACCTCTACCACCTTATTCACAACTTAAAGACATTTGGATCGGCAAAACTCTATCCAAATACTCTCTCAACTTCCCTATATTACTCCTAGATGCCTCACTTTGGGCATAAGTCTTCCCAGGGAAGCCTTTGGCTCAAATAAAAAAGAGTTACCCGATTTTAAGGTAATGTCTTCTCTTATGTTGTTTTGTTTTAATTTGATTCTCCAACCCCCTAAAATATTTTTATTCCTCTATTTTGTAACAAAAATAGAATATTAAATATACTAGGATATTTTTATGAGAATGATCTTATTTACACTTACAAACACCTTCTTCTAATGGTTAAAGAACATACTGTTTCTGTGGTTGGTGAATTACTGCCTCACGAAACGATGATTGTTCAATATTCTTTTAACACCTCTCATGGTGGCCATTATAATGACACTATTTTTATACATGATATATATTATGTCTATATTTTACTTATTCTTATGTATTTTTCATTTATGGAATACCTTTATGATTTCCATTATGGGTAAACGCGATAATTTCATTTTAGGAAGTGCGGACTACCGCCCCCTCAAAGTGATTTGAATCATTAATGCCATATATGGGATGTATAAAGGATAGAGTTAATGATATTATATATGATATTATACTGGAATTATAATATACCTTTATTTCATTATGATTTCATTCCATTAAATACGAAATAGAAATGAAAGTAGCGTTCATGCGTACGTACGGCTTACCGTCTCCATGAACGGTGTATTTAATTTCTTACCTCTAAATGTTATATAATATTATAAATGCATGTATATACTAGATATATATGATATATAAGATATATACATCATGAATATAATTCTGGAGATAATGGATATTCTACCACATAAACAACTTGTAATTATAAGAAGTTTATTGTTGACTTAAGTACCAAAGATCGACAAAATGACCGTTATTAACTTAATTGACTACATAATTTTCATAACATGGTAATAAGTCATATAAAAGGGAGAATGAACTTGAAAATGGTTCTTAAGCAAGTAGAGATTAACTCTAGTTTATTATTCAGGAGATTAAAGAATGATCAAGTCAAGTCGGACACGAGGTAAGGGACTTCGTCTCAATCTCCTTTCATTGAGGCATATTTTGTTTTTTGCACAAATTTCTTTTATACGGTGTATAAACCCCTTTTAATTTTACTTTTATTAAAAAAGAATCTTTTTATATGAATCATTTTTACTAAACGACAAAAGTAATGTTTTGTCTTATGTATGCGGCGACAACGACTTTTCCGCCTCCGTGACCATTATTTGAGTTTCGGCTTCCTCTACAAGCCAAATTTTTTTTAAATGAAAAATAAATACCAAGTTTTAATTTTCTTTCATTTCGGTATTGAAAATGGTTTTTCTAATTTTTTTATTATATCAATGTGTTGTATTGATATCTTGTGATCGAAATGTGGAAATGTTATGTTTCCTTTATGCATATTTTATGTGATACAATTATGTTATGGTTTATGATATGTTTAAACCTGTTAAAATGAGGAATGCATTGAACTTAATAAGTGACGGGTGGGGCCCACTATAGCTCCTCGATGTATCGGTAGGTCTCATTAGAAAAACTAGTGTCTTGGCACAAGGCCTTGACAAAATCTTATTTGTAGTCTTGGCACGAGGCCTTGGCTACGTGGTTATGATAGTCTGGCATTATGCATTCCATCATTATGAAAGTGGCTATTGATATTGCATGTGATTATTCGACTAGTAGAATATCCATGTGAATAAGTAAATGGAATTATTTCATTTTATTTTTTCCATATTATTCTGAAGTTCAAGTTTAAAAGGCTTTTGTTTTAGTTATACATTGCCTTAAATGTTTATGTTTATTTACGAAAGTTTCTGCTATATTGTTATCCTTACTGAGCATCTGAGCACACCCATTTCTATGTTTTATTTTCCCAGGATGTGAAGAAATATTTTATGACTGACCTGCAGGGATAGTCTGAAGAGGATATGAGTGTGGACTATGAAGACTATGTTATTGTATTTTTTTACTTTATGATGTAATGTAACATTTATGAATGTATCTAGTGTTTCCAAGGCTACTAAACTAATCTGTCATTCAAGACTTGATCTTTTGTGATCATGCCAATGTTACGTAATAATGAACTGACTTTGGGTAACTGGGGTCGGGGCGTTACAGTTAGTATTAGAGGCAGTTTAGTACTAACCTTGAAAGCTAGATTTAGATAAACTCTGATTAGAGCACATGTCCCTAAGATAGACTTTAAGGATTAGTATAGAAGAACATCCTAGAATTTTGGTAAAGTATAGATTTTGTGTATTTTCCAATAAATACATCCCTGTCTGGATACAAGCAGGTAGAGGCTGCTCTGGCATAGATATACCTAGGGGTAAAACCTGAAAACACATCTTTGAGCTAGACTCAAACGGGAACTGGTGCATGACAACGGGCCTTGCTGTACTGTTGGTTACGACACTCCCGGGGGATATGATTAGGATAATTCACAATTTCCTTACAAACCATTATGAAGGGTTTATGAGTATATAATTCCTCAAAGAAAATATTTCTTTTTATTATTATGGATTATATCCATAAATAGTTCAATTTAGGTTAAGTTTTTTACAAGTATGGAATTATGTATTTCGATTTATAAACTAATCTAGTTTATGACATTGTTTAGAAATGGCACCTAGTGGAAGGAATGGAAACCGTATCAATGTATGCACTCCATGTATGGATTTCCCTCCTGTTCAAGATAATTATAGTGGAGCTGGTGATACAAATGGTGCTGATCAACTAATCACCATACTGGGATAACTCACTCAGGTTACGAATAATAACCTTACCCGTATGGAGCACCCTGATCCGCAGCATGGAGGATCAATGTTAGATCGCTTCATGAGGTAGAAATCACCAACATTTAATGGGAGTAAAAATCCATTAGTAGCTGAACAATGGATGAGTTCCATAGAGAAAATATTTCAAGCTTTGGGGAGTAGTGAAAGGGAAAAAGTTGTCATGGTAGTTTATTGCCCCACTGGAGATGCTGATCAATGGTGGTCATTGATACAAAACAAGAAGGAAGATGATGAAGTATAAAATATGGAATGAAGGTAGTTCAAAGTGATTTTCTTAGAAAAATACTTTTCTTGTGACCATTGAGCAGATATGGAAAGGCAATTTCTGAGTCTGAGACAAAAGGAGGATGAGAATGTCACAAAGTATGAGGCTAACTTTACAAGGTTAGGGAGGCATGCAGTAGATTATATACGTAACCCAAGAATTAATATTGATCGTTTCTTTGATGGGTTAAAACCATTTCTCCATTGAGCTTTAGTATCACAATATTTCTCAACGTATGAAGATATAGTCTCGTGTGCTATCAAGACAGAAAAGGAATTCTCTAAATCTTATGACAATAAAGTAAAGCAAGAGAAGAAGAGAACGGTGGAACAAGAGACAGATAAAGGGAAAAAGGGAAAGAAGGATTTTCCATTATGTGATAATTGTGGGAAGAATCACCCTGGTAGTTGCCTAAAAGGAATGAGAGTTTGTTATAAATGTGGAGAAAAAGGTCACCAGGCTCATGATTTCAAGGGAAAGAAAGAGGCTATCAATGTTGAATGCTACAATTTTAGGGAAATGGGGAATTATGCAAATGAATGTCCTAAGCGTTAGAGAAACTTACCTCTAAAAAGGCAAAGGGATCAAGGCTAATCTTATGCTGTTACTACAGTTGAGGTGGAATAATTAATGTATTGGTGCTTTTGGACTCAAGGATTATATTTCGGTTATAAGAATAATGTGATATATATAAGGATTGTACTGCAGTACTTTTTATTTTAATTAAGGATTTAATATGATGAAGGTAATCATATTTTTAGTATATGACAATAATAGAAACTTTACTTTGTTTTGGGAATCTGATGTTACAATTGATTTTGGAATTTAGAGACCTTTTAGAGAAAGTCTGGACATAGGTATTTTGGATAACTATAATGGTTGGAATTGATTAAGTTGAACTTTGGATAGTATTGTTTAAGGTTAAAACATATCTGAAGATTATTTTTGGAATATTATAATACTATAGTTTTTGGAAAAGGATAACCTGCAGGTCGGGGGATAACCCGTTGCGTCAGACAAAGCTTCAGGAATCGAACCCACAACCATAGTGCGACAACTCTTTATTACCTACCACTAGCCTACAGGAAGTCCCTGGTTATTACAAAATAGTTTTCCTAATATAAATGGTATGCGTTAATATTTGGAACCTTGTACGATTAGGATAAATATAATATTTTTGAGTTCTATTATATTTTTTATTGAAAGATGAGTTTGTGGTAGAAATTAGTTGAAGGTTGAAACTCTACTTGTCAAGTATATATATATATATATATACCTCTCTCTTATTTTATGAATAAATTAATTCTTAACCTTTTGGAAAGGGATATTAAAAAAAATGTGTGTTATCCTAATACCTTATGTTTTGTTGAACTGATGATATTTTAAATCACCATAGATTGAAGGCTTTGAGGCCCTCAATTTTACACTTGTTTTTGATTTATGACCTCAATCAATCCCTATAAATATTTATGTTTTTCCTCTAATTATTGGTCTATAATTGCCACCAATTTTCTCCTATTCAAAACCCTAATTTGGTGGTGACCTTCTCATTTCCATTTCCCTCTTATTAAGACTAAATTTTATTAACCTTATTTCTGATATGAGTTTTCCAAAAAGGTATTTTATACTTTCAACCTTTTATTTTTGAAGAACAATTTAAAATTGCGAGGACGTAATTTATTTAAGGAGGGTAGAATGTAACACCCTAAGCTTCAACGGTACGCTTCTCTTTCAATAATGCAATAGCTTGCATTGTATGCAAGTTCGAGATTCTAACACACCGCGACCAATCAAAGTAGCCGTTATGAATAGTAATACCCAATTTTTGAATTATATAAATTTTATATTTCAAAATGGACTTCATTTTTAGATTCAGAATATCGAAATTAGCCTATGTTGAATTTTTGGTATTTTTCCGAGAACTTCCAATTTTCGATGAATAGTGAAAAATACTTAAAAACAACTTTTTTAATCAAAATAATTTATAGTGATAAATTATATTATTGAGTGGTTTTAAAGTATAATTATAATATAATTTTACCATTTTATCTAATGGTGGTCATTAGAATTAATTTCCCTTTGAAATTGGACATAAACAATTGTCAATCTTTTGATTGATATTCTTTCTTAAAAACACGCTATTTGTTTTGACAACGGGTATTAATTATGAAATTAATTAATGAAACTTATATTTTTTGAATTTGGTAAAATAGACATCATATTTATATTTGGAATATCAAATATATCTTAGGGTGAATTTTTGGTATTTTTCTGAAAAACATCAATTTTTGATGAATAGTGAAACCACTAAGTGGTAGTTAAAAAACTGATTTTTCGTTTAAAAATTTTTTTACCGCTTCTTTGAATTTAATTTTAAAAATCTGACATACATGGTTGTAATTAGGAAGTAAAATGTGGTTCAACGGGATGAAAATTATTTTTGGTGAATAGTAACTTTTGAGTTTTATTAATCGTGATTAGAGGTAATTAGAGTAATTTAAGGTAAAAATAATGTTATAATAATATGAAATTACCTTGACACATGTCCTGATCTTATTGGATGACTCATGGACGACCAAGAAAATACATGGGTCAATTTTTGGGACCCCATGGAGCCATTTGGGTAAGATAATGACATTAATACCTTTTATTTAAAGTAAAAATAAAAATGTCACAAACATGTATTGTTTTACTAAAAGAATTTTTACAAGGGGTTATACAAGTTATATTTTAGACTATAAATATACATTGAAAAGATAAAAATATTTAATACATCATGGTAATTTTTATATAATTTTTAGGCATTAAATAAATAAATTTATTTATCACACCATGATGATACACCGATTACCTCATTAATGAACGATTAAAATAAAATGAAAAGATAAGGTAAAATATAAGACTTAAACTTGTCTAAATACTATTGTATGGGTGTATTTCGAACCCTTATCACCTTATACTCGAAATATATCATTGTGGGACCTTTAAAATCCGAAAATCATTTCATAATAATGTAACATTTCATGACTTTCCAAGAGTGCCCCTCCTCTCCTCTTATAACAGGCCCCCACCTCTACCGCCTTATTCACACCTTAAAATCCATTTGGCTCGGGAAACCTCTGCCCAAATAATCTCTAAACTTCCCTATATTACTCCTAGAAGACTCACTTTGGGCATAAGTCTTCCCAAGGAAGCCTTTGGCTCAAATCAAAAAGAGTTACCCGATTTTAAGGTAATGTCTTCTCTTATGTTGTTTTGTTTTATTTTGATTCTCCAACCCCCTAAACTATTTTTATCCCTATATTTTGTAACAAAAAAAGCATATTAAATATACTAGGATGTTTTTATGAGAAGTATTTGATTTACACTTACAAACACCTTCGTCTAATGGTTAAAGAACATACTGTTTCTGTGGGTGGTGAATTACTGCCTTACGAAACGATGATTGTTAAATCTTATTTTAACAACTATCATGGTGGCCATTATAATGGCACTATTTATCTAAATTATATATATTATGTTTATGTTTTTTTTATGCTTCTTTATTTTTCATTTATGGCATACCTTTATTATTTCCATTATGGGTAAACGCGGAAATTTCATTTTAGGAAGTGCGGACTACCACCCCCTCAAAGTGATTTGAATCCTTAATGCCATATGTGGGACGTATAAAGGATGGAGTTAATGATATTATATATGATATTATAATGGAATTATAATATACCTTTATATCATCATGATTTCATTACAATAAATACGAAATAGAAATGAAAGTAGCGTTCATGCGTACGTACGGCTTACCGTCTCCATGAACGGTGCATTTAATTTCTTACCTCTAAATGTTATATAATATTATCAATGCATGTATCTAATGGATATATATGATATATATGATATCTACATCATTAATATAATTCTGGATATAATGGATATTCTACCACATAAACAACTTGTAATTATAAGAAGTTTATTGTTGACTCAAGTACCAAAGATCGACAAAATGACCATTATTAACTTAAATGACTACATAATTTTCATAACATGGTAATAAGTGATATAAAAGAGATAATGAACTTGAAAAAGGTTCTTAATCAAGTAGAGATTAACTCTAGTTTATTATTCAAGAGATTAAATAATGATCGAGTCAAGTCGGACACGAGGTAAGGGACTTCGTCTCAATCTTCTTTCATTGAGGCATATTTTGTTTTATACACAACTTTATTTTATACGGTGTATAAACCCCTTTGACTTTTACTTTTATTCAAAAGGAATATTTTTATACGAAGAATTTTTACTAAATGACAAAAGTAATGTTTTGTCTTACGTATGCGGCGACAACGACTTCTCCGCCACCGTGACCATTATTTGAGTTTCGGATTCCTCTATAAGCCATAAATTTTTTTAAATGAAAAATAAATACCAAGTTTTAACTTTATTTCATTTTGGTATTGGAAATGGTTTTGATAATGTTTTTATTATATCAATGTGTTGTATTGATATCTTGTGATTGAAATGTGGAAATGTTATGTTTCTTTTATGCATGTTTTATGTGATACGATTATGTTATGGTTTATGATATGTTTAAACTTGTTCAAATGAGGAATGAATTTTACTTAATAAGTGATGGGTGGGGCCCGATATAGCTCCTCGATGCATCGGTAGGTCTCATGAGACAAACTAGTGTCTTGCCACAAGGCCTTGAAAAAATCTTATTTGTAGTCTTGGCACGAGGCCTTGGCTACGTGGTTATGATAGTCTGACATTATGCATTCCATCATTATGAAAGTGGCTATTGATATTTCATGTGATTATTCGACTTTTAGAATATCCATATGGATAAGTAAATGGGATTATTTCATTTTATTTTTGCCATATTATTCTGAAGTTCAAGTTTAAAAGGCTTTTGTTTTAGTTATACATTGATTTAAATGTTTATGTTTATTTATGAAAGTTTCCCCTATATTGTAATCCTTACTTAGCATCTGAGCTCACCCCTTTCTATGTTTTATTTTCCCAAGATGTGAAGAAATATTTTATGACTGACCTGCAGGGATAGTCTGAAGGGGATATGAGTGTGGACTATGAAGAATATGTTATTTTATTTTTTCACTTTATGATGTAATGTAACATTTATAAATGTATCTAATGTTTCTATAATGCCCCGACCATAGTTACCCAGAGTCGGTGCATTATTACATAACATTGGCATGATCACAAGAAAGATCAAATCTCAAAAGACCAATTGGTTTAGTAGCCTTGGAAACACTAGATATATTCATAAAGTTTTACATTACATCATAAAGTGAAAAAACTACTACAACAACATAATGTCTCCATAGTCCACACTATTATCCCCTCATAATATCCCTGCAGGTCATTCATAACTTACTTCTTCACTTCCTGGGAAAAATAAAACATAGAAAAGGGGTGAGCTCAAATGCCCAGTAAGGATAAAAATAAAGCGGAAACTTTCATAAATAAGAATAAACATTTAAGGCAATGTATAACTAAAACAAAATCCTTTTAAACTTGAAATTCAACAGGGTATGGCAAAGATAAAATGAAACAATTCCATTTACTTATTCACATGGATATTCTACTAATCGAATAATCACATGCAATATCAATAACCACATTCATAATGATGGAATGCATAATGCTAGACTATCATAACCACATAGCCAAGGCCTCGTGCCAAAACTACAAATAAGATTTTTCCAAGGCCTTGTGCCAAGACACTAGTTTGTCTCATGAGACCTACCGATGCATCGAGGAGCTATAACGGGCTCCACCCTTCACTTATTAAGTCCAATGCATTCCCATATGAAAAGGTTTAAAAATAACATAAACATTCATATTAAAACTAGCATACGAAATGTCAATACTTTCTCCATAAACCATGAATGGTATAAAAATAACACATCCACTGTCAAACATATCACAAATCCTTCAATACATTATGGAAGTTTTGTATCATAATAAATCAACTTCATATAATCATAAAATCCATCAAAGGATGTTGACATAGATGAAATCAAAACTATTTGAGAGAAATATCTCATTTTTTTTAAATCATTTAAAAGTTACACATTTATTAATTAAAAATATATTTTTGAATCAAAGTGTCCCATTCCACTTTGAAACTTTTGAATGAATTAACATTTTAAAAACATTCATGTCCATATAAAAAAATCCTTAAAAACCATTTTGAAGACATGGACATTAATTAAAAATATTTATAAAGATAAATCTTTAAAACATTTAAAATTCTGATTTTGATAAAGAGTACCTTTCCGAAATTCATAAAATATCCATTTTGAAATCATTTAAAAGTCACATAATTATAAAATAAAACATTTACTTTAAACTATCCTTGTAAGCTTGTAAGGGAAGCTTTGAAAATTTTATAACGGCGGTAAATAGCCGCACCCACCGTATAAGTTAAAAAAACATTCTTACCTTAATTTTGTCGAAGAGGTTAAAAAGCACCTTGTTTGGAAAACGACGGAAAGATTCCTTTATAAAAATCTTATAAAAAGCAAACAAGGGTATAAAGAACTTTAACCCATATTATTTTAAATAGTAATTTTTTTTAAATACATTTTTAAGAAACATGGATGTGGATGATAAAGAGATCCCAGTAGATTATTACGTATAAACAACCTCGGATAATGAAGAGATTGTGAAATAACCCTTACCTTGTAATTTTCCTTGGTTGGGGTAGGTTAACCTCTTGTATAATAGTGAAATAATTGTTATTAAATTATTCAAGAATCATATGCATTAATATGATATCATATATGATCTTTAAACAGTACTTTGTTAATAATATCTTAGTATTATCGTTGTTTCGGGTGTTTACTTACTCGTTTTCTTTTATATGTTTTGTTACGTAAGCCATGTTTGTAATGGATAGGTTGTATATTATTAATATAAAGAATGATATCAAGTCCTTAAACATCATTTTTAAATCATCAAATGATAATTATACTTGAATGGATACAATGGAGAATGAATCTCATCGCATTCGTGGAGACGGTAGTCCGTACGTACGCACGAGTGACAATATCATTCTTTTGATATTAAAATAATATATAAATGGATGGTATATCATATATACAGAATAATTAACATGTTATATTTATTATTTACATGAGTTACACATCATTATTATACCCATCCATATAATAATATATTGAATAACAATTACACCACGACGTGGAGACGGTAAGCCGTACGTACGCATGTATGGTGACATGTTATTCAAAGGGTGGATAGAATACTGAATATGGTTGTACCATATTTATAATAACATCCCAGTATATATATGATAATGGAGTTATTATTTTATAATGGTAATAACAAAGAAATAATAATTGGAAGAAGAAAGGAACTTGGAAAAGGGGTGGTGAAGACATTACCACTTCTTCGGGTTCTTCCTTTTGATTTGATCAAAAGGGATACTTAAGATGGCTTTATGATGAAACTAAGGTCTCTAGGTTGTAGTGAGGGAAGTTTAGAGAGTATTTGGGTAGGGGTTGGACGAACCAAAAGGCTTTGAAGGTGTGAATAAATGAGAAGGAAGAGTGCCCTTTTATAAGAGGGGTGAGGGGAACCCTTGGAAAAGCTAGAAATATTAATTTATAATAAATTCATATTCGGTTTCTAATGGATTCAAAGTTGATTATTCAAAGTTTAAGGTGGGTATGGGTCGAAAACAACTCAACCAATAGAATTTAGACAGGTTTGAGTACTTATATTAACCTTATCTTTAAGTATTAACTCTATGTTAATTAGTTTCACTTTTACAATGTCTCTTTGTATTTTTTTATTATATGGTTAAAAAACTTACCATATACATCAAAGAGACCCCCCAAGTGGTCCATTAATGATACACCTATCATGATATAAGTATCTTGGCCGAACCTTAGATTTTTAGGAATTTAATATCAATTAATAATATAATATTTGTTTTAAAAACTCTTTTATGTCAATTTTGACACTATTCAATAGTTGATTTTTGTGAAACTCATAACAGATTTATTACTTCGAAAAAAGTAAATTAAATCAATCCTAATATATCATATTATCCTATAAAATTAGTTTAATTCATCAAAAGTTTCATATTATATTTATTTGGGTATTTATAATATCAATTATTTTAATTTTTCACTATTATAGTAATTACTGCATCATCATTGTGTCATAAATAAATTAAATTATTTAATGTCTAAAAATTATAAATAAAATATCATTATGTAAGAAATAGTTTTATCTTTCTAATTAATATTTATAATCTAAAATAAAACATATATAACATTATGTAAAAATTATTTTTCTAAAAGATATATGCTTGTGTCATTTTTGTATTCATTTTAACTTAATTAAAATAAAGTGTCCCTATCACCTACAAGTGGCTCCATGAGATCCCAAAATTGACCCAAAGATGCCCATGGTCGGAAATGTATCCAAAAATAATGTTAGGATACGTTTTAGGGTAATTTAGTGTTGTTATAATATTATTTTTTAACCCTTATTTACCGGATTTACCCTTAACCATGGTAAATAAAATAATTACCGCAGTAATTATTCAAATTGCCTAAAAATAAAAGTTACATATTTACACAATTTGAACATCCTAATTCCAAATATGGAATCCATTTTTCAAAATTCAAAACAGATAAGTGGAAGAAATTAATTTAAAATTAATTCCCGTTGTTAAAACAAAAAGCGTGTTTTTAAGAGATAATAACTATCAAAAGATTGGCACTTGTTTATGTCCAGTTTAATTGTAAAATTATGTCCAATGACCAACATTATATTAAATGGTAAAAAATATTCTAAATATACTTTAAAACCACACAAATTCATAATTTATCACTATTAACTATTTTGATTAAAAAAGTTGTTTTTAATTATAATTTAGTAATTTTCACTATTCATCAAAATATTAAAGTTATCCGAAAAGTACCAAAATTTCACCTTAGGCTAAATTCGATATTCCGAATCCAAAAATGAAGTCCATTTTGAAATATAAAATATATATAATTTCAGAAAGTAGGTATTACTATTCATAACGGCTAGTTTGATCGGTTGTGGTGTGTGTTAAAACTCGAGGTTGCGTACAACACACGCTACTGTATTATTCAAAGGAAAGAATATCGTGGAAGCTTGGGATGTTTCATTTTAAATTTTTGATGTCCCCATTTAATCAAAAAGTTTAAAATATTGTATTTAAAAAGGGTTCACTATTAAAAGTTGATAAAAGTGCAATACTGAAAATGAATTTGTTCTTGCATTATGTCTAAGAAACTCATAATATAGATTCTAAAATTATAAGGATTATATAAAGTTTAAAATTTAGTTAATACTATTCATAACCTCTTTTGAATGGCTTTTTTGGTAAGTCATGGTGCGATTGAACCCGGTGTTGCGTGTAGTGCCAGTTATTAAATTATTTTGAAGAAATAACACACTATGAAATCTTGGGGTGTTGCATTCTCCCCTCCTTCAATAAATTGCATCCTCGAAATTTTAAATTGTTCTTCGAAAATAAAAGGTTGAAAACAGAAAATATATTTGTGGGAAAACCCACATTGGAAATTGAGTTACTAAAATGTAGTCTTAATATGAGGAAAAGAGAAATGAAAGGGTCACCACCAAATTATGATCTCGATTAGGAGAACATTGATGGAAATTAGAGACATATAATTGGAGGAAAAACGTAAATATTTATAGGTAGTTATTGAGGTCATCAATCACAAACAAGTATAAAATTGAGGTCCTTAAACTCATCAATCTATGATGATTTGAAATACCATCGGTTCAAAAAAACATAGGGTATTGGGATAACACATTTTTGACATTTCAAAATATCTTAGTTGAAATCCCAAATCGAAAAATGAATTAATGAGGCATCTATTTAAAATAAAGAGTGGAAAGTATGAAGATTACCGAAAATAACACATACTAGGGTTCCATGTAGGAAAATATGGATATGGAAGATAAATCTAACCATCAATTATCTGATGGAGAGTGGTAGAGAATATGGCTATGAAAAGGCCAACAATCCCAAAGCCATAAATTAGTGATGATTTAAGGTACCATCTAGGACAACATTTTTGTTCTAAGTTACTTTTATTAATATTTAGGAATTTATTTATGAGATTGGATAAGATCATAAGGAGATATATTTACTTTATAATTAGAGTTTCATCCATTAATAAATTTCTACCACAAACTCATCTTTCACTCTAAAAGATAGTAGAACGTAAAAAAAAATTTCTATTTATACTATTCGTACAGGGTTCCAAAATAAATGAATTTATAATTCATCTACCAGATCTTAAAAAAACTACATTATTTAATCCAGGACATCTCGTGGGCCAGTGGTAGGTGATACACCCTTGTCGCCCTTCGGTTGCGGGTTCAAGTCTCGCGGCCTTGCCGGTCGCGACGGGTTGCCGCCCGACCTCCGGGTTGTCCTTTTATGGCCATCCAAAATTAATCTCAAACTAGAATTTATCCAAAATACTTCTGTCCGAACTCACAGTCCAACATTTATAAGGAAGGTAAACATAATGTAGATCCTTTTTACCCCATAATAGCATATTAATACTTTCATCATGTATTCTTTTAAAACGCTGAAACATCCTGAATTACCATAATCCTTATTGATTACATTCATACTCCCTTATTCCATATAGAATGATGGATATACTTCATCAATCCAAAAATGTTTTAAACCCCAACAATGATGGAATATACAAATCATTATTCAGATTCAAGGTAGTCAATAATATCCAATATAATTTATCCAAATCAATCATGTATTATTCTAAAATCACTACCTCGGTATCAGAACCATATTATGGTTTATCTTTCTCTCAACCATATATTTTCCAAAAATTTAACCTGCTATTGAGTCACTTTACTTTGTTCCACACAATCTCAAGTCCTTAGGGAAATAGTACTGTAGTACAATCCTTATATACTCCATAATTATTATAACAAGTACATTGTTGATACAACACTCAAATGACATAATCAACATAAGAACTCTAATCATTCCTCTTCATCTGTGGTAGTATCATAACTTGATTATTATCCAATAGCATCATTTGCGGCATAGTCTGATGACTGGGACATAGGTTCGCGTAGTGTCCGAACTCCTTGCAAATGAAGCATTGTACATTTGAAACCATTTTCTTACCCTTGCAGTCACGTACTTTGTGCCCTTTTCCTCCACACTTATAACAAACTCTCATTCCTTTCAGGCAAGTTCCAGGGTGTTTCTTTCCACAGTTATCACATATGGGAAAATTCTTCTTTTCCCTCTTCCCTTTATCCATCTTTCTCTCTTCCATCCTTTTCTTCTCTTGCTTCCCTTCAAAGCCATAGGACTCAGTAAACTCTTTACTTATCTTATCAACACATGATATTATTTCTTCATATGATGATAATACATGGGAGACTATTTATCTTATAAATTCTTTCTTAAGACCATGAAAGATATGATCCTTCCTTCTCTTTGGATCATGTGCATTGCTGGAGTTCTCATTCCTTCTACTGGGCGCCATTTCTAAACAATGGCATACACCAGATCAGTTTATGAATCAAAATACATAATCCCATACTTATAAAACACTTAACATAAATTGAACTATTTATGGATATAATCCATAATCATAAAAATATTTTCTTTGAGGAAGTATATACTCATAAACCCTTCATAATGATTTGTAAAGAAAATGAGAGTTATCCTAAGCATATCCCCCAGGAGTGTCGTAACCAAGAGTGCAGCAAGGCCCGTTGTCGTGCACCAGTTCCCATTCGAGTCTAGCTCAAAGCGGTGTTTTTGGGTTTTACCCCTAGGTACATCTGTGCCATAGCCGCCTCTACCTGCTCGTATCCATACATGGATGTATTGCTCGAAAAAATCACAAAATCTCTACAATACCAAAATTCTAGGAAGTTCTTCTATACTAATCCTCAAAGTTCATCTTAGGTCTTCGTGCTCTAATCAGAGTTTATCTAAATCTAGCTTCCAAGGTTTGTACTAAACTTCCTCTGATACCAACTATAACGCCCCGACCCCAATTACCCAGAGTCGGTGCATTATTACATAACATTGGCATGATCACAAGAAATATCAAATCTCGAAAGACCGATTGGTTTAGTAGTCTTGGAAACACTAGATATATTCATAAAGTTTTACATTACATCATAAAGTGAAAAACTACTAAAACAACATAATGTCTCCATAGTCCACACTGTTATCCCCTCATAATATCCCTGCAGGTCATTCATAACTTACTTCTTCACTTCCTGGGAAAAATAAAACATAGAAAAGGGGTGAGCTCAAATGCCCAGTAAGGATAACAATATAGCAGAAACTTTCATAAATAAGAATAAACATTTAAGGAAATGTATAACTAAAACAAAATCCTTTTAAAGTTGAACTTCAACATGGTATGACAAAGATAAAATGAAACAATGCCATTTACTTATTCACATGGATATTCTACTAATCGAATAATCACATGCAATATCAATAACCACATTCATAATGATGGAATGCATAATGCCAGACTATCATAACCACATAGCCAAGGCCTCGTTCCAAGACTACAAATAAGATTTTGCCAAGGCCTTGTGCCAAGACACTAGTTTGTCTCATGAGACCTACCTATGCATCGAGGAGCTATAGCAGGCTCCACCCGTCACTTATTAAGTCCAATGCATTCCCATATGAAAAGGTTTAAAAATAACATAAACATTCGTATTAAAACTAGCATACGAAATGTCAATACTTTCTCCATAAACCATGAATGGTATAAAAATAACACATCCACAGTCAAACATATCACAAATCCTTCAATACATTATGGAAGTTTTGTATCATAATAAATCAACTTCATATAATCATAAAATCCAGCAAAGGATGTTGACATAGATGAAATCAAAACTATTTGAGAGAAATATCTCATTTTTTTTAAATCATTTAAAAGTTACACATTTATTAATTAAAAAGATATTTTTGAATCAAAGTGTCCCATTCCACTTTGAAACTTTTGAAAGGAATTAACATTTTAAAAACATTCATGTCCATATAAATAAATCCTTAAAATCCATTTTGAAGACATGGACATTAATTAAAAATATTTAGAAAGATAAATCTTTAAAACATTTAAAATTCTGATTTTGATAAAGAGTACCTTTCCGAAATTCTTAAAATATTCATTTTGAAATCATTTAAAAGTCACCTAATTATAAAATAAAACATTTACTTTGAAAATATCCTTGTAAGCTTGTAAGGGAAGCTTTGACAATTTTATAACGGCGGTAAATAGCCGCACCCACCGTATAAGTTAAAAAAACATTCTTACCTTAATTTTGTCGAAGAGGTTAAAAAGCTCCTTGTTTGGAAAACAACGGAAAGATTCCTTTATAAAACTCATATAAAAAGTCAAACAATGGTATAAAGGAATTTAACCCATATTCTTTTAAATAGTAAAAATGTTTTGAAATACATTTTTATGAAACATGGATGTGGATGATAAAGAGATCTCAGTAGATTATTACGTATAAACAACCTCGGATAATGAAGAGATTGTGAAATAACCCTTACCTTGTACTTTTCCTTGGTTGGGGTAGGTTAACCTCCTGTATAATAGTGAAATAATTGTTATTAAATTATTCAAGAATCATATGCATTAATATGATATCATATATGATCTTTTAACATTGCGTTGTTAATAATATCTTAGTATTATCGTTGTTTCGGGTGTTAACTTACTCGTTTTTTTATATGTTTTGTTACGTAAGCCATGTTTGTAATGGATAGGTTGTATATTATTAATATCCAGAATGATATCAAGTCCTTAAACATCATTTTTAAATCATCAAATGATAATTATACTTGAATGGATACGATGGAGAATGAATCTCATCGCATTCGTGGAGACGGTAGTCCGTACGTACGCACGAGTGACAATATCATTCTTTTGATATTAAAATAATATATAAATGGATGGTATATCATATATACAGAATAATTAACATGTTATATTTATTATTTACATGAGTTACACATCATTTTTATATCCATCCAAATAATAATATATTGAATAACAATTACACCACGACGTGGAGACGGTAAGCCGTACGTACGCACGTATGGTGACATGTTATTCAAAGGGTGGATAGAATACTGAATATGGTTGTACCATATTTATAATAACATCCAGTATATATATGATACTGGAGTTATTATTTTATAATGGTAATAACAAAGAAAGAAGAAGTGGAAGAAGAAAGGAACTTGGAAAAGGGGTGGTGAAGACATTACCTCTTCTTCGGGTTCTTCCTTTTGATTTGATCAAAAGGGATCCTTAGGATGGCTTTATGATAAAACTAAGGTCTCTAGGTTGTAGTGAGGGAAGTTTAGAGAGTATTTGGGCAGGGGTTGGCAGAACCAAAAGGCTTTGAAGGTGTGAAGAAATGAGAAGGAAGAGTGCCCTTTTATAAGAGGGGTGATGGGCACCCTTAGAAAAGCTAGAAATATTAATTTATAATAAATTCATATTCGGTTTCTAATGTCTACAAAGTTGATTATTCAAAGGTTAAGTTGGGTAGGGGTTGGAAACAACTCAACCAATATAATTTAGACAGGTTTGGGTACTTATATTAACCTTATCTTTAAGTATTAACTCTAAGTTAATTAGTTTCACTTTTACAATGTCTCTTTGTATTTTTATATTATATGGTTAATAAACTTACCATATACATCAAAGAGACCCCCCAAGTGGTCCATTAATGATACAACTATAATGATATAAGTCTCTTTGCCAAACCTTAGATTTTTAGGAATTTAATATCAATTAATAATATAATATTTGTTTTAAAAACTCTTTTATGTCAATTTTGACACTATTCAATAGTTGATTTTTGTGAAACTCATAACAGATTTATTACTTCACACGAAGTCAATTAAATCAATCCTAATATATCATATTATACTATAAAATTAGTTTAATTCATTAAAAGTTTCATATTATATTTATTTGGGTATTTATAATATCAATTATTTTAATTTTTCACTATTATAGTAATTACTGCATCATCATTGTGTCATTAATAAATTAAATTATTTAATTTCTAAAAATTATAAATAAAATATCATTATGTAGGAAATCTTTTTATCTTACTAATTAATATTTATATTCTAGAATCCAACATATATAACCCTATGTAAAAATTGTTTTTCTAAAAGATATATGCTTGTGTCATTGTTGTATTCATTTTAACTTAATTAAAATAAAGTGTCCCTATCACCTACAAGTGGCTCCATGAGGTCCCAAAATTGACCCAAAGATGCCCATGGTCGGACATGTATCCACCAATAAGTTTAGGACACGTTTTAGGGTAATTTAGTATTAATATAATATTATTGTTTAACCCTTATTTACCGGATTTACCCTTAACCATGGTAAATAAAATATTTACCGCAGTAATTATTCAAAATGCCTAAAAATAAAAGTTACCTATTTACACAATTTGAAAATCCTGATTTCAAATATGGAATCCATTTTTCAAAATTCAAAACACAGAAGTGGCAGAAATTTATTTAAAATTAATTCCCGTTGTTAAAACAAAAAGAGTGTTTTTAAGAGATAATAACAATCAAAAGATTGGCACTTGTTTATGTCCAGTTTAATTGTAAAATTATGTCCAATGGCCAAAATTATATTAAATGGTAAAAATATATTCTAAATATACTTTAAAACCACACAAATTCATAATTTATCACTATTAACTATTTTGATTAAAAAAGCTGTTCTTAATTATAATTTAGTAATTTTCACTATTCATCAAAATATTAAAGTTATCCGAAAAGTACCAAAATTTCACCTTAGGCTAAATTCGATATTCCGAATCCAAAAATGATGTCCATTTTGAAATATAAAATATATATAATTTCAGAAAGTAGGTATTACTATTCATAACGGCTAGTTTGATCGGTTGTGGTGTGTGTTAAAACTCGAGGTTGCGTACAAAACACGCTACTGTATTATTCAAAGGAAAGCATACCGTGGAAGCTTGGGATGTTTCATTTTAAATTTTTGATGTCCCCATTTAATCAAAAAGTTTAAAATATTGTATTTAAAAAGGGTTCACTATTAAAAGTTGATAAAAGTGCAATACTGAAAATGAATTTGTTCTTGCATTATGTCTAAGAAACTCATAATATAGATTCTAAAATTATAAGGATTATATAAAGTTTAAAATTTAGTTAATACTATTCATAACCTCTTTTGAATGGCTTTTTTGGTAAGTCATGGTGAGATTGAACCCGGTGTTGCGTGTAGTGCCAGTTATTATATTATTTTGAAGAAATAACACACTATGAAATCTTGGGATGTTACAGTTTCCAAGGCTTCTAAACTAATCGGTCTTTCATGACTTGATCTTTTGTGATCATGCCAATGTTACGTAATAATGCACCGAATCTGGGTAACTGGGGTCAGGGTGTTTCAGTTGGTATAAGAGGCATTTTAGTACTAACCTTGGAAGTGAGATTTAGATAAACTCTGATTAGAGCACATAGCCCTAAGATAGACTTTGAGGATTAGTATAGGAGAACATCCTAGAATTTTGGTAAAGTATATATTTTGTGTATTTTCTGAGCAATGCATCCCTGTCTGGATACGAGTAGGTAGAGGCTGCACTGGCACAGATGTACCAAGGGGTAAAACCTGAAAACACCGCTTTGAGCTAGACTCGAACGGGAAATGGTGCACGACAACGGTCCTTGACGCACTCTTGGTTACGACACTCCCGGGAGATATGCTTAGGATAATTCACGATTTCTTTAAAAACCATTATGAAGGGTTTATGAGTATATAATTCCTCAAATAAAACATTTCTTTTTATGATTATTGATTATATCCATAAATAGTTCAATTTATGTTAAGTGTTTTACAAGTATGGAATTATGTATTTCGATTTATAAACTAATCTAGTTTGTGACATTGTTTAGAAATGGCGCTTAGTGGAAGGAATTGAAACCGTATCAATGCACACACTCCATGTAGGGATTTCCCTTATGCTCAATATAATTATAGTGGAGCTGGTGATACGACTGGTGCTGATCAGCTAATCACCATACTGGGACAACTCACTCAGGTTATGAATAATAACCTTACCCGTATGGAGCACCTTGATCCGCAGCGTGGAGGATCAATGTTAGATTGATTCATGAGGCAGCAACCACCAACATTCAATGGGAGTACAAATCCATTAGTAGCTGAGCAATGGATAAGTTCCATAGAGGAAATATTTCAGGATTTGTGGAGTAGTGAAAGGGAAAAAGTTGTCATGGCAGTTTATCGCCTCACTGGAGATGCTAATCAATGGTGGTCATTGATACAAAACATGAAGGAAGATGATGAAGTATCAAATATTGAATGGAGGTAGTTCAAAGAGATTTTATTAGAAAAATACTTTCCTCGTGACCATTGAGAAGATATGAAAAGGCAATTTCTGAGTCCGAGACAAAAGGAGGAGAGAATGTCGCAAAGTATGAGGCTAAATTTACAAGGTTAGTGAGACATGAAACATATTATATACATAACCCAAGAAGTAATATTGATCATTTCTTTGATGGGTTAAAACTATTTCTCCATCGAGATTTAGTATCACAATATTTATCAACGTATGAAGATATAGTCTCATGTGCTATCAAGACATAAAAGGAATTCTCTAAATCTTATGAAAATAAGGTAAAGAAAGAGAAGAAGAGAACGGTGGAACAAGAGACAGATAAAGGGAAAAAGGAAAAGAAGGATTTTCTATTATGTGATAATTTTGGGAAGAATCACCCTGGTACTTGCCTAAAAGGAATGAGAGTTTGTTATAATTGTGGAGAAAAAGGTCACCAGGATCGTGATTGCAAGGGAAAGAAAGAGGCTATCAATGTTGAATGCTAAAATTGTAGGGAAATGGGGAAATATTCAAATGAATGTCCTAAGCGTTAGGGAAACTTACCTCATAAAATGCCAAGGGATCAAGGCCAATCTTATGCTGTTACTACAGTTGAAGTGGAATAATTAATGTATTGGTGCTTTTGGACTCAAGGATTATATTCCGGTTATAAGAATAATGTGATATATATAAGGATTGTACTGCAGTACTTGTTATTTTAATTAAGGTTCTAATATGATGAAGGTAATCATATTTTTAGTATATGACAATAAGAGAAACTTTACTTTGTTTGGGGAATCTGATGTTACAATTGATTTTGGAATTTAGAGACCTTTTAGAGAAAGTTTGGACAGAGGTATTTTTGATAACTATAAAGGTTGGAATTGATTAAGTTGACTTTGGATAGTATTGTTTAAGGTTAAAACATATCTGAATATTATTTTTGTAATATTATAATACTATAGTTTTAGGAAAAGGACAACCTACAGGTCGGGGGATAACCCGTCGCGTCAGACAAAGCTGCAGGAATCGAACCCACAACCATAGTGTGACAGGCCTTTATTACCTACCACTAGACTACAAGAAGTACCTGGTTATTACAAAATAGTTTTCATAATCTAAATGGTATGTGTTAATATTTTGAACCTTGTACGATTAGGATAAATATAATATTTTTGAGTTCTATTATCTTTTTTTGTGAAAGATGAGTTTTTGGTAGAAATTAGTTGATGGTTGAAACTCTACTTGTCAAGTATATATATATATATATACCTCTCTATTATTCTATGAATAAATTAATTCTTAAACTTTAGGAAAGGGATATTAAAAAAAATATGTGTTATCCTAATACCTTATGTTTTGTTGAACTGATGATATTTTAAATCACCATAGATTGAAGGCTTTGAGGCCCTCAATTTTACACTTGTTTTTGATTTATGACCTCAATCAATCCCTTTAAATATTTAAATTTTTCCTCTAATTATGTGTCTATAATTTCCACCAAGGTTCTCCTATTCGAAACCCTAATTTGGTGGTGACCTTCTCATTTCCATTTCCCTCTTATTAAGACTAAATTTTATTAACCCTATTTTCGATATGGGTTTTCCACAAAGGTATTTTATACTTTCAACCTTTTATTTTTGAAGAACAATTTCAAATTGTGAGGATGCAATTTATTGAAGGAAGGTATAATGTAACACCCCAAGCTTCCATGGTACGCTTCTCTTTCAATAATGTAATAGCTTGCATTGTATGCAAGTTCGAGATTCTTACACACCGCGACCAATCAAAGTAGCCGTTATGAATAGTAATACCCACTTTTTGAATTATCTAAATTTTATATTTCAAAATGGACTTCATTTTTAGATTCAAAATATCGAAATTAGCCTATGTTGAATTTTTGGTATTTTTCCGAGAACTTCCAATTTTCGATGAATAGTGAAAAATACTTAAAAACAACCTTTTTAATCAAAATAATTTATAGTGATAAATTATAATATTGAGTGGTTTTAAAGTATAATTATAATATAATTTTACCATTTTATCGAATGGTGTTCATTAGAATTAATTTTACTTTGAAATTGGACATAAACAATTGTCAATCTTTTGATTGATATTCTTTCTTAAAAACACGCTATTTGTTTTAACAACGGGAATTAATTATAAAATTAATTAATGAAACTTATATGTTTTTAATTTTGTAAAATAGACATCATATTTGAATTTGGAATATCAAATATAGCTTAGGGTAAATATTTGGTGTTTTTCTGAAAAACTTCAATTTTTGATGAATAGTGAAACCACTAAGTGATTGTTAAAAAACTGATTTTTCGTTTAAATGAAATTTTACCGCTTCTGTGAATTTAATTTCAAAAATTCGACATACATGGTTGTAATTAGGAAGTAAAATGTGGTTCAATGGGATGAAAATAATTTTTGGTGAATAGTAACTTTTGAGTATTATTAACCGCGATTAAAGGTAATTAGAGTAATTTAAGGTAAAAATAATGTTATAATAATATGAAATTACCTTAACACATGTCCTAATATTATTAGATGACTCCTGGAAGACCAAGAAAATCCATGGGTCAATTTTTTGGACCCCATGGAGCCACTTGGGTAAGATAATGACATTAATACCTTTTATTTAAAATAAAATAAAAATGTCACAAACATGTATTGTTTTACTAAAACAATTTTTACAAGGGGTCATACAAGTTATATTTTCGACTATGAATATCCATTGGAAAGATAAAAATATTTCGTACATCATGGTAATTGTTTTATAATTTTTAGGCATTAAATAAATAAATTTATTTATCACACCATGATGATGCAGCGATTACCTCATTAATAAACGATTTAAATAAAATGAAAAGATAAGGTAAAATCTAAGACTTACACTTGTCTAAAGCCTATTGGATGGGTGGATTTCGAACCCTTATCACCTTATACTCGAAATATATCATTTTGGGACCTTTAAAATCCTAAAATAATTTCATAATAATGTAACATTTCATGACTTTCCAGGAGTGCCCCTCATCTCCTCTTATAAAAGGCCCCCACCTCTACCACCTTATTCACACCTTCAAAGCCATTTGGCTCTACCAAAATCTGCCCAAATACTCTCTCAACTTCCCTCTCTTACTCCTTGAAGCCTCACTTTGGCCAGAAGTCTTCCCAAGGAAGCCTTTGGCTCAAATCAAAAAGAGTTACCCGATTTTAAGGTAATGTCTTCTCTTATGTTGTTTTGTTTTATTTTGCTTCTCCAACCCCATAAACTCTTTTTATTCCAATCTTTTGTAACAGAAAAATAATATTAAATATACTAGGATGTTGTTATTAGAAGGATTTGATTTACACTTACACACACATTCATCTAATGGTTAAAGAACATACTATTTCTGTGGGTGGTGAATTACTGCCTCACGAAACGATGATTGTTCAATCTTCTTTTAACACCTATCATGGTGGCCATTATGATGAAACTATTTCAATATATGATATATATTATGTTTATGTTTTCCTTATGCTTCTGTATTTTTCATTTATGGCATACCTTTATGATTTCCATTATGGGTAAACGTGATAATTTTATTTTAGGAAGTGCGGACTACCCCCCCTCAAAGTGATTTGAATCGTTAATGCCATATATGGGATGTATAAAGGATGGAGTTAATGATATTATATATGATATTATACTATAATTTTAATATAACTTTATATCATTAGGATTTCATTCCATTAAATATGAAATAGAAATGAAAGTAGCGTTCATGTGTACGTATGGCTTACCGTCTCCATGAACGGTGCATTTCATTTATTACCTATAAATGTTATATAATATTATAAATGCATGTATCTACTGGATATATATGATATATATGATATCTGCCTCATGAATATAATTATGGAGATAATGGATATTCTACCACATAAACAACTTGTAATTATAAGAGGTTTATTGTTGACTCAAGTACCAAAGATCGACAAAACGACCGTTATTAACTTAAATGACTACATAATTTTCATAACATGGTAATAAGTGATATAAAATTGAAAATGAACTTGAAAAAGGTTCTTAATCAAGTAGATATTAACTTTAGTTTACTATTCAGGAGATTAAAGAATGATCGAGTCAAGTCGGACATAAGGTAAGGGACTTCGTCTCAGTCTCCTTTCATTGAGGCATATTTTGTTTTATACACATATTTATTTTATACGGTGTATAAACCCCTTTGAATTTTACTTTTATTCAAAAGGAATATTTTTATACGAAGTGTTTTTACTAAATGACAAAAGGAGTGATTTGTCTTATGTATGCGGCGACAACGACTTCTCCACCGCCGTGACCATTATTTGAGTTTCGGCTTCCTCTACAAGCCATAACTTTTTTTAAATGAAAAATAAATACCAAGTTTTAATTTTCTTTCATTTTGGTTTTGAAAATGGTTTTGATAATTTTTTTATTATATCAATGTGTTGTATTGATATCTTGTGATTGAAATGTGGAAATTTTATGTTTCCTTTATGCATGTTTTATGTGATACGATTATGTTATGGTTTATGATATGTTTAAACCTGTTCAAATGAGGAATGAATTGGACTTAATAAGTGATGGGTGGGGCCTGATATAGCTCCTCTATGCATCGGTAGGTATCATGAGACAAACTAGTGTCTTGGCACAAGGCCCTGACAAAATCTTATTTGTAGTCTTGGCATGAGGCCTTGGCTATGTGGTTATGATAGTTTGGAATTATGAATTCCATCATTATGAAAGTGGTTATTGATATTTCATGTGATTATTCGACTAGTTGAATATCCATGTGAATAAGTAAATGACATTATTTCATTTTATTTTTGCCATATTTTTCTGAAGTTCAAGTTTAAAAGGCTTTTTTTTAGTTATACATTGCCTTAAATGTTTATGTTTATTTATGAAAGTTTCTGCTATATTGTTATCCTTACTGAGAATCTGAGCTCACCCCTTTCTATGTTTTATTTTCCCAGGATGTGAAGAAATATTTTATGACTGACCTGCAGGGATAGTCTGAAGGGGATATGAGTGTGGACTATGAAGACTATGTTATTGTAGTTTTTCACTTTATGATGTAATGTAACATTTATGAATGTATCTAGTGTTTCCAAGGCTAATAAACTAATCGTTCTTTTGAGACTTGATCTTTTGTGATCATGCCAATGTTACGTAATAATGCACCGACTCTGGGTAACTAGGGTCGGGGCATTACATCTGTTCTCCAACTTTATCCCATCATGTTGCACAACTACAAAATTATTCTATTTTTATGGTTTAAAATCATGTAAATAATCCTAGAAATGATAGTTGTAGCTTACGGTCATAATTAGATGAATCTTGGGAGCTATTTATATTGTAATAGGTTCCAAGCTACAAAAATGGTTTCAAACCATGGCCTTAAGTTAACTATTACCACGATTCATGTGGATCGTGGCCATAGGATATGACAATGGTGGATATTGCCATGGTTTTTGAAACCATGGACTTATGATAACTATCGTTACATTCCACATAGACCTAGACCTTAGGTCATAACTATTTCCATAGTTTATAAAACTACGATCATCGGATTTTAAAAAATAAAATCACACCACTGGGTTTTGATCCCACCACTTATTCACATATACTCATAACACTTTTCCAGTACACTATGAACTATTATGTGTATTAATATATATATATACACATAAATACATGAATATATATTTATATATAGTTATATTTAATTATAATTGTTAATATTTTTTTTAAAAAAAATAAAAAATTATATTTTATTGGAAGCCAATTTATAGGGTTTTTAAAAACCATGGCTGTAGGTTTTTACAAGGTGGATTATTACCATATTTTTGTCAAACCATGGATGTATAAAATTTCATGAAGGCCTACTCCCATGGTTTATCCAAACCATGACCATTTCCCTTAGTACTAACACAGTTTTCTAGAACCATGGCCATAGTCCATTCTTGATATTTCTATTTACATGGTTTTTTAAAACCATGGTAATATTCATCTCTACATCCACGATTTTCTATAACCATGGAAATATGCCTTCCTGAAAATTTCCCACATAAAATTAGGGTTTTCCTCCATTTTTTGTGGTCCTCTATGTACATGGTTCCATTTAACTACGGTTTTATGTGGGTTTATGACCATGGTTTAAATAAACCCTGGTAATAGTTTGATCCAAGTTGACCTACAACCATGATTTCTATTAAACCATGGGAGTAGTCTAGCCTATAGCCATATTTTTGAGAACCATGGATATAGATCCATTTTATTAGGTCCATTTTTTAGTTATATTGGATTTAAACACCACATCCCATACAAAGCCTCATAAGGTGCCATTTGAAATCTAGAATGGAAACTATTGTTATATGAGAACGCCATAAGGGGAAGGTGTTAATCCCAAAATCCTTGGAAATACATTGAAAATGATCTCAACATATCCTCTAATGTTGGGATGGTTATTTCAGACAAACCATCCTTTTGAGGGTGATAAGTAGTGATGATTCTCTATTTTATATCTAATGCTTTTTAAAGGATTCTCCAAAACCTCAAGGAAAATCTTGGATCTTGATCAGATAAAATAGAGAGTGGAACTCCATGAAGTCTTACCACTTCGCTTATGTATATCTTGGTGAGTTTTTTAAGAGATAAATATTCCATGATATAAATGAAATGTTCTAACTTGGTAAGGTGATTGAGTACCAACCAGATAGCGTTATTGCCTTTTGGGGTCCTGAGGTTCCTTATGATGAAATCCATGGTTATTTTTTCCCTTTTTCACACTAGTATGGGAAATGGTTTCTGTTGGAGTTGGTGTCCTAGAACCGACTACCTTTTTAATTTATGATAAACTTATATTCATGTATTTTAATATTAATAAATACCTTATCACATCTTGATTGTTATTCTGCGTGGCAATACATGTGATAATGTCCTGAGGATAGCTGTTGCACTAAAGGGTCATAGTGGATCCCTGCTATGATGAGAACCCAAAAGTACCATAACACTATTATTGAATATATTTTCTATGGTCATATTATGTTATTTTAGGGACATAAAAAATATAGGCCATTAGGGGTGAGGACTCATAAAACTTTGAGGCACCTTCTCATGGTGTGCACACTCGGTAGTATCTAGGAGGATATTATGAGAACGAGACCCGCCAGTAGGAAATTCACATTTCATAGTGTCATTGGATGTTCATATCCAAAGACGTGTGTATTGGTCCTTAGAATATAGGATTATAATTAATGGGTATTACAACTCGTGCACTTAGATGTATTGACAAAAACTGTGACGACACACTGTTCGCAGTGAGGTAGGATATGTTGGGCGTGTCACGAGTAATACTGCATTAATAGATAATGTGGGAAATGATTTTTTCCTTATGTTTCATATCATAAGATGATATATTATGCCCTGTTATGGAATTTATATATCCTAAATAAATCCATTTCCATGGTATGGAATGAGCAAGTTCAATTATGATAAGTCAAAGAAAGAATAATCGATCACATGGGTTGATGACACTAGCATGAAACCCACTTGATTCAAGATATCGTGAAAATGGGATTACATTACACGGTAAGAGTTCATAGGAGGTGAAATTTCATTGTGGTTCTAAATTTACTACTAGAAATTTAGGTGACATCCATGATTTGGAACCATGGATATAGCCTTATAGCCACAGTTGGAACTGTGGCTATACACCTGAAGCCACAGTTTGAAACTGTGGCAAAAACTTAAGGCACACAGGGCTATAGCCAAGGTTTGAAACCGTGGCTATATCCCTATAGCCACAGTTCAAACCGTAGCAATAGGTTTATATACATGGTTTGAAATCATGGCTATAGTGTTTCCCATTTAATAAAAAAACACCCCACCCCCTGCAAAGACCCCCCTTCAGCACCCCTTCCCCCATGAAAAGCCCCCCTCCACTCCCCCTGGACCCCCCGATGCACAATCCCCACTGGACAAACCCCCCTCTCCCCTACTACATAGTCCCCCTGGAGAGATCCCCCCCTCCTGGATAGACCTTGGACACCCCCCAGGATAGAACCTCAACACCCTACCAGGGAAGAACCAGACAGACCCCCCCACCCCCCCCCCCCCCGGACCGACCCTGGAAAGACCCCCCCAGACACTAGACACCCCCCAGAACAGATCCCAGACACCCCAAACCCTGGACAGACCCCCAATACTCTGGACATACCCCCCCCCCCAGGATAGACCCAGGACACCCCCAAACCCTAGAAATACCCCCCAGACCCTAGACAGACTCCCCCAGACCCTGTACCCCCCCTCGACAAACCCTGTATAGACCCCCCAGAACCAGTATACCCCCAGACCCTGGACAGACCCCCCAGGAAAGACCCAGACAGACCCTGGACAGACCCCCCAGACCCTGGACACCCCCAGACCCTGGACAACCCCTCCCTCCTGGACCCCCCTTGCAACACCCCTTTCCCCATGAAAAGCCCCCCTCCCCCTGGATAGCCCCCTCCCCCCTGGACACCCCCCTCTGGATAGACCCCCCCTCCTGGAAACCCCCCTCTAGTGCATACTGGATTCCCCTCATACCATACCTTAATCCTTAATTAATGGTATAAAAACTCCATCATATACCTATAAGTTAGTAACTTCTCTAAGCTTGAATTTCTAAGAAAATGCCTATGTTAGTGAGAAGACAACAACCCCTCATACCGGCCCTTAATATTTAATTAATGGTATAAAAACTCCATCATATCCCTATAAGTTGATATCTTCTCTAAGGTTGAGTATCGAATCATTTGTGTGCCTAATTTTAGTATAAGTTCATTTTTTCTTTTAGTATAATGGTTCCAAATCAGTTGTGTACTAGTATTGAGGAGCAGACACCACCCCTATTTAAATTCCATACCTATTATAATAGACTCATTTCCTTCCCATCATTGGTTATTATATAGACTATAGAACATACCCCTTTTCATCTTAAAAGTACTACCAATGTCCCATTATTAATATCATCAATTCAATACTACTTCTATAGTGGTTACAACCTGAAGGTATATTCCCAAAACAAGCTCATTCACCTATGAATGTTAGTGATCCCATCAATAAACCAACCCTTCATCCCACCCTTAGGATAATTACTAACCCATTCATACTATGACACTAAAGGATTCCCCTCAGTAGTCATGCCTTAACAGTCATTGTATCTTTCTCAATTGAGAGCTCATCTATCAGGAATCTCATTATTTAAAGGTGACATTATTTATTCTAGAAGGAGATTCAATTTCATGAAATTAGAGGATATATGGTGAGGAAACACCATAGTTCATTATATTTCTCACTAAATTCTAAACCCTTTGAACCCTATTAATCAATCACTTGAACATTGAACCTTCAACCGAGTGGGGAAATCAAAGAGAACCGATGAGGGTGCTTTAAGTAGTTCAAAGAAACTAATTACTTAGGTACTAAGTGGTGAATTCTTCCTGGTAAGGTAGTTTATTTTATCTAGTTCAATTTCATAGTGATGTTACTAAAGAATGTTTCAAGTTTTCAAGGATAGTTTTTTGTGTTTGATGAAAATAAAACAAATATTTTCTTTAAGTTTTAGCTTTTTATGAGAATACTCAGTTCATGTTTTCTAAAAATGATGATATTATAATCTCTAAAGTGAAAAAAATTTCATATTGAGTTGACTGAAATTTTCTACTGACCACATGAAGGGAGATTAATGTTAATCCCTAATAATGAAAACATGTTTTTAAAATAATTAAGAAATTATATAATTCAAATTAAAGTTTTAGTCATAGGGAAGATACCTCAACCTCAAGGCGCGCAGCTTTTGATGATGACAACTCAGATCTTCCTTTTTTCTTCTTGCATGCATATAAACCTTCACATATATATAAGGACACCTATCCCCTATGTACATATTTTCATGGCCAAATATGCCCAAGGGGATCCTTAGATATATGTTTATACTTGCATATATCCCTTTTTACTTACACATGTATGCATTTTTCATATCTATATATAAGAACACCTAGCCCCAAAATATATATTCATATGACCATGATTGAATATATATAAAATGGGAAATTATATATGTATATTCTTACCTATTCATACACATGTAAGTCACCTTTTCCAACTGATGCTCGAATCCACCTCAACAAGGTCCAAAACGCACTGAAAAAATATAGGGAACCCACAAATCAAAGAATCCCTAATTAAAATTGTGCCAAAGAATAAAAACAGAAGAAACCATAACTGAATCTAATGTCGAACTCACTACCTTTGATGGCGGTGGATAGAACCGACATCATCATAAGAAACCACCTGTATGTAAATAATGGGAAAAGAAGTGAGATATAACAACTTCTTATATATATATGTGATCAGTGTGTCAATTGCAACAATGAACAAAGAATATTCACATTGATATGTACATCCCAATACTGAATAAATTGATCCTTAATAAAGGCTTTTTGTTCAAATCAAATCCAATGTCATTCAATACATGCACCATAGAGTGGTATCATGAATCACGAGATAATATATCATGTAGTTTCAATTCATGAAATAGGGATGTATAACATCTAATTTAAAATACTACATAAATGAAATTAAAAATTAAATTTATATTTTACAAAATTATAACATAAACATATGTAATAAATGTACATGACATTATGGTTTCTAAAATGGTAAACAGGTATTAAGACAAACATAACATAGTTTATAAAACATCATTCTTTTCTAGATACATTAGAGATAGGTGAAACCACTTATATGTTATATGGGAAGAGAATTTTCTTGGTTTTCTAATACCTATCAAAACAAGTCTCTAACTATTTCATGGGTAGTAACTAGGATGTATTAATAAAATTCTAGGTAATAGGCAGTATTTTTTGTAGACAATACATACCCAGTACAACTTATCTTAAATAGAAACTCCTGACATGTAACTAACACTAGAGATGAAGACAATATATTAGAAAAGGAAGATGAATGAGATAAACTTCCAACTCAAAGCAGGCCAAAGACATCACATGAAACTGAACTGAAAGAAAAAGTGTCACAGACCTTAGTTGGTAAGTTGAATGATAACAGTGAATATATCCCCATCAACTGCTTTCAGATCCTTCACAGCCTTGGCCCTGTAGACTCAAGCCTGTGTCATTACCAACACGGTGTCCTTAGTTTGTAAGCTCAATTCTCAGGATTGCATTAACAAAATTATAAATGAATAAAGATTCTATAAACATAGTTATGACAACCAAAAATACACCACCTTCCCCCCTTCCCCCTACCCTGCTATACACTCCATGCACACCTCTTTCACTCCCGACACCTTTCACCCCCTGCCCCCTCCCCCTGCACCCCCTGCACCCCGTGCACCCCCCATACCTTGCACCCCCTACACCCTCCCCCTACCCCTTGCACCCCCAACACACCCCCCTGCACCCCCTGCACACCACCTCCCCACTGCACACCCCTTGCCCCATATGCCCCTCCCCCTACCCCCAGCACACCCCCTAACCCAGTACACCCCTGCACACCCCCCTTCCCCAGCACACCCCCTATATACAGCACCCCCTACACACTCCATGAACAACCCTTTCACCCCCTGCCCTCTCCCCATGCACCACCACACGCACACCTTGCACCCCCTACACCCTCCCCTTTCCCCTTGAACCCCCCCTTCACACCCCCCTTGCACCCCACTACACCCCCTCCACACCACATATGTAACCTAGCAACTTATAACAGTTTGATCAAATATAAAATAACAATGATTTGCAGAACATGAAATTTAAAATGTTGTTGAGTAAAGGCGATAAACACACATTTATTGATTATGAAAATTGAAGAAGTTTTACTCCATCATAAAAACAAAAACAGAAATTAAAACACAAAACATAAACAATACACGAATCTTAGAAGAGCACATTAAACATAATTGGGCACCTATGAGTCTCTCCATCGTCATCTTTCATGATTATTGAATCTCCCTAGCAATCAGAAGTTCATCCAATAAATAATCCTTCCAACCATTTTTTATCATAAAAAAATCACAACTTCAAATATAGAAAAGCACGTTAAACATACCTTGTGAAAATTGAAGATAAATTCTAGTTCACACCCCTAATAAACATGAAAACAATAGCTCATTTATATCAACACTATTACCTTTTTCATGTTTTAGCAAGAAAATATCACACTTCCAAAATAGTGGTCCCATATCTCAACATAGTGGTGAATTATTTCAAGGATCTCCAGTTCATTGTCATCCTCTTCGATGCCCATGTAAAAAATACAGGCATGTGTATCTGTGAATCCATAATAATAATTTATTCTATTTTGCATGAAGAAAACAAATTGAAAATAGTGATTAGGAATTGGAAAATGGAAAATCATGTTTTACCTTTTATAAAAGTCTTTGTAACAAAGTTTCAAATCTTGGGTCCGTGTGTATTCGTGCCTACCTAGCAACCCAAACAACGTTGGTAACATGAGATTCCATCAAAAAGGGGATTTCATGCCTTTTAATGGGTTAAATATGAATTCTTAAATATCATACATCATGTATACTCTTAATCTAAACTATACCAATAGCTCCAAGTAATCACAAGAATTTATTAAAAGGAGTAAAAAGAACACATGAGGTGTAATGAGCTTGCACCATCATACAAAAAAAATGAAATTGACAGAACAATGATACAATATACAAACCATTCTCACACCAAAGCTTTCCATTCTGATGCAGCTCATATTAGATTGTTCATTAGAAATATGAAGCATCCTGGAACCCATTTCCAACGATCCAAAAACTCTACTACACCGTCATGCAGAGACACCATAAAGAAGATTGTTCAGAATTGCTCCAACACTCCATACATTGATCTCCATACCATAATTATGTTTAAGAACCTCTATATCCATTTAATAAGTACTCCTCACAAACACAATAATATGAATAGGCTAAGTCAACAAGGATTCCCTCCCCAATGAGCTAACCTAATCATATTTCAATTAGCAGTTGAATGCAATATGTATGCAACTATAGTGTTCCATTGAAATATCAAAGACAATGTAAAATGATGGAGCACACCTATTTGATTCGTGTTACAAGGAAATAGATATCCATGGACAAACCGCCCATATTATTTCAATTAAGGTTTCATACTCAACTCTTAATCTTTCCCTCTAATGGTTTTTCCTCCACTAGTGAAAATAGCCACACATATCTTTGATTTCTCTCTATTCTTCTAGGAAACATTCCCTCACTCTCATCATATTTTGTTTAAAAATCTCCCCAACTTACATTTAAAAATTATGTATACCTTACTAGTCCCCATGAATAATTCAATAAATCCTTGAACACATTGAATTTTTAATTTATATAAATCCATTCATTTTTAATTGGTTTTCCTTGATCTCCTTGAGTTCTTTGAGTATATTCATAGATCCTAAATCAACTTTTTAGATGAGGAATCATGGTTTCATTATGCTCATTAGTTATTCCTTTTTTAATAACCTGACTACTATTGACCTTGGTACTTTACTAGTACACCATTTGCTGAAATTTATTTTCTATTTCAAGTTCATTTTGGGTGATAATTCCATCCTATGTTAAATATATTATTGAAACTTCTCTATAAAATTTTAGACCCTATTACTAAGAAAAATGGGTCATTATGTAGGGTAAAATCTTCTAATAAAATCATTGTAGATATACTCCAATGTGATGAAATAATTTTATTTTTATTATATAAGTCAGGTTCAAGCATGTCATTTCACAAATTAATGAAGCACCTCGTTCTATGTTCATTCTCAATTACTTTTTTACTGAAAAATAGTAAAAAGTAGTAAATAAATCCACAACTAAATATAGGGAAACTTATGAAGGAAAGCTATTAAATGTATTCATATACTAAAGGTAGTGATGTTTTAGCTCATAATTCTTTACATTTGGAGCTAATGTGATACAATACTAGTTTCTAAATACTCATGGAACATTTAAGTCCCTCAATATAAGTAAAATATTCTCAATTTTTCACAATTTCATAAAGAAAATATTACTATTACTTAATCTATGGATTTGTAACATGGTTTAATTTTTATATATACATTGTGGTTCTAGATCTACTTTTTTAGAAGTAATTATATCTTTGGAATGAGCGGTATTATATTTTCACTAAAGGACTTAAGATGGATACATAGGAATAAATAAGCTTTAACCTCAATTTTGTAATAATAAATGGGTGCTAAATAATGTAAATCAGTATAACACTAAAGGGAACCTCACACTATGCCACTCATCAATGTAGTGATAGAAATAGAATTAATATGTTTTATGTGAACAAATATAGACTTATATTCCAATGAAAAATATGTTCTTGATGTAACATAGGTAGCATTGAGATATTCTATAATTTTAGAATATCAAACACCAAAGTGAAATATTCTGAGAGAGTCCCAACAATGCCTCATATTCTTCCATGAAACTATACTAGTTATAACAGTACCTCACACATTAATTCAATATTTGTTTTCATGATAATTTTATCACACAAAAAAACCCCACATGTCGTTAATGCCTCAACATAATCTCACATTCAACCTTATTATTCCTTTTCCCATTAATGCATCCTTTATTGTTAGAAATCATATTCAAAACTTTTATCACCCAGGAAAATCATCCAATTACAATATATATCATCATATAGAGAGGAGGTCATGTAATGGTCATATAGATTATTTTATAGTTGTAAAGAACACATCCACTCCGCATGGAGAACATGAAAGATAAGGGGACCATATTGGAAACCTCTCACTCAAGTTTCCTATCTAAAATTGGTAATTACACAAATATAATACCACATGGAAGGATATCCCAAAGAGAGATAAATAGTAAATATCATAGAAATTTTCATTTTAATCAAGTCTTAACTAGGAAGGAATACAACTTACAATATAGTAGTGATCCATACATCCATTTACAAATGTCAAGATAACAAAAATTTGTTTGAGAATGAAATTTCAAAAAAAATTATGTAAGGTAGAAAGAAACAAAAGGGAGACTAACCCTTAGAGGATCAAATTGAATACATGTAAGAAGATAAGGATTTAGTATAGGCTAGGTAGAGTTATAATAAGAAGTTAGAGATGGAAGGGGAATTTTCACTATTGAGAAGAGGAGTGAATATCTCTTTTCAAGAGTTTTCTAAACCCATTTATTTATACATTATTTTATTTTCTAACATTTTTGTGTCATATGCTATTTTTAATATATAAGTTTAAAATTTATTTTATATAATCTAATTTGGTCACTGGTTGCACCCAAATTTACCCTACCGGTAAAAGCGGTCGATGTAGTACGTGTAGGGGTCGAATCCACAGGGACTGAAGAAGAAACCTTAAGACACTTTGATTAGATGCGGGATTGGCTATGAAGTGGCCAACTTTGAGGTAGATTTTAATTGGAGAACTAAAGATATAATTTAAATAAGATATAATAAAAATGATGTGAACTAAACAATTATTGATGGTGGGTTGATCTTAGGGTTTTTCTTGGGGTGGATTGGATGAATTTCTTTTCTTAGAAAATTTCATGTCATTAATTCAAGACATATCCAAACAATGAGATAATTCTTCCAAATCATTCACCAATTTAATCCCTACAAAATTCCAAGGCCAATCACTAATTCAATTTTAGGATCACTTTAATGAGCACTCAAAGGAAATAGATCGTACTAGCACTCAAAATGTGTCATCGTTAAAGTTGTCCAAGATGAGAAAGAATGTAACTCATCAAATGGAAATCCTAAATAACGAATAGATTTAAATATTAAGTACATGAAATAACATTCAATCCATGACCTTGATACTCCCTTGGATCAACCCTTAAGAGGTTAGCCCTCCATTGATGATATTATACCAATGGAAGCGAGATTTAGACTTATGGGGGCAGAATTTAAGAAGAAGAAAATTATTAAAAGAACGAACACTCCACCGTTGTGTGATTAAAATCACAAGTGTTGGCGTGAATAATATCAAACCATGATTCAACGGTATCAACGTGTGAAGAAAAGGAAAATAAAAAGTGAAGAAGAAGAATAAATTTTATTAAAATAATAAACGTGAAAGAAAAACTTACATGGGAAAACTTGACGATGCGATTACAAATTGAAAGCAGAAAATTACAATTGAATGAAATACAATGGATGAAAGAAAAACATGGAATCAATGAAAAATGTTAGATGATTATTCCCTTCACCACCAGCTCCTTATATAGGCATATTAGGAGCCTTATGTCCACCCCCAATAATAAATTCACCCCCAACAATTAAGAGAGTCAAAAGGAGGGTGGAGAATCAAAAGGAAATTAACGTTACAAAGTTGACCACAAAACCAGCCAGATTCATCCTCTATTTTGACGTGTGCGTTTGACACTTCATACGGCCGAATCCGAAGGTGTCATAAATAGAACATATCTTTTTCCATGTGTCTTCTAGAATCTCTAAAAATTTCAGGAAATTTGGCTCATCCGTTTGGAAGTTATGGTCGAAATGGTGGGACGGATTTCTGTGCATTAATGACGAGTCCACCATTTAAATCTCAACTTCAGATCCCTTTATCATCATTAAAAAAATCAGAATTAGCTCTGTCCACAGTTGAATAAAATTATCCTCATATTTGTATCTTTCTACTGTATAAATTTGAGCTTCATTGGGCTTGGTTTCTGGGCCCCACATTTGTTTGATGGGCTTTAGGCCCATTATGCTTTTTCCAGCAAGTTTCTGCCTTCAGGCGCAAAATTCTCCATCTTCCTTTGGGATTAATCCAGTGGACCTAAAAGATAAAATGTTCCAAACAAAGTGATAAATCATATCCCAAAATTTCAAATTAATAAAATGAATATAATATTGTCAACAAACAAATGAATTATTGGGCCCAAATTTGCATTTTAAACATGAATTGCATTTTTGATGAGAAATGAAGTTCTATTTATGTAATGCACCAAAAAAAATGTTTATGGACTTTGGAACAATGAATATAAAGATATTAACAATTTTTATTAGCCACTTTCAGTGACTAATCAAACCCCCCAACTTGAGTTTTTCTAGTCCCGAGCAAAATAAATTACAAATATGAAATTCAAATCCCCTTTTCCAAAAACATTTTAATACACATTGCTCACCCAAATATCTAATATCAATTTTTTTTTATGAAAACCCATCAAAATAATTAAAACCAAGCTATGTCCATAAGCATATCCCAAACCCAAGCCCATTCCTTTGTTCAAATTCATCGCCACATTTCATCCAATTCCAATTAAGAACGATAAAGTGTTGTGCATCATAAAAGATATGGGGCCCATTTTATTGTTCAAGGGGAAAAAATGGAAGCACTAGGTGGGAATCACATTAAACCTTAAGATGAGTATCCTTTTTTTTGATTTTATTTTTTTAACCATAATAGATATGAAAAGACTAACTCTGGGCAAGACAACTATGGAGTCATGATCCCCAAGTGCCGGACGCCACACATATTGCCAATTTCATGCTCTACAATAGAGATATAAAGCCTAACTCTGGGCAAGACAACTATGGAGTCACGATCCCCAAGTGCCGGACGCCACACATTTGGAAAAAACATTGCTCTATGTGGTCTTTTTTTTTGTTTTTTGTATTTTTGTATTTTTTTTGGATACTCAAATTAAACTAAAAGTGACCCCAGAACCCTATGCTATAATGAAAGGGACCCAAGAACTCAAATTTACACCCACGATCCAGTAGACGTGCATTGTGGCATTTTTATTAATAGGATGAAATTTTAAACATTGAAAAATCACATCGGACAACCGCACCTTCCAAAAACTATGCTCATGAACTTAAACTTGCATTAAAATCAGAATCAAGGCATGCAAAATTTATTTGATATCCAATTTTAGAGTTTGCAATGTGTGTTTATCATGTTTATGGTTAATGGAATTTTTCTTTTCATGCATGTTTTTATTCACAAAATAAAAAAAAAATCATTTTTTATCTCCCCCCAACTTAGAATGACACTATCCCTAGTGTTTAAAGAAAAGAAAAGTTAGAGGGGGGGGGGGGTGGAGGATTTCAAAGAGTAAATGATAATCATGGAATGAAGTCACCTAGTGATTGATGATGATAGTGCGTGCCACAGTCTCCCTTCACTCCTGGATTTGAGTCTCAGCGGCTTGGATGGTGGTGAATGGATTCTCCATATGACTTACAACATGTCCTTTTATTTTTTTAACCTATAAAAACATAATAATAAACAAAACAAAATAAACTGATGATATATTGTCTTCTTTTTAGATTTCTGGGTAAGGTATTACTCAGAGATCACGTCACGTGACACGGATGAATATGGCGATCCCCTTTCATACCCATCCTTACTAATAAAAGAAGAACAGGTCAACATTCTATGGTAATTTATTATATGAAAAATAAAATGATTCAAAATGATTAGAAAACATGAAAACCATGGGTTGCATCCCATGCAGCGCTTTTGTTTAACGTCGTTAGCTCGACTTGAACCACCCAACTTATCCAATTACAACTTTCAAAATTTTAATTAACCCATCTTTCTCCACTTCAACAAGATTGAGATTGATTGTTTTTTTGAAATTTGTTTCGTATGAAATCCTATTTTCTACAATGATTTGTAAAATACAAGGAATATCTAAAATGGTTGATCGTGTTTTATCTGGATTATTTCCTATGATTTCAAGGTTCATTCCTACATGGTGAGATTCTTGATGAAAATTGATGATAATTGAATGGTATTGGTTATCATAAATAGAGGGATTATTGAGTAGGGAAGGAAGTATTAAAACATCGAGTTCATTTTGATTGAATTTTCCTAAAGAAGAATGATAATTTTAATCAAAAATTGTTTCTTCTTTAAAAACATTTGAAAGAATTGGTTCCTTTTGAAAAGATGATTCATCCACAAAATTTTCCATCTGAATTTCATGAGTGGGTATAGACACAATATTAGTTATATCTCCCAATGGTTCAATGATCGGTGATTCTAAATTTTTTTTATTGGAGCAATATTCCAAACACCCATGAAGACAAATTTTCCCCTTGTGAATCCAAAAAATTAATTTCATCCTGATTTAAATACCCTTCAACATTTCTTTGATCTTGTTCAGTTATCCCATATCCAAAGGTTAGTTATTTTTTCAATTCATGGGAGGTTTTTGGGATAAAATATTCATCTATAAATGATGAGGAAAGAACATCTTGAGTGGGAACGGGTTCCTCAATAGTCTTAAAGCTTTGTAATTCTAATCTGAAAGATGAAACTTCTGAATTCATTTTATCCATTTGTTCACACAATTGTTCAAGAATTGTTTCAGGATTAGGGTTGATATATGTTTGTACATCATGGACTTCCTCATTATTTATCTTTTCAATAATTCTTGATAGGTATGGAAATTGATCTTGTAAACATTCAGCATCCCATTGATTGTACATCTCATCTGGTGTGGTGTATTCAATTAAGGATTGGTCAATGAAATTCCCTATGTGAGGTGTTTCCCAAAATTGATTTCTGACTTGATTACAACATTGATTTATGAAGGGGTATTTTGGAGGATAATCCATTAAAGTTTATTGAAAATTAGTTTTAGAGTTTTTTTGGACACACAGAAATAGAAAGGGGAAAAGAGAAGAGAAATTAGGGTGAGAATAGAGAATTTGGGGTGATAAAAGAAGATTTGGGTCTAAGGTACTTACTTGGGTCCCCAGTAACGGTGCCAAAATTGGGTTGCGCCCAAATTTACCCTACCGGTAAAATCGGTCGATGTAGTACGTGTAGGGGTCGAATCCACAGGGACCGAAGAAGAAACCTTAAGACACTTTGATTAGATGTGGGATTGGCTATGAAGTGGCCAACTTTGAGGTAGATTTAAATTGGAGAACTAAAGATATAATTTAAATAATATATAATAAAAATGATGTGAACTAAACAATTATTGATGGTGGGTTGATCTTAGGGTATTGCTTGGGGTGGATTGGATGAATTTCTTTTCTTAGAAAATTTCATGTCATTAATTAAAGACATATCCAAACAATGAGATAATTCTTCCAAATCATTCACCAATTTAATCCCTACACAATTGCAAAGACAATCACTAATTCACTTTTAGGATCACTTTAATGAGCACTCAAAGGAAATAGATCGTACTAGCACTCAAAATGTGTCATCGTTAAAGTTGTCAAAGATGAGAAAGAATGTAACTCATCAAATGGAAATCCTAAAATAACGAATAGATTTAAATATTAAGTACATGAAATAACATTCAATCCATGACCTTGCTACTCCCTTGGATCAACCCTTAAGAGTTTATCCCTCTATTGATGCTATTCTACCAATGGAAGCGAGATGTAGACTTATGGGGGTGGAATTGAAGAAGAAGAAAATTATTAAAAGAACGAACACTCCACCGTTGTGTGATTGAAATCACAAGTGTTGGTGTGAATAATATCAAACCATGATTCAATGGTATCAACGTGTGAATAAAAGGAAAATAAAAAGTGAAGAAGAAGAAGAAATTTTATTAAAATAATAAACGTGAAAGAAAAACTTACATGGGAAAACTTGATGATGCGATTACAAATTGAAAGCAGAAAATTACAATTGAATGAAATACAATGGATGAAAGAAAAACATGGATTTGATGAAAAATGTTATATGATTATTCCGTCACCACCATATCCTTATATAGGCATATTAGGAGCCTTATGTCCACCCCCAACAATAAATTCACCCCCCAACAATTAAGAGAGTCAAAAGGAGGGTGGAGAATCAAAAGGAAATTAACGTTACAAAGTTGACCACAAAACCAGCCAGACTCATCCTCCATTTTTACGTGTGCGTTTGACACTTTATACGGACGAATCCGAAGGTGTCATAAATAGAACATATCTTCTTCCATGTGTATTCTAGAATCTCTCAAAATTTCAATAAATTTGGCTCAGCCGTTTGGAATTTATGGTCGAAATGGTGGGACGGATTTCTGTGCATTAATGACGAGTCCACCATTTAAATCTCAACTTCAGATCCCTTTATCATCATGAAAACATCAGAATTAGCTCCAGAAACAGTTGAATAAAATGATCATCATATTTTTATATTTCTAATGTATAAATTTTAGCTTCATTGGGCTTGGTTTCTGGGCCCCACATTTGTTTGATGGGCTTTAGGCCCATTATGATTTTTCCAGAAAGTTTCTGCCTTCAGGTGCAAAATTATCCATCTTCCTTTGGGATTCATCCAGTGGAACTAAAAGATAAAATGTTCCAAACAAAGCGATCAATCATATCCCAAAATTTCAAATTCAGAAAATGAATATAATATTGTCAACAAACAAATGAATGATTGGTCCCAAATTTTCATTTTAAACATAAATTGCATTTTTGATGAGAAATGAAGTTCTATTTATGTAATGCACCAAAAACAATATTTATAGACTTTGGAACAATGAATATAAATATATTAAAAATTAATATTCGCCACTTTCAGTGACTAATCAGTCACCCAAATATTAAATACTTGGATGATTGAATCCTTATTTTGATATTAATGCCTAATTAGAGGGAGTTAATGGATGACTATGTAAGAGATTCAATAATTGGAGCTAAGATTCACATTATCACTTGTAGCCTAATTGATATTATTAAGTGTGGAACTAGGAGTATAATAATAAATTGAAGGTTGAGTAAGAAATTAAGCAATGATAATATATGATTTCTTATTTTGGAATGCATAATGTAGGGAGTGACACCCACACACAGTGATTGAAAACCACACCAGTGAGGGCTTAACACACTTAAACCAGATATACTAGCTAAGAGAGATTTTATAACACATACATGACTGATTGAGTTCTTAATGCGTCTAGTTTGAGATATATAGGAAATTTCAATGGTAAATGAATGTATTTTTAAAAGTAATATGGATATTTTAAAAGATCATTTAAAGTTATCCAATTGTGATTGTTCAGAGTAATTGTTTGGGAAATTGTAAGACTTGTATAGATTAGTTTATTTACGTCAAATTATTGGTGTTTTCCACTTCCTATGGATTTAAATCCACGTTTGTCAACCTAGCTTAGTTGATCTTCACTATTTCTTTTCCAGATATCTCTTCAAAGACATTCTCACCATTTTTCTATTGATTTTCTATTTAAATAAGAGCTTTATTATAGGGTAGTATTATAGTATTCAATTTATTTTAATATTAATTTCCTTAATTATCAATCACTGTATTTCTCTATTTTGTGAATATTGTTCATATATTATGAACCAACTATTATAGGGTGTTTTGAGTAGACCTAGGATTTATGTGTGACTAATAAGCTTGAGATATTTCTATCTATAATTATCTTAGAGAAAAATTTACCTAAACACTTGAAACTCATTGAAAAAACTAGAGTAATGGAGTATAAAAGAGTAGAAATTAGGTGAATATAATAGAATCACAATACCTATAGATTACCGTGTTGATAAGATTGAAATTCGTAAATGGCCGTAGGGAGGGTGAAATTTGGAGTGAGTCAGTGCAGTGAGACCAGGGTAGAACAACATTTCTGGAACCCTATGGTATAAGGTCGGGATCTAGAGATGAGTTAGGCGCGAGCAGGATGACAAGTATTGAGGTGAGACAGTCGGAGGTGGGGCGGCCAGAGGAGGAGCGACTGGAGGCAGAGCGGCCGGAGGCGGAGTGGCCAGAGGAGGAGGTGGATCGGACGGAGGAGGAGACAGAGAACTCGGAAGATGAGGCAGAGCGACCGAAGGAGTAGTTAGAGTGGCCGGATGAGGAGGAGGAGCGGTATGAGGAGGAGGCGGGGCAACTAGAGGAGAGGAGGGAGAGGGACGATCAGCCACTATAGAAGGTTTCGAGAGAAGGAGAGTAGGAGAGTAAAGCTGCGAGGGAGGTATAGAAGGTTTGGATTGAATGGATTGGGGTTAGGGGAGTAAAGACCACAATTGAGGATTTATTTCCATGATTTTAAAAATAAGTGTGGCTATATCTCAGCCTATAGCAACAGTTTAATAAACTTTAGCTACAAGTATGTGGCTATAGTTCATTTTTCTATTAGTTCTTCTTTCTCTATGGGTGCCTTAGGGTGTTTCTAGATGCTAACCTTGGACTTTAGGCAGGCTCTGCCTAATGCTACTGAGAAAGAGGCCTAGAGGGTCACACACTAAGTGTGTCCAAGTATCTCAGTTAAATATTCATTTAACAGGTTGAATAAAGATTATTCCCAATTTTGGTTTAATAATTATTCAAGGATGTCTGATCACATTTATTTAGATACTAGTTATTTTAGAGAATATGTTGTGGGATAAATAATATATTTATTAGAAAGTAATGCAGTGATATTTATTTAAGAAATAAATAGTCATTATTTAAGTTCTAATAAAAGTGGTGGAGAAAATAAAGAAAATAGAAAAACAAAAGTACACGCCATGTATATTAATATATACATGCTGTGTAGTTTTTTTGGGGATTTGTGAGAAATAATATTATTTATTTAATTAAATAATAATAGGTTTAATTCACTGGGCGCATGTTAAGTGATAATAACAGTCAAATGTTATTATTAGACATGGGGTCTTACTAATAATTAATTGAAATGAATAAATGCATTTGGGTAATTAATTCATTTTATTATTCTAAGTAGTATAAATCCTAATTACATTATTCTCATAAGATCTAGACATTATATGTGGTTGTGCACAACAGATCTGGAGAAAGATCTCAAGATAAGAGAGAATTACTTTCCTCCAAGAATTCTCTCAAGTTATGAGAGAGATCCTCCTCCACCGGATCAAGGAAAGTGCTTTGGAAGTAGATCTCAAGGCGATTGAAGGTGGACATCATAAGCGAAGGATCTTATGTGATAGCACTCAAATATCCATTCAGTTAAGTCCAGAGATACATGGAGCATGTGTGGATCACCTCTATAGGAATCCTACATTTGGCTTGTATGGTGCAACAATGGATCACATTTGATCATGACCAGAAACATCAGCAGAGAAAGAATTATATCAAGGTAATTCCTAAAATTTAATTAAATTAATTATAACCAACATATGATGATCCTCTTCATGGTTCCATGAATTCCATCTTTCCTTTTCATTCTTCGTTCTATTCCGAAGATCCTGTGTTTTATCATCATGACAAATATCATATTAATCGTTGTTAATGGTAAAATTAAAGTCGGGTACACCCATCCACACACTTCCGCTGTGCTCGGAACCTATATGTGGTATCAGAGCGGCCATATCTTTGATTATAATTATTTATTTTTTATTTGATGAATTGCGTATTTAATAATTTTTTTGTTTTAATTAAAGTTAATCATTCTGTAAATTTGAATCTTGAGATCTGTTCCTCCTATTTCGTTTCTCGTTCACCTTATAGAAATGATATTTTCTTTTAATTCTGATTAAAATAAAACAGATGATCTCATCAGGAGGTTCCAAAGGTTATTGGATATAAAACACTAGAGCAAAAAGTGTGTATTTAGCATTACACGCCATGTAGTCGAGGTTTAATGCATCGAGACTGGTCCGCCAAACCAAGTTGTGTGTTGGAATTTATCTAAGTCTTTATGACTCCGTGTCTTGACCAGGAACACGAGGCACATGGTTTCCAGATTACACACCATGTGGACCACTGGACATGGTGTGTATTCCCTTCAGGTTAGGGTTGGACCATGTACCTCGTACACAACTTTCTCGGATGGAGACCATGTAACACGAATACTACACGACGTGTGGCCCATTGGACACGCCGTGTACTATGAATATTTCTGAAGTACATTTACATGTCGTATCCCTGGGTGTGTACTTCGAATGGATGATGAACGATAGTAAACACCATTTAGTAGGAACTACACACCATGTACTCATCCAAATTACATATATTTATTAAAATTTATTATTATATTATACAAACCCTTGAGACGTGTACCATATTATGGGCATAAAGCTAGGGCACAACATGTGATAGGTGTTTTATGTATATGTTTTTAATTTAACATCTGTGTAATGTTCATTCCTACTCATAGGTTAGTTATGAACAAGAATTCACTAGGTTTCCTCCAAGTTACAAGTTACATAAAAGATAATTTTAAATTAATTTTTTTAAAATTATAATGGATGAGAATATCAATAAAATCCAAAAAAGGGTTTAAGATAAAAGTATTGATTAAGTGAAGATAACAATTAATTGATTTGAGCATGATTTATCTTAAAAAATAATTATTAATGAATTTAATTCTAGTTTTATTTATCCGTAAATATCGTTGCATGTATGGATGATCATGAGAAAGACCAATACCTTTGTATGTGGGTGGTTTAATTTAATTAATTTATTTAAATTAAATTTATTAGCCTACGTGTCTTCTCCTCATTAATATATAGGTACTGCATGCCTAATGCTTATTTTATGTAAAACCCCATTTTACCCCTCACCTAGGTGTGAGATAAAATCATATATAATGGATGGATCTCTGAATCTAGTGGAGGCGGTTCAAGTTAGGAGCCGATGTGAAACCAACCTAAGGAGATACAAAGGTGGTCATGTGGAAAGTTGTAAACACAAACCCAAAAGGTTCAAGGTATTTTCTCCCCTAGTTCTTGGGTTAGTTTATCAACCACTAGATAAACTAACCAATAGAACACTCTCAGTATCATTCCCTTTATTTTATTTCTATCAGTTGCATGGTTTATTTATTGTGGGTGTGTTATCATGATCACATAATTAATGAATTAAACAAGCATTGGAGATGGAACTAAAATAAGACCAAATTATGCATAAATATTATCTTATACACGTTTAATAACTTAAGTATATTCCACATAAAATTAATAAGCATGTAAGAAAGATAATAAAATGGAAATTTACGTTTAAGGATAAAATCCCTCAAGGAAATATTAAGTCGGTATATCCTTCCATAATCTACGTTAGAATCAAACCATAGTTCAAAGTGCTTGAACAACCCTAGTTAGGGTGATTTCAATTATTAGAGAATTCTAATTTGAGGTTTTGGTTTGACTTGACTTGGTTCACATCAAGGGTTGACTGCCACAGTAGGAATTGGTGTGACCAAGAGGCAAAGTTTGAGGAAATCCAAAATAAAAGGATTTCAGGATTGGGGAGTCCACTCAACAGATCAAGGAGCTGCGAGTTAATTTAGTTGGAATTTGGAATGCATACCTAAAACCTTTAAAATTGCTTGAAAAACCATAGTTGGGGTAATGAGAAGGTCAATAAGGATCCTTTCCACTAGAATATTCAAGCAACAGAATATTCCTAAGTCAATGGTGATGGCTATTAGATTTCGATAAAATAGTGGGAGAATAATAAGTATTTATTAATTTATTTGTCTCAGTTTTATCATGATAAAGTATTAAATATTTTCTCATCTTAATTTGTAGAAATTGAAAGAAAAATGACATCAAACATATCATTGCGAACCATACCCGATAAGGAAAACCTTCCCACCAGCACCAATTTCTAGGAATGGCAGAGGCATTTACACGTCATCCTTCGCCATGAGATGAAATTGTATGTACTGTAGGATACTGTTCCAATTGTGCCTTGAAATGAGTCCAATTGTGAGGAAATATTTCTCTATATGAAAAATTTGTATAATTCCACATATGCCCAATATTTCATGCTATCAGTCAGGTCTAATGAGCTCTTGAAGCAACATGAAAACATGGACGCGTATAGAATGATTTCTCACCTTAAGGATCTATATCAAGAGAAATAAAGACAAGAGAGATATGATATCTTCAAAATTTTGTTTAAAACTAAGATTATAGAGTCTGTGCCAGGTGAGCCTCTTGTATTCAAGCTTATTGGAAACATTGAACTCTTGGACATCTTAGGGATTAAGTTCCCAGATGAGTTGCGTATAGATCTCATCCTATCATCACTGCCCAAGAACTTCTCTAGATATATTATCAACTAAAACATGAGAAATAATGAGAAGATTCTATCGGAACTTATGACCTTGATTCTCCAGGTAGATAAGGAAACATGACATGACAAACCCACAGTCCTTATGGTGAATAAGAAGAGGAAGGATAAGGAAAAGGGGACAAGGGTTTATAAATGGTCTGAATCCCCTAAGCACCATCCCTCCAAGAAGGGGAAGATATAGAGGTAGGGAAAGGTATGGGAGGTAGTATGCTTTGAATGTGTAAATCCATGCCATTGGAAGAATAACTTCACCTAGAAGCATGGGGATGCTAAAGGTGCATTCATTATTGAGTGTAATCTTTTCATTTATACACATTGGGTATTAGATATAGCTTGTGGGGATCACATCTGTATTCAAATGAAGGAACCAAGTAGATTTAGAAATATTTCCAGAGGAGAGGTGGATCTTTAAGATACCAATGGCATGAGGCTGGCTACATAATCCATTGGCGATTACCATCTCTCATTGCAAACTGGAATGATTTTGGTTTTACATAAGTATTATTAAGTACCTAGTGTTACCAAAAACTTAATTTATGTATCATGTTTGGATATGGATGGATTTATTTTCAAGTTTGGAAATAAGGGTTGTTTCTTTTATAAGAACAACGTATGTTATGGTATGGCACATTTAAATAATGGTTTGAATGTATTAAATTAAAAAAACCAAGTATTGACAATCGATAACAAAATAAACTCACATGACTCATACAACACCCAATTGTGGCATCACAAGGGAAAATGAACAAGCCACATTTCAGTGGAAAGGATGAAATGTCCACGAAGCTTCTAGGATTGGTACACATAGATGTATGTGGACCATTTCCAGTAGAATCTAGAGGTGGATATTATTACTTCATTACTTTTACTGAATATTTGAGGACATAAGGTTATATCTACTTAATGAGGTATAAGTTAGATTCCTTAAAGAAATTTATGGAATTAAATAATGAAGTAGATAATCATCTTGGTAAGAAGATAAATAAGCTTCCATCAGATTGAGGTGGAGAATATCTGAACCAAGAGTTCATCAACCTTTTACAGGAGTCTGGGATTCTATCTCAACTCACTCCTCCTTATACACCACAATGTAATGGTGTTATTGAAAGGAGGAACCACACCTCAATGGACAAGGTGAGGCACATGATGAGTCATGTAGATCTTTCATTATCCTTTTGGGGATATGCATTACAAACTACGTCATACACATTAAACCGAGTACCAACTAAGGTAGATAATTTAATTCCCTATGAGTTATGGAATGGAAAGAAACCCATTTTGTCGCACACACATGTATGGGGATGCGAGGAATTTGTTAAGGACTTCTCAGGAAACAAACTAGCACTCTGGGGCATGAGGTGTATCTTTATAGGATATCCTAAGGAAATGGAAGGATATTACCTATATAAAACTTTAGACAAGAAAGTGACCATCACCAAAAAAGTTTTCTTTCTTGAGAGGGTTCACATCCTCAAAAAGGATAGTAGGAGCATGATTAACTTTGACGAAGTTAATGCTCAAGATACACAATAGTTGGTATAGGAACAAGTTCCAAAGGTCCCCATGGAAGAGGTTCCCGAAACACATGTATTAAGTAGGATATCAATAAAGGTAAGGGTACTAGAGAGATTTGGTTTCCTAGTCACTGAGGATGGTGAATCATTATTGTTGGACAATGATGAACCTCTCTCCTACAAGGAATCAGTCGAGAGCTCAGAATCTGCAAGATGGCTAGAAGATATGATATCTGAGATGGATTCCATGTATCAAAAAAAATCAAGGTTTTGGTCGATGAGCCAATTGATGTAAAGCCCATTGGATGAAAATGGGTATTCAAGAGAAATATAGACATGGAAGGTCATGTTAGCACCTATAAAGTAAGGCTAGTGGCTAAAGGATTCAGACATCATCAAGGAATTTACAATGATGAAACCTTCTTTCTAGTTTCCATGTTTAAATCCATAAGAATCATACTTTCTATAGCAGCTTACCATGACTATGAGATTTGGAAAATGAATATCAAAACACCATTCCTTAACAAGAACCTTCAGGAAGATGTCTATATGACATAACCAGAAGGTTTTGTGACACCAGGTGAATAAAAATGGGTTTCAAAATTGTAGAAATCCATTTATGGATTAAAGAAAGCATCCAGGTCATGGAAAATTATATTTGATGAAGACATAAAGAAATTTGGTTTCATTAAGAATGAATGAGAGCCATGTGTTTATAAACGGTTTAATGGGAATTCAATCATTATCCTAGAAGTATATTTTGACGACATATTACTCATTGGAAATGATATACCAGTATTACAATCAGTTAAGGAATGGTTGAACAAGTGTTTCTCCATGAAGAACTTAGGTGAAGCAGCCTACATTCTAGGGATCAATATCATTTGTGATAGATCTAAGAGGCTGGTTGGACTAAGTCGGGGTACATACATTGACCAGATACTAATGATATTTAGTATGGAACAATCCAAGAGGGTATTGGTTAAATTTTCACATGACCTACATCTTTCTAAGAGAATGTGTCCTCAGACATAATATGAGAAAGATAGGATGAGTAAGATCTCATATGTTTCAGCTATAGGATCCATCATGTATGCCATGTTATGTACCAGGCTTGATGTTGATTATGAACTGAGAATGGTAGGCATATATCAAGAAGATCTAGGAGAACAACATTAGACTACTGTTAAGACAATCCTTAAGTATCTGAGAAGAACTAAGGATATTTTCATGGTGTATGGAGGAGATGATGAGATTGTCATCAGATGGTATGATGATTTTGGTTTTTAGACAGATTAGAATGATTTGAAGTCACAATTAGGATATATTTTCTGTCTCAACAGAGGAGTTGTGAGCTAGAAGAGTTCAAAGCATCCGGTTGTCATCAATTTTACAGTAGATTCTGAATATATTGCCACTTATGATGTAGCCAAGGAAGCCATCTGGATTCAGAACTATTTCCAGGAGCTTGATGTGGTTCCTAACAATAGAGACCCTATCACATTGTGTTGTGATAATACTACAACGCTGACTCTTTTAAAAGAACTAAGGTCACATCAACAGACAAATCACATTCTCTGGAAGTATCACCTCTTGAGGGATTTCTATCAAAGGGGTGAAGTTGAAGTGAGTAGAGTGTCCATAGAAGAGAATGTGGTGGGACCCCTGACTAAAGGCCTATCTCAGGAGAATCATGAATATCATGTGAGAGCTAGTGGGTTAAAGTTTGTTAGCAGTTGGATCTAGTCCAAGTGGGAGTCTGTTGGATTTGGTGGCCTAGAACCAACTAATTTTTACTTTATGATAAAATTGTAATCATGGATTTGAATATTAATAAATACCTTACCACATCTTGATTGTTCTTCTGTGTGACAATGCATGTGATAATGTAATAAGGATAGTTGTTTCACTAAAGGATCATAGCAGATCCCTACTATGATGATAACCCGAAAGTGCCATAACACTATTATTTAATATTTGTTCTACGGTCGGATGATTTTATTTGAGGGACACAAATAATATAGGCCATTAGGATTAAAGAAACATAAAAATTTGAGGTTCCTTCTCATGGTGTGTTCCCTTGGTAGGATCCAGGAGGATATTATGAGAACGAGACTCATCAGTAGGAAATCTACATTTCATAGTGTCATTGAATGTTCCTTTCTACGGATGTGTGTATTGTTCCTTAGACTTTAAGATTATTATTAATGGGTATTACAACTCACACACTTAGATGTATTGACGAAAACTATGATGACACACACACTGTTCACAGTGAGGTAAGATATGTTGGGTGCGTCACGAGTAATACTACATTCATAGATAATGAGAGAAAGGATTTTTCCCTTGTATTCCATAATGGAAGATGATATCCCAAGCCCTTTGATGGAATTGATATAGTCTAAATAAATCCATGACCATGGTAAGTAATGAGAAATTTCAATTCCAGGAAGTCAAAGAAAGAATAATCAAGCACATGGGTTGATGGCACTAGCATGAAACCCGCTTGATTAGAGATATCATGAAAAAGGGATTACATTACATGATAAGCATTCGTAGGTGGTGACACGTCTTTGTGGCACTAACTTCTTTCTCTATGGGTGACTTGGCTTGTCTCTAGACACCAACCTTGGACTTTAGGCAAGCTATGCCTAATGCCACTGAGAAAGAGTCCTAGAGGGTCACACACTAAGTGTGTCCAAGTATCTCAGTTAAATATTCATTTAACAAGTTTAATAAAGACTATTACCAATTATGGTTTAATAATTATTCAAGGATGTCTGATCACATTTATTTCGAAACTAGTTATTTGAGAGAATATATTATGGGAGAAATAATATATTTATTAGCGAGTAATATAGTGATATTTATTTAAGAAATAAATATTCATTATTCAAGGTCTAATAAATGTGGTGGAGGAAATAAAGAAAATGGAAAAACAAAAGTACATGCCATGTATATTAATATATACATGCCATGAAGTTTTTCTGGGGATTTGTGAGAAATAATAATATTTATTTAATTAAATAATAACAGGTTTAATTCTCTAGGTGCATGTCAAGTGATAATAATAGTCAAATGTTATTATTAGACATGGGGTATTACTAATAATTAAATGAAATGAATAAATTACTTTGTGTGATTAATTCATTTTATTATTCTATGTAATATAAATCCCAATTACATTATTCTCATAAGATCTAGCCATTCTTTGTGGTTGGAACAATGGATATGGATAAATCTCTCAAGCCAAGAGAGAATTCCTTTCCTCCAAGAATGCTATCAAGTTACGAGAAAGATACTCCTCCACCAGATCAAGGAGAGTGCTTTGGAAGAGGCTCTAGAAGTGATCGAAGGCGGACATCGCAAGAAAAGGATATTCTGCGCTAGAACCCATAGATCCCTTCGACAACATCTAGGGATACATGGAGCACGTGTGGATCACCACTATAGGAAGCCTACACTTGGCCTCTACGACACAATAACAAATCACATTGAATCGTGATTGGGTACATCAATAGAGAGAGAATTCCATAAAGGTAATTCTAGTCTTTTAATTAAATTAATTATAACCAACATAGGATGATCCTATCTATGGTTCTGGTACTTCCCTCTTTTCTTTTCGTTTTTTGTTCTATTCTAAAGATTCAGTGTTTTATCGTCATGACAAATCTGAGATTGATCATTGTTAACTTTAAAATTAAAGTTGGGTACACCCATCAACACGCTTCCGCTGTACCCAAAACCAATAGATTCATCATTCCCTTATACTTATATCATTCAACATTGATTTGTGGTATACCAAGTGTTATGATACAAATTTTTCAATCATCCTCTTCATTTTTTCCCACCAGATTTTTTGCTTCAAATCTCTATACATTTTAGTTCTTCCTGGATTAATGGAGAATGATGAGGTATGCTCATCATCTAAATGTTTCCTATTCAATTTTGGTTCTGATGGGAAACATATCTAGGTTCCAAAACTTATAAATATTTCTTTATAAAAGCTGAAATCCAAAATATTCACTACCTTTTTCTATAACACCTCATTATCCTTCTAAGTCTCCTTGATCCTCTCAAGGATAGATGGTTTAGTAGTCATTTGAGAAAGTTAGGATGCATATCCTTATATTATTCCCATGTATATCATTTTTATGTCCAAGAATATTGGGCCCCTTACAATTCTCATCTGGATAGGGTTGTAAGATCCTTTTTACTTAGAGTATCTGCCACTATGTTCTCCTTACCATGATGGTAAATGATTGAACAATCATAATCCTTGATCAGCTCTATCCACCTTAATTAGTGTATATTGATCTCCTTTTGTGTGAATATATAGTTTAGAATTTTTTGGTCTGTATGTATATCATACTTCTCCCCATAAAGATAATTTCACCAAATAATCAGTGCGAAGATCACTGCATCCAATTCTAGATCATGTGTTGGTCAGTTCTTCTCATGGTTCTTTAATTAGTGTGAGGAATATGCTATCACTTTTTCAACTATAATTAGTAAATAACCCAATAATTTTTTAGGCACATCACTATAGATCACAAATCCTTCCCCATTGGTGGGTAATGTGAGAAAAGGTGTAGAGAGGGTTTCTCCATAGAGAGTCCCTCTAAACCTCTTCCTCTTCGTTGTTTATTCTTTAACCCCTAATTTATCTTCTCTCATGAACCCTAATCTCTATGTGGGATGATTTTAGGATGAGAATTAGTTTTAATCATGGGGCTTTTATTGTGTATATATTGCAGAGGTCATGTATTGGTTTTTTATGAGTACTATTGGGAAGAAACTTACGATGTGATTTTCATTGACATGTGGTAAGTTTTTCATTTTAATATATTTATATTACATTCCTTTAATTTATTGATTGTTTTAAAATGATTTTTAATTTAAATTATGCTAATATGTATGAACCATGAGGGGAAAATGCGTTTTAAAGTGATTTTAAGCCTTGTCATGGGATGAGATTCCATGAAAAGTGTGTGTGAAAACTCCAAATTGGATTTTTAAGAATGTTTTTGGTTTTAAAACTAGTGGAGAGAACCAGATTGACAATTTAAAAAGAACTCTTATAATAATTGGATTTCAAACCAAGTGTTTGTGTGTTTTGAAAGTGTTAAAAATATTTGGCATGTGATGTTTCATTTTAAAGGGGTGAGTTAACCCTTGTTTATTTTATTTAAAAACATTTATATTACAAAATAATATAGTGACTAAAACATACCAAAATCCCAACATTAGTTCTTATCTAGCTCACAGTAGTAGATTCATGTAGCATTGAAAATAAAACTATGAATATAGAAGCACTATTATTTAGATCAGACTCACACTAGGCACCAAGTGTTCAAAAATAAACCAAAATAAAAAGTTCCACAATCAAACTTAGCCAAATTATCATATCATCCCTTCAATAAGTGCACTTTCTTCAACTACCTATTTTGAACAAAGAATGAGTAAAAACCAACCATCGATGAATAGATTTCAGCAGCATAATAACATAAATCCATCTCAATCAAGAAATTGAAACTCCAGATCATGGATATCCAATTAGAGTAGCATCTAACAAAAATACACTAGCCCATAATTGATGTCCACCAGCCACAATAGGATTGAAAATAATCCATAATTAAACACAATTCAGAAAACAAACACTACCACAACACCATCATTGTGAGATACACTGGGCATGATTAAGATCCACATAGGGCTTTTCAGAATTTCCATAAAAGATCCTTTAAATTTATATTTGGTCATATTTGATGGTTGCATTCAGTCAAGAAGCTTATAAATTCCATAACCTTATGGATATATTCAATGTAGAGACTTTCATATTCCAATTCTAATACTGAAACATCTACTTGAAAGTCAAACCATAGCTTGAGGTCATCACTGAGACCACAAGGATAACTCTCAATCTTGAGTTTAAGACCCTCCTCTGGTGTCATATATATGGTTGTGCTCTGTGATCTAATATTCTATTCTATAGAGGCCCTTCCAAACATATCATATATTGATTTAATCTTTTCAGATAAGTGACCAGGGAAGATGAAGACCCCAAGAGATTGGCCTTCCAAATTGTTTCCCTTATCGCATGTTTGATGTCTATTAGTCTCGCAAACTTGTATCAGACCCTTGATTGATTGAGGTGTTTAAATATCTTGATATTTAGAAATGAGTTGGTTTATTTAAAAAGGGTTTGTTATCCCATGTCGATTGTATTTTGAAACTATGGTGTCTTTGAATGTTTTTCAAGGGTGGTTTAAAAAGGGAAGAATGAGTTCCCATTTGAGTTTCAAAGGTAATTTTATAAAATTTATCCCAGGAGTAGATTGGGGTGGATTTTTTTAATGGTGAAAATTATTTCCACTCCAAACATGCTTTAAATATATTTACCATTTGTAATTTTATGAAAATAATGAGTTTTCATAAAAGGTGTGAGACCCTCTTAAGACCCTTTTGAATCTTGTATACACGTGACAGATTGTAATATCATGAAGGGATGTTTATAATTGATGCAATGTATATACTAATTATGTTTTGATGTGATGGGGATGTTAATTGTGGGGGGTTTGGGAGGTGATTAATGAGTTATTTTAAAATGTTTTACATCTAAATTATGGAATGTTTGATTTTTCTCTCCACCACTTGACTCATTATGGGGTTCTAGGTAGATAGTAAGTGACCTGTGTGTGGGAAAACACTAGTGTGATAGTGGGTTGAATATGGAAGAACTTTATACATAATCCAAGATATTTATATTAGAAGGAGTAGTATTACCATATTCTATATGTATTTATTTGTACGATCTCATGGGAAAAGGTGTCCCAGGAAACTTTTCCTCATTAATCTCGTGGATGAATGAATTCCACAGAAAACACCATCCCTGATCCCATGGATGAAGGTGTTCTAGGGAAATTATATTTGATTTGTTTGATAGGGTTTTCTGTGATATTTAAAGGCTCAATAGTGTTTACCTAGGTTCCTTGTATCTAGTTAAAGTCCCTTATTACTATAGCCACATGATTATATCAATGAAACTATGATCCTTTTTAGGATCATTTTAGGGTATTAATCCTTATGATTTGATTGTATCCCTTGCTTATTGGATTATTGTCTAGCCCATATGTTATTTTCAATTTTCCCTTATTGTATGACTTGACATAGTGGATCTTGAATGTGTACTTTCTTCCTTATTTGTGTGGTTTAATTTTACATGCTTTGAATAGGGATTGTGAAAGGTTTTTAAAAAAGGGAAATGGGAAGCATGACTTTAAAGAAAAATTTTCAAAATGTATTAATAATGAGTTTGAAAAGTTTTCTCGAATGAGAATATAGAAAATTTTTGTTTTTGAAACTCTAAGTGTGAATGAGTTTTGAAAATTGGGTTTTAGGCCATTATTACCAGCTTAATAGGATGTTTTTTTCAAAGTTTTTTTTAGGAAAACCATGTGAAAAAATATAGAACCTCTTTAGGTTTTGAAATGGGTATTTCTAAAAGAGGAGTTTATGAAATGATTTTGAAGTGGAACATTAAAATAATGATTTATCCAAGTGGTAATGATTGGGTAAAAATGTTTTCCAAGTGATTGTTTTTATTTAATGAAAATGTTGGAAATAGAGTTCTTACACACTTTTGATGCATTGTTGATTTCTTTTATAAATCCATAAGATTTTTTATATTTAAATTTTATTTCAAAATATCATTTTTAGGATATAATATAAAAGAAACTACATAGATTATATGGGATGTAGTTCCCTATAGGGCTTTTAGCTCATGCTTATATTTTATAATTTCAAGTTCATTCCAAATTGTTTCTCATCTCTTTGATATTCTGGGAGGGATGGTTGGTTGGATGGTGACCATGGGTCATTTGGTGAATAATCAGAGATGGTTTAGGGATTTTCTTTATTTTTTAGGTTATTTGGACCATTTTCTTGTTATTATTGCAATGTATGTATATTTGTTCATTGTTATTTCTTTATGTATTAGTTTTATCCTATTTGGATGTTTAGTTATATTTATATCTTGTTGTATGGTTTATTGAATTTATTTCCACTATTTATTTAGTAACTGTGTATGAGGGAAAATCATTCCCAAGTTATTTCTTTGATTCTTATGCACTATTTACCAACTAGTGTGGATTGTAAATTCTCTTCGAGCCATGTGGTGGACTGAGTTGTGATTCGGGTTAGATGGAACCAAGAACTTATTCGTTACATTGAGTTTCTTAGGAAAGTGATTATATATAATTTTTAGTAAAAAAAAATTTATACTGGAAAGTTTGTAATGAACCTTTCCTTTATATACTAATGTAACGAAAAGAAGGATGAAATGTAATAGATTTAGTTCCAAGGTGAAATTAATATTTTGAAAGTAGATTAGGGGGAGGACTTATGGTGCATTTAGAGAGATTAAATACAAGTGTTATACATAAAATAACTTACTGAGATGTTTTGGAGAATATTTCATCTTTGTTAAAAGTAATTGATCTTAGTGGGATAGAGGATAAGCCCATCAGAACCTAGGTGGGTAGCCACTAGGGTTCTAAAGCCTAGGAAATGGGGACACCCCTCATTATATAAATCTCAATTGTAGGAATTACGACTTCATTTGTTTCACTAGGAGTCTAGTGAGGGATACTATAATTTTATTTTTCCCTTGATATTTTTTTTTCAAAATAGGGGAAGTATATATAATTGGTTTTTTATTATTTTAAAGCCCCCTTTAGAATCCATTCATTTCAACCAACACTAGTGCAGAAATCGTTTTTTATGTCACCATTTTTTACGTCGGTTATATATAACCGACGTAAAAATGCGGCGAGTAGATTTTTCACGTCGGTTATTTTAATAACCGACGTTACAAATCGTGCCTGTTGGGTTTTTATGTCGGTTATCTTATAACGGACGTAAAAAACCAATGCACGAGGGGTTTTTTACATCGTTTATTTGGTAACCGACGTAAAAAACCCGATATCAACGCGTTTTTTACGTCGGTTATTTGATAACCGATGTAAAAAACGCGTCGATATCGGGTTTTTTATGTCGGTTTCCAAATAACCGACGTAAAAAACCCACCCGGGCTTTGGTTTTTTACGTCTTTTATAAAATAACCGACGTAAAAAACGCTTAGATATCGGGTTTTTTTACGTCGGTTATTTGGAAACCGACGTAAAAAACCCCCCGCGCATTGGTTTTTTATGTCGGTTATAAAGCCCGGGGGGTTTTTTACGTCGTTTATAAAATAACCGACGTAAAAAACCCAAGCGCGGGAGCTTTTTTATGTCGGTTTTAAGATAACCGACGTTATAAAGTTAAAAAATACTTTATAACGTCGGTTATATAATAACCGACATTATGAAACATTTAAAAAAATTAAAGCCCGTGGACTGTCATTTACGATTTTTCGATTGACAGTCTGCTGGCTCGTCTCTCTCTCGCGCGGTAAACTCTAATCGGCTCGTCGATTGACCTGCGTTAAACTCATTTTGGCTTCATTGTTTATCTTCTTCACTCCTCTCGGATCTATCATCTCAACTCGCAACATTCAAGTAAGCCTTCCACGAATTTATTTTGTTCGTTCTTGTTTCGATTATTGATTTGATTTCCGTTCGTTTTTGAATCTCATGGAATTTTTTGTTATTGCAAATGGTTATTATGTCCATTCAACTCACAACATTCAACCCGCAACATTCAACTCGCAACATTCAACCAGGTGTATTTTGGATAGGACTATTTTTAACTCTTATTCTAGATTTTCATTCTGAAAAATAATGGGTGGTATTGTAACGTTCCATTCTTCCAGCAACATTATTATTTCCTACTTAGCTGGAATGTGTCTTTCTGGATGAAGATTGGTAGTACTTATTTTCTTAAAATCATATTTTCAATATGATTGTCCAGAAAATGATTTTCATGAATGAAATTGGACCAGGTACAATCGGTAATACCTATCCTTAAAATTTCATTCAACATTCTTACATCATAATTTTTTTTCAAAAAATTATGATTTTTAGAACTCCTAGATCAGAAAACCATCATCTGTTTTCATCTGCATTCATAAAAATATCAATTCATACCTATTACAATCAAATATTTCATTCTGGACTCATGGTGAGTCTGATAATACATTTCTTCTTTCAGTCATCTCCTAAAAATGATGGACCTTTTCATGCAAAGTGTATCTGATTTCCTGAATACGATGGTATGTCCGATTTTCAACAAAACCAAGTGAGGTGATTTCTTTTATTATTAATAATTCATAAAAAAATTATAATACCTAAATATTATTATCATCCTTTTCAGATTTTTCATTATAAAAAAGGTAAAGGGTACTTTCTTTTCATTCTCAAGTTAAATTATATTTTTTATAAAGGTCTTTTCTATCTAGGTAGAAATAATTTAACGATAATTAGATTGAATTAGGTATATTATCTTATCTTACCATCCAAACACATTTTTATGTATTAATAATTATTATGTTTTGTAAAAACAATTATGACCCCCATTTCATTTTTGTTAGTTAATTGATCTACGAAATTGTTATAAATGATTTGATGATCACGATTCACCCATATATATGGTTAGTCATTATGTGACATTTGGGTCCATAATATCCTTCTAATGCATTCGACAATGCATTATATATCATAGATCAATATGGGATACAGATGGTTATACCATGTCCAATGTGTTATGTGATGTGTCTCGTAAGAAATATTATAATAAATTATAGGAAAGGTGATTAACATATCCCAATATGAGGTGAATAAAACTATGTTTTCCCTTGACATATGTTATGACTTATATGATTATGTTTGTGCCACACTCTTATGTTATTCCACATACCAATGTTGTGATCTTGTGAATAAGGTTTTTTAAATCATGTTCCCACTATCATATAAATCATGTCTTATGTTATGCTAAAATTGTTATACTTGGACTCAGGTTTTATGATCTATGATTATATAGAACTGTTTCACTTATCTTTTTGATCATGTGCTTTGTGTATGCTCTTATACCCCCATGGATATCTTTTTATGAGATTAGATATTATATTTATATATATCATGTTTACCCATAATGAGTATCGTAAATCAAAACTTTTATTATTTTCATTCCCTAAGTTATAAAAATAAGTATTATGTAGGATGATTCAAAAATTTAATCTATGAGATGAGTTGTTTTATGTGTGAAACCCAGGCCAAACACATATGTATTTTTTATTGGTATTACATATATATAGTTCAACATATACTTTTTTTTACATTACCATGATATTAACATTACCTTTTCTAAAGAAATATTAATGTCCTTAGATTATATATTGGATCAAAAGGATATAGTAATTCTAATATATAATCAGAATGATCAGATAATATGACAATATTATTAAACATAAAACAAATGGTATATATTCATATTTCTAACATGACACTTACGATGTATAGCTATTTGGTGTTGGGTACTTATGAAAACTACTACTACTTTCAAGATTTTGGCACTTGAAAGTGTTGAGTACTTTAGATCATAATGATTGAACAACAAGCATGAATAACACATGTTATATGCTCCATTAGGTATTCCTATATTTTAACATGTTTATTAGTATATTGGCATGAGATTATTATAAATGTGTATCATCTGATCATATTCACTTATTCCAGATAAAAATCATTTTGTTTATGTTTTATTGATGTATATTTTATTTGGAGAATCATTAGGCGTCATGGTTTTCTTTGATTCAATGAAATTTAAAACTGTTATATCTAACTATATTTTGTTTTAAAAATAATATTCAAGCATATTTTTTTAAATACCTATAGATTTGTTTTATATTTTAAATTGTTTTACATTCAAATTATGATTTTTTTCATATAAACATGTATTTGTCTTATCTTAAAAATATATATATTTTGTTGATATTTGTTATAGGTAATAATGAGTTGAAGTTGGATTACGGCACATCGAATGAGCAATGAATTTGAGGAAGGTGTTGATGCCTTTTTGGAATTTGCAAAATGAAATGTTCCAAGTAGTGACATTTTTTTCTGTCCATGCCTGAAATGTTTGAATATGAAGAAGTTGAAAAGTAGAGAGATAAAAGATCATCTGATATATCATGGTTTTAATCCGAGTTACAGCCCTTGGATTTGGCATGGTGAAACTGGATGGAATGTCACTGATGATGATGATTTTCAAGATGGTAACTCTGATGGAATTGAAGAAATGATTCGCGATAGTGTAGCAGAACAAATTGAGATAGAACCGACAGTTGCACGTCTATATGGTGATGCTGAAAAACCATTATATCCCAGTTGTACAGATTTTACGGTTTTGTCGGCGGTGTTAAGATTGATTAACCTGAAGGCGAAGCATGGATGGAGTGACAGAAGTTTTACAGAGCTGCTACAATTGATGAAAGACATTCTTCCAAAAGATAAAGATCTTCCAGATTCACATTACAAAGCCAAGAAAATATTATGCCCGATGGGATTGGGATACAAGAAAATACATGCCTGTCTGAATGACTGCATTATATATAGGAAGGAATATGAATTTCTGTCAGAGTGTCCAAAATGTGGGACATCACGGTATAAGGTGAAAGAAAAATCACAGGGTGATGTAGAGATTTCAAAGCTCCCTTCAAAGGTATTTTGGTATCTTCCTATAATTAATCGTTTCAAACGTTTATTTTCTAATTCACATGATGCAAAAAGGTTAAGATGACATGCTGAAGAGCGGGTATGTGATGGAAAAATATGTCATCCAGCTGATTTTCCACAATGGAAGAAAATTTATGCGCAGTATTCTACATTTGGAAATGAAATAAGAAATCTCAGACTAGGGTTGTGCACAGATGGAATGAATCCATACCGAACACTCAGTAGCACATATAGTTCATGGCCTATTTTATTGGTAATTTACAACCTCTCTCCTGAAGTTTGTATGAAGCACAAATATGTCATGTTGAGTACAATTATCTCTGGTCCAAAGCAACCCGGTAATGATATTGATGTTTACTTGTCACCGTTGATTGATGATTTGAAACTATTATGGGCTGATGGTATTAGGGTGTATGATTCTTATAAAATGGAATATTTTCAACTGCATGCAGTGCTTCTGTTCACTATAAATGACTTCCCAGCGTATGGAAATTTGTCTGGATACAGTGTTAAAGGGCATAAAGCATGTCCAATTTGCGAACAACAGACGTCCTATTGTCAATTGCATCATGGGAGGAAAACAGTGTACATGGGTCATCGAAAGTTTTTGCCTATGGAACACACTTATAGAAGACTAAAAAAGGCATTTAATGGCTCAGAAGAATTTGATACTGCTCCAAAAACTTTATCCCCTGATCTGTATTTTGAGAGGGTGAAAAACCTTGACGTGACATTGGGAAAGACACAGAAATCTGGTAATGATAGACATATTTGGAAGAAAAGGTCAATTTTTTTTGAGCTACCATATTGGAGGTATCATGAAGTTAAACATAATATTGATGTCATGCACGTGGAGAAGAATATCTGTGATTCTTTGATTGGAACATTGTTAGATATTAAAGGAAAGACTAAAGATGGGTTGAATGCAAGATTAGACTTGCTATCAATGGGAATACGTTTGGAGTTAGCTCCCACTCCTAAAGGAAGATGAACATTTCTTCCCCCGGCTTGTCATACATTATCGAAGAGGGAGAAAATTAGCTTCTGTCAGTGTCTTCATGATACCAAAGTGCCTCAAGGTTATTCTTCTAATGTAAAAAATTTTGTCTCATTGAAGGAATTGAAGTTGATAGGTATGAAATCACATGATTTTCACGTCATGATGCAACAAATTCTACCAGTTGCATTGCGTGGAATATTGCCCATTCGTGTCAGAAAGACTATAATGAAGTTGTGTTATTTTTTCAATTCAATTTGTAACAAGGCGATTGATGTGAATGCTTTGAACATTTTCGAAAAGGATGCAATTTTTATACTTTGTCAATTGGAAATGTATTTTCCTACAACTTTTTTTGATATAATGGTGCATTTAATGATTCATCTGGTTTGAGAAATAAAGCTTTGTGGACCTGTATATCTTTGTTGGATGTATCCTTTTGAAAGGTATATGAAAATATTAAAGGGGTATGTTAAAAATCTATATCGACCTGAAGCCTCCATTATTGAAAAGTATATTTCTGAGGAGGTAGCAGAGTTTTGTACGAGCTACTTGGCTGCGGCACAACACATAGGTTTGCCTCCATCTCGCCATGAATGAGTTAATAATGAGGGAAAGGGGATTCGCGGCTTGAAAGTCAAGTCATTGTCAGCTGAACAGACGAAGAAGTTAGAATCATACATCTTGAATAATATAGCTGATGATCAACCATATATCACATTGCATATTAATGAGTTGAAACAATGTCATCCAAAGAAGAAAGAAATGTGAATTTTGAATGAGCACAACAAAACTTTTTTGTCATGGATTAAAAAGACTTTGTTTGGTAGATCAGATGTATCAGAGACATTAAAATGGATAGTGGGTGGTCCATGTTTAAATGTGATAACATGGTCTGGTTATGACATTAATGGTTATACATTTCATACAAAAGCTCATGACAACAGAAGTGCAGTTCAGAATAGTGGTGTATTGGTGTTTGCAGAAGCAATGCATTTTTCGAGTGCTAAGGACAAAAACCCAATTTCTGCATCAAATGCATATTATGGAGTGATTGAAGACATATGGTAGGTTGATTACTTTAAAATTAAAGTTCCCGTTTTTAACTGTAAATGGTTTAATGGTAACAACAGTGTCAGACACGATGAATTTGGAATGACACTTGTTAATCTAAATAGATTGGAAGACACAGCTGATTCTTTTATAATGGCAACACATGGAAAACAAATTTTTTATGTAGTAGATCAATCAGATATGCAGTGGGTTGTTGTTTTACAAGGGAAAAAACAATATGTTGGTGAGGATAAACTTGATGAATTTGCTGATTTATGTGAGATCCCTACTTCCATGGAAATATTAACAGAACATAATGACGATCATGTTGAAGACATAGTTTGTGCCATAAGGAATGATCACGACGAAGGAATTTGGGAAAACAATCCATCTGTACATTCCTAAAATTACAGGTAACATATGTTTATTTCTTGTTTACATTTATTTTTTCCATAAATGTTAGATATTGTAAGTTTTTTATTTATTAAAACATGTTTTAAAATAAAATAAGTATATGTTTTTGTTTGTTTTAAGATTTTTTAGTTTACTTTATCATGTTTAGAACCATTACATGAATTTTAAAATGCTTATTTTTGTTCACTGACAATTACTTTACCATGTTTACAATGTTTACCAGGTTTACCATTTTTACCATTTTTACCATCTTGACCATCTTGATCATCTTTGCCATCTTTACCATTGTTTAACATGCTTACCATATTACCAATGTTTACTATTATGTAACTTAGTACACTTTTCTATTTTCTGATTACAGTAGTATTAAAATATTTGAATTTGAATATTTGTTCACTGACAATTACTTTACCATGTTTACAATGTTTACCAGGTTTACCATTTTTTCCATTTTTTACCATCTTGACCATCTTGACCATCTTGACCATCTTTGCCATCTTTACCATTGTTTAACATACTTACCATATTACCAATGTTTACTATTATGTAACCTAGTACACTTTTCTATTTTCTGATTACAGTAGTATTAAAATATTTGAATTTGTATATTTGTGAACTGACATTTGTTTTTTTGATTTGAAGGATAATGACAGATCATTCAGATGATAAACCACATGATTCTGGAGAGGAGCATATTGCTGGTCATACCTCTGGGGATGAATATTCACATGCTCCTATTACGACAAAGAGTTCAAAGGTTGGTAAACGTGGGTGCACACATTTACCAAAATTATCACTTGCCTGTACGCAGGATCAGAGGATAGTAGTTGAGTTTGATGATGATGATATTCCTAGAGGTCCGAATGCCAAAGATATTAAGAGTTTTGTTGCAACTCAGGCTAAGACCAAAGTAAGCATTCTGTATGATGATTGGAGAGGTGTGGATAAAGCGATTATTACTCAGTTGTGGGAGACGATTTTGGTAAGATATTTTGTCATTGTTTGACCATTCTTTTAATGTTTCTAGTATATATAATATTTTTAACCTCTTCTTTATCAGATGACATTTTATATTCCTGACACTGGAGGAGTCAGGAAGAAATGCTTATTGTTGGCTTCCAGGAGATGGAGGGATTTCAAATCAACCCTCTCATCTGATTTCATTTATGGTCATAGGAGTCATGATAATCCATGTCGTATATATCCTTTTATAGATGAAGACACATGGAGACCGTTTTTTGAAAGTAGAAAAAAAGAGTCATTTCTGGTAAGGGCAATGTAAACTTTTATAAACTTTCTTATATAAATGATTTTATTAATGTTTTGTTAATGATTTCTTATTCTTAAATTATAGCAAACAAGGAAATCTCATCAGGAGATCCAATCTAAAAATGTATACCCTCATAGTTTATCTCAGGGAGGGTATACATTATTAGAAGAAAAAATGATAGCGGAAAAATTTCAACAACTAAGAGCTGAGTCTTCAAGCTCTGGAGAGGTGGCCCCTCCATCCCCTCCATCTAGACATGAAAAATGGAAGAGAGCTCGGAAGGGAAAAAAAGGGCAATATCTTTCAGAAGAATCGAGAATCGTAGCTGAGAGGATTGTAAGATATCTATTTAATTTATTTAAGTTAACTTTTTTCTTCATATAAGTTTCAATCATTACAGGAATGTTCAATTAATTAATACAGGACTCTCTTGAGGAGTAGAGTTCAGAGGGGACATTTACAGCTACTGGGAGGGAAGATATTTTATTTGCAGCATTGGGAAGGCCTGAACATCCTGGTCGTGTAAGAGGATATCTGGCAGGTGTATTGGTAAGAAAAGTGTTTCCACGTTCTTCAACTTCTAACGTTGAGGGGGTTTATAAAAAAAAATAGAATCCTTGGAGGTTGAAGTTCAAAATATTAATGCGACGATGGAAGACAAGATTAGAGAGTCGGTGCAGTCTATGTTTGCAGAAATGCAAAGACAATTTCAGACTGCAGCTCCCACTCCTCCACCTCCCCCTGCAGACCCCATTATTTATCCTCCACCTCTTCCAGTAGCTCCCACTCCCCCACCTCAGCTTGCGGACCCCATTTTTTATCCTACGCCTCCGCCGTAGCTTCCTACATATTGTGAGTTGTATGTTGATGATTCTCAACATCATATAGTAGCATACAGGTTGGTATATTGTATAGGAGATACAGTTCATCATCAACAATTAGAGGTAGAGAATCAGAGGGTCACTGTACAGGATATTATAGATAGATCAGCTAGGGTACCAATACCTACAGATGAGGTGGCGACAGTTGGACAGAGTATCAACCATTTTTTAGTTTGGCCATCCAGACTTCTTCGACTCATTACCATATAGGTATGAATGTTATATCTTTTATTTTATTTTTTTTAAAGTTGTTTTATCATTTGAAAACTACTATAATTCTCAATTTTTTTTCACAGGAATACTTCAAAGGTAAAGAAATACTGCATAGACAACAACAAAGACAACAGGCTATGACATCAGATACAGATTCCAGTGGTCTTGACAGATTGTCAAGATATTCACATTTGTTGTTGGGTTTTTATGAGTTTCCAATGGAATCTCATGTTTGTGGACGTGAAATAAGTGTGGGGATTATAAAATCTGATATCATAGAGCTTGTTACTGGAGATAAGTTGGGCATCAATGTGGTGAAATTTTTTTCCATGAAAGTCTTAAAACCTTTTCCCTGCGTTATATTTATTAAAAATATATACTTATATATGTTTTGTATTAGGTATCTTTATAAAATTTGTGAGAGGAATGAACAGACAGAAGTATATGGATTCATGGACCCGCAATTGATTTCCCCTGAAGCATGTGCATTGACTGAGGAAGAAAGAATGGTTTATATTGCTGAAAGATTTGAAAAGAATATAATCCAACAATGTTGGATGATGCCTTTTTGTGAGAGGTATGAAACACATTTCTCTCAAAGAGTTAATTATCTTTTAACATAAAAAACCACTAACATTAAATTTCCTTTTATCAGTAATCATTGGATGTTATGGATTTTTTGCCCAAGGGAGAAAGCTCTTTATTGGATATGCTCTGTTCATGGTGATGTGCGGGAAAGTTTTAAGAATATATTGGAAAAGTAAGTTTCAATTTCTCAATAGTTTTATATATTATAATGAATTTTAAATTTATCCCATTCGTATTATTTTCTAACAGTGCATGGGTATACTTTCGAAAAAACACAAAGAAAAGAAATGCAAAGATCAAATATGTAAATGCGTAGGTAAATTTCCATTTATAATTTGTACTTTTTGATTTATTACATAAAAATAATATATTGAATTTACACTCATTCAAAACAGAATTGTCATGAACAACAAGGCCTCATCGAATGCGGATATTATATGTTAAGATTTATGTATAAAATAATAACAACTGGGACAGTTGTGAATTTTGACCTGGTACGATTTCTTCTTAAACTTTGCCATAATATTTCAATTTGATTTATTCATTATACACGTTAGCTATATTCTTTTTCATTTGTAGCTTTTTGATGACCCTCAACCCTATACTGCTGAAGAAATCAAACACGTACAAGTGGAGTGGTCAAATTATTTTACAGGTTTGATTGAATTTTAGTTGTTTGTAATGTAAAATGTAATTTTGAATATAGTCGTTTTAATTGTGTATTTGGTAGTTGTTTAGGTTTGATTTAGTTTTTTTTGAAGTTGACAGTGTAAGTTTTGAATGTTATATAAGTGAATGTTTAATTTTTCTCTACTTCTTGTTTTGGTATACTTTTGATGGTTCTTCTAGTATGGATTTGGGTATGTGGGGGAGGGGTTCCAAGGGTGTGGGGGTGTGTCCAGTGGGGTTGGGGGTGTCCAAAGGTCTGGGAGGGTTGTCCGGTGGGGTGGGGGGACAGTCCTGGGGGGTGGCAGGGATGTCCAGGGGTGTGGGAAGCCGGTCCAGGGGTGTGGGAGTGCTTCCAGGGGTAGGGGGTTGTCCAGGGGTGTGGTGGGGGCTGTCAAGTGGGGTGAGGGTGGGAGGAGGTGCTGTTCAGGTGGGTGGGGGGTTGTCGAGGGGTGTTTGGGGGTGTCTGGGGGTCGGGGGGCAGTCCAGGAGTGTGGTGGGGGCTCCAATGGGGTGGGGGAGGGTTGTCCAAGGGGTATACATGAGGGTGGGAGCTCCAATGGGGTGGGGGAGGGCTGTCTAGGGGGTATACATGAGGGTGAGGGCTCCAACGGGGTGGGGGAGGGCTTTCCATGGGGTATAAATGAGGGTGGATGCTGTATAGTGGGTAAGTTTTATATGTTATCTATGTACATGCTTAATTTTGATGTACTTATGTTTTTGTGGTACGATTTATTGATTTATTTTCTGGTTGATTCTGGTGGAGAGAAGATCACTGCATTCTATTTAAAAAAAGAAATTGGGTTTATCACGTCGGTTATTTAATAACCAACATGATAAAATGCCTAGAAAATACTTTATCACGTCGGTTATTTAATAACCGACGTGATAAAAGGTCGGAAGAATGGTTTATCACGTCGGTTATTTAATAACCGACGTGATAAAGGGCCTGGAGAATGGTTTAGCACGTCAGTTATTGAATAACCGACGTGATAAACGGCCTGGACAATGGTTTATCACGTCGGTTATTGAATAACCGACGTGATAAACCGCCTCCCTCTGGTTTATCATGGCAGTTATACAATAACCGACGTGATAAACCCCCTCCCCCGGTTTTCACGTCAGTTTTATATGAACCGACGTGATAAACCACGCTCAGCCCAGTTTATCACGTCGGTTCTATATGAACCAATGTGATAAACCCCCTCGCCCCTGTTTATCACATTGGTTGTTTAATAATGGATGTGATAAACCATTGTCCAGGCCGTTTATCATGTCGGTTCTTCAATAACCGACGTGATAAACCATTCTCCAGGCCCTTTATCACGCCGGTTCTAAAATAACCGACGTGATAAACCATTCTCCAGGCCCTTTATCACATCGGTTCTAAAATAACCGACGTGATAAACATCGCGATTTTATGTTTTTGACGTCGGTTTTTAAATAACCGACGTCAAAAACCTTATTTATAACGTCACACGTATTAACGTCGGCTAGAAACTGACGTAAAAAATTAAAAATAACCGACGTAAAAAATGTTTTCTGCACTAGTGCAACTAAAAGTGGTGGGATGCTGTAACATCCAGTTACTATATTTCAGGTAATTCTAAACCCAAGTTTGATTTATTTTTGGTTGGGTATTTTTTAGTGGTTCTTTGGGTAATTTTTTTTAAAAAAATGGAGGTTTTCTAGGCTATGTACGATTGGAACATGGTTTTCCTAAACTGTGCACCCACCTAGTGAAAACTATGTAACCTTGGGCAATGGGGGTTTTCACAATTGGAACATGGTTTAAAAAACCATGTGACTACCTATTAGAAACCATGCAACCCAGTAGAAGGGTGCATGGTTAGGGTGTAATTTTTTCTAACCATAAAGCCCTGCCCAGCTAACCGTGTACATGTGAATTTTTTATCCCAAAAAATTTCTAAAAAATCCTAGAACACCCGTTTAATTTTCTGCTCGACCCTAGCATGACCTAAATCAATTTCCCGAGCATTAGAGGCTCTCAATAAATAATTTTGGGTCCTCTAAACACATTCCTTAGAGGATATAAGCGTGAATGATCTTATTCGATCTCATCCGGGTAAGTGATTCTCCTATCATGTGTCTTATCTTGATTTATAATTCTCTCATCCTTATATAGTGTTAGATCACAATGCTTTTTATGGATCTATAATCTATTTGATTAGATCTTGAATCTAGTGTTGATTTTTGGATCTTTGTTTATGTCATTCTTTGTTGGAAAATCTCATTGTGGGTGTTGCGATTTCGTGATTAAAGGTAGGTGGTTCCATTTGAGATTGGCCATTTATTTAAATATTGATTTGGTTGTTTCTTGAAATTTTTTTAGTTGATTTGTAAAAAACCAATTTGATTCAAATTGGAATTGGAATTTTATATGTTTTGTATTTTGGGAAAACACCTAATTCCAATGGAATTGGAATTTGGGGCATATTTTGAAATTGATGGGAATTTGTGAAATGATTCGAGAATTGATTTTAGAAAATGGATTAAATTTAATAGATGAAAACCTACGATTGGTTTTTTATTGAAAATTCATGAAATTATGAAAAACCCTTGTTTTGGTTTCGAAATTGATTTGGCATATTGAAATGAAAATTTGGGTAATTGAAATGTAAATGTTTTTTTTATTTTAAATGATATGATTTTCCCATTATTGATTAATTGATTGAGAAAATGAGAGTTTGGGTAGTTAGTGGGTTATTTGGTACAATCATTCTAAGATTGTAACACCCCAATATTTCATAGTACGTTATCTTTTCAAAGTAATTCAATAACTTACTTAACACGCAACACCAAGTTTGAGCGCACCACAAATTACAAACTAGCCGTTAAAAAAGCGGTTATGAATAAGTGGTAACTGAATTTTGAATTTTATATACTCTATAAAATTTTATAATCCATATTATGTGTTTATTAGACATAATATAAGAACAAATTCATTTTCTCAGATAAAAGAAGTATTTTTCAAAAATTAAATTTTACCGCCTTTTAATGGCGAACCTTTTTTTAAATCCAATATTTGACACTTTATTATATTAAATTTGACAAAAATAAACTTATTCTTTAGAATAAGGACATAAAGATTGAGTTTCGATAAATTTTTTGTGTTTTCCTGATAACTTTCATATTTGGGTGAATAATGAAAAATACTATATTTTAACTGAAAACAACTTTTTTAATCAAAATAATTGAAAGTGATAAATTATAAATTTGAGTGGTTTAATGTATAATTAGATTATATTTTTACCATTTAATTAAATCTTGTTCATTGGGAGTAATTTCACTTTGAAATTTCACATAAACCAGTTTCAATCTTTTGATAGTTATTATTTCTTAAAAACCCGCTTTTTGGTTTTGACAATAGGAATTAATTTTAAATTAATTAATAAAAATTATATGTTTTTAATTTGGTAAAATAGACATCATTTTTGGATTTGGAATATTGAAATTTTCCTAGGGTGAATTTTTGGAATTTTTCTGAAAACATTCAATTTTTGATGAATAGTGAAAAACACTGAGTTATTGGTTAAAACCGACATTTTATTTAAATAATTATTTATTTTATTTAAATTTATTTTACGTCAAAATAGATACATAATACCTATACAAGTTAAATTTAATTCATTGGAGTCAATTTATATTAATTTTAGATATATAAAAAATTTTATTGAACTTTTTACCGTCTTTTACCCACCTCCTAAGAGCTTTTACAAAATTGCATAAAACTTAATTTTACCGCTTATGTGAGTTGAATTTTAAAAATTCGAGAGACACAGTTGATATCAGTAAGTAAAATTTGGTTCAATGAGATAAAAATAATTTATGGTGAATAATAATTTTTTTTACTTTTATTTACCACGGTTAAAAGTAAATAGGGTAACTAAAGGTAAAAATGATATTATTTTTACCCTAACACGTGTCCTAATTCTATTGGATAAGTGTATCTCGACCAAAAACAACCTTAGGAACAAAATATGAACCTCTTTGATCCACTTGGATTAGATTATGACGTTTATTATTATTTTATTTAAAGAAGAGTTAAAAGAGTTAAAATCAATGTTTAATAACTAAAACATTTTTAATATAGGGTTATGCATAAGATAAATTTTATTATAAATATTAATTATAAATATAAAAATATTTTCTACAAAATGATATTTTATTTATAATTTTTAGACATTAAATAATTTAATTTATTTATGGCACAATGATGATGCAGTAATTACCTTATTAATGAAATATTGAAATAATTGATATTATAAATACCCAAATAAACGTAAATTGAGACTTTTTTATTAATTAAACTAATTTTTTTATGTTAATATGACATGTTATGATTGATTTAATTAACTTTTTTTCGAAGTAATCATGCTATTATGATTTTCACAAAAAATCAAATACCAAATAAGAGTTAAAACTAAAATATAAGGTTAATATAGTGACCCAAACCTGTCTAAAACCTATTTTTGGGTGGTTTTAGACCCATACCCACCTTAGACTCTAAATAAATCAGTTTTAAGCCATTAAAAACTGAATATGAATTTATTATAAAGTAATATTTCTAGCTTTTCCTAAGGTGCCCCTCACCCCTCTTATAAAAGTGAACCCCCCCTTCTCTCAAATTCACACCTTAAAATAACTTTTTCTCGGCCAAAACCTACCGAAATATCCTACAAACTTCCCTCAATTCATCCTAGAGGCCTTAATTTAGTCAAAAATCCAACCTAAGGAGCCCTTTTGATCAAATCAAAAGGAAGAACCTGAAGAAGAGATAAATATTTCATCACCACTTTCAAGTTCCTTTCTTCTTCCACTTCCTCTTTATTTGTTGTTTCCATTCTAAAATAATAAATCCAGTATATTCTATATAATGTGATGTTATTATAATTATGGTACAACCATATTCATTATTCTATCCATCCTTTTAATGACATGCCACCATACGTGCATACGTAGGACTTATCGTCTCCACATCGTGGTGTAATTGTTATTAAATACATTATTATTTGGATGGGTATAATAATGATGTTTAATTGATTTAAATAATAAATATAACATGATAATGATTCTTTATATATGATATACCATCCAATTATATATTATTTTAATGTCAAAATAATGATATTGTCGCTCGTGCGTACGTACGGATTACCGTCTCCATGAACGCGATGAGATTCATTCCCCATCATATCCATTCAAGACTAATTTTCATTTGATGATTAAAAATAATGTTTAAAGACTTGATATAATTCTGTATATGAATAAGATACATGCCATCCATAAAAAATATTACTCACATAACAAATAATATAAACGAAAACGAGTAAGTTAACACCCGAAACAACGATAATACTAAAATATTATTAACAAAGAAATATTAGAAGATCATATATGATATCATATTTATGTATATGATTATTGTATAATTTAATATTAATGTTTTAACTATTATACAGGAGGTTAACATTCCATCTACAAAGTAAAAGAACAAGGTAAGGGTTAATTTCCCAATCTTTTTATTATCCGAGGTTGTTCTTACGTAAGTATCTACTGGGATCTCTTTATCATCCACATCCATGTTTCTTAAAAATGTCTTTCAAAACATTTTTACAATTTAATAGACAATGGGTTTAAGTCATTTATACCCTTATTTGACCCTATATGTTTTTTAAAGGAATCCTTCCATCATTTTCAAAATAGGGTACTTTTTGATCTTTCAAAAAATTTAAGGTAAGAATGTTTTTTTTAACTTATACGGCAGGTGCGGCTATTTTCTGCTGTTATAAAATCGTAGAAGCTTACCTTAGAAGTTTATAAGAATATTTTCAAAATAAAGGTTTTCTTTTATAATTATGTGACTTTTAAATGATTTCAAAAAAGAAATATTTCTCTCAAATAGTTTTGATTTTATCTATGTCAACATCCTTTGATGGATTTTAAGCTTATTTATAGTTGATTTATTATGACACAAAACTTCTATATTGTATTGAAGGTTTTGTGATATGTTTGACTGTGGATGTGTTATTTTTTATTCCATTCATTCTTTATGGATAAAGTATTGACATTTCGTATGCTAGTTTAAATACGAATGTTTATGTTATGTTTAAACTTTTTCATATGAGGAATGCATCAAACTTAGTAAGTGACGGGTGGAGCCTGCTATAGCTCCTCGATGCATCGGTAGGTCTCATGAGACAAACTAGTGTCTTGGCACAAGGCCTTGACAAAATCATATTTGTATTCTTGGCACAAGGCCTTGACTATGTGGTTATGATAGTCTGGAATTATGCATTCCATCATTATGAAAGCGGCTTATTGATATTTCATGTGATTATTCAACTAGTAGAATATCCATGTGAGTAAGTAAGTGGAATTATTTCATTTTATCTTTTCCATGTTATGCTGACGTTAATGTTTAAAATGCTTTTGTTTTAGTTATTTATTGCCTTAAATGTTTATTCTTATTTATAAAAGTTTACTCTATATTGTTATCCTTATTGAGCATCTGAGCTCACCCCTTTCTATGTTTTATTTTTCCCAAGATGTGAAGAAGTATTTTATGAATGACCTATAGGGATAGTATGAGGGGATATGAGTGTGGTCTATGGAGACAAGATGTTGTTGTAGTTTTTCACTTTATGATATAATGTAAGATTTATGAATGTATCTAGAGTTTCCAAGGCTACTAAACTAATCGGTATTTCGAGAGTTGATCTCTTGTGATCATTCCAATGATACGTAATAATGCACTGACTCTGGGTAATTGGGGTCGGGGCATTACAGTTGGTATCAGAGGAAGTTTAGAAATAAACCTTAGAAGCTATATTTAGATAAACTCTAATTAGAGAACATATCCCAAAGATAGACTTTGACGATTAGTATAGAAGAACTTCCTAGAATTTTGGTATTGTAGAGAATTTTTGAGTTTTCCAAGAAATACATCCATGTATTGATACAAGCAGGTAGAGGAGGCTCTAGAACAAATGTACCTAGTGGTAAAACCTGAAAACACCACTTTGAGCTAGACTCAAATGGGAACTGGTGCACGAAAATGGGTCTTGGTGCACTCTTGGTTACGAAACTCCCAGGGGATATGTTTAGGATAATTATCATTTTCTTTACAAACCATTATGAAGGGTTTATGAGTATATACTTCCTCAAAGAAAACATTTTTATGATTATGGATTATATCCATAAACTGTTCAATTTATGTTAAGTGTTTTACAAGTTTGGGATTATGTATTGTGATTCATAAACTAATATAGTGTATGCCATTGTTTAGAAATGGCACCCAGTATAAGGAATGAGAAATCCAACAATACGCATGATCCAAATAGTAAGAAGTATAATATCTTTCATGGTCTTAATCCATCATTTAGATGGGAAATAGTCTCCCACATATTATCATCATATGAAGAAATAATATCATGTGTTGATAAGATAAGTAAACAATTCTTGAAGTCCTATGTCTTTGAAGGGATGCTGGAGAAGAAAAGGATGGTAGAGAGAAGGAAAAATAAAGGGAAGATGGTAAAGAAAGATTTTCCCATATGTGATAACTGTGGAAAGAATCACCTTGGAAAATTCTTGAAGGGAATGGGAGTATGTTATAAGTGTGGAGAAAAAGGACACCACATTCATGATTACGAGGGTAAGAAAAAGGTTTCAAATGTACAATGCTTCACCTGTAAGGAGTTGGGACACTACGTGAATCAATGTTCAAATCATCAGAGTATGCCCCAAATGATGCTATTGGATAATAATAAAGTTATGATACTACCAAAAATGAAGAGGAATGACTAATGTTCTTTTGTTGTTATTAAATAATTATTTCATTTGAGTGTTGTTTCAACGATATACTCGTTATATGAATTATAGAAATAAATAAGGATTGTACTACAATACTATTTCATTGAGGATTTGAGATTATATGGTTCTATGAAAAGTGACTCAACAAAAAGTTAATTTTTTTTGGTAAAATACATGGTTGGAGGAAAGATAAACCTTAATATGGTCCTGATACTTAGGTAGTAATTTTTGAATAAGAGATGGTTGATTTGGATAAATTATATTGGATATTCTTGGCTACCTTGGAACTAATTAATGGTTCGTTTATTTCTTCATTGTTAGAGTATTCAAAATTTTTCGATATAAGGAATATATCTAGTATTATATAAGGAATAAGGAAGCATGAATGTAATCAATAAGGTATTATGGTAATTCAGGGTGCTACCATGTTTTAAAAGAATACATGATGAAGGTATTCACATGTTATTACATGGAACAAAAAGATCTTCATTGTGTTTACCTTCTTTATAAATTTTGGACTGTATGTTTGGACAGAAGTATTTTGGATAAGTATAAAGGTTAGAATGGATTAAGTTTGACATTGGATACTATTTTCAAGGTTAAATAATTTCTTGAGATTATTTTTGGATTGTCATAAAAAGGACAACTTGTAGGTCAGCCGGCAACCCGTCTCGTTCGGCAAGGCCGCGAGACTTGAACCCGCAACTGAAGAGCGATAAGGGTGTATCACCTACCACTGGCCCATGTGATGTCTTGGATTTAATAATGTAGTTTTTTTTAAGTTATGGTAGATGAATTATAAATTCATTATTTTTGGAACCCTAAATGATTACGATAAATAGAATATTTTTGAATTCTATTATCTTTTGGACTGAAAGATGAGTTTGTGGTTGGAATTAGTTGAAGGATGATACTCTACTTATCAAGTGTATATATATATATATATCCTCTTATGAATAAATTAATTCTTAAACTTTAGGGAAGGGATTTTAAAACCAAAAATGTGTTATCCTAATACCTTATGTTTTATTGAACTGATGATATTTTAAATCATCATAGATTGATGGCTTTGAGGCCCTCAATTTTACACTTGTTTGTGATTGATGACCTCAATCACTCCCTATAAATATTTAATTTTTCCTCTAATTATGTGTCTCTAATTTCCAGCAATGTTCTCCTAATTGAGATCATAATTTGGTGGTGACTTTTCATTTCCCTTTCCCTCTTATTAAGACTTAATTTTATTAACCCAATTTCTGATGTAGGTTTTCCACAAATGTATTTTCTATTTTTAACCTTTTATTTTCGAAGAAAAATTAAAAATTGCAAGGACACAATTTATTTAAGGAGGGGAGAATGTAACACCCCAAGATTTCATAGTACATTATCTTTTTCAAAGTAATTCAATAACTTGATTAACACGCAACACCAAGTTTGAGAGCACCACAACTTACAAGCTAGCCATTAAAAAAGCGGTTATGAATAAGTAGTAACTGAATTTTGAATTTTATATAATATATAAAATTTTAGAATCCATATTATGTGTTTCTTAGACATAATATAAGAACAAATTCATTTTTTTCAGATAAAAGAAGTATTTTTCAAAAATGAAATTTTACCGCCTTTTAATAGAGAAACTTTTTTTTAAATCCAATATTTGACACTTTATTATATTCAATTTGACAAAATAAACATCTTCTTTAGAATCAGAACATAAAAATTTAGTTTCAATAATTTTTTTGTGTTTTTCTGATAACTTTCATATTTGGGTGAATAGTGAAAAATACTATATTTTAACTGAAAACAACTTTTTTAATAAAAATAATTTAAAGTGTTAAATTATACATTTGATTAGTTTTAAAGTATAATTAGATCATATTTTTACCATTTAATTAAATCTTGTTCATTGGGAGTAATTTAACTTTGAAATTGCACATAAACAAGTGTCAATCTTTTGATAGTTATTATTTCTTAAAAACCCGCTTTTTGGTTTTGACAACGGGAATTAATTTTAAATTAAATAATGAAACTTCTATGTTTTTAAAATGGTAAAATAGACATCATTTTTGGATTCAGAATATCGAAATTATCCTATGGTGAATTGTCACGACCCATCCTCGGGGCCCGTGCCGTGACTACCCCAAGCCCGCCTTCCATAGGCCAGGGGCTGGGGACTAGCACCAAGGCATAAATCCTGGAAAAAGGGAAGACATTTCATTTGTAAGTAAACAAAAAGCACCACAGAGCAAGTAGACAGAAGTAAACACTAAGTAAAACCTGGTACAACAGTAAGAGCAGAAAATTAAGTGGGCCAGTATACAAACCCAAACTGAAAGTAAAGTACAACTCGAAAGGGAAAACAACAACTGAAAAGTAAAGCCGCAACGTCGAGCCGTCCATTGGAAGTCCCACCTGAAGGGTGGGTACAGATAGCCTCCACTGCTCCTTGGGTCTAGCCAACCGCTTCGAGTACGTCCCACCCAGTGGTCCACCTCCAGGTATTGTCCTGCTCTGCAAGCCTCCACCACGATCAGCGCTGTCCGTCGTCTGCAACCAACACAACGTAGTGTGGGCATAGCCCGTGCAGGGGTGAGTATAAGCTACTCAGTAGGGACCCCGAGACCCCCGAAGGTCTCCCAGAATCCACAAAGGATAAACCACAAAGGAATGATACAATCACGAAGTAACATCCGACACGGCTTAGGTATATTCCCATACATATACCTAAGTCATCAATTCTCACTCGACTCCAACATCCGAGCTCAAGTACAATCCAGTCCACACAGGAAAGCAAAACGTAAATCCACACAAGAAAGAAAAACAGGATTCAGCTCACACATGTATACTTCTTCATATGATGTTAGAGATGATCAGGTGTAGCCACTGATTCATCTAAGCCATCAGACCCACAAAGGATCTGTAGGTACTAACCCCCGCAATGACCCACACAAGATAGATCATGAAGTTGAACCCATAGCTATTGGGAAACTCCTTCTCCATCAAGTACAGTGGTTATGCCGCTACAACCAAGAGCTTCCCTCTTACCTTGGACTGCTGTAGTACTCCACCTGTTGAGTACTGTGGGCTTGCTGCTACAACCAAGCACTTCCCACCATGGGTCTGCCACTACAACCAAGCGCTCCCCCTCATAGCCTCTAGAGGTACTCCTTCTGTTGAGTAACACGGGTCAGCCGCTACAACCAAGCGCTCCTCCATCATGGGTCTGCTGCTATAACCAAGTGCTCCCCCTCATAGCCTCCAGAGGTACTCCTTCTGTTGAGTACCACGGGTCTGCCACTACAACCAAGCGCTCCTCCATCGTGGGTCTGCCGCTACAACCAAGCGCTCCTCCGTCGTGGGTCTGCCGCTACAACCAAGCGCTCCCCCTCATAGCCTCTAGAGGTACTCCTTCTGTTGAGTACCGCGGGTCTGCCGCTACAACCAAGCGCTCCTCCGCCGTGGGTCTGCCGCTACAACCAAGCGCTCCCCACTGGGCTATCCGTAACACACTGAGTCGTTCGATCAGCAGTCGTCAAGTCTCAACCAGCTCTAGGGTTTCCGCACACAGCATGCTCGTTCTGTGAGGGTCCACTCCATGAGCTAAGAGGTCGATGCATCAACTGACATGTAGTACAGAGTTGATATATCCCTAGATGTACTGTAGTGGTCACTGCCGAAAACACAGAGGATTCCCGTACTATTTTCATCATCGTCGCAGTCGAATCCACTGAGGATCTCTGTACAGTCATCGTCGTCACAGTAGTAGTTGTAGCCAGCTCTAGGGTCTCCGCACACAGCAAGCTCGTTCGGGAGGGTCCGCTCCACGAGCCGAGAGGCTGATACATCAACTAACACATAGTCCAGAGTTGATGTATCCAAAAGTTCTGTATCGTCAACAGGAACTCAACGTCGCAGACGGCGCGTCAATCGGACGCCCGGTCTGAGAGTTATTTGCTTTTTCATCCCAGGGGCCCGGTTGGTTTTTAAGTCAAAACCAACCCGAACGTACTCCACCGGCGTCCAAACCTCGGGTGGAGTAAGCCAAATGATCCGTCTCACTTAGAGTAATTCAACAAAGTCGACGGCACGTCAAACGGACGTCCGAAGCTCAAGATATGAGCGTTTCCGCTCCGAGGGTCCGGTTGGTTTCGTGTACGAACCAACCCGGCCGAACCCAAAGTATTCCGAAACCTTGAGTGTGATATACCAAAACGGCCGTCTCGATCCAAGGATCACATTGCCGCTGACAGCGCGTCGTTCAAGGCCCGTAGCTCAAGTTATGAGCAAAATACCGAAAAGGTCCAGAAACGGGGGGTCTGGGCCCGGACCGACCCGGCCCGACCCCCCTGGGGCGGCCCGAACCGGGTCGACCCGACCCGAGTCCTGGTCTGACCCGGTTGGGCGCGACCCGGCCCGGCGGGTCGGGTCGGCTCGGCTCGGCCGAGCAGCCGAGCGAGGGAAATCCGGGGGCGGGGGCACGCTGACCCCACATGATGGATCCGCGGCCCCGGTTGGGGCCGCCTCTCGCCAACGGACGCGGCAACCAGCCGCGTCCCTGCTTCGGTTCCGCGCCGCCGGTGGGGTTCGCGGGCCACCGGAGTTGCTCCGGTGGTCCGATTTCATTCCCGTCTACGCCGTAGCTCATCCCAGGTCCCGTTCTTCACTGCGGAATCAACAAATCGTCTCTGCGGCCCGTTTTGTCGTCGTCCGCCATTCCGCACACCAAGAACAAAAGGGTGGTGGGTTCGGACTTGTTCGTTGGTCCGCACCCACCGCGTTAGCGGTTTGAAACATGGCCATAATTCCCAGAAATTGATAAACCTCGACCCGAATTAATAATCAACGGGCCAACTTGTTAATTGGTTGATCCACGTTCTTGCCTTGGAGGAAAAAAAACATAGGTAAAATCATTTTCAAAATGACCCCTACTTCAACGTCGTCGTCAGACGTGAGTTCGTCGTGAAACTGACCGTCGCGGAAGAAAAGGATCGTCGCATCGTGGAAGGGCGTCGCTTTCACACGGTACTCGACGTCGCGTAGACAAGCTCAAGATGCCGATCGAAGATTGTCACTGGGAAAGAAAGTTGTGGAAGAAGCATCGGCGTCGCGGTACTCAGCGTCGCGTTGTCGATCTCCGAGGGCTCGGTGTTCTTCGCGTTCTTCATGTTCTTCTCGTTCTTCGCGTTCTTCGCGTTCTTCGCGTTCTTTGCGTTCTTCGCATTTTTTCGCGAAGGAGGATGAAGATCTTTAGAGATTCTCCAAAGGTTTAACACAACAACCCGATAATAAAATAAGTCCTCATCTTATTTTATTATCAACTAAAGAATTTGAAAAACAAAGATAAGTAACGAACAATTAATTCATATAATTAATTGCAACGAACTAACTGCCCAATTAATAGGGGCGTTAAGAATTTAGAAAACGCGTCAGTTGACTTTCATTTAAAAAGGGGTTTTCGTGGGTGCATTACTTAGGGGAAAAGAAACGGTGGGGCTCGTGTGGGACCCACCTCACAAATGTCCTACCAAGAGGGTAGGATATTTTGGGTTCCACCCTATCCGCTTCAACTCAGCTTAAGCAGCTTAAAGTGGCTTTAAGCGGCTTAAAGTGAAATAAAATAAAGTTTGTCGTACCACATTATTTTATTTCTTAACTTAAAGCCCAAAAATTAAAAACCACACCTGAGCAAACACAACTCCGGAAGAGGCGTTTCTAAGAAAATACCGGCGCTGCGATTCCATCGGTGCCCTCGGAATTCAATTCCAAGCACTGGTTCAAAAGTTAGAAAACCCCGCTCGTTCGTTCACTGAACGTACCGAGCCAAACTTCTGAAAATGATTTCGGGCACACCGGGCCTCAGAATCAGGTACCGTCAGAAACTGCGTTCTTGTAAAATTTCAAATAAAATTAAGAAAAAATTTACTTGAAATTTACGAGTCTTCACATCACTCCCACCTCAGGGCTTTACGTCCCCGTAAAGATACATCATAAAATATGGAAACAAATGTGGGTACTGAGCACGCATTTGAGCCTCCCGCTCCTAAGTGCTCTCCTGGAGGTTCTCGTGCTACCATCTGATGCGCACTAGAGGAATCGACCGTCCACATAGGACCCGCTCCTTTCAATCCTCGATCTCCACCGGGACCTCCACAAAATTCGCCCCATCATCAACGTCTATCTCCCCATAGTCAATGATGTGTGTTGGGTCATGCACGTATCTCCTCAGCTGAGATACGTGGAAGATGTCGTGCACCCGGTGCAACTGAGGTGGTAGAGCCAGGTGATAAGCCACCTCGCCAAACCTGCTGAGGACTTGGAATGGTCTGATGAAGCGTGGAGACGACTTGCCGCCTCGACCAAACCATAATCCACGTCGAGGTGATACATGCCAGAAGACGTGGTCGCCATCCTCGAACTCTAGTGGCCTCCGCCTTCTGTCAGCACAAGACCTTTGCTGGCTCTGAGCTGTCCTCATCCGCTCATGGATGACTTGGACCTTTCTAGTCCTACAAGAGCTGCTGAGATTTATTCTTTGCTGATAAGAGAAATCCAGTCTCATCCCCTTGATGAACCATGTTCTTCGCCTAATACAGTCAACCCTGACATGGATGATACTATTCCATACCAAGGATGACGTCGTAAGGCCTCGATGCTACTACTAAGAGATCCAACAGTTACTCCCGCCTCCAAGGGTTGAGTCACACTGTCGACATCATTGTGTGGTCACTGGGTCTCCTCCAGTAGTTATCTCAAAGTGAGGTTCAAGTCAATGGTTTTTAAACCGCAACCTCTTAGTAACAACTAAAAGAGAGAATAGGAAGGTAAATGCCACAAGAAAAGTGTCTTTTATTACTGCAGCTCAAAGTACAAAGACAAAAAACATCTATAAACAAACATCAACAAAGCTAGAAGCAGTATAAACAAAAGTCTCCAAGTCTAGAGCTAGTCCCTCTCCTGTCCATCTGCTCTCGGAGCTCCATGATCGTAGGCCTCAGCTGCCTGAAGCTGAGCTCTCCCATGTCCACCAGCTTCCTGCGGTCGGGGTGGACCTCCTGGTGGTGGTGGTGGCAATACCTCGAAGCGTCATCCACCTCCAGCTGCATGGCCAGCTCCCCTGCCACGGTCTCCTGCTCCATGCGATCTACCTCGATCGAACCTCTACCTCTGCCTGGGAGGTCCTTCGTTCATCTTCTGGTCATCCGTATGGCGGGTCGGACAGTCACGAGCCATGTGACCAACCCCGCCGCAGGAGTAACACTGTCCGCTCATGGTAAGTCGTTGTCCACCCCGGGTGCCTCGCACAAATGATCCTGTGTCACGCGGTCGACCATCGGTAGGTCTAGTTCTCTTGGACCCCTGTGTCATCTGTCTACTGCCCGCTGTAGAAGACTCTTCCGCATGCCGGCTAGTGGTGGGTCCTGCTGTTAGAGACTGCTCAGCAAGGAAACTCTCCACTAAGAGGGCTCGCTCCAACACCCTTGTCTGTGTCGGAATGCTGTGAGAAACAACTGAAGCTCTGATCTCTTGCCTGAGCCCCTGCTCGAAGGTTCGGGCCCTGAAGAATGGGTCCCGTACCTTGTCCGTGGAATAACGCGAGAGATTGGTAAACCTCGCCGCGTACTGGGCTACTGTCATGCTGCCCTGCCGCAGCTGTAGTAGCTCCTGGATGCGCACCTCTCGGAGGGTGACTGGGACGAACTCTGAGCGAAAAAGGCTCTCAAAGTCCATCCAAAGGAGTGATGCCTCATCGTGCACCTGGAGCATCAAGCTCCACCATCTGCCTGCTGCCGCATGTAGGAGGCTCGCTGTAAGGACCACCATAAGGTCTGCTGGTGTCCTCACTAACCGGAAAACTCGTACAACCGCCTCCAGCCAGTCCTCGACTGCCTGGGGGTCCATCTCCCCACGGAACCTAGGTGGTCGCTGGCACTGAAACTCGTGCAGAGCTCCAAGACAACGTGCATCGTCAGTGGCTGGGGCTGGAAGCATCGGTGGCTCAGCGGGTAAAGGTACCGCCGGTGCCTCAGCTGTCAAAGGGCCCTGCACCGAGGCCTCGTCGCTCGGTGGGCTGTCGTCACACTCAACTCTTGGAACCCTAGTTGGATGCCATCGTGGGGCCATCTTGAAAAGGAAACAGGTGCACCATGGTCAGAACAATATACCTGGTGAGCTGATACAAAGTAATCACAAAGAAAACTTGAAACACACATGCAATCAATGTTTTCGTGCATTAAGTCAGAAATTAGAAGTCAGGGTCCTGGTGTACGGATACGTCGGCCGCCGCACCAACACTGGGCTCCCTGGACTGATAACCACACTCAATACGCTTAACACTATTGCTTCACATAGAAAAGATTAGAGTCCCAAGGTTCTGCGGTAGAATCGAACTCCTCTGATACCAATTTGTCACGACCCATCCTCGGGGCCCATTCCGGGACTACCCCAAGCCCGCCTTCCATAGGCCAGGGGCTGGCGACTAGCACCAAGGCGTAAATCCTGGAAAAAGGGAAGGCATTGCCTTTGTAAGTAAAGAAAAAACACCACAGAGCAAGCAGGAAGAAGTAAACACTAAGTAAAAACTGGTACAACAGTAAGTGCAGAAAAGTAAGTGGGCCAGTATACAAACCCAAACTGAAAGTAAAGTACAACTCGAAAGGGAAAACAACAACTGAAAAGTAAAGCCGCAACGTCGAGCCGTCCAGTGGAAGTCCCACCTGAAGGGTGGGTACAGATAGCCTCCACTGCTCCTCGGGTCCAGCCGACCACTCTGAGTACGTCCCACCCAGTGGTCCACCTCCAAGTACTGTCCTGCTCTGCAAGCCTCCACCACGATCAGCGCTGTCCATCATCTGCAACCAATACAATGTAGTGCGGGCATAGCCCGTGTAGGGGTGAGTATAAGATACTCAGTAGGGACCCCGAGACCCCCGAAGGTCTCCCAGAATCCACAAAGGATAAACCAAAAAGGAAAGATACAATCAAGAAGTAACATCCAACACGGCTTAGGTATATGCCCATACATATAACTAAGTCATCAATTCTCGCTCAGCTCCAACATCCGAGCTCAAGTACAACCCAGTCCACACAGGAAAGCAAAACGTAAATCCACACAGGAAAGCAAAACAGGATTCCTCTCACACAGGTATACTTCTTCATATGATGTTAGAGATGATCAGGTGTAGCCACTGATTCATCTAAGCCGTCAGACCCACAAAGGATCTGTAGGTACTAACCCTCGCAATGACCCACACATGATCGATCATGAAGTTGAACCCATAGCTATTGGGAAACTCCTTCTCCATCAAGTACAGTGGTTATGCCGCTACAACCAAGCGCTTCCCTCTTACCTTGGACTGTTGTAGTACTCCACCTATCAAGTACTTTGGGCCTGCTGCTACAACCAAGCGCTTCCCACCATGGGTCTGCCGCTACAACCAAGCGCTCCCCCACATAGCCTCTAGAGGTACTCCTTCTGTTGAGTACCACGGGTCAGCCACTACAACCAAGCGCTCCTCCGTCGTGGGTCTGCCGCTACAACCAAGCGCTCCCCCTCATAGCCTCCAGAGGTACTCCTTCTATTGAGTACCGTAGGTCTGCCGCTACAACCAAGTGCTCCTCCATCGTGGGTATTCCGCTACAACCAAGCGTTCCTCCATCGTGGGTCTGCCGCTACAACCAAGCGCTCCCCCTCATAGCCTCCAGAGGTACTCCTTCTGTTGAGTACCGCGGGTCTGCCTCTACAACCAAGCGCTCCTCCACCGTGGGTCTGCCGCTACAACCAAGCTCTCCCCACTGGGCTATCCGTAACACACTGAGTCGTTCGATCAGTAGTCTTCAAGTCTCAACCAGCTCTAGGGTTTCCGCACACAGCATGCTCGTTCCGGGAGGGTCCACTCCACGAGCTAAGAGGTCGATGCATCAACTGACATGTAGTCCGGAGTTGATGTATCCCTAGATGTACCATAGTGGTCACTGCCAAAAACACGGAGGATTCCCATACTCTTTTCATCACCGTCGCAGTCGAATCCACTGAGGATCTCTGTACAGTCATCGTCGTCACAGTAGCAGTTGCAGCCAGCTCTAGGGTCTCCACACACAACAAGCTCGTTCAGGAGGGTTCGCTCCACGAGCAGAGAGGCTGATACATCAATTGACACATAGTCCAGAGTTGATGTATCCAAAAGTTCCGTATCGTCAACAGGAACTCAACATCGCAGACGGCGCGTCAATCGGACGCCCGGTCTGAGAGTTATTGGCTTTTTCGTCCCAGGTGCCCCGTTGGTTTTTAAGTCAAAACCAACCCGACCGTACTCCACCTACGTCCAAACAACATGCGGAGTAATCCAAAATATCTGTCTCACTTAGAGGAATTCAACAAAGTCGACGACACGTCAAACGGACGTCCAAAGCTCAAGATATGAGCGTTTCCGCTCCGAGGGCCCGGTTGGTTTCGTGTACGAACCAACACGGACGAACCCAAAGTATTCCGAAACCTTGAGTGTGATATACCAAAAAGACCTTCTCGATCCAAGGATTGCATCTCCGCTGACGGCGTGTCATTTGGAGGCTCGTAGCTCAAGTTATGAGCAAAAGACTGAAAAGGTCCGGAAACGGGGGGTCTGGACCCGGACCGACCCGGCCTGGCCAGGGCGGCCCGACCCGGCCTGGGCGCGACCCGGCCCGGCGGGTCGGCTCGGCTCGGCTCAGACGAGTGGCCGAGCGAGGGAAATCTGTGGGCGAGGGCGCGCTGCCCCCGCATGATGGATCCGCGGCCCCGGTTGGGGCCGCCTCTCGCCAACGGATGCGGCAGCCAGCCGCGTCCCTGCTTCGGTTCTACGCGGCCGCGGAACCACACCCCACCGCCGTGGTGACTCCGTCCGGCGGCGCGTTGGGGTTCCGCCGTTGGAGTCCGCGGGCCACCGGAGTTGCTCCGGTGGTCCGATTTCATTCCCATCTGTGCCGTAGCTCATCCCGGGTATCGTTCTTTATTGCGGAATCAACAAATCGTCTCTGCGGCCCGTTTTGTCGTCGTCCGCCATTCCGCACACCAAGAACAAAAGGGCGGTGGGTTCAGACTTGTTCGTTGGTCCGCACCTACCGCGTTACTGGTTTGAAACAAGACTATAATTCCCAGCAATTGATAAACCTCGACCCGCAATAATAATACGCGGGCCAACTTTTTAATTGGTTGATCCACGTTCTTGCCTTGGAGGAAAACAAACATAGGTAAAATCATTTTCAAAACGACCCCTACTTCAACGTCGTCGTCGGACGTGAGTTCATCGCGGAACTGACCGCCGCGGAAGAAGAGGATCCTCGCATCGCGGAAGGGCGTCGCTGTCGTGTGGTACTCGGCGTCGCGTAGACAAACTCAAGATGCTGATCGAAGATTGTCGCGGGGAAAGAACGTCGCGGAAGAAGCGTCGGCGTCGCGGTACTCGGCGTCGCATCGTCGATCTCCGAGGGCTCGGTGTTCTTCACGTTCTTCGCGTTCTTCGCGTTCTTTGCGATGGAGGATGATAATCTTTAGAGATTCTCCAAAGTTTTAACACAACAACCTGATAATAATATAAGTCCTCATCTTATTTTATTATCAACTAAAGAATTTGAAAAAAAGATAAGTAACAAACAATTAATTCATAGAAATAATTGCAGCAAACTAACCACCCAATTAATAGGGGAGTTAAGAATTTAGAAAACGCGTCAGTTGAATTTCATTTAAAAAGGAGTTTTCGTGGGTGCGTTACTTAGGGGAAAAGAAACGGTGGGGCTCGTGCGGGCCCCACCTCACAAATATCCAACCAAGAGGGTAGGATATTTTGGGTTCCACCCTATCCGCTTCAACTCAGCTTAAGCAGCTTAAAGTAGCTTTAGGCGGCTTTAAGTGAAATAAAATAAATTTTGTCGTACCACATTATTTTATTTCTTAACTTAAAGCCCAAAAATTAAAAACCACACCCGAGCAAACGCAACTCCGGAAGAGGCATTTCTAAGAAAATACCGGCACTTCGATTCCATCTGTGCCATCGAAATTCAATTCCGAGCACCGGTTCAAAAGTTAGAAAACCCCGCTCGTTCGTTCACTGAACGTATCGAGCCAAACTTCCGAAAATGATTCCGGGCACACCGGGCCTCTGAATCAGGTGCCGTAAGAAACTACGTTCTTGTGAAATTCCAAAGAAAATTAAGAAAAAAATTTCCTTGAAATTTACAAGTCTTCACATGAATTTTTGGTATTTTTCTGAAAACTTTCAATTTTTGATGAATAGTGAAAACACTGAGTTATTGGTTAAAACAACATTTTATTTAAATAATTATTTATTTTATTTAAATTTATTTCAGGTAAAAATGGATACATAATACCTATAAAAGCTCAATTTAATTTATTGGAGTCAATTTATATTAATTTTAGATATATAAAAATTTTATTGAACTTTTTACCGTGTTTTACCCACCTCCTAGGAGCTTTTGCAAAATTGCATAAAACTTAATTTTACCACTTCTATGAGTTGAATTTAAAAAATACGAGAGACATGGTTGATATCAGTAAGTAAAATGTGGTTCAATGAGATTAAAATAATTTTTGGTGAATAATAATTTTTTTACTTTTATTTACCACGATTAAAAGTAAATAGGGTAACTGAAGGTAAAAATGATATTATTTTTACCCTAACACATGTCCTAATTCTATTGGATAAGTGTATCTCAACCAAAAACAACCTTAGGAATAAAATATTAACCTCTTTGGTCCACTTGGATTAGATTAGGACATTTATTATTATTTTATTTAAAGAAGAGTAAAAAGTGTGAAAATCAATGTTTAATAACTAATTTTTTTTAATATAGGGTTATACATAAGATAAATTATATTATAATTATTCATTATAAATATAAAAAGATTTACTACATAATGGTATTTTATTTATAATTTTTAGACATTAAATAATTTAATTTATTTATGGCACAATGATGATGCAGTATTTACCTTATTAATAAAATATTGAAACAATTGATATTATAAATACACAAATAAATTTAATTTGGGACTTTTTATGAATTAAAATAATTTTTTAGGTTAATATGACATGTTAGGATTGATTTAATTAACTTTTTTCGAAGTAATCATGCTGTTATGATTTTTACAAAAAATTAAATACCAAATAGTGTCAAAATTGACATAAAAGAGTTTTTAAAACAAATATTATATTATTAATTGACATTCTATTCCAAAAAATATAAGGTTCGGCCAAAAGACTTATATAATGATAGGTGTGTCATTAATGAACCACTTGGGGTTCTCTTAGATGTATATAGTAAGTTTATTAACCATATAATATAAAAATACAAAGAGACATCGTAAATGTCAAACTAATTAACTAAGAGTTAAAACTAAAAGATAAGGTTAATATAGTGACCCAAACCAGTCTAAAAACTATTGGTTGGGTGGTTTTAGACCCATACCCACCTTATCCTCTAAATAAATCATTTTGGAGCCATTATAAATTTAATATGAATTTATTATAAAATAATATTTCTATCTTTTCCTAAGGTGCCCCTCACCCCTCTTATAAAAGAGAACTCCCCCTTCTCTCAAATTCACACCTTCAAAGCTATTTGGATCGGCTAAACCCTGCCAAAATATCCTCCCAACTTCCCTCATTTAAACCTAGAGGCCTTCATTTAGTCATAAATCCAACCTAAGGAGCCATTTTGATCAAATCAAAAGGAAGAACCCGAAGAATAGGTAAATATTTCATCACCTCTTTCAAGTTCCTTTCTTCTTCCACTTCCTCTTTCTTTGCTGTTTCCATTCTAAAATAATAACTCTAGTATCTTCTATATACTGTGATGTTATTATAAATATGGTACAACCATATTCATTGTTCTATCCATCCTTTGAATGACATGTCACCATACGTGCGTACGTACGACTTACCGTCTCCACGTCTTGGTGTAATTGTTATTCAATACATTATTATTTGGATGGGTATAATAATGATGTGTAATTGATGTAAATAACAAATATAACATGATAATGATTTTTTATATATGATATAACTTCCAATTATATATTATTTTAATATTAAAAGAATGATATTGTTGCTCGTACGTACGTATGGATTACCGTCTCCAAGAACGTGATAAGATTCATTCCCCATCGTATCCATTCAAGAATAATTTTCATTTTATGATTAAAAATAATGTTTAGAGACTTGATATCATTCTGGATATGAATAAGATACATCCCATCTATAACAAATATTACTCACATAACAAATAATATAAATGAAAACAAGTAAGTTAACACCCGAAATGACGATAATACTAAAATATTATTAACAAAGAAATATTAGAAGATCATATATGATATAATATTTATGTATATGATTCTTTTATAATTTAATAACAATGTTTTAAATATTATACAGGAGGTTAACATACCATCTACTAAGGAAAATAACAAGGTAAGGGTTAATTTCACAATCTCTTTATTATTCGAGGTTGTTATTACGTAAGTATCTACTGGGACCTCTTTATCATCCACATCCATGTTTCTTAAAAAGGTATTTCAAAACTTTTTTACTATTTGATAAACAATGGGTTTAAGTCATTTATACCATTATTTGACCTTATACATTTTTTAAAGGAATCTTTCCGTCATTTTCCAAATAGGGTACTTTTTGACCTTTTGACAAATTTAAGGTAAGAATGTTTTTTTTAACTTATACGGCGGGTGCATCTATTTTCCATCGTTATAAAATTGTCAAAGCTTCCCTTACAAGTTTATAAGAATATTTTCAAAATAAAGGTTTTCTTTTATAATTATGTGACTTTTAAATGATTTCAAAAAAGAAATATTTTGTGCAAATAGTTTTGATTTCATCTATGTCAACATCCTTTGATAGATTTTAAGATTATTTGAAGGTGATTTATTATGATACAAAACTTACATATTGTATTTAAGGTTTTGTGATATGTTTGACTATGGATGTGTTATTTTTTATACCATTCATGGTTTATGTATAAAGTATTGACATTTCATATGCTATTTTTAATACGAATGTTTATGTTATATTTAAATCTTTTCATATGAGGAATGCATTAGACTTAGTAAATGATGTGTGGAGCCCACTATAGCTCCTCGATGCATCGGTAGGTCTCATGAGACAAACTAGTGTCTTGGCGCAAGGCCTTGACAAAATCTTATTTTTAGTCTTGGCACAAGGCCTTGACTATGTGGTTATGATAGTCTGTCATTATGCATTCCATCATTATGAAAGTGGCTTATTGATATTGCATATGATTATTCGACTAGTAGAATATCCATATGAGTAAGTAAATGGAATTATTTCAGTTTATCTTTTCCATATTATGCTGAAGTTCAAGTTTAAAAGGATTTTGTTTTAGTTATACATTTCCTTAAATGTTTATGCTCATTTATGAAAGTTTCTGCTATATTGTTATCCTTACTGAGCATCTGAGCTCACCCCTTTCTATGTTTTATTTTTCCTAGGATGTGAAGAAGTATTTTATGAATGACCTACAGGGATAATATGAGGGGATATGAGTGTGGTCTATGGAGACAAAATGTTGTTGTTGTTTTTCACTTTATGATGTAATGTAACACTTATGAATGTATCTAGTGTTTCCAAGGATACTAAACTAATCGGTCTTTTGAGATTTGATATTTTGTGATCATGACAATGATACGTAATAATGCACCGACTCTAGGTAACTGGGGTCAGGGCATTACAAAGATTCTAATTACCTAGAAATGGATTAATGGTGAAAACTCTAATAAAAACCTAGTCAGGGAGATCTTATCCTCTATAGGATATTGATGATTCCTATTGAACCTCATCCCGAGGGACATGTATAGACATATTTCCATGATCACTGATATGAGGTGTGTGAGGATTCTATAACTAGAAACTATCGTATCACAGGGTATATGACTGTGGTTATTATTGTGATTATTTTGATATGTTTTCCATTTATTTATAGGACTATTTTTTCATGCTATTTGATTTATATAAACTTATTTATATAAAATGTTTATTTAAACCATGTTTTAAATGTTTTCCATCATTTTGAAATGAAAGAATGTTTTGTTTTAAATATGAAAATGTACAACCATGACCTGTTTTATTTAAATTGAAAGTATTATTTGGTTTATTATTATGGAATCTATTACGAAACACTTGGTGAGACCCTCATATAATTTTTAGCTCACACCCTACCTTTTTCATCAAGCATTTGTATACTTCCTTATTCTAGGTATAAGTAAAGGGAAATAGACTCTAGAAGGAGGTTGATATTATTGATCCTTTGGGATTGGAGTGTTGGTTCCTTTGGGATGTATGTATTTATTATGAGTAATTTTATGTTGTACTATTCTGGGTTTTTATATAAATGTTTTGTTTCTAGTACTGCCTCCCTTTAGAGTTTTGAACATACTTACCTGTTTCTGTTATCTTTTATTGTTTTTGTGGAAAATTCATTCCCACTTTTATCATGTATGATTCCAGGTGACAGTCACCAACCCGTGGGGATCAGGAACACCCTTTAGGCCATGTAAGTTCCATATCAGGTATCAAGGTACTAGGGTATCCTAGCTAGTTCGTGACATAGTGGCATCAAAGGTGAAAATTAAGAATATTTCCTTGATATCAGTATACTGTTTGGAATATCTTTTTAGAACTTAGGAGGTAGTTAAGAGCATGTGCGTAGCCATCAATCCTTGTAATGAGACTTAAGTCACCATGGGTGGTTTGGGAATGTTGTATTGAGGAATAATTTGATCTAATTATATTCTTTTCCCTGCTTTTGATTTGGATAGACTGAAATCAAAATCATGATATCTTATTTGATGGGATTAATTTCCCATTTTTCTTGTTTGAGTTGTTGATCTGAGTAACCTTATGATTTCTTCAATGTTGTTTGATAATGTTTTGTAGCATCATGCCTCTAATAAGACATGTGAGTAGGCTTCATGGAAAATCTATTAGGGAGAAATATCAAGAAAACTCTCCCATGGACCAGAATCTCATTGAGATTTTTATGCATTCCCTCTAATCTCTGGGACAAGCACCTACACCCATTCCCACTTAGGATCTAGTTATAGAATCATAGAGGGATGAATCCTAGGATCCTTTTTAGGAGTTCCTTTTCCAAAATCCATTGGTATTCTAATTCTCTAATGGTCCTCAAGAGTCTAAGGATTGGTTGAGAAAGAAAGAAATTATTTTTGAGTTCTTGGAAATTCATGATTCGATCAAAATGTGCCACATTCAAGCTAGAGGGACGTAGCAGGAGATGGTGTGAGTCAATAGTGATGACGAAGAAGCATGGGGGTTTATAGTGGAAAGAATTAAATGTTTTTTTCACTGACTAGTTATATCCATAGTCTATGGTTTCGACTAAAGCTATGGAGTTTTTCAAACTCGAGTAGGCTAACAGGACCGTGACAGAGTATGAAAACCACTTTATCAAGATTGTACAATTTCACATGATATTTTATTGATTTAGAAGATGAAGACTTAAATATTCAATATGGTCCTTTTATCTTATATTACTTCTCAGGTTTTCTTGATGAAGCTCACTTCTTATGCTGACATGTTGGATAGGGATTTGATAGTTGAAATTGAACTGGATAGTAAGTCAGGGTTGACATGAGTTCCTTTTTCTCTTAGTGTGAGGGTTTTTTAAAGAAAAGAGAAACAATTATGAGTCTCATGGTGGTTATGAATAGAATAGTTATTATAGACCTCTTGTAGTTCGTATAAGAGGCCCTTTGAATTGATTTCTGTGTGACAATGCTAGGAATTTTACACAGATTTTCACTAAAGAACCCAAGATTTATTGTTCTTGTGGAATCTCAGGACACTTGTAGAAATTTGGTTATATATTTTCTACCCCACATAGTGTAATAGGATCATTAACACTCAAAATTATAGTTGTGCATTCATATGCTTCACAAACAAAGGGTTTACAGCCTCAGGCATTCAGAACAAAGCTTCTTCATGTATCAGAAGAATCTCCAAAGGAAATAGATATGGGTCTAAAAACCATGAGAGGTACTATCACTATAGATTCATCTCTAATGACTGCTTTATTTGATACCAATGAATAAAATTCATTTATATTGACTCGTATTGTAAACCATATAAATATTCATACAATTCTTTTATCTTATGTGATGGATATTTCTACACTCCTTGAAATGAAGAGAGAGCAAGGTTTACTTTTTCCTATTTGTGCCTTATCTTTATTAGAGATTGATCTTACCTGGTATTTTCTAGTTATTTACATGAAACTTATTTATGTCATATTCAGGATGGAGTGCCTCATTTATAATAATGACCAAATTTATTTCTATCTTCAACGGGTCTTCTTTACCGCGACTGATGAGGTGTTTTGTATCTTTCAGGGAGAATGGGACCCAAGGTCGAGTATATCCGGACCTTCTTATCTAGAGTTGTGGTAAGTAATATTACTGTACGATTTTTATCTAGAGTGGGAATATTTGTTTCATGATCTCTCTCCAGTTGTTGTTGAGTTACCTGAAATTTCCTTCTGATTTCAATGGTTTTCCACCGGTAAGAGAGGTACAATTATCTATTTATTGAGTGCTTGGTACTCATCTAGTATCTCTAACTTATTACTATATAAACCAACTGAAATGAAAGAGTTGAATACTTAGTTGGATGATCTATTAGATAAAGGATTTATATTCTCGAGCATGTCACCCTGGGTAGCTCATGTTCTCTTTAATAAGAAATCTGATGGGTCACTTCGCATATGCATTGATTACTAGAAAGTCAACCAAGTTATGGTAAAGAACAAGTATTAGTTTCCATGAATTGATGATATGTTTGAATAATTTAAAGGGTAGAAGTATTTCTTGAAGATTTATATTCAATCTGGTTATCATTATTTAAGAATAAAAGAATCCAACATTCAGAATACCACCTTATATAGTCATAATAACCATTATAAGTGTCTTATCATTCCATTTGGTCTAACCATTTCTCCAACAGTCTTTATGACTAACTGAAAATTATATTTTTATTATTATCATAAACCCCTTTTAAGGGCGAAGGGGAACCAACATGACATAAAGGACTTAAAGACATTAAATCGTACCCCCACGGTCCAAAATCCATAAAAACTGATCAATTTCAACAAGAAAAACCCTCCACAGCAACAAAACATTAAGTACAACTTCCATCTACCAATCAATGCCTGACTAGATGTCCCATGAAAAAATGCATGGGCCTGGTACCGATGAAAAAATTCATACCCTCTCAAACATCCAATTCCGAATAGCAATGTTCAAAAGAAAACTCAAAGCTCTAAACCTCATCCGGGGCTGCCTCTGAAAAAGACCTGGAAACATAAACTTTCGAAAAACAGATAGCAGGAAAAAAGAACCACCAAAATAGATTCACACACTCACAAAACAGAAACTCAGCATGAAGAAAAATCCCAACAAGAAGCAGCTTTGCAGTAAGAGGCAGATTCACAGCAGTAGGAGAATCACAAAATCAGACAAAATGGTAAAGCTCGGAAGCCATCACCACCAAGGCGACCTCCCGAGCGCCAAAACCAACGCCATAGGAAGTCCCCTCAGCAAACTGGAAAAAACCTGTCGCCACCATCAATCCTACTCGGGGAGAACACAACAACCATCCAAACCGATCTCTGAAAAACCGGCCGCAACAAACAGATTGAGGAAGGTTGGAAGAGATCGTAGGACTATACCATGCCACCATAGACATGGACAAGACCACGATCGGCATTAACCGGTGTCACAACGACTGAAGCCGCCCATCCACCTCAGATCAACAATGCCACTGAAGGAACTTGATGCCGCATAAGCAAGGATAGAGTCGACGATGATGCGAGAGCCTGGATCTCAAACCCTCATGCCAGATCACGGACCTACACCGCTGCATGAGTTGGATCTCAACCAGACGACATCGCAGAATCAAGGATCGAACCGACTCCGATACGGGAGCCTGGATCTTGAACCCTCACGCCAGATCTCGGACCAACACCGCCACAGGAGTTGGATCTCGGCCCGACGACACCACAGAAGCAAGATCACAGAACGAAGACTCCACAGAAGCCGCGAACAATTGCTGAAAATAGGAACACGAACCCTCACACTTCCCCATATCCATGAGCCTCCAAGAATAATGCCAGGGAGGAGGCTGCAGACAACCCCATAGAATATGGCGACGACGGGGAACCCTAGCATAGCGTGGCCCCTTACGGGCTCATCCCCCCCAACAGTCTTTATGGATTTTATGAATAGGATATTCCATGAGTATCTTGATACATTCATGGTGGTATTTGTGGATGACATTTTGGTTTACTATCAGCCTAAGTAGGATCATATGCATCATTATAGACTAGTTATAGATTTGTTGAGAAATCATCAAAATTATGACTAGTTATTGAGATGTTATTTCTATATTCAGGAAGTGAATTTTTTGAGACACATGGTTCTCAAAACATGGTTTTTTATTTGATCCTTAGAATGTGAAATATGTTATGACATTAGAGAAACCGTGTAATGTTTTCAAGATTCAAATCTTCTTGCATTTTGTGGGGGTATTATCTCCAGTTTGTAAAGGATTTATTGAAGTTGTCTTCACTGATGACTTCTCTAACTTGTAAAGGAGTGAAATTTTATTGGGAAGATAAATTTTAGAGTTATTTCATTGATCTGAAACATCATTTGACTTCTGTTCTAGTGTTAAATATTCCAGAGGCTAGTCAAGGATATGTGGTCTTCTGTGATGCATCAGGTTTAGTTTTGGGTTGTGTTCTTATGTAGGGTGATTATGTGGTATCCTATGGATCTCTTAATCTTAGGCCACAAAAGAATAATTATCCAATCCATGAACTTGAAGTCACATCCATGATGCATGCACTTAAGAGTTGGCAACATTACCTTTTCAGAGAAAGGTTGAACATGTATTCTGATCACAATATCTTGATTTATATATTCTCTAAAAAATATTTGAATATCTATCAGAGGTGTTGGGTGGAGCACCTACAATACTTTTATTTTGACATCACTAATACCCTAATGAAATGGAATTTCATCAATTATTCTTTTAGTTGGAAACTTCTGACCCAGGCCATGAATGAATCATTGGAAGAGTGGAACTTGATGACTCTTTTTTCATAGTTTCAAATAAGAGTTTGGGAAATAGAGGCCTAGGTTGCCTTGGATAGTGTCAGGATGAACTCCACTCTTCTTTATATGATTATTTAAGAATAGTGTCTTGATGATGAATTCTATATCATTAGGAAATCTATTTATGGTGGGGAGACCAGTATTGAGTGGTCATTCTCCACATAGGATATTCTATGTTTTCCAAATCACTTTGTTGTGTCATTATCCATGAGTAAAGCTATGATGAGGTATTTCCATAATCCTGAATGGGATGTGCACCATGGAATCACAAAGATGTTTTATGACATGTGGCAATGACTATGGTTGACTATAATGAGACAATACATTGTTGACTTTGTTTCTAGTTGTTATACCTGCCAATAGGTTAAGGATAAGCACTAGAGACCTTCATGTTTTCTTCATCCACTTCTATTTCCACTTGGAAGTGGGATGATATTATTATGGAATTTGTGGTTTGGTTTCTATGTACCCTAAGAAAGAAGAATGTGATATGAGTTTTAATCGATAGGTTGAACAAATCAGCTCACATTATACCATTTCATGATTCAACCAAAGTTAAAGTGATAGGAAATATCTATGTGAAATAGACTGTTCATTTTCTCAATGATCCATATGGTTTATTCTCTGATATATATCCTTACTTCCCTTCTAACTTTTGGATAGTCCTACAGGAGGCACTAGGATCTCAGGTTTGTTTGAGTACGGCATACCATCCATAAATGGATGGCTAGACAGAGAGAGCTATATAGATTATTGAGGATATTATTTGTTCCTACATCCTTAATTTTTGTGGAGCTTGGATGACCATTTGGGACTGGTTGAGTTTTCTTATAAAAATAGTTACCAGTCCATGATTATAATGGCTTCTTTTGAGGCCTTGTACTGTAGGCCATGTAAATCTATGTTGTGGTAGTCGGGGATTGGTGAAAGTTCCTTGGTTGGACTAAGCTTGGTCCAAGAGATGATAGAAAGGATTATTTTAATTTGTTAGAGAATGTTGAAAATGTAGAGATGATGCAAATATTACTCTGATCGGCATCATAGATTATTGGAGTTCTTTGTTAGTGACCAGGTGTTCTTGAAAGTTCCACATCATTTGGTTTATCGGTATCTTGGGAGGTAAGGGAAGCTTGCTCCTCATTTTTTTGAGAAATTTTGTGGTTGTTTATCATGTGGGGAAAGTGTATTACCATTTATCACTTCCTCCATAGATTATGTTGATACATAATGTATTCCATATATCACACCTACATAAATATCTTTCCAATACATCTCATGTTTTGAGATGGAGTGATCTTGATGTTGAGCCTGATTTATCCATGAATAAGCATCCAATCAGGATATTTGGTTATAAGACAAAGGTACTTCATGGGAGGATGATACCTTTTTTTAGTGCTATGGAATCACAGTTTTGATTCACACGAGGCATGAGAGTGTGAGGCAATGATGATAGAGCAGTTTCCTCATCTCTTTGTTATGGAAACTTCTTGATATGATTTATAGAGATAAAAAGTTTCTACGATGGGAATATTGTAACATCCTATTATTCGTTTCCAGGTACTCCTTGACCCTAGTTTTATCTCTTTTTGGTTGGGTCTTGTTTAGGGGTGATTCGGGTGGAATTTTGAAAAAATGGAGGTTTTCTGGGTTGTGCACGGTTAGCGCACAGTTTTCCCAAACAGTGTGCCCACCCAGTGAAAACTATGTAACCCTGGGAAGTGGAGGTTTGTGTGGTTGGATAATGGTTTGAAAAACTATGTGATCACCTAGTAAAAATTGTGCACCCCAATGGAGGGGAAAATGATTTGGGTGCACAATTTTTCTAACCTTTCATCCCTACCCATCTAACCATGAATGCAATATTTTTTTACTCTAAAAAATTGTTAAAAATTAAACAAACCCCTGTTTAAGTTTATTCTCAACCCTAAATCAATCTAAATTAATTTCCTAGGATTTTAATTCTCTCAAGAACCAATTTTGGACCCTAAAAATCCATTCCTTGGTGGATGGAAGCATGACCGATCTTGTTCGATCTCCTCCACGTAAGTAATTATCCTCTCATGTGTCTTATCCCGCTCCCTCTTTCTATCCTCCTTTGAGAGTGTTAGATAATAGTTTTGTTAATGGATCTAAACTCTATTTAATTATATCTTTAATGTAGGTTTTATTTCTTGATCTTTATTTCTATTTTTCTTTGTTGGAAAATCCTACTGCAGGTGTTGTGTGTTGTGATTCCATGATTAAAGGTATTTGGTTCCATTTGAGACTGGACATTTGATTAAACCTTAATTTTGTTGTTTAAAATTTTATTCAATTGATCTATGAAAAACCAATTTTATGATAATTGGAATTGGAATTTGATATGGGGTGTATTTTGGGAAAAACACCCTATTCTAATGGAATTAGAATTTGGGGTATATTTTTGAAATTGATGGAGTTTTTGAAATGATTTGAGAATTGATTTTAGAAAATGGATTGAATTTAATAGATTAAATCCTATGATTGATTTTGTATTGAAAAATCATGAAATGGTAAAAAACCAATGTTTTGGTTTTGAAATTGATTAGGCATATTGAAATGGAAAATTGGGAAATTGAAATATAAATGTAAATTTGATTTAAAATGAGATGATTTTCCCGTTATTGATTGATTGATTAAGAACATGTGAGCCTAAGTAGTTAGTGTGTTATTTGAGAAAAATATTCTAGGATGGTAATTCCCTATAAATTTATTGATGATGAAAATTCAAAAAAAAACTAGTTAGGAAAATATTATCCTTGATGGGATGTTGATGAGTTATATTCAGCCTGATCCTAAGGGATGTGTTCACACATATTGCCATGATCACAGATATGAGGCGTGTGAGGATCCTATAACTAGTTTCTATCATACCAAAGGGAAGATGACCATGGTTATAATTGTGATTATTTTGATATATATTTCATTGATTTATAGGGATTCTTTATTCATGTAAGTTGATTTATATAAACTAATTTATATAAAATGTTTATTTAATACATGTATGAAATGTTTTCTGTCATTTTGAAATGAAAGCATGTTTATTTTAAATATGAAAATGTATTTCCATTAATTATTTTATTTAAATTGAAATAATTATTTGGTTAATTATTATTAAATCTATTATTGAACATTTGGTGAGATCCTACTAGGATTTCTAACTCACAACCCACCTTTTCCTTTGGGCATTTGTAGATTTCCTTCTTCCAGGTTTGAGTGAAGGGAAATTTCCTCTTGAAGGAGGTGTAAGTTATTGAACATTTGGTATTTGTTTTTTATTTCCATTGGAATGTTTTAATTTCTTCAAATTAATTTGATGATGTACTTTTTTGGGTTTTGATATACCTATTTTGTTTCTGGTACTACCTCCTATTTTAGTTTTGAGCATACTAACTTGTTTATGTTATCGTTTGCTGTTTATATGGAAAATTCATTCCGTATTTTATCTTTTATAATGATATGTGATAGTCACAAACCCATGTTGATCGATAAATCCCTTAGATCTATGTCATTTCCAGCTCAGGTATCAAGGTACTAGGGTATCTGAGCTGGTTCGTGACAGATGCCACCCCTTTTCATTCCCTTTATCCACATTCATTCTTACATAATCAAGGTGTTTCTATTAGGGGAGTGGGTTCCTTATACCCAAATATATATTATACCTTTTAATTACCATTTCATATATAAATTATGATATATAAATGAATCATACTTACAATTATAGTAATATAACTTTTATATGCACTATATTTGTAATGGCCGTGATATTTAGAAATTGGAATTTGGGTCAAATATATGATTGAAAATGTGTATTTGGATATTATATAGGTAATGAGGGTGATGTTATAGACCATGGATTGAGTCTACATAGGTTTCTCAAGATCTGGGGTTAAATTTTTACAAAATTTTTCCAATGGTCTTTTTTTGAAGAGTATAGAATTTTTTAAGTGTTTTTAGGAATATTTTTGTTTAGATTGAGGCATGTAAGTATTTGGAATGATTTTTGATTTTTTTAAAGTTTCAGTTGATTTTTTGAAATTTAGAAAAATCGATACATAATGTTCTTGTTATACAAGATTTATCATGATTAAGGTTCATGATGTGTAATAGTTTTCGTACAATAGGGTTACCTGTGGTGTAAAAATTGGCTAAGTGTTGAGTCACCCTATGATACATAATATTACCCCTGGATATGTTAAAGTAACATTAATGTAATGGAAATACATAGGAGTAACTTCCCTTGATACATAAAAGTATCCCTATGAATTTAAGGGTATATATTTAGTAAAGGGGATATGTAAAGGTAACTATGAGTACCCTGTGATATGTAAGGGAAAGATATGTAAATGAAATTTTGATTCATAATGATATGTAAGGGTACCTAACTTATGTTTATTTTGATGGTGGGTGATATGTAAAGGTCATATGATATGTAAGTGAATTTATAAAATAAATTATGATATTTAAGGTTCATTTCCTTGATATATATGGTTCATTTCATTATAAAGTATGATATATAAGGTTTATTTCTCTAATATGAAAGGTTTATCAAGGGTGTGACATATAAGGCTCCCATATGTAAGAGTTATAATGTTTATAAAAAATTAAATGGGATGAAACTCATTCTATTTTTTTAAAAAATTAATAATTAAACGATTCTTTAAAGTATAAAAGTGGAATTAGAGTCATTTTGGTCAGAACATAGTGATCACACCCTAGTTCTTGTCTCCCTCTTGTTCCTCTTTTATTCTTGTTTGATCTTTATTGATTGTTTTTAGTTCTTCATGTAGTATATTTCAAGGAGTATTAGGGGTAAATCTAGACACCTAATAGTTTTTTACTATTTTCTCTCACCGTTTCATTATTTTATATCAGTTGTTCTCTAAATCAAGGTTTTTTTTCACATGATTTGATTTATTTCAATTAAACCCAAATCAGTTAGAGTTTCTTAGTGAGTAGATTCCTTTTAACTTCACTTAGGTGGTTTCAAACTATATCCTATGTAATACATTTGTTTATGTGATGTGTAAAAAATGAAAATTAGTGGGATTATGTATGCGAGTCTAGGGATGGAACTACTAATTGTATTTATTATTTCTAAGAGATACCTAGGGGTTATCTCATATGGAAAATAGTGGGTTATCCAAGTATGACTTGTTATTATTGATTTTTTGGTTCTAGATTTAATAGGCATGATTCCTCTTTTTGTGGATAAATTTTCTTGGGATTTAATGACTAATGTGATTCAATGATATGGTGAGGTTGGAGGTGACCATTATCATAGGAAGTGATGAAGGTTAACTAAGGTGTATCCTAGGTTATTGGTGATTGCATCTCACTATATAGGATGATCTTTCTTTGTTAGTGTATACATAGTTAAGAGGATATGTGGTGGTTTAGTACACTCATTTTGAGTTTAACCACCATAGATTTAGTGTCATAGGTATGATGGTGTTGACCATCAATACAGAGGAGGGGATTCATAGTAGATGGATATGAGATATTGTGATGTCAAAGATCACTGAGTAAGAGAGGGATGTGTTGGATGTACACTAAAACAACCACTACTACACCATGGTGGTGAATGTGATTCCATGGTTGAAGACCATTCTAAGTTTTTATGTTCATGTGATGCTTGTGTGGTTCCATGTCTCTCCCACAGGATTTCATCAATTAAAAACCATAGAGTTAGTTATTTTATGGTTTTCATAACTCTTTCACTGATGTGTTTAATGAATCAACACCAATGGGTTGAAACCGATGGATTCTTATGCGATGGATCCCGAGCTATCACGTAAGGATAATGTTTTTCATTTAATGAAGTGAATAAAGTATGTATACATAAGAGGATGAAATCCTATCTAGTTTTTTAGTGTGGTTACTATTATGATTTCATGCTAGTTGAAATTCTCTTTCATTATTATAGTTTTTTCATTAACCAATGAAAGCACTAACACCCCTTCCATAATTTTGGATTCCTTAAAAAGTCTCCATGGATTCATTAATTGGTATTACCCCTCATCTTATAGAGTAATTTTTCTATTAATTATCATGATCATCATTATGTAAACTCCATCGAAGAAGAAGGATATAATCTACTGGTGTTCATGCATTTCAGGTATGCTGGTTTATACTCTGTTTTTCAATTTTTTTTTTTCACATTTCATTCCATGTAGATAAATTTTTTTATGTTTGGGTTTGACTTCCCTAACTAGGTTCATATTATGGTATAATGAAACCCATCAATTGTATTAGATATTGTTTCTTAAAGTATTAAACATGTTTAATTAATGTTTTAAAAAACATCATTTTCACCAGAATATAGAATGGAACCTGGTGGTTCTTCGCTGGGATTATCTGGGGATAAATATTGAATACAAGGGGTAGGAGTCTCTAAATTCCTTCAAAATGAACATATCACTAATAAAAAGTAGCATTACAAAGTTTGGTTCACCTTTTAGTTGTTGTTTCATAAAGGTATGGTCACTTACCTTTGTGCAAGATGTAGGTTGATGATGGCCTACATCATAGGTGGTGAAACAACTTGTTTTCCCATTTTGAAAATCCATTTCACCCTGTATTACCTTCATGAAAAAGGTCTATATAATGGTAATATGTTCGTTACCTTTACATGACTAATGAAAAATTTCCATTATTTAAGGACCACAATATTTTTCATGCCATGGTGGAGATTGAAAATGTTTATAAATTAGTTTTTTAACATTTTTATTTAAATGGATTATAAAATGTATACAAATCATTATCAATGTTATTTTGGAATATTTTAATTTATAAAATATTTATAAATTAATTAATTATTACTTTTATATAATTAATTAAAAAGTTTTCAAACATTTAGAATATTCCTAAATATTAAATGTTGACATTGAAAGTACCTGTTAATATTATAAGTCATGACTCGTGATCTAGAAATAAAAGGGTTTATTTATAATTAAAAAGAATAATTTTGTTGTAAATAAAAAAATATATGATTTTTAGATTATATAAAATATTCATATAATATAATTTGAATTGTAAAATGTTTATAATTAATGAAATATCATATAAATTCCAAATAATATAAAATATGAAATAGTTCATATTGAAATGAATATAAAATTTCTAATTTTTAAAATGTTTACAATTAGAATTTATTTTTGAAATGTTCATAAATAGTTATCTCAAGTTTTGGAAAATTAATAAAATATTTATTTATTTGATAAATTACTTTAATACTCATGTTTAGTAAATTGGTTAAGAAATTTTAATATTGTGAATGCTTTATGTTTAACTGTTCAAATGATTTTAAGAGGTAGAGACCTACATTACATGTTAGGTATGACTCCATAAAATTTATTTTTCAACTACATTGAATTTTTTTTGTAATTATAGTTATGATCTTGAGAATAATAATTGATATTAGTTTGTATAAAGAAAGTGTTAGAGTTTTTAAAAATTGGATTCTCTTTTGATTAAAGTCGCCCTGGGTAGAGGGACTTGGGGTTGACCCACCCACCGTCATGGAGGCTATTAATTATATAAAAAGGTGAATGTGGTTGGTTATCTATCACTCTATCCTTTCTCATGTGGATATTTCCAATATCACATAACTATATTCCTTTACATGATAATTTATTGTACCTTATAAATATGATTAATTTAGATATGTATGAATATTTTTGGCTTCTATTTTTAAATATGTAACACAAAATTTTGGGTTTGGTAAAGAGTGACACATTAATGTGGTTAGAATAAATTAATTTGGTGGTTGGAATAGAGATTATAAAACTAAAATTTCATAATCATGCATACCAAAAAGGAATAAAACATTAGAATATAAATTTCACATAAGATATAATAGTTGTAAATTTAGTATGCATATGATGTATATTAAATTAGAGAGATTGAAAAACCCGTTTATACTAAGTGTGGGATTCCTTCCAAAACAGTACTTCTCAAGTCCTTGATTATCCAACTGGGTAGGTCATTCCATATCTAGGTTCCTATGGATTATCTTGTATAAGTAAAGTAATTAGTGACAATAGAACATATTTTGGTAGGTCATTCCATAGATGAGTTCCCTTAGATTTACCTTTTCTAGCCTATTTTTAGCATTTTATTTAGGTTACACTTCCTAGGAGACCCTAATAGGATTAGGTCAATAGAGGAATAAATATGGGTCAATCTATATGATGGATTTGGATAAGGAGTTATCTACTCAACTATCCGAGATTCAAAGCTATTGTGATTGGGATGATTCCCAACCTAAATAACTTTTTGGTTATAGAAATGTCATAGTGGGATCATTTCTTTAACAACAAATAGGGTTTCGTCCGGTTTTGGTTCATCCTTCCCCCTATGGCTTGGGTCTGATCACGCAGGTCTCTGGTCTCAGCTTGGTCTGGCACGTCTGGTCTCGGTGTGGCATGACCAGGAGCTGGGGCCTTTGTGTCTTCTGTGGTAATGCTACTCGGAGGTGCATCGACGTAAGAATTGGCACGACTGGGCCTTCAGGTTAAGATGTGGTTGCTCCCGATGATGATCTGGCCTCAGAGTTATGATGACCTTGTGGCGGTTCCTCTCAACAGCGCATCAACATTCAGCTCAGCGCAGTTGGGCCTTTGGGAGGCGATGATGTTCCTCCCGAAGAAGGAATATCTTGGAACAGTTCCAAAATTGGTGTGTTATGGTGCGGCTTGGTCCATTCGGTGTCGTTGAATTGGTTTCGGTTCCCCTTTTTGTCCGACATGGCCAGGTGAGGTCTCCGATGAGTTTTTAGTGTGGATCTACTTCAGAACGTAGTGGCTTGGAGGGGGGAGGATCCAGATTTGGGTGTGGCTATGAGTTTTTTCTGATTTTATGGTATGGTAACTGTGGATTTGTTCATATGGATGGGTTTTGGTGGTTCTTCGGTTATTCTGGTTCGTCATCATTAGTTCACCTCTTCCCCTTCCTGTTGTTTTCTCGCCACCGTGATCGTATTGTTTTGAAACTCGGTGATGGTGAATCTGTGGTTCTGATTAGAGTAGATCCATGCCCAGAGTGGTGTTTATATTGTAGGATGACCAGGATACCCTCATCGGTTGCATTACCTTAGCGCGGGTTTGGTCCATCTAGTCCTAGGTGATAATGGATTGGACTTGCATCCCTTGGATTGTCTTTCGGGCTTCTGCAGTTGTGGTGGTGGGGCACCTCATGGAGTGCAGTGAGGTCTGTCCAGGATGGAAATTTATGGCGTTTCTTGTACATGCACATGCTTGAATATTTTTATATGGATGTTGGGTTGGTTTTTGAGACTCAAGTTATAAAGATTCATCCAGACTCAACCTCAAGTAATAGGCCTCAAAGGAGGGTTCAGAGTGGACAGTTCACCTTTGTAGGCTTCACAGAATTGGATGTTTGAGAGGGTATGAAATCATACATCAGATCGGGCCTGTGCTTTGACATATGAAACTTGTTAGCCATTCTGTCTTGCATTAGTGGAGTGCTTTTTCATGTTCTAAATTCCAGAGAGAGGCATCTCCATGTTTTTAGTCTGGGTTTTATTTTCCTGATCCTTGGGTCTGTAATGTTTTATTTCCATGAAAACTGTTGGGTTCCTCTTCTTCCCTTAAAATGGGGTTTCACATAATAATATAAATCTAAGGCCTTTGGGACATTATAGTATATGATGTTTGGGTTCATCATTTTTAGTGGGATCACTTTCATTAATTCCTTTAGTGAAAATATATAATGAATGATACTCATAAACTGATATGTATTATTTTAGATCATTTCATAATTAAGCACAATCATATTAAGATCACTGATAGGTGTGGCCTATAAAATAGTTAAAGATTGGTATTTAGGATTGAAAAGTGTTCTAATAGAGAAACATTGTACTTAATGTGACTTTTATAGAGATAAATCATACTAGATTTGATCATGGGTGTTAGATATTGGGTGTGCGTCACATATTTGTGATGGAAAACACAGACTCAGATATAAGAGGGAATTAATGAAGGGTGAAATAGAACTTAGTGGTAGTAATGGAGAAAAATATTCTATATTAGATGTTAGCACTTATGATCAAATCTACCTAGTAGATTATTAATATAATTGAAAAAATATTATTATATTACAACCATAAATAGAAATTTTATTTTTGTGTCTTGTTTGGACAAGATGGGATTTTTATTCATTATTAAGAATAAGAGTTTTCCTATATATAATAATGAAATGTTTTATGGTATTAGGAATATAATGAATTTCCTATATATTCTATATATGGATAAAAATATTTTTAAAATTTAGAGTACGATGGTCTGGGTTGATTCTAATCCCAAATACCTTTAGAATTTCCACCTATAATATATAAATGATAAACGTGTGCAATGAATACATAGAGATATATTGTTTAACTCATTAAATTATGAATGATTTGACACATGTGAATCTTTTTTACTGGAAAAATTATCAAATAACCTTTTAAGATAAAATGTCAAAGGGATTGTGGACTATTGGATCTCATACATATTGATGTATATAGTCAAATGAGTACCTAATAAAGTTATGTTTTTAGGTACTATGTTACTTTTTCCAATGAATTTAGCCGGTATGGTCATGTGAGTCTCATGAAACACATGTATGAAACTTTTGAAAAGTTTAAAGAGTTTCAGAATGAAGTGAAAAATAAACTTTTCAAGAGTATTTAGATTCTATGATTAGATGAGGGTGGTGAATACTTGATCCAAGAATTCACTAATCATCTGAGGAATTCTAGAATTATTTCAAAACACACACCTATAAAAACACCACAATGAAATGGTGTGTATTAAAGGCGGAATCATACCTAGTTAGGCATAAACCAATTGATGATGATTTAGTGCGACTTTTATATTTTATTATAGGGTTATACTTTTCAAACTCCAACATTCATACTAAAACACATTCTATTTAAATCATTCATAAATATGACATATGAGATATGGCATGGGAAATTTTATAGTATGTCATTAATGAGGATTTGGATTTATGAATAAATCATGCAATGATTGGATTCAAATAAACATGAACCTTAGTTTTATATATTCTTATTTGTTGGTTATCCTAAAGAAACTAATTGATGTTATTTCTACAACACAACTAAACATAAAGTGTTTTTGGAATGAACATGTTTTTTTCTTGAGAATGAATTAATAAAACAAGGATTTAGTGGGAGGAAAGTAGAACTTATAGAATTTTAATACCAAAAAATATAATTTTTTCCGAAGATAAAAGTTGAACTAGTTTCACAAAGAGTTGTTGAAAAAGAACCGAATCAAGTTACAAAAGAACTTTGATGATCTAGTAGGATTCATTAAGAACCTGAGAGATGGATTTATTATGGCTAATGATGATGATTTAATATTAATAGGAGATGAAACCACATCTTACCAAGTGGCCATTGAGAGTTCTGATTCTAAGAAATGGGTAAAATCTTTGAAATATAAGATGGAATCCTTGTACACTAACCACATTTAGATCATAGTGGATGAGCTTGAAGGTGTTAGACCCAAATAGAGTAAGTGGGTTTTCTATAAGAAAATTGACATGGATAGTTGATTGTCTACATATAATGAATTCCTACTAGAAAATGATTACAAAAAAATTCTTGGAATTGACTATGAAGAAATTTTTTCACTTATTGTGATGACAAAGTCTGTTTGGATTATACTAGCCACATAATCTTATTTTATTATGAGATATATCAAATAGATACAAAAAATGTTTTCATTAATGGGAATATAGTCATAGAAATGTATATGATACAACCCAATGGTTTTTAAGTTTAAATGAGTTCTCTAAGGTATTAAAGTTCAATAATCAATTTATGGATTATAGCAAGTTTCTTAGAGTAGAAATTTTCAATTTTATAATGTAAAAAAAGTATAGTTTCATAAAAAATACAGATGATTTATGTGGATATAATAGGGTTAGTGGGAGTATATTATTATTTTTGATATTTTATGTAGATTAAATACTTCTTTTAATAAATGAAATCTTAAAACTTCATTCTTTGAAGGTGTGTTTGAGTAAATGTTTCTCAATAAAATACATTGGTGAAGTATTCTATATATTGGTTATGAAGATCTATAGATATATATTTAAAAGATTTATTGGACTTAGTCAAAACACATATATTACTAAATTGATAAAGTGGTTTGTCATGGAGAAATCCTAAAAGGGGTCGATATTATTATTGAATGGTATGAACCTTAAGAATATTCAAGATACTTCCAAAGAGTTAGAAAGGATGGGTAAGATTATTTATGTATCCACAATATGATCTATCATGTATTGCATGTTATATACTTAGCCCAATGTCTCTTATACTTTGTTTATAACTAGTAGATTCCAATAAAATACTTGTGAGAGTCATTGGATTATTTTAAAGAAAATTATGTAGTACTTAAGAAGGAAAAATGATATATTATTGGTATTTAGAGGATAAGATAAGCTTTGTGTAAATGGTTACATGTAGTGACCTAGGTTTTGATATATAAGATTTGTAATATTTCTAGGAATATTTCCAAAGTTAGGTGCTGAGTCAGTGAGGGATTTTTGGGACTGGAGAGACTTGGAGAGGTGATATTAAAAATATTAAATATATTATATCACATGCATGCAGTTTCATTAGAAACATGGAATAACTCCCATCCAGAGTCTCAAATTGGAAATATGATACCATGATTGAGTTTAGAATGTCGTGTTTACCCAAGCCACACCATAAAATTTTTCAGCATCGAGTTCTGAGTCAAAGGCGTGTTTATATGGTGTTAAATGGAGGATATTCATTTAATAAAAATTAAATGAATACCTCTACCCCCTTTGGTGTGCACAATAATGAATAGCTGAACTCCTCTCCCCTTTGGAGATACAAACGAACCGAGGAAAAACAGAGCGAAAGAGGTGTTTTTGATCTTTAATTTTGACGATGATCACTCCTGGATTGTGGTGCAACAGCTTTAGAGCATGGATTTGACCCCAAAGCTTTAGTGTTTCTCTAAAAGGTATGAATATTTGATTTTTAAGTCCCAATAACATTTTTATTGTGTTTATTTAATGTTTTAGAGACCTATTATGACTGCTAGAGATCCCTGGAGGGTCAATCTATAGGTTTCAGGCGAAACCGGGTTATTTGGGTGGATTATAGGGAAATTCCCATTTTAATTCCTGATCACATGTCGTATAGAATAGGGTCACATGATGTGTGTTATTACCATTTAGAGAATATGAATTTTGGGGACTGCACACCGTGTAATGGGGTTACACATCGTGTAGTGGCCCTAGGTCTTGCGGCCAAGGGACATGGCTAGGGAGGTCATGTGATAGGACATGACCGTGTAAAGGTACATGACTAGAGTACATGGACATGGGGTTATGGGAATGAGAACATGTAGATAACATGGAAAATAGGCTATTTTTTCGAGACACATCATGTACCAGGGGGTACACGTTGTGTGTGAGACATGGCTAGTCGAGCCATGTGGGGAAGAACATGGTAAGGAGCCCAGGTGTGGTGAGACAAACCATTTACAGCCAGTACATGCCATGTAATCTCACATGTCTAGAAAATAAATTTATAAGAGGACAAGACTAGGTGTTGGTGTGGGGTCACATACTGTGTAGACCCCTGTACACTATGTGTACTCCTCTTGGAGATTTCATCCTTGCATATCTCTTTCTCCAAGACTTAGATTCAGGGTTGTGAGAAGACTATCATGAGAATGTTTCCTCATATAAAGTGATGGTATCATTCATGGTGTATTTGGAGATATGATGTGGAGTTATTCAAGAACAATGATATAATTGCGGTTCTAGACCTTGGTTTGTGATCAGGGGGGATCACTGGTGGATGTCGGGGTCAGTACCCTTCCCTATCATCTAAGGATGTGGGTCCCCTAGACTCTTTAGGATGGTAATGTGGTGATACCTTATTTTAGGGAGTAGGTTACCTACCCATGGTAGTGTTGTAACGTGAGGCTTGATGAGTGTGAATCACCTTTGTGAGACACTTGACTGACACAAGAGATTGGTTGGTTTATTAGAGAGATGTTGGGACTGGAACTCCCCTGACGTTTCAGGGTGCAGGTTTCCCTTACCTCTAAAACTAGTATATAAAAAACTACCCTTTAGTTAGGGTTTAGGTCCTCCACCCAGGGAGTATTTCTTCTAGTATTGGAACTCCCCTGTTGGACTAGGGCATGGGTCCCCCATATCATTCGTACAGATGGAGACAGAGCTCCCCTGCTGTGTCAGGGTACGGGCCCTCCATACTCATGGTACAGGTAGAGTGGGTACTCCCCTGTTGGACCTAGGTGTGGTTCCTCTATCCATGGAGTTGGTAATCCCCTATCCCATCAGAGAGTGGGTCATCTAGATGTTTTTATAGATAGATTAGTTTCTCCCCTATCTTTCCAGGGTGTGGATCCTCTATCATTAGAGTAGGTACTCTCCTATCATACCAGTGTGTGAGTCTTCTATATGTGATGTTAAAGAAGATTCGGTACTCCCCTATCATACCAGGGTGTGGGTCCTCTAACTCGGGGTTGGTAATACCCTTCAGAGCCAGGGTGTAGGTCCCACATAGCAGATATACTGATAGAGAGGGATTTATACTCCCCTGTCATGCTAGGGTGTGGATACTCTATCTATTGAGTGGTACTCCCCTATCATTCTAGGGTGTGGGTACTATATATATTTAGTGTTACTCCCCTATCATACTAGGGTGTGGGTCCTCAAATATAGAGACATACTCCCCCATCTTCAAGTAGTGTCGGGGAGCGGATCCTCCACTGGATTTAGAGCACCCTCGACTGTGGAGCAATTATGATGACCAAACACCTCCACTTGTTATACATAGTGCTTGAGTAGGATTTAGTGATCCATAAAAAATGTGAGGTCTGGGACTATCCATATGGGTGTTACATAGGTTTCATAGTATTTTTAGGAGTTCATACTCCCTTTGTTGTGGGGTAGTGGTGAGTTGCGGGTCCCTCTATACTCTCTCTGTAGAGATGATGCACATGGTGTACAAGATGGAGTAGTGCTCCCTCATTTTTGTGAAGTTCTAAGGGGTGGACCTCTCCACTTTGGATTCTATGATCTTACATGGGGCACAAGATAGTGATGGTAAGACCTCTAGTGATCAACATAAGAGTTGGGCCTAGCGCAATTCCCGATGGAGTGTGTTCTATCAAATGTACCATTAGGGATGGTAGAGTTGTTTTTGGTGGAGTTTATCTCTTGGATGAGTGACATCTAGGATGGATGAGTTCATGGAGTCTGTTCTCCTGGGTGTGTGTTACTCTAGATCCTAGAGTAGAATCCTATAGCTGGCTATAAGGTTAGAACCTCATGAGACTTGGAGCTTCTCTCTCATTTGGGTTCCCTCTGGCTGGGTCGACTGGAATGTTTCCGTTCAGTTTCTCCCTTTTTTAGGTTTTGGGGTTTTGACTAAGTATTTTTATACGCACCCTTTCACGGGATTTTCCTACATATATTTAATATTATGCAAACCATAGGCCTTTTTTTGAAAGAGTCCCAGGAGGACACGAAGTTGGCGGAGCTTAATGAGATAGATAGATTGAGGTGTTTACCAGAGCTTGACCGAGGATATTTCAAGAAGTTTCATTTAATAGTGATTTCCTCCTTTTGAGATGGTTGGATTGTTTTATAGTTTTTTGTGGGATTATATTTTTCCCTTTTTACACTTCCATACTTCTATTGTACACTAGTTGTGGTATAGATGAATGCATGAATTTATTTTAAAGTTTTATTATCTATAAATTGTTTCATGGATATTTATGTGGGGGCATGTGTACAAGTATCATTGGTGAAGGACATCAATTTGTGAGATATGCCTACTCAGCACTGGTCGTCAACCCCTAGCCTATTGGAGGAAGGATCGAGGTAGTCATGGCTCCGACCCTAGTCGGTTGTTTCATGATAGAGTGGTTTCAGAGGTGGTTCATCCTTAGGTAAGTGTAGAGATGAACCCATGGTGAGGATTGGTTTGGGATATTGGGAGATAGTGTTAAAGTGTCTCGAGTTTATCTTTTAGGACAGGGAATCTAGTGTTGGTGCAACGACCGACATATCCATTCACTAAGACTTTGATGATCTGATTGTCAACTCGGAACATTAGGGAGTTGGTCAGAGGGAATTTTTGGTATATGCATCATATAGGATTGGGTTGTGGGTTCCATGTACTTGTGTCTTCTCCCCTGATATACTATTGAATATGTTACATCTTGATTTAATTTCAGGATTCCTCCGCGATGATAGCTATACATGATTCTATGGAAGGATTGTAGTGATTATCTGTCAAGTGCTAAGGCATCATTGTAGGGCACTGGTTGTGAGGCCGCACATCTGGGTGGTCTACCAGTTGAGACACCACCTGTTGAGTTGTATTTTTTATTGGAAGTTGAGGCTGATGATTATCATAGGTTGAGGGTTCTACATGAGTTCTAGAGGTATTTACCTCTAAGGTTTCAAGGTGATCTAGACCCCTAGGTAGCTGATGACTGGAATGAGGTAGTCACACGCATTTCTCGCCTTGCGAGGACACCTCTTGATCAGATTGTGGCCCTAGCGGTGAGTCTTCTATAGGGATTGGCTGGTCAATGGTGGATTTTGGTGACACAGACTCACAATTATGTGACACTCACTTGGGAAGAGTTTTAGCAGCTCTTCAAGGAATAGTTTTATGAAGCCACATTGATATTAGTGCATATCCAGGAGCTTCTGCAGCTTCAGAAGTGTAGAATGTCCATGGAGGAGTTCTCAATAAGGTTTAAAAAACTTTCATGCTACTCTATGGATATGGTTTGTGATTCATTTTTGAGAGCATAGACCTTCGAGTAGGGCCTCTGTAGAGACATTGGATAAAGTGTGGTCTCCTTGTGCCTTCCTTCTTATATAGGGCTATTGAAGTGATCTATGTTGTTAGAGAGATTCCTAGAGGATGATCAAGAATATGTGGATAAATATTTTGATCACAGGGATGAGTCTTCTGCAGCATATGATAAACGAAAGTCGACAGGATTGTGATGTAGGAGGCATACCCATGCCCTGACTTAGGCATGTGGGTTTGTAGCGTAGGATTTATTCCAGGTACCTACTCATCTATAAGAGAGAAAATGTTATGATTGTGATGGTCTGGGACATATTTATAGATATTTTATGACCCATAATACTATTGAAAGGTAGATGGTCGATGTAATACCCTAGAAGAGGTAGTTTCTGGAGCAGGGAGATCCACATGATAGTAGATGTGGAGAAGGAGCAGGGAGAGAAGTAGAAGGTGGTGGACAGTTCGAGATGTTGCCACCACCACCCCTAGGTGGTCCTATCTAGGATCAGGGAGATGGTGGATGAGGACAAGGATAGATTTAGGCTTCAAATACCTTTTACTCAGAGTATCCATGGATAAATAGAGTATCACTCTATGTCCTTCCAAATTTTTGCAGCAGTATTGGTAGACACTATTATGAGGTACTATTTTATTGAATATTCTTTCTTGAGGTTTATTCAGGGTGGTGAGGGGCATCGATAAAAACCTGTGTTAGTATTGACTAACATAGCTTCATATTCACAAGGAAGAGGTATGATTCCCCCACCTATACATGTTTTTGAGAAGTGATTAAAACAATGCAGGTGAGTTAGGGCTGCTCAAAGTGGATAGTGTCAAGGTGTAGTAGACAAGTTCCTTAGATTTGTGTGTTCAGTGTAGGGTTGTGTTTGGAGTGTCAGAGAAGGCTCTAGAATTGTCAGTGGAGACTCTTTTCTTGAATCATATGGTTGAAATCCCTAGCAGAGGGAGACACTCTCATAGAACCATTCCATAGAGGTAGTGTTAGACCCTATAATGTTTAATCAGTGTGGATTGGTTGCCTACCATCAATTCTCAGAAGGTTTTCAAGTTATAGGTGTGGAAATTGGAGGTTCATAGATGAAGGGACTGGAAAGACCCAATGTTTACACTTGGAAATATTTGTGTTGTTCGTTGGTAACCTCTCATGGTCGGTGTCTGATTTTTATGCAAGACGCTTAAGGTGGATATGGTATAGTTCATCCAAGGGTGGATGAGAACTGCCAAGTTTCATCTAAATTTGGGTTACGTTAGTGAGGTGATGTGACACTAGACCCCATGATTCCAAGTGGATCATGGTGTTTGGTGTTTTCAACCTCTCACAGTTGAGTAGAAATGTGCCACTTTGTTGCACAATATTGACCTGGTTTGAGCTAGATGTGGGTGTGGTTTGGCCTTTATGGTTCCATTGAGTGCATGCTTGAAAGCAGCACAGGAACCACCTGGTGAGATTTATGGCATGGGAGTCCTAGTTTATAGCTTAGTTTTGATCCTTATACTTAGGATTTCTCTTTTCAAGGAAGAAAAAAATTTAATTTTTGGAAGATGTAGTGACTTGGGTTTTAACCTGTAAGACTTTGGAATATTTCTATGAATAAATATGAAGCCAGGTGTTGAGTCAGAACGGGAATCCAGGGCCTGGAGAGCCTCAGAGTGGTGATATGAAAAATATTAAATATATTAAACCATGCATGAACAATTTAATTGGAAAAATAAATAATTACTATGCAGAGTCTCGAATCATAAATTTGAGGTCGTGGTTGAGTTTAGAGCATTGTGTTTACCCTAGGAATGACATAAAATTTGTCAATGTTAGGTGCTGGGTGGGAGGCATGTTGGAGGGGTGTTAAAAGAAGGATATTCATTTAATAAAAATTAAATTAATATGCCTCCCTACCCCTTTGGTGAGTATGTTATAGAGAAGTCTAACCCCTATCCTATTTGGAGAAATGGATAAAACGAGGTAGAATCGGGAGAAAGAGGTGTTGTTGATATTTGATTTTGATGGTGATCACTCCTATATTGTGGTGCAATGACTTCAGAGTGTGGATTTAGCCCCAAATCATTTTCGTTTTTTCCATGAGGTAGGAATATTTTATTTTTAATTATAGATCCCATTTTTATGCATTATTTTAAGGTTTTGGAGCCCTATTACAATTGCAAGAGATCCTTGGAGGGTTGACCTGTAAGGTTCAGTGAAACTGGGGTGATTCGGGTGTCTTGTAGGGAAATTTCCATAAAAATTACCAATCACATGACTTATAGTGCATGGTTAGATGCCATGTGTTATTACTATTCAAGGAATATGAGTTTTAGGGATAGTACGCTATGTACCGGTGTTACACACTATGTAGTGACCCTAGGTCATGTGGTCGGGGGACATAGATAGGGTGGTCATTTGATGAGACATGGCCATGTAAAGGCACATGACCATAGTGCATGGATACTGGGTGCCAATAATGGGCATTGGTAGATGACATGGACAAGGGTCCATTTTACTGTAACACATCATGTACCATGGGTACACACTATGTGTGAGACATGACTGGTTGAGCTGTGTGGGGAAGAACATGTTTGAGGGGCCAAGTGAGGCGAGACATGCCGTGTACAACCTGTAAACACCTTTTAAGATAACATGGATAGCTAAGACATGTACCAGAGGACATGACCAAGTGTTGTTATGGGGTCACATTCCATGTGGACCCTTGTATATACCACGTACTCCTCTTGGTGATTTTATCCTTGCACATCGCCTTCTCAAAGACTTGGATTCAGGCTTATGAGTAGCCTATCTTGGGTAGTTTTCCATATAGAACGTGATGGTATCCTTCATGGTGGATATAAAGATTTTATGTGGTGTGATTCGAGCATGATGTTGTAACAAATGGGTTTTGATCAGGGTGTATAATGGGGTGGATATTAGGGTAGGTACCCTTCCCTATCATCTTAGGATGTGGGTCCCCTCGACTCTTTTGGCTGGTAGTGTGGTACTCCCCTACTTCAGGGTGTGGTTTCTCTATCCGTGAAAGTGTTGTGTTGTGAGGATAGACGAGCATGACACACCATTGATAAACACTTTACCAACATAATAGGTTGGTCTATGTACCAAAGATACACATGGACTGGAACTCCATAGACATATCAGGGCATGGGTTTCCTTTAGCTCTCGAACCAGTAGATATGGAACTCCCATTTACATAGTGTACCATTACACTACCCACAAAGTAGTTATTACAGGGTTAGAGCTCCCTTATTGAACTAGGGTGAGGGTCCCCCATATCATTTATACAGATATAGATAGATATCCCCTACCATGTTAGGGCGCAGGCCCTCCATACTCATGGTATAAAGAGAGCAGGTACTCCCTTGTTGGACCATGGTGTAGGTCCTCTATCCGTGGAGTTGGTACTTCCCTGTCGTATCAGGGAACACATCCTAAATATGTGTTGTATATATAGAGTGGGTAATACCCTATCATTATAGGTTTTAGGTCCTTTATCCTTGGAGTAGATACTCCCCTATCACACTAGGGTGTGGGTCCTCTATACATGATGTCCAGGAAGAGTTGGTACTCCCATGTCATACCAAGGTGTGGGTCCTCTAGCCTAGGGTTGGTACTAAACTATCGAGTTAGAGTGTGGGTTCCCTATAGTAGATATACTGATAGAGATGGATTTGTACTCCCCTATCATGCCAGAGTGCAGGTCCTCTATCTACTGAGTGGAATTCCTTTATTGTGCCAGGGTATGGGTTCTCTATCTATTGAGTGGTACTCCTATGTCGTATTAGGGTGTGAGTCCTCATCTATGAAGTTTTACTCCCCTGTCTTTGAGTATCGGTGGGGAACGGGTCCTCCACTAGAGCCAGAGCTCCCTCATATGTAGAGTAGATATGAGGAGTGGGTCCCTCCACTTGTTATACACAATGTATGGGTAGGATTTAGTGATCCCTAGACATGGTGATGTGCATGTATCTCCTTATGTGTGTTACAGAGGTTTAAAGAGATTTTCATAGGTAGTTACCCCTCCAATATTATCTAGTGGTGAGGTGTGGGTCCCTACATAATCTCTATCTATAGAGGATTCATGTGGTGCATAATCTTGATTAGTAATCCATTATTTGTGTGCAGTGGTGAGGGATGTGACTCTCTGCTTGGGTTTCTATGAGATTGTCCGGGGCGCAAGATATTGATGGTAGGACCTTTGGTGCTGGTCACTAATGTTGGACCTAGAGTAGTTCCTAATGGATCATGTTCTCTGGGAAGTACCATAAGGGATGATAAAGTTTTTTTCAGTGGAGTGTATCTCTTGGACGAGTTCCATCATGGATAGCCAAGCTCAAGGAGTGTGTTCTCATAGGCGTGTGTTACTTTAATTAATTGAGTAGAATCATGTATTTGGATTTGAGGTTCAAACCACATGTGACTTGGAGTCTAATATGAGTATATTTGGGTGATTTTTAGAGTCTTTGTGGTGTTGTAAAATGTATTGGTTAACACCCCATGTGGATTGAGATGACTTTTCATGCATAACAAGGATTGTTTGAGATAAATTTATCTCTCTTTTGGGCTCCCTCTAGCCGAGTCAAGTGGATTTTTGCATTTCTGTTTCTCCTTTTTATGGGTTTTGGGCCACCTAATGAGTATTTTTATACTCACCTCTGTATGGGTTTCTCCCACACATGTTTTTTCTTGTGTAGACCACATTATTTTTGATGGAGTCCCAGGAGGACCGAAGCATGAAGAGCTTAGTGATATTGACTGACTGAGGTATTTAATAGGGCATGGTCAAGGATATTTTCAACAGTTTGATTAGACAATTATCCCCTCTTTCAGAGTAGGTTGTATTCTTTCACAGTTTCTAGTGGTCTTGTATTTTTCCTTTTTTACCCTTCCCGTACTTTTATTGTACTCTAGTTGTGGGATAGATGTATACATTCATTTCTTTTCCAGTTTTATTATCTCTACAATATTTCATGGAGATGTATGTGGGTGTGTTCTTACGAGTATCATAAGAAAAGTCATCCAATTTGTGTGATTTTCCTACTTGGTGTTGGTCTCTAGCCCCTGGCCTATTGGAGTCGAGCTTGGGTTAGTTGTGGCTTGGGCCCCAGTGGGACAGTTCATGACATTACAAATATGATAGTTTCTAATTTGAAAATGTTAATATGAGATATCAATATATATTTATGTTATACCTAAATTGTTGAGATATCATTTGTATGAATTTCAAGTAGCCACCACAGTAGACTTGACAATAGTGGTAGAGTACATCATTGTATTTGATGCTATAAAGGAAGTTGTTTGGATCATGAAGTTCATTACTAAACATAGAGAAGTTCATAGAATTGATGGAGAAATTGAGAAATATTATGACAAAAATGGTTTTGTTTCTAGGTTAAGGATCCACAATTTCACTAAATAACCAAAAAATCCTTCAAAAATACTATATCATATAGGATATTATTGAGAGTGGTGATCTAAAGATTAGTTGGGTGGCTATGGAGGAGAATGTAGTAAATCCATTGATGAAACCATTACCACAACAACAACATGAGGGTATTGTAGAATATATGGGTATAAGACACATGATATAATGGAATTGATAGTTTTAAATTGTTCCATGTTATTATAATAAATGAAATATCAAATCATCATTCATTTAAATGTGCTGAAATTTATTTTACATGAACGGTCAAATGATAATATCCTTCAAGGTGTGACATTGGGGTTTTCCCCAACCTATGATCATTATAGAGTATTATGGATTTTAATGATATGTTATGTTTAGATTTAATAAATTAATTTACTCATTAAAAATTGTTTTATATGATTTATAGAGACTAATTCATGAGGTAATAAGTATAGACTTATTACTTGGACTGAACCAAAAAATTATATCTCATAGAATGTCATATAGTACATGATATACTTAGTTATGAATGATTATTATAAATCCTTATTACCTAAGGTTTCCCAAATACATAGCCTAAAAAAATTTATAAATTGATACTATACATTCATATTTTTGATAAAAACTTAGCTAATTAGGGATGGTTTGGTATATTACTGATCATGTTGTCAGTTGGAGCACAACCAAGATGGGATTTCCCACTTTTTTGAAAAGAAAAGGCATATGAAAGTTGATTGAATTAGACTATAGAAATTCATGTCCATCATTAGTTGAGTCACATATGATGTGTTCAACTAGTTTAACAAAGGGCATGTTATTACTCATCTATACGATGAATAACATGTGATGTATTCATTGACTTGGTCAATATTTTTCAGAGAATCAAGAAAAGATAGGTTAGAATATACTAGATTGACATGTTACATGTCTATTGGTTACTTGATGTCTGGAAAAAGGGATTATTTTGGTATGAATATGATATATTTGATACATATTATGGGGGTACATGACTATATAGATATATGAGTGTGTTTGATGGAGATCACATGAGAACCCTTAGGATATTGATTAGCATTGATGCTATTCTAGAGTCCTCTCCTTGATTACATATATAAAATATGGATTTAATTTTCATTTTCAATGCGTCTAAGTCTAGTAGGGTCACACAGTTAGGACCTTGTAAAAGGATTATGTTTTTAAAAATGTGTTTATTATAAAATGAAGAGAGTTTGATGAAACTGTATCAAAAATATTTTGGATGGATTCAAAAATAGTTTTAAAGTTTTTCATAAAGAAATTTTGGTATTTTAGTGAAATAGGAATATAATTGGATGTAAAGACTAGGTCATTGACTATCATATGAATTTATTTATTTATTTTACTCACTAACAAATTTATATAGTGGTGCACAAGGTGAAACAATAGGTAAAGCTAATGTTTTTAAACAAAAAAACTTGAAAAAAATAAAAAAGAAAAAGAAAAACATGCATAAATAAATTATATTCATAATAAATGAAAATATTTAACTAGTGAGAATAATAGAAATATAAGATAAGATAAGCGAGTGAAAGAAAAAGCGAGATAAATAGATAAAAAAGTAACGATTTACAAGTTAAGAAACCTAGCATATCTGAATTGATTAAAAATGTTTTCTATTATTGCTTCAAGTTAATCATAATTATACTAGTTTCATGAATAATAGGTGTTTAAACACTTAATTCTCACTTGGTGTTAAACACAATATAGTGAAGTCTCACTAGAAATGATTTGTTAATGAATACTCAGGAAATAAAAATTTCCTTATAGAGAAAAGAATCATCAACCTTTTATAATATTAAATACTTTGATTGATGTTAAAAGGTAGAGTTTACACTACCATAACCCATTAGTAAGTATAATAGTGTAGAAATGATACTTATAAGAATAAAAATTAGAATGTTAAATTAAATCTAACACTAAAAATAATTTTGAAAACAAGAGAAAAATTGATAAAATAATTCAAATCATTACAATTTGATTCCCAGAATAGACTGATATATTAATTATAACAACAAAAATACATATATATAAAATAAGATAATATGATATAGTGATATGGTACGAAAATAGGTAGAGAACATAAATATTCTCTATTGGAATCTACCCCTTCCTCAAGCTTCGTCTCTAGTGGGTACTGCTTTGTGTGTGCCCTATCCTATAGTATAACTCCACTCTTAATTATGTGCCTCTCCCTAGGATGGGTCAATGATTATTATCCATCATTTCCCTAGGGTTAATTCTATACCTCTTAATTCATGCACAAATTCAAGAATCGCAACCCAATAATAGAAAAAAACTTCAGTATTTTTCTGAATGGCCTCTACATGGCTTGTGTTCACTATATATCTAGTTCTTTTAGTTACTCAAGAAAAAAACTCTAAATGAAAGAGATAGTCCCATGTGTGTTTTGTTATAAATAAATCTAGATGTGAATTTGAGTTTGGTTCACTCTTTAAGAATTTATAATAAACACCAAAAACTTTCTTTGACCAAGCCTTGCAAAGATGATCACGCACTTTGAATTATATTATTCTCATTTTAGAATTTTAGGGATTCATATATTAATATATTTTATAGGCCTTCAAATAGTCCTAGGCCCGCACATAATTCCATTGTATAAACTATTAGAACCCATCCATAGACCTGAGGCCATATGATCACTTTAACACAACCCTTCACTTCATGGAATTACCCAACTAATCTCACCACCACCACATTCTTATATTTTTCTCTCTTTGTCCATGAATTTAATTAAATCATGATAGCTTGGGTTACTAGTGTAAAAATATTTGATAACTAAAACACCTTTTTCAATATGTGGAAACTAAAATTCATTCTCAAAGAAAAAATTTGGGAACTCATCTTCTCAAGCTCAAAACTCTTAAGAGTATATGATGATCCTATAGGATGTCCATCCTTAGTCGACTAATAATCAAGTAGCCTTGAAAATATGAGTCCAATGATTTAATCCATTGAACACTGGTAGTGACATAAACTATGATGGTGAAGTCTTAGAATTTTTAACAATCAGGTTACCTCTATATTATTTGAATCATTATATAACAAAGAAACATCAGCCAAAAATCATAAATTTTATGCTTCTTAGATCAGTACTTCCCTATATTTGTCATTAAAACATGGATATATAATAGCATGAGTTGGGATCGACATGGGCATTATAATATTTATACTTTATTATTGAGAAAGGTGAGACTTCTTCTTCAATCCTCCATAGTAGAGCATTTATTTGACTATCTTTAGATTTAATAAACTTCAATGTGTTGTAACTCAACCATCTATCATCTTCTAGTGAAAAAAATATCATCTTCAATCATGTTTCCTTTAGATCAAAAAATCAACAACATAAAAATGTCTAAAAAATAGATTTAGAGAGGCTCAATAAATCCCCTTCACATGACTTAAAAAAATAGTTCAATGGGGAACCATCCTTGGTCCTATTGACTTTATCTTGGGTTGATCTCATAATCCCATGGGGCTATGAAACTTATCCCAGCTCTGTTGATTCTTATTCCCCACACAAGTTCAATTTGAAAAAATTATCCTTCATGTAAGATCAATGTTAAAGTTAAAATCTACATTTTCTAGCCCTAATCCTCAATTAGTTTTCTCCATTTTAAATTTGACTATCGATCTCATAATATTCTTCAAGATTGAGTTCCTTTATAGAAACTCCTAAATTTCACTTATGTTAGGTCCGACCTTCATGCGTCTGATCCTCTATGCACTTATGGTTGGAAACAATCATGGTTAGTTGGCTCCATGGTAGATTGGGGAAAGCATGTTAGGATGGTTTCTCATGTGTTCACTTAGAATTTTATCTTGTGTTAGGTTGAAGGAAGGCATAAAAACTTGATATGTTCAATATTTCAGTCACTTTCCTCTTCATACTAGGTGGACTCTTCACTTGCGGTAGGTCCTAGATTTTAAAAAAATTCTAATATATGGCCAGTTGGTTCCCCTTATGTGGTAGCTTGATATTGACTGAAATTCCTTAATATATCTTAACAAATGTTATCCAAAAATTATATAAATGAATTTAAAGTGAAAAATTAACATTCAATAAACTCCAGAATTCAACACAATAATTAAAATAATAAAATTAACTAATATTCAGAATAAAAATGTGGAACTTGGAAGTACTAACTCTAGAACCTAAACTTATTAAAAAAATTTCCAGAAAAATAATTTCATTAAAAATTCACTAGAGTCAAACAAAAATTTTGTTTTTAAAACAATAAAGAAATTAAAGTTAATAATTTTAATCATTTAAGCACTGGAATCACAATATTTCATAAAAATATTCAATGAATCAAAAATTCAACAAAAAAACAATGATGAATCCATTATTTATCATAAAAAAATCAGTTTGACACAAAATCATAAAAATGTAATTAAAGGTTATGTGGAAAATGTGCATCAATAAGTTACATATAAAATTACCCCATACTTAAGGAATTACATGTCCTCAAGAAAAACATTATTCAACTTCAGTGGAAGAAAAGAGATCTCAATACTGAAAGACATAAACTACATAAATAAATAATTTTCATAAATATTTTTTTCCATGGACTCTCTTAAAAGGTCAGCTGATTTCCCATAAGAAATTAAATGGTTTTAGTGTAAATTTGGTTTTCTATTTTATAAAAAAACTGAAAATGAAAACTGTGAAGTGAATTAAACGCACTTAAATTTTCTTCCAACTAAAAGTCCAAACATCCCTTTACATATTGGTTAATAGACCCACATAATTTAGTAACTTATAATAAATAGTAAAACCATTGGATATGGTGAAGTGAAAACTTATTGGTGAAATAATTTATCCATACAATAACTAAAGAATAAGGAATAAAGAATAAATAGGTCATCCTAGATTAGGATACTCATTTAATAGTCTATTTATATTCAAATATTATGAGTTTAATTCAAATCAAATAGTTCAAATTTGATGATGATTGTATGACATACTCCCAAAATTTCACCAAAATAATGTTTTTTCAAGAGGTAATTAAATGATGTTATCAATTTATTCGATGTGGTAATAGATATTAACTATATCAAAGTGTAAAAATAACATTAAAATTTTAGAAAAACTATATAACACTGAAAAATTCCTATGTAATACTTTAAAAAGTCAATTTTAAAATATTTTATGGGGTTTTCTTGATGTCTACAATAATGAAATATAATAATGCACATTTAATAGAACTACCCACCACTAAAAATCCAAAATTATCTCCAATGATTAATCCTAAGGTGGAGTAAACATTTAAAATAGTGTAAGTATCAAGAAATATTTTAAAATTCAAAGGTGAAAAATCATGTTTAAGTGTTTTCAAAAAACTCAAAACAAATAAAAAATCTGCCACAATCTCCAGAACAAAAAAGAAAAATCACATGCTTTGTATCTTAAGAATAGTATAAATAAATTTCAATGAAATTATAGAAATAGCATGAGAAAAAGATTACACAGTAAGAAAAACATTAATTACAAGGAAATTTTAAATGGGCATATAAAGGATTGCAATTTTTTTAAATCTAATTTTCAACCATCTAGAAAATATAAGGCTAATCACTCAAAAAAAGTGATACATTTTCACTCAATTTAAATACAAAAAGGAAGGTAAATCCCCTATATTTAATTCCTAAAAACATGTTTACTAAAGGATTACTGTGATGTAACAAAATCATTTCAAAAAATATTTAACTTTAAAATTCAAAAACCACCATTATCATATTTATACTCAAATGGTAATAATTAAGAACACATAATTTAAATAAGTGACTCCCCTGAAGTGTGTGACAACACTATTGGAGACTTTTAGATCCTTTGTCAAATTAGTATTTAAGGTCTCTACAGACATCTGAGGCACACCATTGAGGTGTTCTAGCAAGCATCACTCCCAGGATGGATCAAAGTAAATGTTGATGGAGCTTACAAAGGAAATCTGGGACTTGCAGGCTGTGGTGCTATCTTTAGAGACTTTCTTCGCCATTTTTATGGATGATTCTTTGGCAGCTGTGGTATGTCCTCTTCTCTGGAAGTGGAAATGATGGTTATGATTCATGCTGTTGTTTTGGTTAAACAAAAGGGTTGTAACAACATTTGGATAGAAAGTGATTCAACCACTATTGTCCAAGCTATTTGGAATGGTGTGGTGAAACTTTCTTGATCACTTACTACTGGTTGGATGAGCTACCTCACTTCACTTATGGAGATCAGATACATTGTCACTCATTATTTTCGTGAAGCGAACATGGTTGCTGACAGTATTGACAATAAGGGAATCAACCAGGTCATTACTTGGTTGGATGATATGCCTTTTGATATTCTACCTCTCTATGAAAAAGATTGTAATAAGATCCCCTCCCTGAGACTCATGTAGTTACTCTCTTTCTTTTTAATAAAATTTTTCTTGGTCTTTGACCAAGTAACCACCTTCATAAAAAAAGTAACTCTCATGAAGTAGAAGATTTATCAACTAAGTACGTTCAATAGTTCTCCCCTTAAATATTTATGACAGGTTCCTCTAGTCACTATTTTGTAGATCCTAAAAATTTTGAACAAAATAAAATTATATTAAGAAATTTAATTTTCAAGAAAATTGCCACCAATTATTGAGTTTAAGGGAATTTGATCTAGATTTTCTCAAGTTTTTAACCCCAATAGATCATTAAAAATCAAAATGATTTTCCATAGTAGATTAACCCCCTTATTGCAATTAGTAGAGTTTGTTACTTAGTTGATTTCACACTAAATCCTCTCTCCCTCAACACTACAATGTGGACCTATCATCCTTCAATAAAGGTTCATGGAAATAGAGGATCATGAAACTAATTGAGTGAAATTTATTAATTTGTTTCCAAAACTAAAAACTATGGGGTTCCTCCCATGAACCACTGGTTTTAAAGTCCCCATCCAGACTTACCCCCTTAAAATTTTATCTCTAATCATTCACTAGGTATTATTTCTTGAGAATTACAATATCACTATTTTTTATATTGGTTTTCTCATTCTCTCTAAAAAATTTAGTACCCCAAAAACCTATATAATTATCCCTAAATATTGCAAGGTTATTAGACTATTGTGTTCATTAAATATTATTTTAATTCTTATAATCTCATGAGAATAACCCACGAATAAATATAATAGACTATAAATATCCTTAAAATACCCAACATGACCCCACAAATTTTCCTCCTCACTTTATATATTAAACAATTTATAAATAAGTGAAATAATTATTGCGTCCCACTCACTTTCAACCATATAAATTACCTCAAATTGAAAACACTTATTTTAAAATGAATTCCCTACTAAAATAGGCTTGATAATATTAATAAGAGAGGTAGACTGATCTAAACCCAAAATGGGTGTAATAGATTATTTTGAATGGAATTGAACATCTTAAGTTTCACTCTTAACAAAAAGTCCTAGTTTATAAAGGACCACTTTATGATCCTTATCAATAAATTTTATATTTTTTCTGTCAAGTTTTCGTATTCTTTTTAGTTCTGTCCTAGATTTATATTCAATATAATTTGCTCTAAATTGTTCATTGATTGATTCATTGATTATTCTCTCTAAAGGATAATGATTTTCCTTACTAATACTATCTTTAAGGTCTTCCTCAGAAAGATATACTAGTTTTAAACATAAAGTAAGTATAGAAACCATGAAAAAATGTAACTATTCTTGATATTCATCAGTATACCAGGTAATTTTTCCCATTGAAGAATCAATGATAGTACCTACAGTGTCTAATAAAGGAATCCCTATAATGATGGGTATTTTCTTGTTAAACTCTATTTCTATAATAAGGACATCATTGGAAATGTTAGCTTCCCTAAATTAACTAAAAGGTCATATAAACTTCTAAAAGGATATATAAATAAACTCTTAGCAAGTTATAGAGAGGTATATGTTAGTTTCAACTCACTATGACCTAAATTTTTAAATAAGGAGTAAGGAATTTTATTAATGATACCACCCAAGTCACCCATGAAATTGATCTTCTCACCTTATCCTATTCTACAAGAAATGATAAATATGCCAGGGTATTTTAACTTTGGATCTACCTTCTTTTGAGGTAAAATGTAATGTCCTGGATTTTTCCATGTATTATTTTTAATATTATATGGGAATTATTTTGAGAGCAGGCTTTGAGACGACGTGCAGTTCTGAGGCCCGGTGAGACCGAAACAAATGTTTGAATTTAATTAAATAATTAAATTATGCGCGCGTATAGTTTCTTGAAAAAGTGGAATAACTCTTGAACGGGTCCTCAGATCCGAAAACTGAGGGCATCGTTGTGTTCAGAACAACAATTTTACCTTAGGCGAGGCCTAACATCAGCTGGTGCAAGTCAGTGGTGAAATCTAGTTTTTGGACGTAACTGTAATAAAATATTTAATAAAAGTATTTTATTAAAACTTGTTGTAGTGAGCATCTTTTTATCTTTTTAAATAAAGATTTACACAGGGGTCCAGGGTTACATATCTCATAACCCTAAAACCCTTGGAGACTCTAGAGGATCTGGAGGAAATCCTCAACTAGGAGACGACGTTCTTGATGGGTTTCACTGGCGACAACGACGCTGAAACCAGATCTTCACCAATAAATGCCGCAGATCTAGGTAGGATGTTTGATTTTGGTTTCCTTTCACCATTCTTGTTTCCCATGATGAATGCGGATTAATCCACAAACAAATTAGCCCTCAGATCGTTCGTGTTTGTGGGATGGGATTTTGTGGGGATTTTGGGGATTTTATTCTTGAAGGTTGTTTGTTTGGTTTCATTTGGCCTTCTAACGGTGAAGAACCAAGATTGACATGAACATCGATCGAGGTTCGTACCTCTCGATTTGTTGTGCTTTTATTTCCTGATTTCCTTGTGTTCTTCGTGGGCATTCTATGCTTTCTTCACGGAGATATGAACGACAGATTTTTTCACATACGTTGTGTGATGAAACAATCCCAAATTGAAGATCTAGCATTGGGACAACCCCATGGAGGTGCAAAGATGGTTTCAACAGACGATTCAAAGCGAATCGAGAGATATGAGTTTTTGGGAATTTTTCCTTCGGATGGATCGTTGGAGGTTTATGACCCGATCGAAGGACCGAAAACACCCGATTCAGTGTTCATATGATGGGACAAACCAAGATCTGATGTATCAGGATGAACGGACGAGAGATCACGAATCTGGAGATTCGGCCGAGGTGCAAGGAGGAAGACGACAGTTCTGGAGAAATCCCGACTACACGGCGTGTAGTATGGGCTACACGGCATTTGTTCGTCGGCAGACCACCTGGCGTGTACTACGGGAGTACATGGACAAGGGTTGGTTACACGTCCAAGGACATGGCGTGTATACCCTTCCCCAGCCAGACCCGGCCAGATACACGGGGTACCCCATGTACTGGTACACTGGCAGGCGACATGGGTTGAGGCCATGTACGGGCACATGGCCAGTGTACACGGAGCCAACCCCGGACACTCAGAAACGGTGTGCAATCCTACTACATGCCGTGTAGTTGATTTTATACGACAAGCCTAATAACATGGGCCGTTTACATGGACAGTACCCGTAGTCAAGGATCACATCGTGTGATCCTTCTACACGCCGTGTAGTTGAGTTTTACACAGCTTGGATGGATGACATTGGCCATTTACACGGGCAGTACCCGGAGTCAAGGAACACGACGTGTAACTATACTACATGCCGTGTAACCTATTTTACAAGGCTTGAGCCAGTTTCCTTTTGTGACTTGGAATAGTTTCCTTAGGGTTCGTCCACTTGGTCTTTCCCCTGAAGGTTTTTGGTATCATTTCCTATATACAAGAGTATGATCCCTTCAATAGGACTTCCTGAATAGAGTTTTTGGAATCCCCTCTGTGAGACTTAGAGCCTGGTCCTCTATTCCTTTATAATACCCTAGGTAGAGTTTCTTGGTATCGACGTGACCTACTTTACCCAGGCACCGATCCTCTAATTACCAGGTTAGTTCAGACTGAGTTATTGGAATCACCCCATAGCTACTGGTTGTGATCCTCATCTAACGCATCAAGTACCTTTCTTCAGTACTTGTGGAGTGAGTTATCTCAGAACTAGTTAATTGTATCTTTCTGCAGACTTAATAGTATGTTCTCCCGGTTATGTTCTTAGTGGAATCTTCTAGCATGATCTTAGTGGTGGTTTCACGATAGTCAATCATGTATGATTATATTTGGATATTATTATTATATGTTTTGTAGACATATACTCTGTAGAGATGAATGTATCTTTCCTTTATGGTATTTTCCCTTGTTGTATTCCTTTTTGGTTTCGAGGTGTCCTACTCGGTATTGTTATACTCACCCCTGCACGATATTGTCCCACACGTGTCATGTATTGTGTAGACGAGCGAGCCTTTAACAGGATTCTAGGTGGACTAGGACCAGACGGTGCTCAGTGAGATCATGTAGGCCGAGGTGTGTTCCTACGGCTATGGATTGCAGTCCCAGTACCTTTATTTATAGGTAAGACTTTGTTGTAGACTTTCTTTTGTTGGGCTTGTACTTTTGGCCCAGGGTTTTACTTTACTTTCCTGTCGTACTCTATTGGTTGGGTTTTTTAGTGCATGCATGCATTTCCCTTTTTAGTAGATTTTACTTTTCAGCTTTGTGGGCTTGGAGATGTGTGTGTGTGTACATGTTTATAGGCAATGCCTCCCATGTTTGTGACATGCCTACTCGGTTCTAGTCACCAGCCCCTGGCCTATTGGAGGTGGGCTTGGGGAGTTGCAGCACGGGCCCCACTAGGATAGGTCGTGACAGAGTGGTATCAGAGATGGTAGGTTCTACCTTAGGACCGAGAGTCTGTGATTTGGTTTGGGGAAACAGTGTTAAGTGTTTTGAGTTCGGCTTTAGGCCAGGGACCCTAGTGTTTGTACGGGCGACCGACGTATCCATACACCAGGACTCTGATAAATTTCTTTTTGACTCGGAACATGAGAACACTAGTTGAAGGGGGAAAATAATGGTACATGCATCATATAGGAATGGGTTGTGGTTTTCATGTCCTTCTTGAGTTAGCTCTCGAGATATAATCATTGACAGTGATACATATTGTTTCTTTACAGGATGCCTCTTTGACACGCACCCGCTAGGATTCAGCAGCTCAATCATGAGGATGACCCCCTCAGTGATGAAGCTTTGATACATGGAACAGATCCCCCAGTTTTACCTTCAGGTGGTGTAATAGCTATTCCACCACCTGTAGAGCAGTTTTTAGTGCCTGCTGTACTAGTAGAGGAGGAGCGCAGGCTGAGGGCACTCCACGAGTTTCAGAGACAGAGACCCCTCAGGTTTCGAGGTGAACCTGACCCTCAGGCATCAGAGGAATGTCTTGAGGTAGTTTCCAGAGTCTTTCGTTCGGTCAGAACACCAGCAGACCAAATGGTGATCCTTGTAGCGAGCCTTCTGCAGGGCTCAGTAAGGCGATGGTGGAGTTTGGTTATCCTTACTCATGACGAGGTGACTCTTTCATGGTCAGAGTTTGATCATCTCTTCTGAGAGGAGTTTTCATCATTTAACTTGAGAGCAGTACGTATATAGGAGATTCTTCAGCTCCAACAGGGAACCATGACGGTGGCTGACTATTCATCAAGGTTTACTGACCTCTCACAGTACTCGATGGATATGGTCAGGGATCATTACTTTAGAGCTCAGACTTTCGAGCAGGGCTTGCGCTGAGATATCCAAGCTATCATTATCCCTTTGAGAATTACTACTTATTCTAGGGTGTTCGAGTGGGCTTTGGTGGTCGAAAGCTTCTTGGAAGAGTAGAGATAGTCGACAGTTGTCTGTAATGAGAGAGATGGAGCAGAGACCTCAGCAGCAGGGAGCCGATGTCAGGGACCCAGGTGTGGGAGATGTTTTCAGAGGAGATTCCAGGAAAGAGGATCTACCGTACAGGGTTTACAAGGCGCATCCAGCCAGCCTAGAGAGAGGCGATGATACTCATGTGATGGTAGGGTACATCTTGCTCGATATTGTTTGACCCACCATACTACTGACATGGGAGTAGTGGATGGACCACCGAGGCAGAGGCAACGTGTGGAGTAGACAGATCTGCGGGGCGGCAGACGTGGTAGAGGATATGGGAGAGCAGTTGGAGGTGGTCGGCATTTTGACCTTTTACCACCACCACCCCCAGGAGGTCCACCCTAGGTTTAGGGAGCTAGTGGATAGAGGTAGGGACAGCTGCAGGCAGTAGAGGCTTATGACCCAGGTACTCCTGGAATGATTAGAGGTACAATCTGTGTCTTTTCTACTTTGGCTACCGTACGAATAGAAACAGGTTCTAGTAATTTCTTTCTAGTTGATTATCTTTTTCGAGACCTTGAGATTCCAGTTGAGCCGTTGAATCGACCCCTACGCTTAGAAACACCGACTGGAGAATATTCAGAGATCACAAACCTTTGCAGACAGTGTGACCTGACCCTTAGAGGAAAGAGTTTTGATTGGAACCTCTTGGTGGTAGCGTCGAGGCCTTACGATGTCATTATTGGTATGGATTGGCTATCCATAGTTCATGCCCAGATTGAATGTTTTAGGAGAAGGGTGTGGTGTGTCCACAGTGATGGAACGAGGTTCTCCTTCGTCGGTGAAAAGGAGACCCAGGCAGCGTAGGATAGACTCGTGAATAGGAAGGTATAACTGATTTCACATCAATTGGCTAGCCTTGGACTTTGTGCAGAAGATGTTATGAGTTTCCAGTTTCCAGCAGTAGTGGATGAGTACGGGGATTTCTTTCTGGAGGATGTCCCCAGACTATATCCCCATCAAGAGATAGATTTATGCATTGAGTTGCAACCTGGGACGACATCGATATCATCATCATCATCATATCGGATGGCTCCTATAGAGCTTCGTGAGCTAAGAGTGCAGCTGGAAGACTTGTAGAGGAAGGGCTTCGTGAGACCCATTGTTTCTCCCAGGTTGGCCCCAGTGTTTTTTTTCCAAGAAGGCAGACGAGAGCTTGAGGTTGTGTGTGGATTACCGGTGCTTCAATTAGGTGACCGTGAAGAAACGGTATCCACTACTGAGGATCAATGACCTCTTTGACCAGTTAAGAGGGGAATGTTGGTTCTTGAAGGTTGATCTACTATCAGGCTATCACTAGTTGCGAGTATGGGATGAGAATATACCGAAGACGACTTTCAGATGTCACTACGGTCACTACGAGTACTTTGTGATGCCCTTCGGCATGAGGAATGCCCCGAAAGTGTTTATGGGACTCATGAACCAGATCTTTCAGTCCTATCTAGATCGGTTCATGGTGGTCTTCATCGATGATATCCTTGTGTACTCTGCGTCCGAGGAGGAGAACACGAGGAACCTAAGGATGGTTCTGGACACACACTGAGAGAACCAGTTGTACGGGAAACTCTCGAAGTGTCAATTCTGGATACAGGAGGTCCACTTTTTGGGACACATTATCTCAGCAGATGGTGTAGCAGTGGACCCAGCCAAGGTAGAGGCAGTGTTAGCATGGGAGCCACCCTGGAGCGTGATGTAGGTGCGGAGTTTCCTTGGGTTGGCATGCTACTATCAGAGATACATTCCTGATTTCTCCAGGATTTCAGCACCCATGATAGCTTTGACCCGAAAGGGAAAGCCTTTCCTGTGGACCGAAATATGCCATTAGGCTTTTCAGTAGTTGAGACAGAGTCTGACGAGCGCCCTGATCTTGAGACTACCAGAAGAGGGTGTCGAGTACGTAGTGTTCTGCGACGCATCATGAACCGGGATTGGTTGTGTCCTGTTTTAGATACAAGCGGTGATTGCCTATGACTCACATCAGTTGAGGCCACATGAGCAGAACTATGAAACCCATTATCTTGAGTTTGCAGCGGTAGTCTTCACACTGAAGATGTGACAACACTACCTGATGGGCGAGCAGTTTATCGTCTACTCTGATCACAAGAGTCTCAGATATATATTTTCTCAGAAGGATATGAATTTAAGATAGAGGTTGTGGCTTGAGTCCCTCCAGGGTTACAAATTTGAGATCATTTATACTCCTGGGAAGGGGAACATTGTGGAAGATGCTCTCAGCAGTAAATCCAATTCGTAGTTGCTGGGTGAGGCAACGAGGCAGTTGGCCTCTTTACAGTTATCCTTTGTGGATAAAGATGAGGGAGCTTACCTTAATTCGATGGTTGTTACCCCTATACTCTAACATGGAGTCAGAGAAGCACAACTCGAGGATGCTAGCTGTGAGACTCTACGTGCTCAAATATCCACATGTGATACTGCTGATGGATATTCAAAAGGTGGGGAGCACATTGTTGTTTTCAGAGGGCATACAATAGTACTAGTGATGTTGCGGGAGGAGGTTCTGAGGGAGTTCCACACATCTCCTTTGGCGGTGCATCTAGGCATGGAAAAGATTTACCAGTACCTCTGACATCATTTCTGGTGGTCGAGATTGAAGAAGAGTGTGGCAGAGTTTGTTTCTCGATGCCTTACTTGTCAGCAAGTAAAGGCTGAGCACCCAATTCCGGCAGGTTTGACTCAGCACCTTGAGGTTCCAGAGTGGAAGTGGGATGGGATATCCATAGAATTTTTGGTGGGTTTACCACGTACGTACATGGGACACGATTCCATCCGGGTGATCGTTGACCGGCTCACCAAGTCGGACCACTTCCTAGACATACAAGAGTAGAGTTTAGTAAAGAGATTGGGACGCCTCTACATACAAGAGATAATTAAACTTCATGGTGTGCCATCTATGATCATCTCAGACCGTGATGATCGTTTCACATCCTGTTTGTGGAAGGGATTTCAAGAATCTTTTAGAACTCAGTTACGCTTGGGAACAATGTTTCATCCCTAGACGGATGGTCAGACAGGGCGAACCATCCAGTTTCTAGAATATATGCTAAGATCTTGCATACTTGAATTTGGTCATAGCTGGGATGATCACCTACCACTGGTGAAGTTTTCTTATAACAATAGTTATCATTCCACTATTGGTATGGCACCATTCGAGGCTTTGTATGGGTGACCTTGCAAGTCAATAGTTTTCTGGACTGACCTAGGAGAGTCAGCACTCATGGGCCCAGAGATGGTGCGAGATACTACAGAGAAGGTACAGGTCATACAGGAGTGGATGAAGACTGCACATAGTTGACAGAATTATTATGACGACAGGAGATGGAGGCCCTTGGAGTTCAAGGAGGGAGACCATGTGTTTCTTCAGGTCTCACCTCGACGAGGATTGTAGAGATTTGGCCGAGGTGGTAAGCTATCTCTAAGGTTCGTTGGCCCTTTTCAGATTCTGAATAGAGTTGGTGAGGTCGTGTACCGCTTGGATTTACCTCCTCAGATGGACTGGGTACACAATGTCTTCCATGTGTCGCAGCTACATAGGTACGTTCATGATCCACCGCACGTTATCGACTGGAGTGAGCTGGACATCGATGATGGAGCGACCATTGCTGAGTACCCAGTAGAGATCGAGGATCAGTAGGAGAAGATCCTTCTTGGGTGAGCTATTCCCTTGGTACGTGTCCGGTGGAAGCATGGGAATCTCCAGGAGAGCATGTGGGAGCGGGAGGCTTAGATTCATGTGCAGTACCCACATCTTTTTGAGTAGCCTTTGTTTTTTCTTTTCAGGGACGTAAATCCCTAAGGTGGGGAGGTTGCAATGTCCTGGATTTTTCCATGTATTATTTTTAATATTATATGGGAATTATTTTGAGAGCAGGCTCTGAGACGGCGTGCAGTTCCGAGGCCCAGTGTGCCCGGAACAAATGTTTGAATTCAATTAAATAATTAAATTATGCGCGTGTATGGTTTTACTGAAAAAGTTGAATAACTCCCCAACCGGTGCTTGGATCAGAAATCTGAGGGTACCTTTGTGTTCATAATGACTATTTTACCTTATGTGAGGCCTAACATTGGCTAGCACATGTCTGTGGTGAAATCTAGTTTTTGGACGTTACCATAATAAAATATTTAATAAAAATATTTTATTAATTCTTGTTGCAGCGAGTATATTTTTATCTTTTTAAATAAATATTTACGCAGGGGTCTAGGGTTACAGATCTCCTAACCCTAAAACCCTTGGAGACTCTGGAGGCTTTGGAGGAAATCCCCAATGAGGAGACGACGTTCTTGACGGGTTTCACCAGCGACAACGACGCAGTGACCAGATCTTCACCAACGAATGCCATATATCCAGGTAGGATGTTTGATTTTGGTTTCCTTTTCCCGTTCTTGTTTCCCATGACGAACACAGACTAATAAACAAAAAAATTAGCCCTCAGATCTATCGTGTTTGCTGGATGGGCTTTTGCGGGGATTTTGGGGATTTGATTCTTGAAGGTTGTTTTTTTGGTTTCATTTGGCCTTCTATAGGTGATGAACCAAGATCGACATGAACATCGATTGAGCTTCATCCCTCTCGATTTTTTTGTGCTTTTATTCCTTGATTTCCTCGTGTTCTTCTTGTGCGTTCTACGCATTCTTCACGGAGATATGAACGATAGATCATTGGGCATCCGTTGTATGATGCAACGATCCCAAATTGAAGATCTAGAATCGGGACAAACCCACGGAGGTGCGACGATGGTTTCGGAGAATGATTCAGAGCGAATCAAGAGATATGAGTTTTTGGGAGTTTTTACATTGGATAGATCATTGGAGGTTTATGACCCGATTGAAGGACCGAAAACACGCAATTCAGTGTTCGTATAATGGGACAAACCAAGATTTGAAGTATCGAGATAGACGGATGAGATATCATGAATCCGGAGATCCAGCTGAGGAGCGAGGAGGAAGACGACGGTTCTGGAGAAATCCCGACTACACGGCGTGTAGTATGGGCTACACGGCGTGTGTTTGTCGTCAGACCACCGGGCATGTACTCTGGGAGTTCACGGACACGGGTTGGGTACATAGCCAAGGAAACGATGTGTATACCCTTCCCTGGAAAAACCTGTCCAGATACATGGGATACCCCGTGTACTGGTACACGGGTAGGAGACACGGGTTGAGGCTGTGTACGAGCACATGGCCAGCGTACATGGAGAGAACCCTAGACAATTGGACATGGCATGGAATCCAACTACATGCCGTGTAGTTGCTTTTATATGAAAAGACTAATGACATGGGAAATTTAAACGAATAGTACCTAGAGTCAAGGAACATGGCATGTGATCCTTCTACACGCCATGTAGTGGAGTTTTACACAGCTTGGACGGATGAAACGAGCTCTTTACATGGGCAGTACATAGAATCAAGGAACACGTCGTGTAATCATACTACACGCTGTGTAACCTATTTTACATGGCTTGAGCCAATTTCCTTCTGTGACTTGGACTAGTTTCCTTAGGGTTCGTCCCCTTGGTCTTTCCCCTGAAGGTTTCTGATATCATTTCCTACATACAAGAGTATGATCCCTTCGACAGGACTTTCGGAATAGAGTTGTTGGAATCCCCTCTGTGAGACTTAGAGATGGATCCTATATTACTTTATGGTACCCTAGGTTGAGTTTCTTGGTATCTACGTGACCTACTTTACCTGGGAACCGATCCTCTACTTAGCAGGTTAGTTCAGACTCAGTTGTTGGAATCACCCCATAGCTACTGGTTGTGATCCTCATGTGACGCATCAAGTTTCTTTCTTCAGTACTTGTGGAGTGAGTTCTCCCGGAATGAGTGCATCGTATCTTTCTACAGACTTAGGATTATGTTCTCTCAGTTACATGCTTAGTGGAATCTTCAAGCTGGATCTTAGTGGTGGTTTCACAATTGTCGATCGTGTATGAGTATATCTGGATATTCTTGTTATATGTTCTATAGACATATACTGTGTAAATCTGACTATATCTTTCCTTTGTGGTATTTTCCCTTATTGTATTCCTTTCTGGTTTCGGAGTGTCCTACTGTGTATTGTTATACTCACCCCTGCACAGGATTATCCCACACGTGTCGTGTCTTGTGCAGACGAGCGAACCTTTGATATGATTCTTGGTGGACCAAGACCGGACAGTGCTCAGTGAGATCAGTTAGGTCAAGGTGTGTTCATACGGCTACAGATTGCATTCCCAATACCTTTCTTTATAGGTTGGACTTTGTTGCAGACTTTCTTTTGGTGAGATTTTACTTTTGGCCTAGGGTTTTACTTTACTTTCCTGTCGTACTCTGTTGGTTGGTATTTTTACTGTATGCATGCATTTCCCTTTTTAGTAGCTTTTACTTTTCATCTTTGTGGTCTTGGAGATGTGTGTGTGTGTACAGGTTTATAGGCAATGCCTCCCATGTTAGTGACATGCATACTCGGTGTTAGTCACCAGCCCCTGACATATTGGAGGTGGGCTTGGGGAGTTGCGGTACGGGCCCCACTGGGATGGGTCGTGACATAAAAAACTACCGTATTTAGTAATATTTATAGTGATAAACTCCCCCTAACCCATTTTATTATCCAATAACATTTTTAGAAACTTTATATAGGAAGTGATTTTGTTTATTGATTCCAAAAAATTCATATTGATTCTAATGGTTTTGAACATCTAGTGGAATTTTAAGAAGTTAAGTTCATTATTCTTTATAAATATTTTAGGAAAGGGGAAACGAGTGGAATAGTTCTTCAAAATAGGTTGATTACTCAGCTTTTACTCATATTTTAATTTCTACTTACCATATTTTATTATTTCCTAATTCATTTTACTTTTTTATTTTTCTTTTTCTAGTGAAGCTTCATCAATTTTTTCTTTTTGGATATTACTGTCCAAATTTTTAGATTTTAGTTTTTATAAATATTCATTATAAGTTTTAGTTAAATAATTAATCTCATTATCTCTAAGATCAACCTTAATATTTCATTATGTATTCGAACCTGAACAATTAGTAACAAATTTTACATTTTCTCTTGGATCCATAACAGTTATAGTGGGAAGATTTATATTTTTATTAATCTAAGGTATCTTAATATTTAACTCATTTGGTTTAGAATTTTACTCATTTTATACTCCATATTTGTCCATTAAGAGTTAATTTTATTTATATTCATATCTTTTTTATGAGTCAATTTTAGCTATAAACCATGTTTCTTGTGAGTTAATTTATTAAAAATTTGGTTAAACATCCCCTCTAGATTCAATTTAGAATTTGAGGACTTGGCCTTATATTGATTACGAGAATGTGGTTAAGGATGTGATTGGAAATATGGGTAATTATATTGTTTAATAACTCCTTGATCACTCGAAGAAAATATGGGGATATTCCTAAAACCAAGATTGTAATTTTGATTTTTTGAGAATGGGGCACTACTATCTTAAAAAATAGAATTATAACATGAAAAGGTATTTGTTGAACCATGATATAAAGGTCTTCAAGAAACTCTAATGAATCCTTCCTGGGTTTTCTATTAAAAGAGGGTGACATGGAGAGGCACAATTTCTTTATCTCGTAATTCCTAGAACTAGGAGTTAACTATAGACAACAAGGGTTTTTAGACACTATATAAAGTTTTAAATCTCTACATTTATTTCTCTCTTCATTTTTATTTACAAGTTAAAGAGTATTTTTATTGATATTATAATTTTAACCTCTTTTGAAATCCATATTATTCATTAAAGATTTGTGTTTCCTTTTCAACGTATTTAAATGTTTATCAATTTTATTTATTAAGATTTATATTACAACTTTTGAAGTGGTCTTAGTGTGAATGTATTTATAGGAAAAATTATTTCAAAATCAACACCTAATAATGAAATTCGATCATAGTTTCATTGTTAATTTTTTTTAAACAAATTTGGTATTTTGTATCTTTAGTTTAGTTCTTTATTGAATGTTTTATATAATGTTCAAACATTCCTTCCTTAGAAATGACTCTAAAATTTGAAAATATAGGTCATTAAATAACATATAAAATTATTTATTTATTTTATTTACTTACTAATTTAGATAGTGGTGATCAAGGTCAAACCATAGGAAAGGATAATGTTTTGAAAAAAAATTGCAGCATAAAAAATTGTAGGTATGGATAATGAATGTAAGAAACTAATGAGAATAATAGAAATAAAAGCTAAGATATAAGTGAGTGAAAAAATAGTGATACATATATGTGAATGAAGAAATATTAAGGAGTTAGGGAACTAGATAGATTTGAATTGATTAAAAATATTTTCTATTCTTGATTGAAGATAATTACAATTATTCCAGTGTGATTAAGGATAAGTGTTTTTTCACCTAAATATTTTTTTGTGATTAGCACTATACAATGAACTCTCCCTAGAAATAAATTGTCGATTAAGACTCAATAAATAGAAAGTTCCTTATGGAAAAAAGAATCATAAAACTTTTTCAATTTTATATACTTTGATTGATGTTCAAAGGTAATGTTTCTACTTAATTCACCCATTTGAATGTATATTAGTGTATAAATGATACTCATAAGAATGAAAATTAGAACACTAAATGAAATATGACACTGAATATAATTGTGAAATCAAGAGATGAATAAATAAAATAATTTAACTCATTATGATTCGATTCCGTTAAATGACATAGATATTCATTCTAGTAGTAAAAAATATATATTCAATAAAATAATCTCGATACAATGATAAAAGAATAAAAAATGTAGTTAAAATAAAGCTTCTATATTGGAATTGGCCTCCTTAATCAAGCTCTAACTCCACTAACCACTTTTTGGAGTGTGCCTTATCCTATGGTAAAACTCCACTATTAATCAAATTACTCTCCCAAGGATGTTTCAATGATTGATAAACATCATTATTCTGGGGGAATGATCCTCCTCTTAAGTATCATTCAAATTCAACAGTCACAACCATATCATATACAAAATCTTATATCTTTTCCTAAATATCCTCCACCTGGAACATCTTCACTATTGATCTTATTTCACTAGCAACTCAATAAAAACTCTATATCTAAATGTGAAATTCCTATGTTAATTTTATTACAAATGAATAAAGACATGAAGTTTAATTTGGTTCACCCTTAAACCATTTCCATAAATTTTTAAAATCTTCCTTTAAATAATCCTTTCAAATTCGAGGACCCACATTGACTTTGATTGTTTTAGTTTGATAGTTTTAGGAATCCATATGTTAATTATTTTTATGGACTTTACATAGTCCTAGGACTACTCAAATTACCTTTATGTAGACCAGCATCACCCTTACATAGACCTGATACCATGTGATCACCTTGAAAAACCTGTTTCTTCATAGAATTACCCAAATATAATTTGAAACCACCTTTCCAGAGCTTTGACCTTCTACCTTGGTGAAAGTTCCCATAGTGACCTATGTTTAGACTAGCAGTACCCTTAATTGATTAGTGATCAAGAAGCCTTGAAAATCCAAGTTCATTGAGGAAATCCATCAAACAACCATAGTGTAATACACTACAATGGTGAATCCACAACATTTAGAATGATAAAGGTCCCTTAATATTATTTGAATCATCATCCTATAAAGAAACATAATCCAGTAATAAAAAATCATCCACATCTCATATTAGTTCTTTCTCCGCTTCAATATTCAAACATGAGTTTCTATCAACCCTAACAGGTCTCAACTTAGACATCATAAACTTTATACTTCTTATCAAGTTTATAGTGTCTCTATTAATCCATGATATTCAAGAACTGATTTGTCTAGTTTCATATTCAATGATCATTTATGTGATATAACTAGAATCTTTATCATCACCCAATGAATAAAAATCTCATCTTCACTTGAGTTTCCTTCAAATAGATAAATCCTCATCATTCACATCACCCACGAATAGATTAAATAAGGCTCAATTTATTTCTTTCACATGAATTTATAAAAAAATTATTTCCATGGGGAACTGCTTGTGGTTATGATTTCTGTTATCTTGGTCCGAGCTTGGAATCCCATGGTATGATGAAACTTGGCCCCGGTTCCTTTGATTCTTCATTTCCACTTGAGATAAATTTGAAAAAAATTTCCTTCATGTAACATCAAATTTAAAGTATTATTATTAATTTTTAGGCCTCAATACTCAATTATATTTCTATTTTTAAAATTTTATGACTAACTTCATAATTTTCTTCAGGTTATGGTTCCTTCAAAACAACTTCTCAATCTATATTACACTAGGTCCATCTTTCATGTGGTCAATTCTCGGTGCACTCACAGAAGGATGAACTCATGTTTAGTTGTCTCTAAGACAAGTTATAACACTCAAAAAATATTGTTGGTGCTCATGTGGTTACTCATACATTCCTTATATGGTTGGTTGAAGGTTGACATATCATATTGATCGATTCAATCTTGCAGTTACTGTCGACTTCACAGTAGGTGGACTCTTCACTTGTGGTTGGTCCAAGACTTTAACAAATTTACAACATGTGGTCAATTGGTTCCCCTAATGTGGTAGATTTTTATGGTAGCTTAAGGTTAACCAACTTTCCATGGTAGCACCACACAGTTATCAAAAAATGAGATAAAAAAATCCAAGTTTAAAAATTATTAATTAATAAATTCCATATTTCAGAACATGAATTAAAATAATTCCATCAATTAATGTCCAAAATAAAAAACATGGAACTTGTATGTATTAAATAAAAAACCAAAACTTATTAAAATTAACCATTATTAAATTATTTATAAAAAAACTAATTTTTACACAAAAATAATCAAAATTTTATTAAAATTGATGTGGAAAACATGAATCAATAAAGACTCTCATAATTGGATGTGAATAAAAATCCACACCACTACATTGTGATGGTGCATGTGATGTCGTGGTCAATAACCACACTTGGTTTTGACATGAATGTGATGAATGTGTGGTGATAAATCTTCCCCTAAATTATTTCATCAGTTATGATCTAAAGAGATTATTTGTTTATGGTTGATGTGCCACAATCATTAGTGTTCAATGAGTGATCACTAATGGGATGAAACAGACAGATTCCTTACAATGGAACCTAATCCATCACATATGGATGATACTTTTCATTTAATGAAGACAATAGAGGATGTCTATATAAGAGGATGTGTCTATATTCTATTTTTTAGTGTGGTTACTTTGATGATTTCATCCTAGCCAAGACTCTATTCAATTTGAACAGCTCGTCCACCATCCGTTGAAGCTAATAAAACCCCTTCAAGTGTTTGGAAGTATTCACGAAGTGTTCATGGATACATTTTTTGGTGTTTCATCCTCGGAGGGAAGAGGAATTTTTTGGCTAGTCCTCATGACCATCATCAAGAAATCTCTTTTGAAGAACCAAGATAGAATTTACTATTGTTTGAGCATTTTAGTTATGATAGTTCATGATATATTTTTTTGATTATTTTTTCACATTTGATTCCTTAGAGATTTATATTTTTTTATTTGCGTTCTCTTTCACTGCATAGGGTAATATAATGATCTAATGAAACCCATCAGGATAATCACATGATATGTGCAATATACTTTGATATGGTGGTGTATGTTCCACTGGGGTTTCATGGTTGAATTGAAATGGTTACATTGGTTATGTTTATGTAATGAAACTAAGTGGTATGGAATATGTTTTAAGGCCAAGGGAACTACCAATATGATATAATATGGATGAATCATTCCACTCCGACACCAGATGAAGCAAGTAAAGACTCACTCAGAGATCATAGAGCATGAGTAGAGTAGGCAGTGTGATGTATTTTTGGTATTATTTGTTTCTATTTTCATACATCAGTATAAATATATATATATTATCCTGGGAGACCATTAGTGGTGGCCTAATTCATTCATACTCACACCCTACATGGCCCCTCTAGGATGTGTACATAATTTATATCTAATGGAATAGGTAAATATAAGGGTTCATTTTCATTAGTATAGTGGATATGTGTTACAGCCCGACCCCAGTTACCTATAGTCGGTGCATTATTAATAACATTGGCATGATACAAGGAATCATTTCTCAAAAGACTGATTAGTTTAGTAGCTTTTTAAGTACTAGATATATTTATATGTTTTACATTACATCATAAAATAAAAACATCAACAAAATTTCCCCCCTTTTTAACACACTTATATCCTTATCCAATCCCTACAGATCAACCATAAAATAATTCTTCACAAATTGGGAAAAATAAAACATAGAAAGGGGTGGGCTCAGATGCTCAGTAAGGATAACAATATAGCAGAAAATTTCATAAATGAGCATAAACATTTAAGGCAATGTATAAGACTAAAACAAAAGTCTTTTAATCTTAAACTTAAAAATGATATGGAAAAATTAAAATAAAATAATTCCATTTACTTATTCACATGGATATTCTACTAGTCGAATAATCACATGCAATATCAATAGCCACATTCATAATGACGGAATGCATAATGCCAGACTTCATAACCACATAGTCAAGGCCTTGTGCCAAGACTATAAATAAGATTTTTTCAAGGCCTTGGACCAAGACACTAGTTTGTATAATGAGACGTACCGATGCATCGAGGACCTATAGTGGTCTCCACCTATCACTTACTAAGTCCAATGCATTCCTTATATGAAAAGGTTTAAACATAACATAAACATTTGTATTAAAACTAGAATACAAAATGTTAATACTTTATCCATAAAACATGAATGGTATAAGAATAATAAATCCATAGTCAAACATATCAGAAAACCTTCAATACAATATAGAAGATCTGTATCATAATAAATCAACTTCAAACAAACTTAAAGTCCATTAAAAGGATGTTGACATAGATGAAATCAAAACTTTTTTTAGAGAAATATCTCTTTCTATTTTTAAATCATTTAAAAGTCATATAATTATAAAAGAAAAAATTTATTTTGAAAATATTCCTATAAGATTGTAAGGGAATATTTGACGATGTTATAACGACATAAAATAACTGCACTCTCCGTATAAGTTAAAAAAACAATCTTACCATAATTTTGTCGAAAAGGTCATAAAGTACCTTGTTTGGAAAAAGACGAAAAATATTCCTTTCGAAACATATAAGGTCAAATAAGGCTATAAATTAATTTAACCCATTGTCTAGTAAATATTAAAAATGTTTTGAAATACATTTTTAAGAAAACACATATGGGGATGATAAAGAGGTCCAAGTAGATACTTACGTAAAAACAACCTCAGATAATAAAGAGATTGTGAAATTAACCATTACATTGTACTTTTCCTTGGTCGAGGGTACGTTAAACTCCAGTATAATAGTTAATTTTTTTTATTAAATTATACAAAAACTATATACATAAATATGATATCATATATGATCCTTTAATATTTCTTTGTTAATAATATTTTAGTAATATCATCGTTTCGGGTGTTAACTGATCCGTTTTACTTTATATGCTCGGTTACGTAAGCCATGTTTTTTATGGATAAGATGTATTTTATTCAAATATAGAATGATATTAAGTTATTAAACATTTTTTTAATCATAAAATGAAAATTATTCTTGAATGATTACATTGGGGAATGAATCTCATCGCATTCATGGAGACAGTAATCCGTACGTACGCCTGAGCGACAATATAATTATATTGATGATGAAATCGTATGTAATTGGATGGTATATCATATATACAGAATAAATAACATGTTATATTTATTATTTACATTAGTTATACTCATTATTATACCCATCCAAACAATGAAGTGTTTGAATAACAAACTACACCACAACGTGGAGACGGTAAGCCTTACGTACGCACGTATGGTGACTTTGTCATTCATATGATGGATAGAATAATGAATATGGTTGTAAAATTTTTATAATAACATCACAGTATATAGAAGATACTGGATTTATTATTTTAGAATGGAAACAACGAAGAAAGAGGAAGTGGAAGAAGAAAATAACTTGAAAGAGGTGATGAAATATTTACCTCTTCTTGGGGTTCTTTCTTTTGATTTGATCAAAAGGGCTCATTAGGGTGGGTTTATGACCAAAGGAAGGACTCTAGGATGAAGGGAGGAAAGTTGGGACGATATTTGGGCCGGGTTTGGCTGAGAAAAATGACTTTGAATGTGTGGAATTAAGATAAGTGGAAGTACAATTTTATAAGAGAGGTGATATTCACTTTAGGAAAAGCTTGAAATATTATTTTATAATAAAATCATTTTCGGTTTCTAATGGCTCAAAAATTATTTATTTAGAGGATAAAGTGGTTATAGGTCGAAAAAATCTCAAACAATCAGTTTTAGATAGGTTTTTGTCACCATATTAACCTTATCTTCTAGATTTAACTCTTAGTTAAATAGTTTGACATTTACCATGTCTCTTTGTATTTTTATATTATATGGCTAACAAACTTACTATAACAAGACAAGAGAACCCCAAGTGGTTCATTATTAATATATATAACCTTATCTAAGTCCTTTGGCCAAACCTTATATTTTTAGGAATCTTATATCAATTGATAATATAGTATTTCTTTTAAAAACCCAAATATGTCAATTTTGACACTATTTAGTATTTGGTTTTTGTGAAAATCATAACAACATGATTACTTCAAAATAAAAAATATTTAATAAACTATAACATGTCATATTAACCTATAAAATTCTTTTAACTCATCAAAATCTCAAACTACATTTATTTGGATATTTATAATATCAATTATTTTAATCTTTCATTAATGAGGTAATTACTTCATCATCATTGTGTCATAAATAAATTAAATTATTTAATGTATAAAAATTATAAATAAAATAAAATTATTTAGGAAATATATTTATATTTCTAATTAATATTTATAGTCTAATTTATCTTATATATAATCCTATATTAAAAATGGTTTAGTTATTAAACTTTGAATTTAACTCTTTTAACTCTTCTTTAAATAAAATAATAATAAATGTCCTAGTCTAATCCAAGTGGCCATAGAGGATCATATTTTATTCCTAAGGTTTTTTTTGAATTATAATTATCCAATAGAATTAGGACATATGTTTGGGTAATTATGATATCATTTTTACCCTTAATTACCCTGTTTTCTTTTAATCGTGGTAAATAAAAGTCAAACATTACTATTCACCAAAAATTATTTTCATCTTATTGAACCAAATTTTACTTACTAATATTAACCGTGTATCTTGAATTTTTTAAATTCAACTCACATAAGCAGTAAAATTAAGTTTTATGAAAATTTTCAAATTCTCCTAGGAGGTGGGTAAAAGATGGTAAAAAGTTTCATAAAATATTTATATATCTTAAATTATAATAAAATGACTCCAATGAATTAAATTAAACTTATTTAGGTATGATGTATCTATTTTTACATAAAATAAATTTACATAAAATAAATTTACATAAAATCAATAATTATTTAAATTAAAAGTTGGTTTTAACCAATAACGCAATGTTTTTCACTATTCAACAAAAATTGAAAGTTTTCAGAAAAATACAAAAAATTCACCCAAAGCTAATTTAGATATTAAGAATTTAATAATGAAGTCCATTTTGAAAAATAAAATTTATAAAATTTCAAAAAGTGGGTATTACTATTCATAATGACTAGTTTTATTAGTCGTGGTGTGTTCGAATCCCGAAGTTGCGTACAATGCAAGATATTGCATTATTCAAAGGAAAACGTACCGTGGAATCTTGGGGTGTTACGTTCTTCCCTCCTTAAAATAATTTCATCCTCTAAATTTCTATAATACTACCACACAAAAGGATTCAAGTGGATCTTCATCATAAGTTCCTCTGGTTACCACGTTGCCTCTTCCATCTTATGGTTTCTCCATAGAACTTTTACCAGACGATTCATCCGGTTTCTTAGCACTTGTTCTCTTGTATCAGAAATTTTGATAGGATCTTCACAATAAGACAGACTAGGTTCCAGTTCTATTTCCTCATAGGTGAGTACATGCATTGGGTCATGCATGTATTTTCTCAACACTGATACATGGAACACATAATGAACTTTGGAGAGACTTAGAGGCATTTCCAAATAATAAGCTACAAATCCAATTCGTTCTAGAATTTCAAAAGTTCTGATGTACCTGGGACTCAATTTTCCGTTCTTACCGAAACATATAACACCCTTCCATGAAGATACCTTCAATAAAACATGATCTCCTACCTGAAATTCCAAATCCTTCCTTCGGTTATCGGCATAGCTCTTTTGCCTACTTTGAGCTACTTTGATATGGGGTTGGATAACCTTCACCTTTTCCATCGTTTCCTCAACAAGTTCGGGAACTACAATTTTTCTTTCACCAACATCATCCCAACAAGTTGGTGTGCGACATCTCCTTCCATATAAGGCTTCATATGGTGCCATCTGAATACTTGAATGGAATCTATTATTACAAGAAAATTCTACCATAGGTAAATATTGATCCCATATACCATGAAATTCAAGTGAGCAAGATCTCAACATGTCATCTAAGGTTTGAATAGTTCGTTCTAATTGTCCATCGGTTTGAGGGTGGTAGACAGTGCTCAAACAAAGTTCAGTATCTAGGGCCTTCTGAAGACTTTTCCAAAATCATGATGTAAAATGAGGATCACAATTAGAAACAATTGATAGGGGTACTCCATGAAGTCTTACAAATTCATTAATATATAGTCTTCCCATATGTTCAAGTGTAAAATCTTCTCTTATAGAATGAAAATTTACTAACTTGGTAAGATGATCAACAATGACCCATATTTCATCATTCCTTCTAGGAGTCTTTGGTATCCCCATGAAAATGTCCATCGTAATATTATCCCATTTTCACTCAGGTATGGGAAGAGGTTGCATGAATCCTCTAGGTTGTTTCCTTCCAGCTTTCACTTGTTGACAAACCATACATTTTGACACAAAATCAGCAATCTCCCTCTTCATGTTGTCTCGCCAAAAATGTTCCTTCAAATATCTATACATCTTGGTGCTCCTAGGGTGTATAGAGAAATTGGAGCTATGAGTATTATCCGACAATTCCCTTTTTAGATCATGTATGTTAGGAACACAAAGTCTCTTCCCAAATTTCAAAATTCAATCTTCATATAAGAAGTCACTCAATCTCCCATCATTCACATCTTTAATCTTCTTTTGAAACTCCTCATCATTAGTCTGAGAACTCTTTATCCTTTCTAGTAAAGATGGTTTTGCAACCATTTGAAAAAGTATTTATGTTTCACGTTCCATGGTTATTCCCATATCCATCATTACTAGATCCATAAAAATAGAATCATTTTCAACTCTCGTCTTGTTAAAAAATCTATAATCCTTTCTGCTCAACACATCTACCACATTATTTTCCTTCCCCAGGTGGTAGTGTATAGTGCAATAATAATCCTTGAGTAGTTAAATACATCACCTTTGCCTCATGTTGAGTTATTTTTTTTTGAGAAAATATACTTCAAACTCTTGTGATCAGTATAAATCTAACATTTTTCACCATAGAGACAGTGTCTCCACATTTTTCGAGAAAATATTACCGCTGCTAACTCCAAATCATGAGTAGTATAGTTTTGCTCATGAATTTTTAGCTGTTGTGATGAATAATAAATAACTCTATCATTATTCATAATGACACAACCAATTACTTTCTTTGAAGAATCACTATAAATAACAAACCCATCATTCCCTGATGGTAGATTCAAGATATGAGCATTAACCAATCTTCTCTTAAGTTATTTAAAACATTATTCACACTCTTTTGTCCAAAAAAATTTAACCCCTTTTCAAGTGAGCTTGGTTAATGGGTTAGCCAACTAGGAAATTTTTTGGATGAATCAATGATAATAACATGCTAAAACAATAAAACAACATACCTAAGTTATACTCATCGGTGTTGGCCATTTTGGGATTGCCTTGGTCTTTAATGGATCAACATAGATTCCATCATTAGAGAAAATATGGCCAAGAAAAGAAATCTCCTGAAGCCAGAATTCACACTTGCTGAAATTCCCATATAGTTCATTTCTTCTAAGAGTCTTTAGAATACTATGCAAGTGATTTTCATGATATTTGTATATTTTAGAGTATAATAAGATATCATTAATAAATACCACTACAAATTCATCAAGATATTCCTTGAAAACTCTATTCATTAGATCCATGAAGACATAGGGTGCATTAGTCAATCCAAAAGGCATTACTGTAAACTCGTAATGCCCGTACCTGGTTCAAAATGATTTTTTCGGAATGTATTCATTCTTCATAGACAACTGATGATATCCAGATCGAAGGTCAATATTTGAAAAATATTGAGCTCCTTGAAGTTGGTCTAATAAATCATTAATGCGAGTTAGGGGATACTTTTTCTTTATTGTTATAGCATTGATCTCCCTGTATTCAATGCAAAAACTCATAGATCCATCTTTCTTGTTAACAAAAAAAACATGGGATCCCCATAGATAAACACTAGGGCGAATAAATCCCTTGTTACTCAATTCCTCTAGTTGTTTCTTTAGTTCCACTAATTCAATAGTGTCCATTATATAAGGGGTCTTAGATATGGGCCTTGAACTAGGAATTAAATCAATAGAAAACTCAATTGCTGGTTCCAGAGGATGTCCAGGTAAATCCTCTAGGAACACGTCAACATATTCTTGAACAATAGGTACGTCCTCTATTTGAACATTCTTTTCCTCACCCATAGTTATTTCATTCTCTTCCTCCCTAATAATTAAATTTAGTAGAGCTTCTGGGGGTGGATCTATATAAGAATCAGGTGGTGGTGTTTCTGATTTAAATATAAGGTACTAATTATCATCATCAAAAATTGTAACCACCTTCTTGATAAAATAAATTTTCGCATCATGGTCTGAAATCCAATCCATTCTGAGAATTATATCAAATTCAATCATGGGTATGACGATGATATTAGAAGATAAAGAACATTTATATAAGAAACCGACCTTATTACATAAATAATCTTGAATTTATTAAAAAAACCACTTCATTTTACATTGAGGATATTTTTTAGTTTAGAGCTTTAAAGAATTGGGACATAAATACATTCATAACATTACACATTGTTACAGAGTGGATACCATGAAAACAGTTTCCATTTTTTTCAAAATTGAAAACATTAAAACCTAAACACGATTCCTTGAAAATTATTTAACTTTTAACATGGCTTCTTTCTTTGACTTAAATATCCATTATCCTGTGAAAATCATTTAAAAACTAGGTATGAGAAAAAAAACTCAGTAAGGGATATGAAAAGAAGGAAAGAATACATTAGTCCATGAATACTCGTAACGTATGAAAACATTTCCAAAAGACATTCATGTCGCCCTTATATAATTAATTTGTGTAACAAAATATCCACACAAAACATGAGAACATATATATAATCACAAAGGTATCTTGGGGCATTAATTACATAATCTTGTAACCATTCTTGGCTACCTTATAATTTGTAACCCTCACGGCTACCTTACTTTGTGTAACCATCACAGTTACACTTGGAGTAACCATAGGGCCGACCTCCAACTTACTCATAACCAATGCATTGAAGATAAATATAGGTCCCACCATTTATCATAAATAATTCCCAAGAACCAAAACATAATCATACTACATGAATAATTCTATAAAAATATTACTTTGGAATTTCGTACAACTGAATTTAAAAAGAGGATTTTTAAATAAAAGCCCCTTATGAAAATCATACAGTTGAAGAGAGACTTAATAGAGTGGATAGATTATGTATATATACTGTAAGTAAACATAATAAAACATAATATAAATAGAACCAATCACACAAACAATTTAAATAGAACATAAATGATGAAGTAGAAGGTTAACCCAAAGAATGGAAATCGGGTTAAGACTTCCCTTACATCGGGCTTGTCTTACTTCAAACTTGTTTAAAGTTTCTATATATTGGTTAAAAGAGTGTTATTAGTATTTTAAAGAAACATTTTCATGTTTATAACTTCTTATATGGTCATTTAATAACCTCATTTCACCCCTTAATTGCTAGTGTTTTTCTCCTTGCATTGTTTTGGGTGAGTTCTTTTATAATTTCCATGATCGGTTCATGATGAATCATTCTTGTCGATTGGAAGTGAAACTTCATAATTGGAATGGATTAGTATTTACATATATACAGTAACATAAATTATACCATTGATCATTTTGATGTTTAATATGAGTATGGTTCATAATTTAAAACATTCATGATGTTCGTTTAGATCATTTTAGTGGTTCTTTGATAATAACAACCTCATTTTGTCTTATAAATTAGAACCCTGAGTACAAAAGAATTACAAAACCAAAGGAGAGTTATGAAACATATATTACAACCTGGTTCAACCATATAAATGGTTTCATGACCAGACTTGAAATAATTAATGGAAATTGAAATCACATCGTCCACGATGTCGGTAATTCTACACATCACGAACAATGTTTTTATTCCTTAAATAAGTGGGAGAGGAGAAGAATAATGATGAGGAATTTTCCATAAACATGAGAAAATCCAGAATATACATGATTCTGGGGATTTCAGGCCTCTTGGATAAGAGGGGGTTAGGAAATAAGAAAAGAAATCATGAAATAAAAGAAAAACTTTAGAAATTTCTCACGAAAATTCGGCAGCCTAACGGCGTCTCTTAAAATTTCATAAAAACAAGATTGATGAAAGGAATGGAATATATCATCATTAATACATAATATGGACATTAAGGGGGAATATTTAATGAAATATAACAACACAATCCAAAGGTAGTGGAAGAGAATAACATAAAATGAAAGAAAAGAAAGAAAATAAAAGAGGTTGTCTACCTCTTGATCTATTCTCCTCGAGATCCTTCTTAAGGGCTTTGGTTTTGGTCTTTTGGTGAGACCAGCATATCTAGTACATGGGGAAGAGCCTTGGGAGGAGTATTGGGCAAAACTTAGGTATGGATCAAGGCTTGAGAGGTGTGGGAGGAAGAGGGGAGTGAGGGTGGTATATATAGTGGAGGAGGGGAGGTATTTTATATTATTTTAATTATTATTATAATATTTTTATGAAGACTATGATTAATCTCAATTAAAGTGACCCTAAATAGTAATAATATCATGTGAGTTCGAACCAAGTGGCATTACATCACTTATGATGTCATAAATAGTGTATTTTACTGATAATTTTATTATACGGTATTTTATCGTATTTCACTATTCATCGAAAAATCTTGAATTTCAAAAAATTCCAAAAAATTCACCCTTACCATTTATCGATGTGTAAAATTCAAAAATGAAGTCCATTTTTTGAAAATTATTTTTTAAATATTTTAAATTAAATTTTTAAATAAAATCATACTTAATTCAAAAATGAATTATTTAAAAACTATAACTGCTTTTATATCACATTGAAAAATTAATCAATATGTTATTAACTTAAATCCATAAGAAAATAAAATAATAATACAATTTACTATTCATTAGGGTCATATTACTATTCATAAGGGTATGTTACTATTTACCAAAAAAAGTTGGTTCTAATAGACTCCAAATAAAATACTGAACACAATTGTAGATGACAATTTCTTAAAATTCGAAACATAGAAGTGGAAAAGTTATGTTTTAAAGGCTAGTTATAAATATCTACTTAAAACAAAGTTCCATGCATTTCTATTTATTTTTAGAAAAACATAGGGTGTTACATTATCCCCACCTTCTGGAAATTATTTGCTTGTAATTTTATTTACATATTAAACAAATGAGGGTACTTTTCCCTCATAGTATTTTCAGACTCCCATGTTGCTTCTTCAACCATGTGGTTTCTCCACAAAACCTTTACCTGGTGGATTACCTTATTCCGCAATACTTGTTCCCTTCGATCAAGAATCTGAACTGGTTTCTCTTCATAAGAAGGTTTCTCTTCCAGTTGAACTGATTCTGGGCTCAAGACATGTGATGAATCTGGCACATACTTTCTCAACATAGAAACATGAAAAACATTGTGTACTTAAGACAAACTCGGAGGAAAAGCAACTCGGTATGCAACTGTTCCAACTTTATCCAAGATTTCAAAATGACCGATGAAACATGGACTTAACTTCCATTTCTTACCGAAACACATCAAACTTTTCCAAGGATAGATTTTAAGGTAAACAAGGTCACCTACCTTGAGAGAGAAGTCTTTCCTTCAGTTATCTGCATAAATTTTCTGCCTGCTATGAGCTGTCCTCATGTGCTGTTGGATCATCTTCACTTTCTCAGCCACTTCATCCACTAATTTTGGCCCCATCAACTTTCTTTCTCTGACTTCATCCCAAAACGCTGGAGTCTGAAACCACTTCCCATAAAAAGCGTCAAAAGGTGCCATCTTTATACTGGAATGAAGACTGTTATTATAAGAAAACTCAACTAAAGAAAGATACTGATCCCAACTTCCCCGGTAGTCCATTGAACAAGCTCGAAGCATATCCTCCAATGTCTGAATCGTTCGTTCTAACTGCCCATCTGATTGAGGATGAAAAGTTGTACTGAAATTTAGCTATGTTCCCGATGACTTCTAAAGCCCCTTCCAAAAGTTAGAAGTGAACTTGGGATCTCAGTATGATACAATGGAAAGAGGAACTCCATGTAACCTGACAATCTCCTTGAGGTACAATCAAGAAAGCTGATCCGAAGTCATTGTATCTTGAATATATAGAAAATGTGCAGATTTTGTCAGCCGATAAATAATAACCCAAATCGCATTATTACCTCGAGAAGTCTTTGGTAGTCCCACCACAAAGTCCATGGATACCTTCTCCCATTTCCACTCTGGCACTGGAAACGGTTGAAGCATCCCCTTTGGTAACTACCGATCTACTTTAACCTATTGATGTAACACCCCAAGATTTCATAGTGTGTTATTTCTTCAAAATAATTCAATAACTTGCACTACACGCAACACCGAGTTCAATCACACCATGACTTACAAAAAAAAAGCATTAAAAGAGGTCATGAATAGCATTAACTACATTTTTCACTTTATATAATCCTTATAATTTTAGAATCCATATTATGAGTTTCTTAGTCATAATGAAAGAACAGATTCATTTTCAGTATTGCACTTTTATCAACATTTAATAGTGAAACCTTTTTAAATACAATATTTAAAACTTTTTGACTAAATGGGGACATCAAAAAAAAAATTAAAATATCCCAAGCTTACACGGTACGCTTTCCTTTGAATAAAACAGTAGCGTGTGTTGTACGCAACTTCGAGTTTTAACACACACCATAACTAATCAAACTAGCCGTTATGAATAGTAATACCTACTTTTTGAAATTATATATATTTTATATTTGAAAATGGACTTCATTTTTGGATTCTGAATATCAAAATTAGCCTAGGGTGAAATTTTGGTACATTTCAGATAACTTTCATATTTTGATGAATAGTGAAAATTACTAAATTTTAATTAAAAACAACTTTTTTAATCAAAATAATAAATTATGAATTTGAGTGGTTTTAAAGTATATTTAGAATATATTTTTACCATTCAATTTAATGTTTATCATTGGACATAATTTTACAATTAAACCGAACATAAACAAGTGTCAATCTTTTGATAGTTATTATCTCTTAAAAACACGTTTTTTGTTTTGACAGCGGGAATTAATTTTAAATTAATTTCTGCCACTTCTGTGTTTTGAATTTAGAAAAATGGATTCCATATTTGGAATCAGGATGTTCAAATTGTGTAAATAGGTAACTTTTATTTTTAGACATTTTGAATAATTACTGCGGTAAATATTTTATTTACCATGGTTAAAGGGTAAATCCGGTAAATAAGGGTTAAAAAATAATATTATAATAATACAAAATTACCCTAAAACGTGTCCTAACCTTATTGGTGGACACATACCCGACCATGGGCATCCTTGGGTCAATTTGGGGACCCCTTGGAGCCACTTGTATGTGGTAGGGACACATTATATTAATAAAGTTAAAATAAAAATAAAAATGGCATAAGCTTACATCTTTTAGAAGAACAATTTTTACATAGGGTTATACATGTTGGATTTTCGATTATAAATATTCATTAGAAAGATAAAAAGATTGCCTACATAATGATGTTTTATTTATAATTTTTAGACATTAAATAATTTATTTTATTTATGACACAATGATGATGAAGTAATTACTAAAATAGTAAAAAATTAACATAATTGATATTATAAATACCCAAATAAATATAATATGAAACTTTTAATGAATTACACTAATTTTCTAGGATAATATGATATATTAGGATTGATTTAATTGACTTTGTTATAAGTAATCAATCTGTTATGAGTTTCACAAAAATCAACTATTGAATGGTGTCAAAATTGACATAAAAGAGTTCTTAAAACAAATATTATATTATTAATTGATATTAAATTCCTAAAAATCTAAGGTTCGGCCAAGAGACTTATATTATGATAGGTTAATCATTAATGGACCACTTGGGGGTCTCTTGGATGTATATAGTAAGTTTATTAACCATATTATATAAAAATACAAAGAGACATTGTAAAAGTGAAACTAATTAACTTAGAGTTAATACTTAAAGATAAGGTTAATATAAGTACCCAAACCTGTCTAAATTCTATTGGATGAGTTGTTTTAGACCTATCCCCACCTCATCCTTTGAATAGTCAGCTTTGGAGCCTTTGGAAACCGAATATGAATTTATTATAAATTAATATTTCTAGCTTTTACAAAAGTGCCCCTCACCCCTCTTATAAAAGGGCACTCCTCCTTCTCTTTTCCTCACACCTCTCAAGCCACTTGGCTCGTCCAAACTCTGCCCAACTAAGCTCCCCAAATCCCTCTACTCCTCCTTGAAGCTTCCCCTTAGGCAGAAAGCATTTCAAGAAGTCCTTTGGTTCCAACCAAAGTGAGTTACCTAAATTAAAGGTAACGATTTCTCTTAAATTATTTTCATTTATTTTGCTTCTTCAACCCCCAAACTCTTTTTATTTCCTTTCTTTTGTAACAACACCAGTATCCTCAATATACTAGGATGTTGTTATAAGAAGGATTCAAACTACACATACACACAACTCCATATAATGGATGATGAACATAATGTTTCTGTGGATGGAAAACTAACGCCTCACGAAACGATGATTGTTCAAATACATCTTACCGCCTCTCATGGTGGCCATTATGATGGAACTGTAATTAAATATGATATTAATGATATATATTTTATATATAATCTTCTGTAATTCCATTTTATTTCATACCATTATTCGTTTCATGTTGTATATACATACGATAATTTCATTTGAGGAAGTGCGGACTACCGCCCCCTTAAAATGATATGACTCGTTCATACCACACATGGAGCGTATAAAGGATGGTGTTAATGAACTTAAGTAACATATATAAAATATTATACTGGAATAGTAATATACCTATGTATCATTTGGATTAGATTCTTTTAAAATAAAAATTAAATGGAAGTAGCGTTCGTGCGCACGTACGGACTACCGTCTCCACGAACGCGATAAGATTCATTCTCCATCATATCCATTCAAGTCTTATTCTCATTTTGGGGTTAAAAATAATGTTAATATCATTCTGATTATGAATAAGATATAATCTATCCATTACAAACATGTCTTACGTAACCAAACATTTAAGAAGAACGAATCGATTATCACCCGAAACGACGATAATACTAAGATATTATTAATAAAGCAATGTTAAAAGATCATATATGATATCATATTAATGTATATGATTCTTGTATAATTTAATAACAATTATTTCACCATTATACAGGAGGTTAACCTACCCCAACCAAGGAAAAGTACAAGGTAAGGGTTTATTTCACAATCTCTTCATTATCCGAGGTTGTTTATACGTAATAATCTACTGGGATATCTTTATCATCCACATCCATGTTTCTTAAAAATGTATTTCAAAACATTTTTACTATTTACAAGGATATGGGTTAAATTCATTTATACACTTGTTTGACTTTTTATAAGAGGTTTATAAAGGAATCTTTCCGTCGTTTTCAAAACAAGGTCCTTTTTAACCTTTTCGACAGAATTGAGGTAAGAATGTTTTTTTTAACTTATACGGCCGGTGCGGTTATTTTACACCGTTATAAAATCTTCAAAGCTTTCCTTACAAGCTTATAATAATATTTTCAAAGAAAATGTTTTATTTTATATGGATCTTAAATGATTTCAAATTAAAAGGAGATATTTCTTTAAAAAGAATATTGATTTCATCTATGTCAACATCCTTTAATGGATTTTACGCTTATTTGAAGTTGATTTATTATAATATAAAACTTCTATATTGTATTGAAGGTTTTGTGATATGTTTGACTGTGGATGTGCTATTTTATACCATTCATAGTTTATGGTGAAACTATTGACATTTCGTATGCTAGTTTTAATCCGAATGTTTATGTTATATTTCAAACTTTTCTTCAGATGAATGTGCTAAACAAGTATGTTCCGGGTTGGGGACCGGTAAAAGTAAGCCCTCCAGGTTGGGGACTGGTTAAAGTAAGCCCTCCAGGTTGGGGACTGGTTAAAGTAAGCCCTCCAGGTTAGGGACTGGTAAAAGTAAGCCCTCCGGTTTGGTCTCCGGTTATTAGAGGTACTCCGGGTTGGTGTCCGGTTATTAGAGGCACTCCGGGTTGGTGTCCGGTTATTAGAGGCACTCCGGGTTGGGTTTCGGTTAGAAGTAACCCCTAGGTCTTGGGATGAGGCCTAGACAATGAAATTAACGTTTGACATTATGCATTCCAACATTATGAAAGTGGTTATTGATATTGCATGTGATTATTCGATTAGTAGAATATCCATGTGAATAAGTAAATGGCATTATTTCATTTTACTTTTTCCATACTATGATGATGTTCAATTTTAAAAGGCTTTTGTCTTAGTAATTCATTGCCTTAAATGTTTATGCTTATTTTGAATGTTCCGCCATATTGTTATCCTTACTGGGCATTTGAGCTCACCCCTTTTCTATGTTTTATTTTTCCCAGGTAGTGAAGAAGTAAATTATGAATGACTTGCAGGGATATTATGAGGGGTTAATAGTGTGGATATAAAGACTTTGTTGTTGTAGTAGTTTTTCACTTTGAAATGTAATGTAAAACTTTATGATTATATCTAGTGTTTCCCAGGCTACTAAACCAATCGGTCTTTTGAGATTTGATCTTTCTTGTGATCATGCCAATGTTACGAAGTAATGCACCGACTCTGGGTAACTGGGGTCGGGGCGTTACAGTTGGTATCAGAGGAAGTTTAGTACAAACCTTGGAAGCTAGATTTAGATAAACTCTGATTAGAGCACGTATACCTAAGATGAACTTTGAGGATTAGTATAGAAGAACTTCCTAGAATTTTGGTATTGTAGAGATTTTGTGAGTTTTCTGAGCAATACATCCCTGTCTGGATACGAGCAGGTAGAGGCGGCTCTGGCACAGATGTACCTAGGGGTAAAACCCGAAAACACCGCTTTGAGCTAGACTCGAACGGGAACTGGTGCACGACAACGGGCCTTGCTGCACTCTTGGTTACGACACTCCCGGGGGATATGCTTAGGATAACTCTCATTTTCTTTACAAATCATTATGAAGGGTTTATGAGTATATACTTCCTCAAAGAAAACATTTTTATGATTATGGATTATATCCATAAATAGTTCAATTTATGTTAAGTGTTTTATAAGTATGGGATTATGTGTTTTGATTCATAAACTGATCTAGTTTATGCCATGGTATAGAAATGGCGCCCAGTAGAAGGAATGAGAACTCCAGAAATACACATGATTCAAAGAGAAGGAAGGATCATATCTTTCATGGTCTTAAGCTAGAATTGATAAGAGAAATAGTCTCCCATGTATTATCATCATATGAAGAAATAATATCATGTGTTGATAAGATAAGTAAATATTTTGCTGAGTCCTATGGATTTGAAGGGAAGCAAGAGAAGAAAAGGATGGAAGAGAGAAATATGGATAAAGGGAAGAGGGAAAAGAAGAATTTTCCCATATGTGGTAACTATGGAAAGAAACACCCTGGAACTTTCCTGAAAGGAATGGGAGTTTGTTATAAGTGTAGGGCACAAAGTACGTGACTGCAAGGGTAAGAAAATGGTTTCAAATGTACAATTCTTCATTTGCAAGGAGTTTGGACACTATGCGAACCTATGTCCCAGTCATCAGAATATGTCCAAATGATGCTATTGGATAATAATCAAGTTATGATACTACCACAGATGAAGATGAATGATTAGAGTTCTTATGTTGATTATGTCAATAGAGTGTTGTATCAACAATGTACTTGTTATAATAATTATGGAGTATATAAGGATTGTACTGCAGTACTATTTCATTAAGGACTTGAGATTGTGTGGAACAAAGAAATGTGACTCAATAGAAGGTTAAATTTTTGGAAAATATATGGTTGAGAGAAAGATAAACCATAATATGGTTCTGATACTGAGGTAGTGATTTTAGAATAATACATGATTGATTTGGATAAATTATATTGGATATTCTTGACAACCTTGAAGCTGATTAATGATTTGTATATTCCATCATTATTGGGGTTTAAAACATTTTTGGATTGATGAAGTATATCCAGCATTCTATATGGAATAAGGGAGCATGAATGTAACCAATAAGTATTATGATAATTTAGGATGTTTCAGTGTTTTAAAAGAATACATGATGAAGGTATTCATATGCTATTACGGGGTAAAAAGGATCTACATTAAGTTTACCTTCCTTATAAATATTGGACAGTGAGTTTGGATAGAAGTATTTTGGATAAATTCTAGTTTGAGATTAATTTTTGATTACCATAAAAGGACAACCCAGAGGTCGGGCGGCAACCCGTCGCGACTGGCAAGGCCGCAAGACTTGAACCCGCAACCGAAGGGCGACAAGGGTGTATCACCTACCACTATCCCACGAGATGTCCTGTATTAAATAAAGCAGTTTTTTAAAAAGATCTGGTAGATGAATTATAAATTCGTTTATTTTGGAACCCTCTATGAGTAGTATAAATAGAATTTTTTTTACGAGTGAATGATGAGTTTTTGGTAGAAATTTATTAATGGATAAAACTCTAATTATAAAGTAAGTATGTCTCCTTATGATCTTAGCCAATCTCATAAATAAATTCCTCAACATTAATAAAAGGAACATAGAACAAAAATGTTGTCCTAGATGGTACCTTAAATCATCACTAATTTATGGCTTTGGGATTGTTGACCTTTCCATAGCCATGTTCTCTACCACTCTCCATCAGATAATTGATGGTTAAATTTCTCCTCCATATCCATATTTTCCTACATGGAACCCTAGTATGTGTTATTTTCGGTAATCTTCATACTTTCCACTCTTTATTTTAAATAGAGGCATCATTAATTCATTTTTCGATGTGGGATTTCAACTAAGATATTTGAAACGTCAAAAATGTGTTATCCCAATACCCTATGTTTTGTTGAACCGATGGTATTTCAAATCATCATAGATTGATGAGTTTAAGGACCTAAATTTTATACTTGTTTGTGATTGATGACCTCAATCACTACCTATAAATATTTACGTTTTTCCTCCAATTATATGTCTCTAATTGCCACCAATGTTCTCCTAATCGAGATCATAATTTGGTGGTGACCCTTTCATTTCTCTTTTCCTCATATTAAGACTAAATTTTAGTAACCCAATTTCTGATGTGGGTTTTCCCACAAATATATTTTCTATTTTCAACCTTTTATTTTCGAAGAACAATTTCAAATTGCGAGGACGCAATTTATTGAAGGAGGGGAGAATGTAACACCCCAAGATTTCATAGTGTGTTATTTCTTCAAAATAATTCAATAACTTGCACTACACGCAACACCGAGTTCAATCACACCATGACTTACAAAAAAAAAGCATTAAAAGAGGTCATGAATAGCATTAACTACATTTTTCACTTTATATAATCCTTATAATTTTAGAATCCATATTATGAGTTTCTTAGTCATGATGAAAGAACAGATTCATTTTCAGTATTGCACTTTTATCAACATTTAATAGTGAAACCTTTTTAAATACAATATATCAAACTTTTTGACTAAATGGGGACATCAAAAAAAAAAATTAAAATATCCCAAGCTTACACGGTACGCTTTCCTTTGAATAAAACAGTAGCGTGTGTTGTACGCAACTTCGAGTTTTAACACACACCATAACTAATCAAACTAGCCGTTATGAATAGTAATACCTACTTTTTGAAATTATATATATTTTATATTTGAAAATGGACTTCATTTTTGGATTCTGAATATCAAAATTAGCCTAGGGTGAAATTTTGGTACATTTTGGATAACTTTCATATTTTGATGAATAGTGAAAATTACTAAATTTTAATTAAAAACAACTTTTTTAATCAAAATAATAAATTATGAATTTGAGTGGTTTTAAAGTATATTTAGAATATATTTTCACCATTCAATTTAATGTTTATCATTGGACATAATTTTACAATTAAACCGAACATAAACAAGTGTCAATCTTTTGATAGTTATTATCTCTTAAAAACACGCTTTTTGTTTTGACAACGGGAATTAATTTTAAATTAATTTCTGCAACTTCTGTGTTTTGAATTTAGAAAAATGGATTCCATATTTGGAATCAGGATGTTCAAATTGTGTAAATAGGTAACTTTTATTTTTAGACATTTTGAATAATTACTGCGGTAAATATTTTATTTACCATGGTTAAAGGGTAAATCCGGTAAATAAGGGTTAAAAAATAATATTATAATAATACAAAATTACCCTAAAACATGTCCTAACCTTATTGGTGGACACATACCCGACCATGGGCATCCTTGGGTCAATTTGGGGACCCCTTGGAGCCACTTGTATGTGGTAGGGACACATTATATTAATAAAGTTAAAATAAAAATAAAAATGGCATAAGCTTACATCTTTTAGAAGAACAATTTTTAAATAGGGTTATACATGTTGGATTTTCGATTATAAATATTCATTAGAAAGCTAAAAAGATTTCATACATAATGATGTTTTATTTATAATTTTTAGACATTAAATAATTTATTTTATTTATGACACAATGATGATGCAGTAATTACTAAAATAGTAAAAAATTAACATAATTGATATTATAAATACCCAAATAAATATAATATGAAACTTTTAATGAATTAAACTAATTTTCTAGGATAATATGATATATTAGGATTGATTTAATTGACTTTGTTAGAAGTAATCAATCTGTTATGAGTTTCACAAAAATCAACTATTGAATGGTGTCAAAATTGACATAAAAGAGTTCTTAAAACAAATATTATATTATTAATTGATATTAAATTCCTAAAAATCTAAGGTTCGGCCAAGAGACTTATATTATGATAGGTTAATCATTAATGGACCACTTGGGGGTATCTTGGATGTATATAGTAAGTTTATTAACCATATTATATAAAAATACAAAGAGACATTGTAAAAGTGAAACTAATTAACTTAGAGTTAATACTTAAAGATAAGGTTAATATAAGTACCCAAACCTGTCTAAATTCTATTGGATGAGTTGTTTTCGACCTATCCCCACCTCATCCTTTGAATAGTCAACTTTGGAGCCTTTGGAAACCGAATATGAATTTATTATAAATTAATATTTCTAGCTTTTCCAAAAGTGCCCCTCACCCCTCTTATAAAAGGGCACTCCTCCTTCTCTTTTCCTCACACCTCTCAAGCCACTTGGCTCGTCCAAACTCTGCCCAACTAAGCTCCCCAAATCCCTCTACTCCTCCTTGAAGCTTCCCCTTAGGCAGAAAGCATTTCAAGAAGTCCTTTGGTTCCAACCAAAGTGAGTTACCTAAATTAAAGGTAACGATTTCTCTTAAATTATTTTCATTTATTTTGCTTCTTCAACCCCCAAACTCTTTTTATTTCCTTTATTTTGTAACAACACCAGTATCCTCAATATACTAGGATGTTGTTATAATAAGGATTCAAACTACACATACACACAACTCCATATAATGGATGATGAACATAATGTTTCTGTGGATGGAAAACTAACGCCTCACGAAACGATGATTGTTCAAATACATCTTACCGCCTCTCATGGTGGCCATTATGATGGAACTGTAATTAAATATGATATTAATGATATATATTTTATATATAATCTTCTGTAATTCCATTTTATTTCATACCATTATTCGTTTCATGTTGTATATACATACGATAATTTCATTTGAGGAAGTGCGGACTACCGCCCCCTTAAAATGATATGACTCGTTCATACCACACATGGAACGTATAAAGGATGGTGTTAATGAACTTAAGTAACATATATAAAATATTATACTGGAATAGTAATATACCTATGTATCATTTGGATTAGATTCTTTTAAAATAAAAATTAAATGGAAGTAGCGTTCGTGCGCACGTACGGACTACCGTCTCCACGAACGCGATAAGATTCATTCTCCATCATATCCATTCAAGTCTTATTCTCATTTTGGGGTTAAAAATAATGTTAATATCATTCTGATTATGAATAAGATATAATCTATCCATTACAAACATGTCTTACGTAACCAAACATTTAAGAAGAACGAATCGATTATCACCCGAAACGACGATAATACTAAGATATTATTAATAAAGCAATGTTAAAAGATCATATATGATATCATATTAATGTATATGATTCTTGTATAATTTAATAACAATTATTTCACCATTATACAGGAGGTTAACCTACCCCAACCAAGGAAAAGTACAAGGTAAGGGTTTATTTCACAATCTCTTCATTATCCGAGGTTGTTTATACGTAATAATCTACTGGGATATCTTTATCATCCACATCCATGTTTCTTAAAAATGTATTTCAAAACATTTTTACTATTTACAAGGATATGGGTTAAATTCATTTATACACTTGTTTGACTTTTTATAAGAGGTTTATAAAGGAATCTTTCCGTCGTTTTCAAAACAAGGTCCTTTTTAACCTTTTCGACAGAATTGAGGTAAGAATGTTTTTTTTAACTTATACGGCCGGTGCGGTTATTTTACACCGTTATAAAATCTTCAAAGCTTTCCTTACAAGCTTATAAGAATATTTTCAAAGAAAATGTTTTATTTTATATGGATCTTAAATGATTTCAAATTAAAAGGAGATATTTCTTTAAAAAGAATATTGATTTCATCTATGTCAACATCCTTTAATGGATTTTACGCTTATTTGAAGTTGATTTATTATAATACAAAACTTCTATATTGTATTGAAGGTTTTGTGATATGTTTGACTGTGGATGTGCTATTTTATACCATTCATAGTTTATGGTGAAACTATTGACATTTCGTATGCTAGTTTTAATCCGAATGTTTATGTTATATTTCAAACTTTTCTTCAGATGAATGTGCTAAACAAGTATGTTCCGGGTTGGGGACCGGTAAAAGTAAGCCCTCCAGGTTGGGGACTGGTTAAAGTAAGCCCTCCAGGTTGGGGACTGGTTAAAGTAAGCCCTCCAGGTTAGGGACTGGTAAAAGTAAGCCCTCCGGTTTGGTCTCCGGTTATTAGAGGTACTCCGGGTTGGTGTCCGGTTATTAGAGGCACTCCGGGTTGGTGTCCGGTTATTAGAGGCACTCCGGGTTGGGTTCCGGTTAGAAGTAACCCCTAGGTCTTGGGATGAGGCCTAGACAATGAAATTAACGTTTGACATTATGCATTCCAACATTATGAAAGTGGTTATTGATATTGCATGTGATTATTCGATTAGTAGAATATCCATGTGAATAAGTAAATGGCATTATTTCATTTTACTTTTTCCATACTATGATGATGTTCAATTTTAAAAGGCTTTTGTTTTAGTAATTCATTGCCTTAAATGTTTATGCTTATTTTGAATGTTCCGCCATATTGTTATCCTTACTGGGCATTTGAGCTCACCCCTTTTCTATGTTTTATTTTTCCCAGGTAGTGAAGAAGTAAATTATGAATGACTTGCAGGGATATTATGAGGGGTTAATAGTGTGGATATGAAGACTTTGTTGTTGTAGTAGTTTTTCACTTTGAAATGTAATGTAAAACTTTATGATTATATCTAGTGTTTCCAAGGCTATTAAACCAATCGGTCTTTCGAGATTTGATCTTTCTTGTGATCATGCCAATGTTACGAAGTAATGCACCGACTCTGGGTAACTGGGGTCGGGGCGTTACAATTGACATATCAAACATTTCATGGTAAAATCAGCAATATCTCTTTTCATTCCATCCCCCCAATAATACTCTTGAAGGTCACTGTACATCTTAGTACTGCCAATATGAACAAAAAATGGAGAACTATGGGCTTCACACAACAAATATTTCTTCAACTGAGAATCACTAGGCATGCACAACCTTTTTCCAAATATTAAAACACAATCTTTATCAAGGTTAAATCCGTGAAAATTACCCACTTTAACCAATTCTACCTTTTTCTGTAGCTCACGGTCTTCCTTCTATTCTCACTTAATTATGTCTAACAACAAAGAATGCTTTGAAACCTAAAACAAAACAAATTTATTCCCTGCACTAATAACTTCTAAGCCAAAATTCATCAAATCATTAATCAAGGGATCATGTTCCAAACATCACATGGTTAATGATGCATGATGTTTTCGACTCAAGGCATCTTCTACTTTGTTTGATTTTCCAGGATGGTAATTGATTGTGCAGTCATAATCCTTTATCAGTTCAAGCCATATTCTATGCTTCATGTTTAATTCCTTCTGAGTGAATATATACTTTAGACTTTTATGGTCAGTATATATTTGGCATTTGGTTCTGTATAAATGATGCCTCTAAATTTTCAAATCAAAATCAACAGCTGCCAATTCCAAATCATGTGTGGGATAATTTAGCTCATGAGGATTAATTTGTCTTAAAGCATAGGAAATTACCTGATCATTCTTTATCAAAACACAACCAATTCTCTTCAAAGAAGTATCACTGTAGATGAAAAACTCACCATTCCGAGAAGGTAAGGCCAAAACTGGAGCATTCACCATTCTCTTCTTCAGTTCCTAAAAACAAACATCACATTCCTCTGTCCAAACAAATTTAACACCTTTCCGTGTTAACTTAGTTATCGGGATGGATAACCGTGCAAAGTTCTTAAAAATATGTCTATAATAACTTGCTAACCCAAGAATACTACGAATCTCTGTAACATTTGTGGGTCTTGGCCACTCATCAACTACTTTTTTTTTGGTAGGATCAACTGTTATTCCATCCTTATTTACAATGTGCCCAAGAAAAGAAATCTATTGCAACCAAAAATCACACTTGCTGAATTTTCCATATAGTTTCTTTTCATTTAATGTTTGAAAAACAACCCTTTGATGTTTTTCATGATCCTCTTTATTTTTAGAAAATACCAGAATTTCATCAATAAATAAAACCACAAACTTATCCAAGAACTCATGAAATAATTTATTCATAAGATTCATGAATACAGTAGGTCCATTAGTTAATCCAAATGGCATTAAAAAATTCATAATGCCCATATCTAGTATGAAAGGCTGTTTTCAGGATGTCATCCTCCTTTACCTTCAGCTGATGGTATCCGGATCTCAAGTCAGTATTGGAAAAGTACTAAGCTCCCTGGAGCTGATAAAAAAAGCCATCGATATGAGGCAAATGATACTTGTTTTTAATAGTGATGTTATTCAAAGCTCTATAATCAATGCAAAGTCTCATGGAACCATCTTTCTTTTTAACAAACAAAATAGGGGCTCCCCATGGTGAAGTGCTGGGATGAATGAAGCCTTTGTCAAGAAAATCCTGCAACTGATTTTTCAATTCAAGAAGTTCTATTGGATCCATACGAAAAGGAGGTTCTGAAATTGGCTTAGCATCAGGAACTAAGTCAATTTTTAATTTGACTTCTCGATATGGTATGACACCAGGTAACTCATTAGGAAAAGTATCAAGGTATTCATTTACCACTGGCACATCATTAATTTGAATAGTTACCTTGTTTTTAAAAATATGAGCAAGGTAACTTTCATTTCCATCTTTCAATAGTTTCTCAGCTTGTTGATATGTTATCAATTTTCTGGGATCATTCTTGTATACAAATTGAAACTCTTTCTGAAAAAAAACTTCTTTAGCTCTATAGTCAATCTTAGCCTGATAATCAGAAAGCTAGTCCATCCCCAGAATAACATCAAACTCAACTAAGGGTAAAACAACCAGGTTTGTAGGTAAATTCTTTCCACAGACCACAATAGAAAGATTCTTATAATTCCTATTTGCTATAACATTTCCCCCCTGGTGTTTTAACAACAAGTTCGGGTCTCATTTATTGAGGTGATAATTCCAATTTACCAGAAAATTTCTCAGAGATTAAGGAATGTGTAGACCCCGTATCAAACAAAACATTAGAAAAATCTGAGTGAACAAACAAAGTACCAGATAAAACTTCATTGGATGGCCCGACATCTGCTGACGTAGTCATAAAGGATCTCACTACACCTTTATTTTTGTAATCTGGATTCTTTGCATCATTCAGATCTCTCTTTGGGTAGGCGTTTGCATAATGACCCATCTCACCACATTTAAAAAACTTTACACTTTTCTTATCAGGATTAGTCTTAGGATCATTTTCATTACAGTCTTGAGCCATATGTCCAAACTTACCACACTTAAAACACTTCCCAGTTTTGATAAGATATTCCCCAGGGTGCTTCTTGCCACACTTTTCACAAACTGGAAACTGGATTTTCTTACCATCAGATTTCTTTGGTTGATTCTTACCCATTGCTTGCCAACTGAACCTCTTCTTCTCTTTATTTCCAAAATGCATGTGCTCATCACCAAACTCCATATCTACCCTCTCCACACATCAGACAAGTTTCTTATAAATTTTGAATTCACAAGAGGCCAACACCATTCGATACATTGGCTTTAGTCCTGAGTAAAAGCGGTTGATTTTTCTATCGAGATCCAGAATAAGATTTGGAGCATACCTCACCAGTCAGGTGAAGTTCGCTTTATACACAACCACTTAATCTTCCTCCTTCTGTTTCAATTCATGGAATTTCTTCTCCATTCTAAGTCACACCACCTCAGGAAAATATTTTTCAAGGAAAAGACTTTTAAATTCATCCCACTCTAAGGCATAAAAATACTATCTACCCCTAATATTCCTTACCATTGACCACCATTGATCAGCTTCCCCTTCAAAATGATAAATGTAAAGACATAACTTTTGATTTTCTGAAAATTCCATAACATCAAATATCTTTTCAAGGGCTTTGATCCATCCTTTAGCAGCTACTGGGTCAGAAGATCCATTGAAATAAGGAGGTTGTTGTCTCATAAAATGTTCCACTACTGTCATGTTCTTTTGTGGTACCTCTATTGGTTCTCTTTCATAGATTCCACCACAATTTATTTCCTGTGTTAGTTGAGCCATTACTATCACAAACTACTCGGTTCCAATCCCTACCATTCCGGGCTGTATTTCTGGAAGGATGTCGTTCTGTTGGTATAACATCCCGCCATTTTATAACATAAACTTTCATTACATTTTACAAAACCGAGGATCTTTAAGGTTTAGTGTCTTGGAAACCAGGAACATAAAACATGAAAAGAACAAAAACACTCTTCTTAAACACTTGAAAGGCTTCTCCTTAAGTTCATCCTAGGTTCATTACTGCATCTCATAACCTGGGGACATACATCAAAAGAAAGGGTGAGCAGAAAGCCCAGTAAGGGAAACAAGAGAAATATTTTACATGTGAACTTGAGATACTTCAATAAGGACATGAAAAGAAATTTAAGGCATGAGAAAGAAATAATGAGATACATCATAAAAAAAAACATTTTTCATAACTTGAATATGTGGCTGCAACATTTAATATTGACAATCGTTTCGTTTCACCAAGGTCCATCCCCAAGGTGTCGTTAAAAATTACCAAGGTCATTCACCAAGGCATCGTTAAAATTGTAATCTCTAGTGGTTACATCATTACCCAATGCATTGGAGCGCTATCAGGGCGCACCCTTAAATTTGCCTTTATTATCATGTGAGCCACATATATCATCATCAACATTTCATAAATAACCCACATAGCATAAAATAAATGGGGTTCATTTCATATTCATAACTTTTTAAAAACTGCTTTAAAGACATGATCTTTATATCACTTTAAAACTCACAGAAAAGGAAGGTGGGTCTCATGTATTTAAATCCTAGAATTTGAAATAGAACATTTTGGTATATATGTGAATACCCATTTAGAAGAAAGAGCTTTGAGTATTCACTTAATAAAATAAAAGAACTTTAGAAAAAGAGAGAGACATTTTGAGACAGAAATTCTGCAGCATAACGGCAATGTTCCGAGGTTTTGGAAGACATTAAAAGAGAGGTAAAATGGGTCAAACATTCATAAAGGACCCATAAAATAGTACATGGACAGAATAAGAAGAATACATGATCATGGTAATGAAATTTCAAGGACATACCATTTGAAATGAAAAACATGGAAGGAAGAAAAAAAATTAGATTTCTCTTATGAAAGTTCGCCAGCCTAACGGCGTTACTTAAACATCAACAAAAATGATTTGAAAAGATCAATTAGGTTCTCTCATCATGTGAACATAAGATTTCAGTATGATAGATATAGAGATAATTCCCCAACATAACAAAAAGGAACTTGAAATAATTGACATGAAAGTAGAACTTCAAAACGAGAAGGGTGAAGAACCACTTAAAAATTCAGCAGCCTAACAGCGCCACTTAAAACATCAAAATACTGGATTGAAGAGATCAAATGGGGTCTCTCATCATATGAACATAAGAGTCCAGTATGATATATATAGAGATCATACCCCAATATAACAAAAATGAACTTGAAATAATTGACATGAAAGTAGAACTTCAAAACGAGAAGGGTGAAGAACCACTTAAAAATTCGGCAGCCTAACGGCGCAACTTAAAACTTCAAAATACTGAATTGAAGCGATCAAATGGGGTCTCTCATCATATGAACATAAGAGTACAGTATGATAGATATAGAGATCATACCCCAATATAACAAAAAAGAACTTGAAATAATTGACATGAAAGTAGAACTTCAAAACGAGAAGGGTGAAGAACCACTTAAAAATTCGGCAGCCTAACGGCGCCACTTAAAACTTCAAAATACTGAATGGAAGCGATCAAATGGGGTCTCTCATCATGTGAACATAAGAGTCCAGTATGATAGATATAGAGATCATACCCCAATATAACAAAAAGGAACTTGAAATAATTGAATGAAAATAGAACTTGAAAACGAGGAAGGTGAAAGAATCCCTTAAAAATTCGGCAGCCTAACGGCGCCACTTAAACATTCTTAAAAAGAAATGATGAGAGCAAGGGGGGGTCTCTCATCATATGAACATGAAATAGGCAGTAGGATGAATATAAAAAAAACATCCTCCAACATAAGAACATGGATTATAAAAGAAAAGACATAAAAGAGATTACTTGAAAAGAAAGAGAGAGGTCGAATCCCTTACCTTAAAATGTAACTCTTAAACCTCAAAGGTTGGGACCTTGAGGGCTTGGGGGCACCTTGGGAGGACTCCTTGGGAGGTAATGAGACCATAAATTCGTTGGGAATGAGTGGGGAGTCGAATGGATGAGAGGAGGGCTTGGTATTTATAGGGAAAGTGAGGGGACAAGGCATTAATGGCCAAAGGACACCTCACATGTGCTTTTCTCAAACCCATGTGCTCTCCCTTGGAATTTATCATGGAGTTAGGCCACATGGGGCCCCCACAACAATAATTCATCACCCTTGGCCGGCCAACCCTCAAAAGATCTCATGACATCATCATGACACCATTATGATGTCATTAAACATACCGAAACCCTAAAACTGTATTTTTACTATTCACTGAAAATTCAACCTTCTCAGAATAACCCCAAAATTTCACCTTAACCAAATATCAATGCTCTGATTTCAAAAATGAAATCCATTTTATAAAAATAATTTTCTAAATATTTTTAATTTAATTTTTTAAAAAAAACACTATTCATCGAAAATTCACTTTTTTCAGAAAAATCCCCAAAAATTACCATAACATAATATCGATGCTCTGAGTTCAAAAATGAAGTCATTTTTATAAAAATAATTTTCTAATTATTTTTAATTAAATTTTTAATTAAAAAACACTATTCACCCGAAAAAACTAATACTTGAATAATAATTAATGAAACCGTTATTTAACTATTTTATTGAATCACATTACTTAATCAAGGTGCCTAGATTATTTTAAAACTTTCTTTAAGTGAGATTACTAATCCATTTGGTCACATTACTAATCCTAAGCGTAAAATTACTATTCACAATTTACTATTCATCAAAAATCAAGTTGATTTTATTAGACTCTAAATTTCGTACTGGACATAATTGTAGAAGACCATTTTTTGAAAATCATTACACATTTTTAATTATTTAAGGTTTACACAACCATTTTTAAAATATCCTTTTTCTAAAATTCATCAAAAATATGCATACTATATTTATCCGGTCATTTCAAAATTCATAACTTCATCATAAGAAGAAATCCAAATTTTTATTTAAAAAAAAGATTACACAAGGCAATTACGGTCTCGTTACATAACCCCTTATAATACCAGCATAGGACCTAAGAGTAAGGTGTGCTAGGGTGATAGAATTTTGGGGCGGCTCAGTCAACATTGCCCGAGTAGTAATTTCTATCAGTTTGAACTTCTCGCGAAGGCGATTCCGTTCTAGCTTCACATGATGAAGTTCGGCTTGGATTTGGTCCAGAGCAAAGCCCAATGGTGCTACCTCCTTCCCAATCTCTGTTAGATGGGCTTCGATCGGCCCAAGGCTACTAGGTGAGGCCATCAAATCTTCTTTCTATAATAATTAACCAAGATTACTTAAATTTAGAGACAATAATCAAAACATTTTGTTCACGGTGGTCGTATTGACCGATGGTCATATAACACTCAAAAACCAATGGTCTCATTTTATTTATAATCATGTTTATCAAATAAAACATTTTTTTTAGTATAAAAAATAACACATGAAATTAGGAAACAAGATTTATTCAAAATTTCAGGTCGTTACAATCTTCCCCCCTTAAGAAATTGCGTCCTCGCAATTTTTTTAAATTGGGTTTTGAAATTTCATTGAAAGTCCTACATCGGAAAAAGAGTCAGTAACACCATTACTTTAAAAGAAAAAAAAGGAAGTACAAAGGCCACCCGAGTTAACCCACACTCGGGTTCCATGTAGGAAAACATGGACATGGAGGAAAAAACAAAGGGTCAGTTCTGAGAGAGAGTGATAGAGAACATGATTAGGAGAAAGTTAACCATGAGAAAATCCCAAACTTATGATGTGTGTAAACGGTCTTTGATTACCTAGTAGGAAACGTAAACCAACAACATTTTTGTTTTACGTTTCTTTTCATAATTTTGAGGATTTCATTTACTACATAGAACAAAAACATAAGAAAATATACCTACCTTCAAGTAGAGTTTCATCCTTTAACAAGTCCCTACCAACACTAATCTTTTCGCCAAATGATGAGAATTCAAAAACACTTGGTCTCATAAAAGCACAAGAATCATCTTCTATAGAATCACATAATCTACAAAAGATTAACTATCTATTTCTTCTATCTTTAAACATTATCCCAAAAACAGAAAGGTTAAGGTAAAACAACTCTTCAAAAAGAAAGAATCCCATAGGAATAGAACCTACTTTTAAATCTTCAAAGTTCCATGGTACTACCCAACGTTCATCATAGACCACTCCATAAATAACGGTCCTTAAAATTCCTCAAAATAAACCAAACTAAGATTGAAACCCAAATACAAGAAGGATTTGATAACATAGTCTTCCAAAACAACTTCATTGTTCATCTCCAGACAAAATCAACCACTCCTAACATCTTATAACAAAAGTAGCTAACCTAAACATATTTTACCCAAGATAGGTTAATCATTCCAAAAAGTAACCTAAATTACTATAAGTCCACCTTAAATTCATCAATTCTTCAAAATATAAGTCAACCTTACTCCTCAATGAAAATACTATAGTAATCTATTTACGTCGATCATATAGGGTCCCCAAAATAGTGAACGCCTTCCAAAATAATAATCATCTTTTAATCCCCTAATCATCTCTGACATATTAATACGGAAATTTTCGCATTTCCTATCACATTGGTTGTTGGGACACGTTATTCCATTTCCCACCATTAACTAAGAAGATAAAGTATAATTAGAGGCTTAAATACTTAACCAATAATCATGAAAAGGAACTTAAATCATATAAGGATAACTTGTAGAAGAAAAGTATACCCTAACTTGTGATCCCCTAGGTTCCCATCTAGGTTATCCATGATTCTTATGTGAATCTTTATTTTATTTTATCTTTGTTCCTTTAATAATGGTTCATACCAAGCTTATGAATTTACCAAAGCATATCCCCCGGGAGTGTCGTAACCAAGAGTGCAGCAAGGCCCGTTGTCGTGTACCAGTTCCCGTTCGAGTCTAGCTCAAAGCGGTGTTTTCGGGTTTTACCCCTATGTACATCTGTGCCAGAGCCACCTCTACCTGCTCGTATCCAGACAGGGATGTATTTGCTTGGCAACCCCTTACTCAATACTCACCAAAATACCAGGAAGATTTACTATATTAAACTTTTCTGTAGGGTTCCTCCTAGAGTTTTCATATCCTAATTTCCACAAATAACTAAACCATCCTTTGAAACCAACTATAACATCCCGCCATTTTATAACATAAACTTTCATTACATTTTACAAAACCGAGGATCTTTAAGGTTTAGTGTCTTGGAAACCAGGAACATAAAACATGAAAAGAACAAAAACACTCTTCTTAAACACTTGAAAGGCTTCTCCTTAAGTTCATCCTAGGTTCATTACTGCATCTCATAACCTGGGGACATACATCAAAAGAAAGGGTGAGCAGAAAGCCCAGTAAGGGAAACAAGAGAAATATTTTACATGTGAACTTGAGATACTTCAATAAGGACATGAAAAGAAATTTAAGGCATGAGAAAGAAATAATGAGATACATCATAAAAAAAAAACATTTTTCATAACTTGAATATGTGGCTGCAACATTTAATATTGACAATCGTTTCGTTTCACCAAGGTCCATCCCCAAGGTGTCGTTAAAAATTACCAAGGTCATTCACCAAGGCATCGTTAAAATTGTAATCTCTAGTGGTTACATCATTACCCAATGCATTGGAGCGCTATCAGGGCGCACCCTTAAATTTGCCTTTATTATCATGTGAGCCACATATATCATCATCAACATTTCATAAATAACCCACATAGCATAAAATAAATGGGGTTCATTTCATATTCATAACTTTTTAAAAACTGCTTTAAAGACATGATCTTTATATCACTTTAAAACTCACAGAAAAGGAAGGTGGGTCTCATGTATTTAAATCCTAGAATTTTAAATAGAACATTTTGGTATATATGTGAATACCCATTTAGAAGAAAGAGCTTTGAGTATTCACTTAATAAAATAAAAGAACTTTAGAAAAAGAGAGAGACATTTTGAGACAGAAATTCTGCAGCATAACGGCAATGTTCCGAGGTTTTGGAAGACATTAAAAGAGAGGTAAAATGGGTCAAACATTCATAAAGGACCCATAAAATAGTACATGGACAGAATAAGAAGAATACATGATCATGGTAATGAAATTTCAAGGACATACCATTTGAAATGAAAAACATGGAAGGAAGAAAAAAAATTAGATTTCTCTTATGAAAGTTCGCCAGCCTAACGGCGTTACTTAAACATCAACAAAAATGATTTGAAAAGATCAATTAGGTTCTCTCATCATGTGAACATAAGAGTTCAGTATGATAGATATAGAGATAATTCCCCAACATAACAAAAAGGAACTTGAAAGAATTGACATGAAAGTAGAACTTCAAAACGAGAAGGGTGAAGAACCACTTAAAAATTCAGCAGCCTAACAGCGCCACTTAAAACATCAAAATACTGGATTGAAGAGATCAAATGGGGTCTCTCATCATATGAACATAAGAGTCCAGTATGATATATATAGAGATCATACCCCAATATAACAAAAATGAACTTGAAATAATTGACATGAAAGTAGAACTTCAAAACGAGAAGGGTGAAGAACCACTTAAAAATTCGGCAGCCTAACGGCGCAACTTAAAACTTCAAAATACTGAATTGAAGCGATCAAATGGGGTCTCTCATCATATGAACATAAGAGTACAGTATGATAGATATAGAGATCATACCCCAATATAACAAAAAAGAACTTGAAATAATTGACATGAAAGTAGAACTTCAAAACGAGAAGGGTGAAGAACCACTTAAAAATTCGGCAGCCTAACGGCGCCACTTAAAACATCAAAATACTGAATGGAAGCGATCAAATGGGGTCTCTCATCATGTGAACATAAGAGTCCAGTATGATAGATATAGAGATCATACCCCAATATAACAAAAAGGAACTTTAAATAATTGAATGAAAATAGAACTTGAAAACGAGGAAGGTGAAAGAATCCCTTAAAAATTCGGCAGCCTAACGGCGCCACTTAAACATTCTTAAAAAGAAATGATGAGAGCAAGGGGGGGTCTCTCATCATATGAACATGAAATAGGCAGTAGGATGAATATAAAAAAAACATCCTCCAACATAAGAACATGGATTATAAAAGAAAAGACATAAAAGAGATTACTTGAAAAGAAAGAGAGAGGTCGAATCCCTTACCTTAAAATGTAACTCTTAAACCTCAAAGGTTGGGACCTTGAGGGCTTGGGGGCACCTTGGGAGGACTCCTTGGGAGGTAATGAGACCATAAATTCGTTGGGAATGAGTGGGGAGTCGAATGGATGAGAGGAGGGCTTGGTATTTATAGGGAAAGTGAGGGGACAAGGCATTAATGGCCAAAGGACACCTCACATGTGCTTTTCTCAAACCCATGTGCTCTCCCTTGGCATTTATCATGGAGTTAGGCCACATGGGGCCCCCACAACAATAATTCATCACCCTTGGCCGGCCAACCCTCAAAAGATCTCATGACATCATCATGACACCATTATGATGTCATTAAACATACCGAAACCCTAAAACTGTATTTTTACTATTCACTGAAAATTCAACCTTCTCAGAATAACCCCAAAATTTCACCTTAACCAAATATCAATGCTCTGATTTCAAAAATGAAATCAATTTTATAAAAATAATTTTCTAAATATTTTTAATTTAATTTTTTAAAAAAAAACACTATTCATCGAAAATTCACTTTTTTCAGAAAAATCCCCAAAAATTACCATAACATAATATCGATGCTCTGAGTTCAAAAATGAAGTCATTTTTATAAAAATAATTTTCTAATTATTTTTAATTAAATTTTTAATTAAAAAACACTATTCACCCGAAAAAACTAATACTTGAATAATAATTAATGAAACCGTTATTTAACTATTTTATTGAATCACATTACTTAATCAAGGTGCCTAGATTATTTTAAAACTTTCTTTAAGTGAGATTACTAATCCATTTGGTCACATTACTAATCCTAAGCGTAAAATTACTATTCACAATTTACTATTCATCAAAAATCAAGTTGATTTTATTAGACTCTAAATTTCGTACTGGACATAATTGTAGAAGACCATTTTTTGAAAATCTTTACACATTTTTAATTATTTAAGGTTTACACAACCATTTTTAAAATATCCTTTTTCTAAAATTCATCAAAAATATGCATACTATATTTATCCGGTCATTTCAAAATTCATAACTTCATCATAAGAAGAAATCCAAATTTTTATTTAAAAAAAAGATTACACAAGGCAATTACGGTCTCGTTACATAACCCCTTATAATACCAGCATAGGACCTAAGAGTAAGGTGTGCTAGGGTGATAGAATTTTGGGGCGGCTCAGTCAACATTGCCCGAGTAGTAATTTCTATCAGTTTGAACTTCTCGCGAAGGCGATTCCGTTCTAGCTTCACATGATGAAGTTCGGCTTGGATTTGGTCCAGAGCAAAGCCCAATGGTGCTACCTCCTTCCCAATCTCTGTTAGATGGGCTTCGATCGGCCCAAGGCTACTAGGTGAGGCCATCAAATCTTCTTTCTATAATAATTAACCAAGATTACTTAAATTTAGAGACAATAATCAAAACATTTTGTTCACGGTGGTCGTATTGACCGATGGTCATATAACACTCAAAAACCAATGGTCTCATTTTATTTATAATCATGTTTATCAAATAAAACATTTTTTTTAGTATAAAAAATAACACATGAAATTAGGAAACAAGATTTATTCAAAATTTCAGGTCGTTACAGTTGGTGCCTCTTCTCTTCAGCATCCCTATTGCTTCTGCAGACAACCATTCTAAACAAACATGTCTTAGATGAAGCAAAATGGTAATCTTTAAATGATATAATGTTTCAAATTAAACATAGTGTGAAAATCATTTATGGTATTATATTAACATCACCCTAACCCCTAAAGTTATCTAAATAATCCTCTGATACCAACTATAAGAACCTGACCTTATTACATACATAATCTTGAATTTAGTAAAAAAAACACTTCCTTTTACATTGAGTATCTTTTCAAGTTTATAGATTTAGAGAATTGGGACATAAATACATTCATAACATTACACATTGTTACAGAGTGGATACCAGAAAAACAGTTTCCATTTTTTTCAAAATTGAAAACATTAAAACTTAAACATGATTACTTGAAAATTATTCAACATTTAACATGGATTACTTATTTGAGTTAAACATCCATTAACCTGTGAAAGTCATTTAAAAACTTGGGATGAGCAAAAAAACTCATTAAGGGATATGAAAAGAATGAAAGAATACAATAGTCCATGAATACTCGTAACGTATGAAAACATTTTGAAAAGACATTCTTGTCACCCTTATATACTTACTTTGTGTAACACAATATCCAAACAAAACATGAGAACATATATATAATCACAAAGGTATCTTGGGGCATTAATTACATAATCTTGTAACCATTCTTGGCTACCATATAATTTGTAACCCTCACGGCTACCTTACTTTGTGTAACCATCACAGCTACACTTGGAGTAACCATATAGCCGACCTTCAACTTACTCATACCCAATGAATTGGAGGGAAATATAGGACCCACCCTTCATCATAAATAATTCCCAATAACCAAAACATAATCATACAACATGAATAATTCCATAAAAATATTACTTTGGAATTTCGTACAACCAAATTTAAAAAGAGGATTTTTAAAGAAAAGTCCCTTATGAAAATCATAAAATTGAAGAGAGACTTAATAGAGTGGATTGAGTATGTATATATACTGTAAATACACATAATAAAACATAATATAAACATAACCCATCACAAAAAAAAATTTAAATATCACATAAATGATGAAGTAGAAGGTTAACCCAAAGGATAGAAATCGGGTTAAGAATTCCCTTACCTCGGGCTTGTATTACTTAAAACTTATTTAAAATTCCTGTATAATGGTTAAATTAGTGTTATTAGTATTTTATAGAAACATTTTCATGTTTATAACATCTTATATGGTCATTTCATAACCGCATTTCACCCCTTAATTGCTTGTATTTTTCTCCTTGCATTGTTTTGGGTGAGTTCTTTTAAAATTTCCATGAGCGGTTCATGATGAATCGTTCTTGTCGATTGGAAGTGAAAATATAGAATTGGAATGGAGTATTATTTACACATATCCAGTAACATAAATTATACCATTTATTATTTTTTTGTTTAATATGATTATGATTCATAAGTTAAAACATTCATGATGTTCGTTTAGATCATTTTAGTTGTTCTTTGATAATAACAACCTCATTTTGTCTTATAAATTAGAACCATGAGTACAAAAGAATTACAGAACCAAAGGTGACAAATATATTACAACCTGGTTCAACCATATAAATGGTTTCATGACTAGACTTGAAAGAATTAATGGAAATTGAAATCACATCATCCATGATGTCGGTAATTCGACACATCACAGACAATGTTTTTATTCCTTAAATAAGTGGGAGAGGAGAAGAATAATGATGAGTAATTTTACATAAACATGAGAACATACAGAATATACATTATTCTGGAGATTTCATGCCTCTTGGATAAGAGGGGGTGAGGAAATAAGAAAAAGAATCATGAAATAAAAGAAAAACTTGAGAAATTTCTCACGAAAATTCGGCAGCCTAACAGCGTCTCATAAAATTTCATAAAAACAAGATTGATGAGAGGAATGGAATATATCATCATTAATACATAATATCGACAGTAAGGGGGAATATTTAATGAAATATCCCAACACAAGGCAAAGGGAATGGAATATAATAACATAAAATGAAAGAAAATAAATAAAATAAAAGAGGTTATTTACCTCTTGATCTCTTCTCCTTGAGATCCTTCTTAAGGGCTTTGGTTTTTTGTCTTTTGGTGAGACCAGAAAATCTAGGATGTGGGGAAGAGACTTGGGAGGAGTATTGGGCAGAACTTAGGTATGGATCAAGGCTTGAGATGTGTGGGAGGAAGAGGGGAGTTAGGGTGGTATTTATAGTGGAGGAGGGGAGGTATTTTAGATTATTTTAATCATTATTATAATATTTTTTCAATACTATGAATAATCTCAATGAAAGTGACCCTAAATAGTAATAATATCATTTGAGTTCGAACCAAGTGGAATTAAATCACTTATGATGTCATAAATAGTGTATTTTACTGATAATTTTATTATACGGTATTTTATCGTATTTCACTATTCATCAAAAAATCTTGAATTTAAAAAAATTCCAAAAACTTCACCCTTACCATTTTTCAAAGTTTAGAATTAAAAAATGATTTCCATTTTTTGAAAATAATTTTTTAAATATTTTTAATTTAATTTTTAAATAAAATCATACTTAATTCAAAAATCAATTATTTAAAAACTATAACTGCTTTTTTATCACATTGAAATATTAATCAAGAATTTATTAACTTAAATCCATAAGAAAATAAAATAATAATAAAATTTACTATTCATTAGGGTCATATTACTATTAATATTACTATTTATAAGGGTATGTTACTATTCACCAAAAAACAAGTTGGTTCTAATAGACTTCAAATAACATATTGAACACATTTGTAGAGGACAGTTTCTTGAAATTCAAAACATAGAAGTGTAAAAGTTATGTTTTAAAGGCTGGTTATAAATATCTACTTAAAACAAAGTCCTATACATTTCTATTTATTTTTAGAAAAACTCGGGGTGTTACAATTTATATGCCCTAGTGGGAACTGATTCACAAAACGTTGTTGCAATGATACTTCCCTTAGTTGTTTTGACTGACAAATCCCTTGTTAAGTAAAATTAAAAATATCTAATTTTTTTAGCGAACTGGAAAGATATGAAACAATGCGATGATCTAGAATCAAATAAAGCATTGGCTAAACTTGGGTAAACAATTCAATTACCTGCCACCACTTGTTTCGGAGATTCAACCTCCGCAGTAGTGATCACATAAGACTGGGATTTCTCCCTTGGCCTTTTCTGAGCTAAGTTCCTTTGGAACTTAGGAAATTCATTTGCATAATTCCCCTTTTCTCTAAAATTTTAGCATTCAACATTGACATCCTCTTTCTTCCCCTTGCAATCACGAGCTTGGTGGCCTTTTTCACCACACTTGTAACAGACTCCCATTCCCTTCAGACAAGTACCATGGTGTTTATTCCCACATTTACCCTAGTATGGATATTCAAATTTTCCCTTCTTCCCCTTATTTCCATTTCCATAATATTCAGAAGATCTCTTTTTCTCTTGCTTTGTTTTAAAGTCGTAAGACTTAGAGAATTCCTTTTCAATCTTGATAGTGCATGAGACAATATCTTCGTATGATGAAAAGGATTTTGAGACTAATGATCGATGGAGAAATAGTTTTAACCCATCAAATAATTGATCAATATTACTCCTTGGGTTACGTATATAATCTGCTGCATGCCTTGCTAACCTTGTAAAGTTAGCCTCATACTTTACGACATTATCATCCCCCTTTTTCCTCAGACTCAGAAATTTTCTTTACATATCCACTCGATGGTCACGAGGAAAGTATTTTTCCAAGAAAATATTTTTAAACTCCCTATATTCCATGTTTGATACTTATTCATCTCCCCTTGTGTTTTGGATTAATGACCACCATTGATCTGCATCTCCTGTGAGGCGATAAACTGCCATGACAATTTTTTCCCTTTTGCTACTCCCCAAAGAATAAAATATTTTCTCTAAGGAATTTATCCATTGCTCAGCTACTAATGGATTTGTACTCCCATTAAATGTTGGTGGTTATTGCCTCATGAAGCGGTCTAACATTGATCCTCCACGTTGTGGATCAGGGTGCTCCATACGGATAAGGTTATTATTCATAAATTGAGTGAGTTGTCTTAGTATGTTGATAAGCTGATCAGAACCAGTTACATCACCAACTCCACAATAATTATCTTGATTAGGAGGGAAATCCCTTCATGGATTACGTGGGTTGATACAATTTCCATTTCTTCCACTAGGCGTCATTTCTAAACCATGGCATACACTAGATTAGTTTATGAATCACAATATATAATTCCAAACTTGTAAAACACTTAACATAAATTGAACAGTTTATGGATATAATCCATAGCCATAAAAATCTTTTCTTTGAGAATGTATATACTCATAAACCCTTCATAATGGTTTGTAAATAAAATGATATTTATCCTAAGCATATCCCCCGGGAGTGTCATAACCAAGAGTGCAACAAGGCTCATTGTTGTGAACCAGTTCCAGTTCGAGTCTAGATCAAAGTTGTTTTTTCGGGTTTTACCCCTAGGTACATTTGTGCCAGAACTGCCTCTACCTTCTCGTATCCAGACAGGGATGTATTTCTTGGAAAACTCACAAAATCTCTATAGTACCAAAATTCTAGGAAGTTATTATATAATAATCCTCAAAATCTATCTTAGGGTAGTGTTCTCTAATCAGAGTTTGTCTAAATCTAGTTTCCAAGGGTTGTACTAAAATTCCTCTGATACCAACTGTAATAACCTGACCCTAGTTACCCATATTCAGTGCATTATTACATAACATTGGAATGATATAAGAAATCATGTCCAGAAACACCGATCGGTTTAGTATCCTTGGAAGTACTAGATACATTCATAAGTTTTACATTATATCATGAAATAAAAACATCAACAATTTTTTTTCCCATTTTGAACACACATATATCCTTAGCCTATCCCTAAAGGTCAACCATAAAATACTACTTCACATCCTAGAAAAAATAAAACATAGAAAGGGGTGAGATCAGATGCTCAGTAAGGATAATAATATAGCAGAAACTTTCATAAATAAGCATAAACATTTATGGCAATGTATAAGACTAAAACAAAGCCTTTTAAACTTAAATTTCAGCATGATATGGAAAAGATAAAATCAAATAATTACATTTACTTATTCACATGGATATTATACTAGTCGAATAATGACATGCAATATCAATAGCCACTTTTATAATGATGGAATGCATAATTCCAGACTTCAGAACCACATAGTCAAGGCCTTGTTCCAAGACTACGAATAAGATTTTGTCAAGGCCTTGTGCCAAGACACTAGTTTGTCTCATGATACCTACCGATGCATCGAGGAGCTATAGCGGGCTCCACCTATCACTTACTAATTCCAATTAACTCCTCATATGAAAAGGTTTAAACATAACATAAACATTCTTATTAAAACTATCATAAGAAATGTCAAAACATATTCATAAACCATGAATGGTATAATAATAACACATCCATAGTCAAACATATCACAAAAACTCCAATACAATATGAAAGATTTGTATCATAATAAATAAACTTCAAACAACTTAAAATTCATCAAAAGGATGTTGACATAGTAATGCGAAACGGGCGGTCTGGGGCGGGGTTGGCCAAACCCTCACGGGTTTGAGCCCACGCGGGTTTAGGAGAAAAATCCCGAATATAATGCGAACATTAAATTTCAAGCCCACCCCGCCCCAAATAAACCCACGAGTTGCACACGGGTTACCCGTGGGATTACCCACATTATAAAAAATACTATTTATAATAATTTAAATACTATATTTTTATCATTCTTAAAGGTATTTGAGGGGATAAATATGAATTTACAATAATTAGAGTTTTAAGGGATGCAATTGAACATTTTTTATGGGTTAATGGGGGCATGCAGAGACACTGATGTGGTGGAGAAGTATTGCGATAGAATTTAGGTGAGTGATCAGTGATGGGCGATGAATGATAATGTTGGTTGTGTGGTGATGTGAACAACTAAACCTGTGAATGAATGAAATCTCTCCAGTTAATGATCAGTTTCAGAGGAAGCTATTAGTGTTTCCACAAGGTTCTATCCTATTCTCTTAATAAAAAAATAAAATTAAATAATAATAAAATTAAATCGACCTAAAAATATTATGATTATAATAACTCTTATAGAATTGAAACCATGTTCACGGGCGATGAGTTCCATTTTTCGAGAGATGGGTTGACACACCATGTGAATATGGTTAATAATTACGATATAAATAATACAATATCATATTAAAACAATTAATATAGTCCTATTTAAAATTCACATTAGAATAAATAGTGAATTAGAATGACCATTACGGTGAGAAATTATATGTCACCATTTAACCATTATTTTTTTTATTAAAAAGACTAAAATGTTAAAGAAACATATATTGTAAAAATAATATATATTTTTAAATTAGGCACGCGGGCAAGCCCACACCCGCACGGGCTCAACCCGCAATGGCCCGCACCTTTGTGGGCTCAAAACTCATTGGCCTGCACTCTAAATGATCAAAATTTTTAGGCCCGCCTCACCCCACATCCTCCCCATACTTGCAAATCTCACGGGCCGCAGGCCCACTTTTCATCACTATGTTGAGATAGATGAAATCAAATTTTTTTTAGAGAAATATATATTTCTATTTTGAAATCATTTAAAAGTCATATAATTATAAAAGAAAACATTTATTTTGAAAATATTCTTATAATCTTGTAATGTATGCTTCCACGATGTTATAACGGCAGAAAATAGCCGCACTCGCCGTATAAGTTAAAAACACATTCTTACCTTAATTTTGTCAAAAAGGTCATAAAGTACCTTATTTGGAAAATGACGGAAAGATTCCTTTCAAAACATATAAGGTCAAATAAGGGTATAAATAAATTTAACCCATTTTCTAGTAAATATTAAAAATGTTTTGAAATACTTTTTTTAAGAAAGCACAAATGTTGATAATAAAGAGGTCCCAGTAGATACATATGTAAAAACAACCTCAGATAATAAAGAGATTGTGAAATTAACCCTTACCTTGTACTTTTCCTTGGTAGAGGGTACATTAAACTCCTGTATAATAGTTAAATAATTTCTATTAAATAATAAAAAAACAATATACATAAATATTATATCATATATGATCCTCTAATATTTCTTTGTTAATAATATTTTAATTGTATCATTGTTTCGGGTGTTAACTGATCCGTTTTCCTTTATATGCTCAGTTACGTAAGCCATATTTGTTATGGATAGGATGTATTTTATTCATATCTAGAATGATATTAAGTTCTTAAATATTATTTTTAAACATAAAATGAAAATTATTCTTGAATGATTACGATGGGGAATGAATCTCATCGCATTTGTGGAGACGGTTATCCGTACATACGCGCAAGTGACAATATCATTATATTGATGGTGAAATCGTATGTAATTGGATGGTATATCATATATACAGAATCAATTGCATGTTATATTTATTATTTACATCAGTTATACTCATTATTATACCCATCCCAATAATGAAGTGTTTGAATAACAAACTACACCATGACATGGAGACGGTAAGCCTTACGTACAAACACATTATGACTTTTTCATTCATATAATGGATAGAATAATGAATATAGTTGTATCATTTTTATAATAACATCACAGTATATATAAGATACTGGAGTTATTATTTTATAATGGAAACAAAAAAGAATGAGGAAGTGGAAGAAGAAAATAACTTGAAAGAGGTGATGGAATATTTACATCTTCTTCGGGTTCTTCCTTTTGATTTGATAAAAAGGGCTACATAGGTTTGATTTATGACCAAATGAAGGCCTCTAAGATGAAGTGAGTAAAGTTGGGAGGATATTTGGGCATGGTTTGGCCCATCCAAATGGCTTTGATGGTGTGAAATTAAAATAAGGGGAAGTACCCTTTTATAAGAGAGGTGAGGGTCACTTTAGAAAGAGCTTGAAATATTATTTTATAATAAAATACTTTTCGGTTTCTAATGGCTACAAAATGATTTATTTAGAGTCTAACTTGGGTATGGGTTGAGAAAATCTCAACCAATAGGTTTTAGACAAGTTTAGGTCACCATATTAACCTTATCTTTTAGATTTAACTCTTAGTTAAATAGTTTGACATTTACCACGTCTCTTTGTATTTTTATACAATATGGTTAATAAACTTACTATAACAAGCAAAGAGAACCCCAGGTGGTTAATTATTAATATTTATAACATTATATAAGTACTTTTTCGGATACTTTGATTTTTAGGAATATTATATCAATTAATAATATAGTATTTGTTTTAAAAACTCTATTATGTAAATTTCGACACTATTTATTATTTGGTTTTTGTGAAAATCATAAAAGCATGATTACTTTGAAAAAAAAATTTAATCAAACCTAAAATGTCATATTAACCTAAAAAATTAGTGGAATTCATCAAAAGTCTCAAATTACATTTATTTGGATATTTATAATATCAATTATTTTAATCTTTCATTAATAAAGTAATTACTGTATCGTCATTGTGTCATAAATAAATTAAATTATTTAATTTCTAAAAAATATAAATAAAATACCATTATGTAGTAAATATTTTTATCTTTCTAATTAATTTTTATAGTCTAATTTATCTTATATATAACCCTATATTAAAATGGTTTAGTTATTAAACTTTGAATTTAACTCTTTTAACTCTTCTTTAAATAAAATAATAATAAATGTTATATTCTATTCCAAGTGGACCAAAGAGGATAATATTTTATTCCTAAGGTTATTTTTGTTCGAATTATACTTATCCAATAGAATTAGTACATGTGTTAGGGTAATTATGATATCATTTTTACCCTTAATTACCCTATTTACTTTTAACAGTGGCAAATAAAAGTCAAAAGTTACTATTCAAAAAAATTATTTTATTCTTATTGAACCACATTTTACTTACTAATATTAACCGTATCTCTTGGATTTTTGAATTCAACTCATAGAAGTGATAAAATTATGTTTTATGCAAATTTGTAAATGCTCCTAGGAGGTGGGTAAAAGACGGTGAAAAGTTCAATAAAATTTATATATATATAAAATTAATATAAAATGACTCTAATGAATTACATTGAACTTATATAGGTATTATGTATCTATTTTGACCTAAAATAAATTTATATAAAATAAATAATTATTTAAATAAAAAGTCGGTTTTAACCAATAATGCAATGTTTTTCACTATTCATCAAAAATTGAAAGTTTTCAGAAAAATACCAATAATTCACCCTAAGTTAATTTCGATATTCCGAATTCAAAAATTAAGTCCATTTTGAAAAATAAAATTTATAAAATTTCAAAAAGAGGTTATTACTATTCATTACGACTAGTTTGATTGGTCATAGTGTGTTAGAATCTCGAAGTTGCGTACAATACAAGCTATTGCATTATTCAAAGGGAAATGTACCGTTGAAGCTTGGGGTGTTACAATATGGTAGTTTAGATGGTGTAAATGCTAAGAATGATGGATTTTAAGAACTAACCCATCAGGGCCAGCCTGCTCGGTGATAAGCTAAGTGTGCGAAACCCAAGCTTTCCTCCAATAGGCCAGGGGATAGTAACCATCACCAAGTGGACATATCCGACACATGGTAGGCATTATACTAAGTTCATTTATGCACACAAACATCTCTAGGCCCATAAAATTCTAAAATTAATGTACAATTGATTCTAATTCGTGTATATATCTAAATCCCACAATCAGATTATAAAAAAGTACTATAAATCCTAAGTGCCAAATACAATCCCACAATAAGAATATGTAAAAGAGTTAAACATTATCAAAAGGAGCGGACTACTGTAAAATGAAACACCAGTATGAACCTCAGTTTTCTAGCCCTTTATTATGCTCTACCTTCTATTTGACATCCTAGGACACTGTAAAATGTCTAGTCATCTATATAAGATGTGATACATGCAAGAAAAAACCATGCATGGGTAAGTGTAAAAATACCCAGTAGGACACCTTCAAATCTCTAAACATAAAGCACCAAGAGTAGTCAACTCATCAATACACGTGTATTCCAATCAACATATGAGACCTAAAAATAATAAAAAATGAAACCCAGATATACTCATAATGGACTCCAAGTCTTAATAAGTCCTTAACCACTTACATTCATAGGATTCTTACCAAGGCTTCAAGGGAATTCTAGTCTGGTAGAATCCTCTCTAAAATCTATACTGTAACTGAAGGAATTCTTCCAAGAGGTCCTGATCATTGGGTTTTTCCAAAATAAGTACTCATTAGAACTCCAATGTTCCAAATACATATATTGGGGATCATACCTTGGACTGTTGGGGGACATCACAAACCCTACTAGATTACCCTACAAGATAGGGGATGGAAACCCTATGCATGGTGGTCACACTGATACCATGAACCCCACCTAGGAAAGATATAATAGACTATCCCACCCCATGTGTCATGGATGGATACCATGAACTATATCTGAAACAAAAAATCATATAGAGGATCATAATACCATTCAGAGGATGTAATGTCACACTGTATCCTCATAGGTATGGACTATGAAATATCACTCAACTGAACATAGTCTATACTAAAGAGATAAAAGGTCTCACACAACCCTAGAAAAAGTACATGACATGTACTGTTAGTACATGACATGTCTCATGTGTCTCAGGTCTTCTCATGTATCATGGCCCTTGACCGAGTACATATGGTCATGCACATTTACTCTGGTCGTGTCCATATACTAGGTGTTTTCAAGGTCCTTTGGCCGTGTCTAAGTATATGGTTATTCCCATGTATTCTACCCATTCCCATGTCTCTGGACATGTCTGTACTTGTGTATCCTTCAGGATACACGCTGAGCTTCTAGAACCGGGTCACATAGCATGTGTCATGTTTCACAAGGATTGATATGTTTCTCTTCATGTGTAAACCCTACTACCATAGAATGAGGACTATACAACATGTGTTATTTGGAATACACAACATGTAGTTGGGAATTTATTTGAAATTTCAAACAACTCACATGTCTTCTATCATACCACTACTTCCAGTGGTTATACCATGAATCATGCACATAGATACTGAATTTAAAGCCAACCATGTCTGGGTCATCATTGGTGGATGGATTCTTTCCACCCTTTACCTTGGGAAATCATTAATATGGTATCGTCTCTCCAGAAATCCAAGATCCACATACTAGGTATCCAAAATCTAAATATGAAAAATACTCCACTATCTATCACTGCAACCATGACATAGATCTCCATCTCAAACCTCGGGTAATTATTTATAATTTCACTAGATCTTTACCTCAAGATTGTAATATCTTTGTAAGGGGGGATTCACTTAGATTACATCACTTTATCCCTCCATGAGTCTCTTCATGATTCCTTCCCTCTTGGAATAAAATGTTACTTTTGAATGAGTGATATAATAGTAATTATTAAAGGTACTATGCTGGTGTAATTTTGGAATGTAAACCATGGTGGCAGTATAAGTTACCATAGGAATTGATTTAATTAAATAATTAATTTATCAATTCAACCATGATCGTGATCAACCCTAGCGTCCAATGTGCTCCAAGGTTATATCATGACTAGGGTAAAACCCATGATCTAGAATCAACTTAGGTCTCATATTTCCCATCCAAGTCCCATTTTGGGAGTTATTATAGTATTTTAGGAAAATTCAACACACATGATATTAATATATTTCATATTTTTATTATATAATTTCAAAGTTCACTAGGCCTCAGAATCCCATGAAGTGTCAGCATTAGGCTTTGAAAATATTACTAAATATATTCAAAATTTATACATGGCAAAATAGATATGTTATATTCTCCTCACTGTAGGTATTTTGTCCCAAAAAGATAAAAATACTACTAAAACAAGTGTGGGTATTGAGCTCACATTTGGGTCTCCCAGTCCCAGGTTCTCTCATAAATATTTTCATGTATCCACAAAACACTCACTAATAAAATCACTCGCCCATGGAGGATCTTATCCTACCAATTTTTGATCTCTACCATGTACTCTGCAAAGGTGTACATATCCTTATTTTCCATATTACCCCAGTCGATAACATGCTACAGGTTGTACATATATCTCCTTAGCTATGACATGTGTAATATTTCATGTACCTAGTCTAACTGTGATATTAAGTCCAAGAGGAATACCACCTCCCTGACGCTATGTAGTAACTAGAAAGGGACAATGAATCTCAGAGATAGCTTGCATACCCAACTAAATATCCACAATGAATGTCGAGGTGATACCTTCAAGAAAACACGGTCACTATCTTAAAAATCTAAAGTCCTCCTTAATTGGTCCACATAAGACTTCTGAGATCTCTGTGTAGTCCTCATCCGCTCTTGTATAATCTTCACCTTCTCTATCATTACTCGAATCAACTATGGGCCCATGACTGCTGACTCACCTCAATCTTTCCAACATAGTGGTGACTTGCAGGTTCACCCATAAAAATAAATGAATAGTGATATACTAATGATGAAATAGTATAAGTTTTATGAAGACTTCACTAAGGTTAGGTGATCTTCCAAAAAATGACCAAAGTCCAACATGCATTCCTGTAACATGTCCTCTAGAACCCATACGGTCCACTCAATTTGGATGTCAGTTTGGGGGTGAAATACTGTTCTCAAATGTATCTAAGTCCCAAAATACTTCTATAATATTCTCCATAATCATTATGTGAATCAAGAATCACTGGATGAAATGATCATCAAGGGAACCCTGTGGATCCGGACTATCTTCGACATGTAAAGGAATTCCGAGATCTCTACTAAACTATGCTCTCAGATAGCTAGAAAGTGGGATTAATTGGTTAGTCATTATATGGTAAAATATATGTAATTATTTCCTCTATATTTCCATGGTATCCCCATCATGAATTCAAATATACCATCCCGATTCCACTCTAGAACCTAAAGGATTTCAGTTAAACTTTATAGAACCTAGTTCTTAACCTTCACCTACTGATAAGTAAGGCATCAAGAGATAAAATCTACAAAAAACATCTTCATAAATAGCCACAAAAACTAACATTGAAGGTATTGGTACATCTTCTCTACACTTGGATGTATTTACAAAGTGGATTTATCAAACTCTATGATAAATTCATCAATAAATTTCATTGGTACCATCATCCATCCTCTAAAAAAGATGATATGATCCCTACCTTCAGAAAATATATTTGGAGAATGTCTAGTGAATATTAGAGTATGCATGGTCACATAGTTGGTATATCCATGATTAACCTCCCTAACACTCTGTAGAAGTGGTGGGGTAACAACCATCAACGGGAGGTAATCCACATCCTCCTCATCCACATTAGACAATTGCAATGAGGCTAACCACTCTAATGCCTCAACCAAAAAATGAGAGAAAGATCTACTACAGAGAGAATATGCCACTAAATTCCCCTTCCTAGGAGAATAGATTATCTCAAAGTCATAATCTTATTAGAACTATAGGATTCAACTTTATTATGTGCATGGGAGGATAAAAGAAGTGGAAATGGATTGAATGATCTCAATTGAGAACTTTACATATTTATTTTTAACTAGGAATGATATCATTTGATTCTTGGTGAAAAATTATTGATCCTCATTGGTATGTGTTTTGAATTTTCCTTGATTTTATGCTCACTTGTCCAAGAGTCCAAGTGGTAAGTGTGGGGGAATTTATAGATATAATATATCCACTTTTTTATATTTATTTTAATGATTTAAACCCCACCAATGTTTAGTTTTAGGTTAAATTGTTTTATTTTTTGAATTTAGGGATGTTTTGAGCTTAAAATAAAAAATTGAACAATTATGGACTTTTACTACTTTCAATAGCTTCTTTATTTTCGGATGCACCTAAAAGAGAATTTGTGTCATGATTTAAGTGAAACAGCATGAAACCATATTTTAGAGAAAGAATCAGAGTTGGAAAACTAGAGGGACACAACTACACGCCATGTGATACAACATCATGTAATGAATTCATAGAAAAAAGTAACACTGCAGGAAAATATGTTACATAATTACACATTGTGAAATAAAATTACATGTCATGTAACTAATTACATGATGTGACATTTTTCAAGACACATTTTTGGAGAAGAATACACCGAGATTTGTAAAGCTTGAGGATCAAAGGATTGCACGTCATGTAACCCAGTTACACGTCCTAATGATGGTGGTGGGAAGAAAATTAAATGCATACACGACCTAGTATTTATGGGAGTTTCCTATATATAATCCCCTCAGCCACCCTTCCAACACATGCTGGGACCAAATGGAGTAGTGTGACACCAAAAAACGACCACATTCATTCTTCTTCAGGGGGAGTGCGAAGATTGAGATCTTGATGAAGATTCCACCCATTGACGATATAATGGATAAGATGGAGGCCTATCAAGTGATGCATGTATAAACACCAAGTGGTCGTGGACAACAATAACCAACATACACTTTCTTCTGAGTTGCGTTCTCATTTTGTAATCCCTTTTTGAATTTATTTTGAACTTATATTTTTGAATGAATGTGGTTTTATTACTTATTGAATATATTTCCATCAATTTTTTTTGGATGGTTTTTATGTATATGAAGTAAATTAATTTATTTAACTATTTAAATTTCTTCAGTGAGGTATTTTCATTGAGCATAGTTTTCTCAATTATGTTTGATTGCTTGGAGGTCTTCAAGTAGTTGAATAACTGCTATAGGAGTGACAAAAATCATATTGAGGTATTGATATGATATCTATATCAATTTGAGTGTTCACTAGGGGGTACTTGGGGGTGGTGGGATTTATAAATTTAATTGAGAAATATTTTAAAACAAGGAAGAGGGGAGTGTCCGAGAGGTTGAATCTTGTCCAAAACTACTATTTTGAAGATACTATTTTGATTCTGATTTCAAACCCATTTTATTTTATGTCAATTTTTTTATTTACCTTAAATATTATTGAACCTTAGTTTAATTTATATATTTTTCAAGATTTTAATCAAATACCCAAATTTTACTTCTTTCAAAAAAAATAGTGACAGTCTTGCAACTCAAATTTCAACCTCCTTGAGAGACAATCTAGGGACTGCTATATTGTATTTCTCGAGGGGATAAATTTATTGATTGAGGTTTTGATGAAAAAACCCTCACATAAAGTATCTAGTATGATATGTATAAAAAAATTTCTGATATATTTCTATAATAAATCTAAATTTATTATATATGAGGTTAGAGTATGTATGCCCAAGAAGAAGACTGAGGTAAGGGTTTCTTATCTTAAATTTCCTTTTTTTGAGACATTTTTCAAATTATGCACATATATTAATTTATATGGTGTATGTATTTACTCCTTTAAAATTATATAATGAATATATTTATAATCATGGTATTTTAATTTTCTTATAATGTTCTTTTTTCAATTGGGTTTTGGTTTTTAAATAATCCTAAGGGGTTTTATTTAAAATCATTACTTTAAAAGTTTTAATGCCTTTAACCCAACTTTTTTATCTTCCATATCTATATTCTTTATATTTATTATAGAATTTTATTATATATACTTAAATTATTGTTTAATTTCATTTAAACTATATTGTAATTTCATTATAATGTTTTAAGATGGAATCTTTTTAATGTTTTCCATACATGTCATTTTTTACCTCCTTTACAAAAATGTGAAATGAATGTTTTAATATTTAATGCTTGATGAAATTTTATTTAAAACATGATAATTCTTCATTTTCAATATTAATTTAAAATTTTATATTTCTTTTAAAAGATAATACTATTCCCATTTTTTGTAAATATTTCGTTTTTATTAAAGTAACCAAAATAAAATGCAATTTCTTCTAGTTTTTAAATTCATATTCCTAATGATTTTATAAACGTATTTTCTTCATCTATGTAAATATAATTTAAATATTATTATGATTCATTGGGTATATGATCTAATTATTTCATCCATCTATTTTTTGATGGATTATGATTATTCATCATAAAAGTTTTAATGAAACCTATTTAATTTCATGGATTAATTAAGCGATGTTGGAATTATGATGTTTTCATATTATTATGGAAAAAATATATATGGTTTTATTTATGTGACTAGTTAGACCAGAAATTTATATCCCTCCAATGCATTGGATAAATCTTTATATCTCATGAGATAATATGTAAGGGACTAGGGAGTGAACCCAATCCACTAAGGGGTTTTGTCCACCAAGGTCTATAGGGAATGGGGTGTAAACCCAATCCACTTAGAGAATTTATCCACATTATAATGATGGTATTAGAAGAGATCCTTGGAAAAAGAAATGATTTTATATTATTATGTCTATACTATACTCTTATGCCTAATTTATGCTTTCATGGATTAAGATTTATGAATTAAATGACTCATGTCTAATGATATACTGAAGACTTATGCCATGAATCATGATTTATGATCTATGAGTTTTTAGTTATGATTTTTTTATTTTATGATCATATAATTTGATGATGTTATCATACCCTTATAATACTCTTATGCTCATTTATTGTATTTAATTGATATCTCCCATGTTTTTCCTTACTGGGTATCTGAGATCACCCATTCTTATATTTCAATTTACTTATATTATGAAGAAAAGTATTAAGTGTGATATGTATAGAAGAATATCTTGTGCAAAGATAAAATATTGAATATTGTTCACAAATAATAATATTATGTTAATAGTCTCCAAATAAACTAAACCACTAGGTTATGGGGTGTGAATTATTTTGAGATATGTGGAATATTCATCTAAGATGATGTGATATTTATTTATGTTATGATTGGGTTACCTTGTTATGTATTAGAGTAGTTTTTAGTTATATTTAGGAAATAAGAAAAGAGGATAAAACCTAAACCAACCTATGATAAATCAAAAGTGATATAGAATGAACCTAAAATGTCATGGGTTGAAATAAGCTTTTATAATTTAGGATATATTAGGAATTATTTTCTATATCATATGATTTATCACTCTAAATATTAATTCATAATATCAAATTAGATGTTTTGGTTTTAGTCAATGACTGGAACTAGGATGAATCATGTTAAAAATGAATATGATGGACAATCCAATGACCTTACTAATGAGAAACTAAATGGAATTAGACATGGAATGAAAAATCATGTGGCTATGCTCACCCAACTATATTAGGATATAAATAATTACATAAATCATGCTGAACATCCAAATGAGAAAAGGAAGAAAAAAATAATTATTGAGTTTTTATATGGAAATGTCCATCATTCTTTAGCGGGTCTTCTAGTTCACTAATTTATGAGTCGTGAATTTTTACAAATGAAAAGATATTTTATTTTCACTGGTTCTAATACCATGAAAATGTTATTTTTATTGTTTATAAATTGAAAGGTGAAGTATATAAATGGTTTATTCTCATCAAGAATAAAAGTAAATAGGAAAAAAATTATCTCTAAAAATTGGAGGAATTTAAGATGGTATTTTTCAATAAGTATTTTTCTAAAAATATTCACACAAGAATAGAGAGATAATTTCTTGAGTTAAATCATAAGGATGATGAATATATTGATACCTATAAAGAAAAATTTACAAGAATTGAAAGGTAAGATTTTGATTTTATCATCATCAGTGGAATAAAAATTTATTGGTTCTTTAATGCTTTAATACCAAGTCTCTACAATTAATTTTACATAAGATACTTTATTAGATATAAATAAATCATTTTATGTGCTCTTAAAAAATAAATGGATATTAAATCCTCTAATTGTTCTTGTGGTTTTGGGGATTAGAAGAGAAAACTGAAGTTTCAAGGGAATTATAGAAATAAAACCCATGGAGGGAAGAAAATAAATCTCCATTCATATAAAAAATGTGGAAAGAAGCCTGAGTGAAATTTACATAAGGGTAAAACTAAATGCTTCATGTGGGAAAATAAGGCTATGAATCATATGAATATTGAAGAGAAATGAAGAGGTCAAATAATGGGAAGGATGAAAAGAAATATTAACCAAATTCACAAAACACAATACAATGATTTAACTATATGGAGTATGGAAATTATGCCAATTAGTGTACCAATATAAGCGTTAATTATGACAATTGATTTTATCAAACTCTTATTCCAAGGGAAAAAAGGAAAGCCTATGAAATCATTACCACTGAGGTGGATCTTGAGAATGAAGTGTGGAAATGTATAATTATTATCTACTTAAGAACTGCTATAATCTTACATGATTCTAGTTAAACCCATTAATTTATATCTAGAGTATATTCTAATGGAATAAAATCACAACCTAAGAAATTAGCTATTGAATTATCAGTAAAAACACTTAATGGTATGACGAATTCATATCATGTTTACAACTTCAATCAGATATAATTTTGTGGTAATGTACTTCATTAAAATTTTATTATTATCCCTATAATAAAATTTTATGTGATTTTGGGATTGAGTTATCTCTCTCAATATATATCCTATATCAATTTTTTGAGGTAGGGAAGTCACATTTCATATATCCGATAAACCTATGATCATCTATCAGTGCAAGGATGGAGAATAACTTCCAATGAAAATTACTTCCATTATATGCATCTTAATAACTTATCATGAGGTGTATTTATCTCAATTGGTTGGGGGAGGAACTAAATATTGAAGATATTACTATTTTACAAGAGTATGTATATGAATTTCCTAAAGTGTTTTTAGGTCCTCCCATAAATAATGAAGTTGATTTTTCAATATAAATTACACCTAGTGCTACACCTATTTCAAATACTTATTATTGAATGGATCTGATTGAGTTGTAAGAATTAAAAAAGTAAATACATTAGATTCTATATACGGGATTAATATTCCCCAATGATTCATTATGGGGTGAAATAGTTCTTATTGTTAAGAAGAAACATGGGTCAATATATCTCATCATTTATTATTATGAAGTTAACAAGTTCAAAATCAAGAACAAGTTTCCCTTACCTGATATTAATGACCTTGTTGATCAATTCATAGAGGACCCAATACTTCTTGAAGAATGAAATTTTATCTTTATATCATCAATTAAGGTTCTCAAAGGGGGATATACCCAAAAAAACCTTCTTTATAAGGTAACAACACAATGAATTTATTGTAATTCCATTCAGACATACAAATTCCCCTACTATATTCATGGATCTAACTAATAGAGTCCCAATAGATTAAATTTATAAATTTTTATGGTCATTATACAAGATATTCTTATATATTCCAAGGGAAATGAATCACATGAAGATAATTTAAGGATTCTATTTAAGACCTTGATGAAAGTGAAATTGTATTCAAAATTTAGAAACTATGAATTATGGAAATAAAAGCCTCATTCTTAGGTCAATTTATCATAAGTGAGGGTATATCTATGGCTCTGTAAAAAAGGGATGTTATTGAGAAATGGTACATATCAACCACTATAACCAAGATCTATTTTTTTGGTTGGATAGATACTATTGAGGATTTGTGATAAATTTATTATTAATATTAAATCTTGAAACAAAGTTGGCTTGAAAGGGAGTAAAGTTCCTTGATATAGAGGAATGTGAAGAAAATTTAATGAAGAATAAGAGAATCTTGGTAAATGAACCTATACTAAAATTACGTTATAAGTAGGAAGTGATTTTTTTACAAATTTTTATGCTTAAAAGAGGGGTTTATGATGTTCCCTCATGAAAAATGATATGGTGGTAACATGTTCTTCTCACCAATTGTACGTTCATGATCACAATTATCCAACTCATGATTTGGAGATAGTTGTAGTAATTTTTTCATTAAAAACATTTAGGCATTATGGTGGAATGTGTGATATATATACTGATCATAAAATATTAAAGTATATATTTACATAGAAGGAGTTGAATATGCACTAAATGTGATGGTTTATTTGATCCAAGGTTATGATTTATCAATAAATTACTACCCTAGGAAGGAAAAATTGGTGGATGATGTTTTGATTAAAATGTATCATGCTATATAATCTATGATGAGGATTAAAAAAGATCCAATACTCATTTATTTTCATAGTATGGACCTTTAAATTATAATGAAAGGAGGAATACTATATTTTTCAAATGTACATTCAACCATCCATCTATTTAAATATCAAAAAGGTATAGAAGGAGGATATAGAGTTGTAAAAAAAGAAAGTGGTATTATAGAGTTCAATCATAGTAATGATTTAATTATATTATTTAGGAACACAATATATGTTTCATAAATACCATAATTGAAGATGGATATATTGGATAAAGAACATAACTCACCATTCTCCACTCATCTCAAAATAAAAAAGATATATAGATACCTTAATAATAAATTCTATAGGGGAAACATAAAAATTATATTGTAGAGTATGTATCTTGATGCTTGTGATAAAAACAAAATAAGTTTAAACATCAAATTTATAAGTGGATAATGCAACAACTACCCATAATAGTATAGAAATGGGAAAACATCATAATAGATTTAATCACAAGACTCCCTAATAAATCTAAAGGTTATAATTTCATCTGGGTTTTGGTTTATCACCTTACTAATTCATCACATTTCATTACTATTATTGAATATTTCTCACTTATCTAACATTCTAGGATATACATTAAGAAGGTGTTGAGACTACACAAAATATAACATTAAATTGTATCTGATCAATATATGAGGATTACCTATAAGTTATAGATAAGTATTCAGTAATAATTGAATATGAAATTAAATTTTAGCACTACATATCATCCTCATACAGATGGATAGTCTAAGAGGACCATTAAAACCTTAGAATATATGCATGGATCTTTTTCAATGGATTTCAAAGGTGTTTGGGATCAACACCTCACCTTGGTAGAGTTTTTAAATAACAAAAGTTTCTATAATAGAATTCAGATGATGCCCTATGAATAAATACATAGGAATATTTTTATCACTCTTAAATGTTGGTATAATGTTCAGTAGTATAAGATGATATGATTAGATATTGTTTGAGAGATGTCAAAGAAGATTCAAACTATTCAACGACACATTAAAACTAAAAATATTTGAAGGAAAACATATAATAATAACTATCAAGGAGATTTATATTTTCATGTTGTTGATAAAGTGTTCCTTAAACTATATTATTATAAGAGGGTTATGAGGTTCATAAAAAAGGGAAATCTAATCTCTAGATACATTAGCCACTTCTATATTCTTTATCATATCAAGAAGAGAGCTTATTACTCTCAAATTATACCAATCCTTTATTAGGTACGTGATGTGTTAAATGTATCACTTTTGGGGGAATTACATTATAGATCCATCACATGTACTAAACATAGATGTTTTACAATTTAAAAGTTATATCTCATATGAGGAACAATCGGTAGACATTTTGGTTCGAATGGATAAGGAATTATGGAACAAGTCCACTCACCTAGTAAATGTTATGTGGAGAAATCAATTTTTTTAAGGATGATATGTGGGAAATTTAGTTTGTAATGAGATAAAAGTATCATCACATGTATCTATATAGTTAATTCTATTTTAATGGAGAAAGTATTTTAATATGGTAGAATGTAACATCCTATGAATTTACTATATATTTTTTCCCACTAAATAAATATTATGTTGAATACCTTATTTCAAAAACAACACTAAACATACATAAGTAATGATTTATAACAAAAAAAGGATGTAATTAATTTCTAGGTAGTTAAATGAAATTTAGAAAATAGTTTACTTTCTAAAATAAAAGATTACTAATTTACTAAAGAAGATACCATTGATTCTATAGAAACTGTTTTGAACTGGTTTGATGAATTATATATATATTATAGATTTAATAATTTTATAGAATGATATTAATAAAATTAATTGATAAATATTCATGTAATAATTAGTAAAATATATTAAAAACATCTATGAAATAATTAATTAGTTATAAGAAATACCAATATAATAATTCAACGTTAAAAAATGTTTTGTTTAAAAATATTTTTTTATGTTTTTATTTAAAATATATATTTCTATAATTTATAATATTAAATTTATTGAAAATTATATTTTATACATGTAATAAAATTAACAATAATTATTAAATTTACTATTAATTGGTTATAAGTGGATACGAAATCATTTGAAGGTAAAAAATATATATCTTTCAAAAAATTATTTCAACGTGTGTAATGTATTTTTATCTTAAAAAACTAAATTAAAACATATTTTTAATTATTGTAATGATATTTATTGAAATTATATTCCATAAAATAAACAATCATTTAATATTTTATATTGGTAAATAAATAAGAGTAACTTTATTTTATGCTTCAAAAGTTTATTTTTCCTAAAAACTGTTTTTATGCGTTTTCTGCACTAGTATTATAATTAATTTCTAACACCTTTAGAAATTGAATCTTGTAATTTTTTTTACATATATGGAATAATAATATTAAAATTTATAATAATGTAAAATTAAATTTTTGTCACAAATATATGTAACCATGGTTAAAGTTAGTGACATCGATAAAGAGAAAAATGATTAAAAATGGGGTTAAATTAAGGTATAAGGATTAAAATATCACCAAAATATTATCCTTATTTGAATATTTGAGTGTATTTTTACCTAAATAATATTTTTTTAAAAAATTTTCTAATTTTGAGTCACATTACTTGAAAATTTAATTTATTATCTTTAAAATTTATAAATATTTACAATAGTGTCACTTCTCTCACTTATAAAAGGATCCCTTCTCCCCTCACTTATCCACACACATTGATAAGTTTATATTGACCAATATCTTCCCAAATAACTTCCCAAAACCATTATAAATTCCCTATATTTTTTTTCTCCCCAAAATACTGGCCTAAGAATGCTTAAGGTGTGGTTTAAAAGAATATATACAGGGAAGAGGTAATTTTCTTAACTGAGATATTTCAGGTTTCTTTATTGTTTGACCTGAACCAAATAAATTATAAAAATCATAATATAATGAAATAAATAAAATTATTATACAAAAATTTTATATTATTTATGGATAAACCATTATCTACATTCCTTCCATCCATTGGAAAATGAAAACACTTCCCGTGTGTACGTACATACTATCGCCTATATGATTGACATAATTCATTTTTCATCACCGCCATACATAGATGGTTATAAAAATAAGTTTAATGAATATATATGGTATTTATTTCATAATTAATACTCTTTAAAATTTATATTATTATTGTTAAATAACATTTTCTTACTCATTCAACCATTATAACATGTTCTTTTTTTGGTTGATTTTTCCACCTAAATGAATGATGTTAGATTGTTTATGATATGAATGAATAAGAAAAATTAAATATTTTAAATAATATATAATTATGATAAATTTAATATGTTTTAATAGTTATATATTGGTAATATTCTAATTTATATTTACCATTTAACAAAATTCATTTTTAAAATTAAATATTCATCGAAAAGGGGAATTTTCAAGTGTTCCATGAGATCTGTCAACATAAGTTACATAAAATGGATATGGGAATCCCAAAATATATCAAAAATATACAATAAACCATAATTAAAAAATTATATATTATTAAAAAGTGATCGAGGACCAAGTACTTGAACCACCGAATCAACACATGCATTGAAAACTAAATAGTTAACGCAAAAATATTCATTTTAACAAATGAATTATTAGAAAGTGGGAAATAAAAAACAATTATATAATTATATTTAGTAATATAAGAATAAATATTATTCTTATATTTATTTATAATAAATATAAATTTATTATAAATGAGGTTAGAGTGCATCCTACCAAGGGGAAGTTTGATGTAAATGTTTATCGTATCAAATTTTCTTCTTTGAGACATGTTTTAAATTATGCACCTATATTAATTTATATATTGTTTATTTTGAATATTTGAAATATTATATATTTAATATATTTTTAATCATGGTATTTTAATTTCTTTTTTTTTTAATTATCTCAAGTGGATTTTGATTTTTAAAAGGTTGTTAGGGGTGTTATTTAAAATAATTTCTTAAAGTTTTGCAGTATTTTATCGTAATCTTTCTATTTCATATCAATATTATATATATTGTTTAAATAATGATATTATATATACTTAAATATATTTTAAGACCATATTTAACTATAATTTACTTTTCAATTTTTTGAAAATTAATCTTTTTAAAGTTTTCTGTACGGGTCATTTTTAGCTTTCTTTAAAAAAGTGCGAAAACAATGATTTTTTAACATTTACCACTCAAAAATTTTTTACCACCATCATGAACATTTTTAATTATCAATATTACTTTAAATATTTATATTTTTCTTACAAATATAATCATCTTCCCTTAGTTCTATAAATTTTTAGTTTTTATTAATGTTACCTCAAGAAAAGTGTATTTTTACTATTTTTTCAAAGCATATTTCTAAAACTTTTATGAATATATTTTTTATCTACTTGAACATAATTTAATGATTTTTATGTTTCATCCGGGAGTTATCTAATAATACCAACCATATATTTTATTTTTTTGGATTATGATAATTCTTTATGGAAGTTTTCATGAAATCTGTTTCTTTTTATGGTTTAATTAAGCAATGGTGGAATTAGGATATATTTATGTTATTATGACACACATATGTATGGTTATAATTAATTTATAGGAGGTCTTGAAATTATATATCCATCCAATTTATTTTTAATATAATTATATATTATGAAATAATATGTAAGGGACTGGGAGTGAACCCAATCCACTAAGGGACTCAGTCCACTATATGATAATGGACTTGGTAGTGTGGGTTGATAAAAGAAACTATTTATTATTCTTTTGTTAATGAAAAACTATTATACCTTAGTTATAATTTCATGGATTATTTTTGTTGGATCATATGACTCATTTCATATTTTATGTCAAATACTTATGAAATTACTCATGATTGATGATCTATGACTTGTTGGTTACAATTTTCATATGTTCTGATCATGTAACTTGGTTAAGTTATCATACCATTATGCTCTCTTGTGATCTTAATTTGATATGTCCCATGTTTTCCATTATATATCATTTGAGCTCACCCTTTATTTTGTCTTCATTCCCCTACATTATGAATTAAGTTACTAAGTGTGAAAACTATTGAAGGGTTCTATGTATGAAGAATGTTTGTGGGAAATCTTAAATATTGTTCATAAGTAAGTTGATTATGTACCTACTCTCCAAAGAAAAAAATTAGGTTCTAGGGTGTTAATTTTTGTGATATATGTTGAATATTCATCTAAAATGAGGCTATATTCATGTATTATATAATTGTTTCACCTCAGATATTATTTAAAGGAGTTTGGAATCTACTCAACAGATCAAGGTGATATTAGTAAATGTAGTTTGATGGATAGAATATTACATTATAACTCTTTAAGTAATGGTGTAGCCATATCTTGGACTATGATGATATTTTTTAGGGATCCTTTTATAATTAAATTTTTAAATGACTAAATATTCCTAATCCAATGGTTGATTGATGTTTGGATTTACATAAAATAGTGGGAAACATTTATGATTAATAATTCAATAATTCTAAGATAACATATAATATTTTTTTATCTTTTTTAAAAGGTTAGGGACGGAGCCTCATTTATTATTATTAAATAAAATAACTCTTTCTAACTGGGTATAGGGAGACCCATTATATATCCTGAAGGCCCAAGACCAAGTGTTCTGAAACTAAGGCCTGAAATTCCATTTTTTGGCCCAAATAGCCCTATGGTGAATAGTACTGCTATTGTACCCAGGGTACTATAGTACTTGCTATAGTACTCGCGAATTCCTCCTCTGCTCGTATTTTATCCTATGTATTTTGGATGCCAAGCAGGAGCCTCAACCACTTGGTTACATGCTCGTTGGCATAATATGTAATCATGATAAATGGAATAATCTTATTAGTTCTATTTCATATAAAAATGTAGTTTATTCCACTAAATCTATGTGATTTAATCTATAAAATGAATATTCACTCACTAAAACAAAATTACAGGAGTGTTATAATTTCTTGTCCACTATATTATGACATAAAAGTAAATTTTATATTCTAGATTCCCCATAACATGATGAGACAACTTGGAAAGTAAGGTTGAAAAGAAAAATTAAAGGAGAAATATTAATGATGTATTGATGTTTATCTCATCATTTAGTCATCAATTTCTAGATATTTAAGGAAGAAAAATGAGTTTATACATGGTTACACCATTTTTTCATATCTCTATAAAATTTATGAGTATAATTGGAGAAATTATTAGAAGAAAGTAATGTGATTATCAATATACTATAAATGTGTAATTTGGAAGATGGAATAGAAACATGTCAATTTTTTCTCAAGATGATAAAGTAAAGTGATTAATTAATACAGTTAATATTCAAGTTGAATAATATTATATCAAAAAAAATGTAACACTTTTATCCTTATCACCTAATTACTCTAGTTTTATTGAACATTATAAGAAGAAAAATACAAAAAAAATTAATTGATATCTTTGTATAAAGATTACTATGTTTTTAAGGATATAAAGGAATTAAATTATTCTATCTGTATTATGAATAAAAATAAATGGATGGTGAAATTCCCATTGGAAAGTATAACAGTAAAGGCACCTATAAAACATCCTTGTAAGAAATCAAAGATATAAATTGAGATAATTAAGTGAAGTCCCTTTGCTTCATTTGTATAAAGAAAGAAAATTAGAATAGAAATTTCAAGGAATTTGAGTAAGAAGAAGCTTTAAATTTAGGTATTGGAATAGAAAAAACTAGGGTAACCGATAACTTCACTCGAAATAGCCTGCCACAAGGCTCATAATGTGTTCCTGACCACCACAAGATACTGAAAAGAACCTTCGTATCATACAAAGATAATATGGGAATGATTTCAAACTCAAAATAAATATGATAAAATAAAAGTAAAAAAATTATCAAATTGGATAAATAAAATATATCATATGTAAAAAATAAAAAATAATAAAGGTAAGATCTAAAAATATGATAGAAATATCTAAACAAATAACTAAAATACCATAAACCATGAAACCCAAAAAACCCATGGGTCCATGTGCATGTGACCATATTTTAGCACTGTCCCAAACCACCTGAAAGTAAAAAATATCAAAGAGAGTTTTCCTCTACATGATTCCATTGAATTTACTTGTATCCTGTAAAACTAAGGAAAAAAATTCCTAAAGATAAAATTAGGGTGTGAGAACTAAATCTCAATTGGATACCACTAAAAAATCTATATAATATCTATCCATGTGAACCCATTAGTTCTTGTATACTTTTTTTTTCAAAAAAATTGATGAGAAATCCATTTTTTATATAAAAATAATCCTTTGGGTTTATTTTAAAAAACATACAATTCCTTTCAAAATGATTCCACACTCAAATAAATTGTGTAATATTAAAAAACACAAATACAATGGAAAAAGAAGATAAATAAAACATTTTCAAGGAATCAATATCCATATCCAGATCATGTTAGAAAATAATTATATCAAAATATGATTCATGTAATGTAATCTTAAAACATATAAAGATGGATAATCATAACATTAGGGTGCCCACAACTAAACCACCAAGACACACAGAGAAACACTATCCATCATATATGTATCCTAATGTTTAGGAACTTCAGTCCTTTAAAAAGGATACCCTTAGCATCCATGGTATAATGAGAACTTCCCCAAATGATTAATAACTCTAATAGGGATCAATCATGTTAGTTTTCCTCCATACCCAAGTTCCCTCAATGTGATATTACATCATCATTACTTTCAATGAAAACAAAATCATGTTTCAAAAATATTCTAAAAATAATAATCCATTTTAAATACATTCCCAATATTCATAAAAACATTTTTATATAGATACCAAACCTCCCACATGCTTTAAAAAATATTTCCATCTAAAATTCATCTTTGATGCATTTTGTGAAACACATAAAGTGTATAAAATCTAGTTTTCAAAGTAAACCCATTTTGAAAACCCATTTCCATTTTCAAAAATATTAAAAAAAATTAAACAAACAAAACTAAAGGAAATAATCATAAGAACATAAGGATTTACAAGGGATGTATCATAGGATAGAGACACCTACCTTAAGAATAATGAAAATGATCTTTCCTTTTTGACTGGTGATGAGAGTGAAAGATATAGGAATCTTGAGAACCTAGATCCAAGTAAAACGAAGTCAATTCTATATGTTCATGATAGATCCAATGATCTAGTCTCAAAAGGCACAAAACTCATGGATGAGAAGAGATGAAAATAAACTGTAAAGGATCCACTTATTAGATTACACCCAAAAGAGATCTAGGATTCTAATCAGCATAAAGATTCAACCGTAGGGAGAGGGAGAGATCCAAGAATGTCCCAAAAAATACTCTAAATTAATAAAAACTTAATTATGGCCATGGGTAAAGGATTATGGTGATTAAAAAATTAGTTCAAGTGAAAATTAAATTTTCAACCTTACTAAATCAAACACCCGACGACATCATTGTCAAGTTGTTGGGCCTCACCGGCTAGCCGATGGGTACATGCACAAATCTTATACCCCCAAGCATCCTACTGGTGGGTTGGTGGGGATAGAAAAAATGTATGTACCTCCAGTCCCTTCACCAACTGGCCAGTGGAACCTATATCCATATAGGAGTTCTTCCATCCTACACCAGCTAGTTGGTGGCCATATGCTTCCACCAATAAGAAAAAAACTATTTTAAAATTAAAAATGACCCAAAATTCAAAAGAAAAAAAGGATCTTTATACTTCATTCAAAATACTAGGGTGTGATAATTATACCCTCCATAAAATATGTCTATCCCTATAAAGGCTCAAGATCATGAACCTAAGAAGAGATAAGGTCATTACTGCATCATCATGGGCTAACACTCCCATGTCTTTATTTACTAAACTACCATCTCAATCAAACTAAAAGGATTTAATTTCCATGATACACCTTATAATATTAATCCACTATCTGAATAAAACTTTAATCCACTGATGTACCGTGTTCAATCTCAATGTCCTTCCAATCAGTCACATGTGATGGATCCAACAGATAGTTCTTAAATTGTGAAACATGGAACACCTTGTGGATAGAATTCAAATGATCTAGTTAGTCTAACTGATAAGACACCTTTCCAAGTCTCTCCATAATATCAAATAGTTCTACATAATGAGTTTCTTACTTAACTTGCCTCCTGAAACATCTATGTCCCAACTAAAGAAAAACTATAATAAAAACCCGATCACCTACCTCAATGTCCAACGAACGATGATGTCAATTGACATAGGATTTTTTTCATCTCTAATCTGCATCTAACCTATTCCTAATCAACTACACTATACCAATCATCTCTTAACAATTTCATAATCCTAATAAAAACCATTATATGACCTATACCCAACAAAGAGGTGATATTAAAGGCCTCCCATATAATGCCTCAAATGGATCCATCCACATATAAGCCTACTAAATATTGTTATAAGAAAAATATACTAAGTTTAGATATTTTTCCCTTGATCCACTGATGTCAAACACTCAAGCCTGAAACATGTATTTAAGAATTTGGACGACTCACTCAGTCTATCTATCCATCTAAAGATGATAAGAAATTATAAACTTCAATCGAGAACTCATCACTATCTGTAATCAACTTCAGAACTTGGATGTAAAGCATGGGTATCTATCTAAAACAATAGCTGATAGAAAACCATAAACTCTAGAAATATCATTCACATACAAATTCCCAAGATCCTATACCTTTTTTGACTCATTGATAGGTAGTAAATGAAATGATTTTAGTAGTTGATCAATAGTCACCCATATTTAATCCTTACCACCAGGAGTCCTAGGTATCCCATTAATAGAATCCATGTATATATAATCCCATTAATACATTGGAATGGGTAAATGTTGTATTAAACTAGTAGGCCTTTAATGTTTTTCCTTAATTTTTAGACATGCAAGGCACTGAAACCCAAAACCTATAAGGGATCGTCTCATTCCTGACCACAAGTAGTGATGTCTCAATTCATGGTTTGTCTTGGTAGATCTAGGGTGCATGAAAAAACTTGATTGGTGTCCACAGTCCATCAAATCCTACCTCAAGTCTATCAGAACAACTATCCTTCCTCATTAGAACAGAACACCATCATGAGACTAAGACCACTCAACTGAGGTCTACCCACTAAAAATATTCCTACTAAAATGTTGAAACTCTGTATCCTTGGTCTATCCAAGTTGAATATGATCATCTATTAATGATCATTCCTAATTAAATTCATGGAATACATGTTTTTCAGATCTCTTTTCATTCAAGTTCATCTCAGTGAGCAAGCTCATCATAAACCACCCTTCCACTAATTATTTAACTACATTAGTTATCATTTTCTAGATCAAACCATATTCCACCACATTCAATTTATAAAGGATATAATAAATTTAACAATAAAGGGATTAATTGTACTTTATCAATCATCTCTGTCTTAAGTTGAGATCTATCTGAGTGAAAATATGATTCAAAATCTTATAGTCTGAATACAGTTTAAACCACTCCATGAAGAGATAGTGATGCCATGTCTTAAGAGTGTGCATCACTACATACAAAATTAATTCATGCGTGGGGTAGTTCATCTCATGAAGTAATAAATAATGAGACCCATAAGCTACTACCTATCTCCCCGACAAAAAAACATAACCCAACCCATTCCTGAGGCACCATAGTAGATATAAAAAACCAATATCGGCTGAGGCATAATTAAGATTGGAGGTGAAGTCAATATCACTTTAAAATCCAAAAAACATCTCTAAAATTGATCACTATAAATAGAATTTACACCCTTATTGTCATGACCCATCCCCCAGGGCCCATGCCATGACTACCCCAAGCCCACCTTGCTTAGGCCAAGGGCAGACGACTAGCACCGAAGGAGTAATCCCTAAAACTGGGAAGGCATTGCCTTTACAGCCTGTAAACTCACGCAACCAAACACACAACAAGATATGAACCCAAGTAAACTTAATAGTGAAAGAGTGTGTAAAGTAAGTAAAAGGGTCCAGAATACAAGCCCAACTGGAAAGTACAAGTAAACTGATCAGCTCCTGTGAACACCCATCAAGGATCCTACCTAAAGGGTAGGTACAACTCTCAATTGGTCGTCTCTGTAGCACGCTTAGTCTAAGGTCCACCTCCGAGCTACCTCCAATCCTGGTACCCTCTTCCTCAGTCAGCGATATCCGTCATCTGCACCAAACACAACAAGGTGCAGGAATAGCTCATGCATGGGTGAGTATAACGATACTCAGTAGGGACCCTGAGACCCTCAACGGTCTCAAAAAATTCCCAAAGGATAAACCACAAAGCATGAAAACAACTGACAACCCTACTTAGGTATATACCCATACATATACCTAAGTTATCAAGTATACCCATCTAATTCATGAGAAAAATCAAGGCCCAAACCCTTAGCCATAGTTCAACTGTTCCACAAAGGAAAGAATACCATAAAGGTAACCGCCACGAAGGTAAGTACTACAAAGGTACGCCACACAGAATAATACCACAAAGGTATCACCATGAAGGTAAGTACCACAATGGTATGCCACACAGAAGAATACCGCAAAGGTATCACCATGAAGGTAAGTACCACAAAGGTATGCCACACAGAAGAATACCACAAAGGTATCACCACGAAGGTAAGTACCATAAAGGTATGCCACACAGAATATTACCAGAAAGGTAAAGACTCAGATCACACTAGGTAAAACATAGGTATGGTAGTAAAGATGATTAGATGTAACTACTGAATCATCTTACGCTGTTAAGAGGTAGACCCACGTAGAATCCAAAATAATTAGACCCACGAAAGATCCCAGTACAATAGACCCACGTAGGATCCAAGAGTAGTCCCACATGGATTCCTAGAGTGAATCCAAGTGAGACTCTCGAACACAGAACCACGTAGGATCCCAAAGCACATACCCACATAGTATCCCAAAGTAAAAACCCACATAGTATCCCAAAGCATAGACCCACATAAGATCCCTTGTCTCATGTTACATCCAGTTACAGGGTTCCCGCACTAAGCTCGCTTGATTCTGGGAGGGTCCGCTCCTCAAGCTGCAAGTCTAATACTACAACTACCATGAAGTCCCATGAAGAAGTATCCCAAAGGACTTCCACATAAGAGGGGTCTCAATGCAACAGACGGTGCGTCAATCGGATGCCCGATTTGTAAGTTATTGGCCTTTTAGTCTTGAGGGCCCGGTTGGATTCGTGCTCAATCCAACCCAGTCATACCCCAAATTTATACAAAATTTTGAGTGGGGTATACCAAAAAGGACCATCTAGTTCCAAAGTTTCTGACGCCATAAACGGTTCGTCAAACAAACTCCCATAGCTCAAGATATAGCCGAAAGAACAAAAAGGGGTCGCAGTTGGTCTGTGTCTGGTTCGACCCGGCCCGCTGGGTCCGGCCCAGCCTGCTGGGCGGCCCGTGGTGCGGCGGCCCGCGACTGGTTGGATGGCCAGCCTCCTCCTCCATGTGGCGCAGTCACGTACAACACCATCACCGGTGGCCGACAGTGATCTGGATGCCCTCCCTTCCCCACTGCGGCACAAGGCCATGGCTCCTACATGCCCATCAGTGAAGACGTGCGCCGCCGCTTCCCCTTCGTGTGGCTGGCCCCAACCGGCCGCCGCCCTTGCTCTGCCGCAGCCGACGGGCCGCGTCTCTTCTCCGGTGGCGCAGTTGCACCGCCATCGTCTTTACGGCCGACCATGGTTCCAACCGCCGCTCCTAAGTCCCATCGGTTCCAATCGCCAGCACCGGTCACCATCCTCCTCCATCGTGAAGATTGCATCAAAACCAAAAAGGTTGCGAGGAGGTCGGGCCATGTTCGTTTGGCCTGCACCCTCCACGTTAGATCGGTAGAAAGTGGATCATGGGGAGAAGTTCAACATAAAATAAAATTAATGAAGGTAAATTAAAATCACACCCCTACCGTTTCGTTCGTTGGAGGTGTCAAGAGATATAAGATGAAGTCGTTGAAGAATGTTGACATTCATTGCCTCCGCAAGGTGCTTCCGATTCGGGCCCGAGGTTGGTTCCTCGTTCTTCATTAGAGAGTGTTCTCCCAAAGCTCTCCTTTCCTTTTCCCAAACTTTTTTCCATCGAGAGGTGTGGTGCCAAATTAAAATCTTAGAGTTTAATTTAAATAAAGTTGTACATTAATTATATTTGGGTGGCATAATAAATTAGGATAAAACCAATAGTTACCTTCCTTATTAAAGAGGGAGTTTAAGGGGGTCGGGTGGTCCCCACCATTAATGTAAAAATTGGGGGTTTTCTAGCTTGGGTGGTCCCCACCTCCAAGCATTCAATTGGGAGGTTAAAAATAAAATAAAAAGTTGATCTTTATTTTATTCCTATTTCCATGAAAAACATGAAAACTAACTTTCAACCTCGAACAACTGCAGTCGAGGTGAAAGTCTCTTTGAGAGAATATTGAAGATGTGAGTTCAATGGTGTCCTCGAATTTCAATTCTGAGCAACGGTTCAAAATTTAAAAAAACCCTCTCACACATTAACTGAACATACCCCTAAAAAAGTTTAGAAATTCTTTCCGAGCACACTGGGCCTCGGAATCACGCGCCGTCAATTGTCGTGGACTCATAATATTTACATATAATTAAAAAAATTAGATAGAAAATCTAGATCTTTACATTCTCCCTAACTCATGGTTTTGCATCCCCGTAAGACACAACTCAAACTAAGGGAACAAGTGGGGTTACTGATCACGTATCTGAGCCTCCTGCTTCCATGTGCTCTCCTGGAGGTTCCCGTGATTCCAGTGAACGTGCACCAGAGGTATCGACCAACCACGAAGGACCCACTCCTGTCGATCCTCAATCTCCACTGGAACCTCCGTAAACGTTGCCCCATTGTCGATGTCCAGCTCATTGTGGTCGATGACGTGAGATGGGTCGTGCACGTATCTCCTCAGCTGGGATATGTGGAAGGCGTCATGCACCCAGTAAAACTGAGGTGGAAGAGCTAAGAGGTAAGCCACCTCGCCAACTCAACTGAGGACCTAAAAGGGTCTGATGAACCTCAGAGATAACTTGCTGCCCTGACCAAATCTCTGCAAACCTCGTCGAGGTGAGACTTGTAGAAAGATGTGGTCGCCATCCTCGAACTCCATTGGTATCCGTCTTCTTTCAGTATAAGACTTCTGCCCACTCTGTGCAGTCTTCATCCACTCCTAGATGATATGAAACTTCTCTGTGATAGTCCGTACCATCTCTGGTTCCATGAGTGCTTACTCCCCTGGGTCAGTCCAGCACAAAGGTGATCTGCTAGGTCGGCAATACAATGCCTCGAAAGGTGCCATCCCAATCGTGGAGTGATAGCTGTTGTTGTATGAAAACTCCACAAAGGGAAAGTGATCCTCCCAACTGTGTCCAAAGTCAAGGATGCAAGTATGCAACATGTCCTCAAGGGTCTGAATTGTCCGCTCAGTCTGGCCATCTGTCTGAGGATGGAAGGCGCTGCTTAAACAAAGTTGTGTCCCAAAAGCCTCCTGCAACCCCTTCCATATCTGAGAAGTGAAAAGTGCATCACGATCAGAGACAATAGTCGTGGTTACTCCATGTAGCTACACAATATCCTACACATAGAGGCGTCCCAAGCTCTCTACTAAACCCTGCTCTCTGATTGGCAGGAAGTGGGAAGACTTGGTGAGTCGGTCGACGATCACCAAAATTGAATCATGACCCCTAGATGTATGTGGAATTCCTATCATGAATTCGATGGATATCTTGTCCCACGTCCACTCTGGGACCTATAAAGGCTTAAATAAGCCTGCTGGTACCTGATGCTCTGCCTTCCCTTGCTAACAAGTGAGGCACCTAGAGACAAACTCTACTACTGATTTCTTCATTCCCATCCACCAATGCTATCATTGGAGGTCTTGGTACATCTTCACCACTCTTTTATGTAACACTAAAGGGGACATATGGAACTCCCTCAACACTTTATCCCAAAGTGACACTGGTACCATGGTACGTCCTCTGTAGAGGATGACATGCTCCCCACCTTCAAAAAATCAATTAGGTGCTTGTCCTATGGATATCTGAGCACATCGATCCTCACAGTCAGTGTCCCCACACTACACCTCCCTGAATCGCTGAAGAAGTGGGGGAGTGACTATAAGAGACTGAAGAAAAGCTGCTCAATCTCGATCCACAATGGATATCCGCAAAGCGGCCAGCTGCTTCGCCACCTCACCTAGAAATTGTATACCAGATCCCCTGCTGAGTGCATATGCTACAACGTTCCCCTTTCCAAGAGTATAGACTATCTCGAAGTCATAGTCCTGGAGAACTCAAGACAATGCCGTTGTCTCAGGTTCAGGTCATTCTGTGAGAAGATATACCTAAGACTCTTTTGATCCGAGTAGACCATAAGACGTTTTCCCATAAATTAATTTCACCACATCTTCAAGGCGAAGACCACTGCTGCTAACTCCAGGTCATGGGTAGCATAGTTATTCTCATATTGTCTCAGCTGTCGAGAACCATATGTGATAACCACTCACTCCTACATTAGGAAACATCTGAGCCCAATCCTTGATGCATCGCAGTAGACTACGTGCCCAACGCCCTTCTCCGGAAGCCTCAAGATGGGGGCACTAGTTAGCTTCTTCCTCAGCTCCTAAAAACTCCATTGGCATCCCTCTGACCACACTAAGGGTTTCCCCTTCTTCGTCAATGCTGATAAAAGTGCTTAAAATATGAAGAAATCTAGCACAAATATCTGGTAGTATCTATCCAAACCCAGGAAACTCCGTACCTCTGTCACACTCCTAGGTGGCTCCTAAGAAATTATTGCCTCAATATTCACTAGATCTACCACAAATCTAGCCTCTGAGAAGACATGTCTCAGAAAGTGAACCTCTCAGATCTAGAACTAGAACTTCAAGAGCTTACCATAATGCTGGTGCTCTCAAAGTGCGTCCAGAACTATCTAAAAATGATAGACATGCTCCTCCTTGGTAGCTGAGTAAATCAGCATGTCATCAATGAAGACTACTACAAAGTGATTAAGGTATGGCTGAAAGACCCTGTTCATGAGTCCCATGAACACTGCTGGAACATTAGTTATGCCAAATGGAATGACTAAAAACTCATAATGGTCATACTAACATCTAAAATCCATCTTCTACACATCCTCGTCTCATACTCTGGGCTGGTCATAGCCTAATTTGAGGTCTATCTTTGAGAACCACTGTGCTCCCTTCAGCTGATCAAAGAGGTCTTCAATCCTCGGGAGTGGGTACTTGTTCTTCACGGTCACCTGATTCAGGCGCCAATAGTCAACAAAAAGTCTCAAACTCCCATCTTCCTTCTTGGCGAACAAAATCGGGGCTGCCCAAGGAGAAACACTAGGTCAGATGAATCCCTTCCCCTGTAAGTCCTCTAGCTATACCCGCACCTCACGAAGCTCCACAAGAGCCATAAAATACGCTGGTGTAGATATCAGTTCCATCCCAGGGTACAAGTCAATGTAAAAGTCCACTTATCTGTGAAGAGGTAGACCCAAAACATCATCAGGGAAGACATCCATGTACTGGTCCACCACTACAGGATAGCTCAAACTCTCTACATCAATCGCTCTGAGGGTAAGGCTATCCAACTGATGAGTGATTTACTGCACTCTCCTCCTAGTAATTCCATCCTATACTGCAAAGTATCCCTTCTCACTGGTGAAGGTAAACCTGGTCCCATCCACATGGACACACCGCACTTTGCGCCTAATACAGTCAATATCAGCATGGACTGTAGATAACCAGTCCATACCCAAGATAACGTTGTAAGGCCTCGACGCTGCTACTAGGAGATCCCAGCCAAAGCTCTCACCTCCTAGAGTAAGCTCACACTGTCGGCACCAGTGTGTAATCATCGAAACTACACCCATAGGAGTCTATAATCGTAAGGATCGAGCCAATGGATCTGTCGGAATCTTTGAGATCCAATTGAGAGAAGTGGAAATAAAAGAATGACTGGAACCTATGTGTTTAAGTACTGTAGATAAGGTGGAGTATACATATATAATACCTCATATCATCTCTGGATAACCATGGTCATAGGCCTCAGTTTCCAGGATCTGAGCTCGCCCCTTTCCACCTGCTCCCTGTGTCGGGGTGGACCACCTGGTGGTGGCGGCGGTAATACCTCAAATCGTCTCCCACCGCCAGCAGCACGGCCAGATCCTCTACCACATTTTCCTACTCCCTGCAGACCTCCTAGGTCAAACCTTTGTCTATGCATGGGAGGTCCTTATACCATATTCTGATCATCCATACGGCAAGTCGGGCAGTCACAAGCCATTTGACCCTGCCCACCACATGTGTAACACTGCCTGCTCCTCGCATGACTGGCTCTGTCTCCAGTGCCCCGCACAACTGACCATGAATCCTATGGTCGTCCACCTGTAGGTCTGGTCCTCTTGGACCTCTGTGAAATCTGTCTGCTACCAGCTATAGAAGACTCCTCTATGTGACGCACGATGGTGGGTCTCGCTGCTGGTGACTGCTCAGCAAGAAAACTCTCCACTAAGAGGGCTCGCTCTAACACCCCTGCCTATGTCGAGATGATGAGAGAAATCATCAAAACCCTGATCTCCCGCCTGAGTCCCTGATAGAAGGTTCGGGCCCTGAAGAATGGGTCTCACACCATATCAGTGGAGTGGCGTGAGAGGTCGTTGAACCTCGCTAAGTACCGAGCCATAAACATGTTGCCCTGCTGCAGATGAAGAAGCTCCTGTATGTGCACTGCGTGAAGGGTCGCTGGGACAAACTCTGCCCGAAAGAGGTTCTCAAAGTTTTCCCAGAGAAGTGTCACCTCTTCGTGAACCTAGAGAATCAAGCTCCACTATCTGCCTGCTGATTCCTGTAGAAGACTGGCAGTAAGGATCACTATGAGATCAGCTGGTGTCCCTACCAGTCAGAAGACTCTCTCCACGGCCTCTAGCCAATCCTCAGCCGCCTGTGGGTCCATCTCTCCCCTGAATCTGGGTGGACTCTAGCACTGGAACTCATGTAATGTGCTCAAGCGGCGTGCACTGTCTGCTGCTGGGGATGGTGGAATCGGTGGCCCAATGGGTAATGGTACCGCTGGTGCCCCTACTGAAAGAGGTCCTTGCACAAAGGCCTCGTCACTCGGTGGGCTATCATTGCGTACTATACCCAGAACCCAAGCCAACTGTTTACGTGGAAGCATCCTGAGAATAAAAAGGTGGGACATGGTCAAAAATTTATACATGGTGAGTTGGATCAAATAGTTCACAAAGAAAACTTTTCAAAACACACACGCAATCAGTGTTTTCATGCACTGAGTCAGAAATCAGAAGTCGGAGTCCTGGTGTATGGATATGTCAGCCACCACACCAAGAATGGATTCCCTAAACTGATAACCACACTCACTACACTTAATACTATTTCCATTAAAAATATTAGAGTCTAATGTTCTATGGTAGAACCGACTCCTCTAATACCAATTTGTAATTACCTGTCCCCCGGGGCCCATTCCATGACTACCCTAAGACCACCTTCCTTAGGCCAGGGGCTGGGGACTAGCACCGAAGGCATAATCCCTAAAACTGGGAAGGCATTTCCTTTATAATTTGTAAACTCACACAACCAAGCACACAACAAGATAAAAACACGAGTAAACTGAATAGTAAAAGAGTGTGTAAAGTAAGTAAAAGGGGACAGAATACAAGACCAAATGCAAAGTACAAGAAAACTGGAAAGTACAAGTAAACTGATCAGCTTCTGTGAACACCCATCAAGGATCCTACCTGAAGGGTAGGTACAACTGTCGAATGATCATCTTTGTAGTATGCCTCGTCTAAGGTCCACCTCCGAGCTACCTTCAGTCCTAGTACCCTCATCCTCAGTCAGTGTTGTTCATCTTCTTCACCAAACACAAAAAGGTGCGGGCATAGCCCGTGTAGGGGTGAGTATAACGATACTCAGTAGGGACCCCAAGACCCTCAAAGGTCTCACAAAATCCACAAAGGATAATCCATAAATCATGAAAACAACTAAAAACCCTATATAGGTATATGCCCATACATATACCTAAGTTATCAAGTATACCCATCTCATTCATGAGGAAACTCAAGGGCCAAACCCATAGCCATAGTACAACTATTCCACGAAGGAAAGAATACCATGAAGGTAACTGCCATGAAGGTAAGTAACACAAAGGCACGCCACATAGAAGAATAACACAAAGGTATCACCACGAAGGTAATTACCACAAAGGTATGCCACACAGAAGAATACCACAAAGGTATCACCATGAAGGTAAGTACCACAAAGGTACACCACACAAAAGAACACCACAAAGGTATCACCACGAAGGTATGTACCACAAAGGTACTCCACACATTAGATTACCACAAAGGTAGACTCCTCTCAAACTAGGTAAAACATAGGTATGAAAGTAAATATAATTAGATGTAACTACTGAATCATATTACTCTATTAAGTGGAAGACCCACGTAGGATCCTAAATAATCAGACCCACGAAGGATCCTAGTACAACAGACCCACGTAGGATTGTAGAGTAGTCCCTAGTGGATTCCTAGAGCGAATCCAAGTGAGAATCTCGAACACAGACCCAGGTAGGATCCCAAAGCACATACCCACATAGGATCCCAAAGACAGACCCATATAGGATCACAAAGCACAGACCCACGTAGGATCCCTTGTCTAATGTTACAGCCAGCTATAGGGTTCTCGCACTAAGATCGCTTGATTCTGGGAGGGTCCGATTCTCAAGCCACAGGTCGAATACTCCAACTTCGACAAAGTATCACTAAGAAGTATCCCAAAGGACCGCCACGTAAAAGGGGTCTCAACAAAATAGACGGTGTGTCAATCGAATGCCCAGTCTGTAAGTTATTGGCCTTTTAGTCCTGAGGGCCCGGTTGAATTCGTGTTCGATCCAATGCGGACATACCACAACTTTATCCAAAAGCTCTAGTGGGGTATACCAAAAGGACCGTCTCGTTCCAAAGTTTTTGGCACCACATACGGTTCGTAAAACGGACGCCCGTAGCTCAAGGTATAGCCGAAAGAACGAAAAGGAGTCAAATTTGGTCTTCGTCCGGGTCCGGTCTGACCTAGTCGGACCAACTCGACCCAACTCTGGTCCAGCCATGGGTCAGACTCGACCTACAGGGTCTGGACCAGCCCACTAGGTGGCCTGTTGGGTGGCCCACGGTGCAGTGGCCCACAGTATGAGTTCAATGGTGTCCTTGGATTTCAATTCCAAGCACCGGTTCAAAAGTTACAAAAACCCACTCGCACGTTTACTGAATGTACCCAAAAAAAGTTTAGAAATTCATTCAGGGAACATCGGGCCTTGGAATTACACGCCGTCAATTTTCTTGGACTCTTAACATTCCCATATAATTAAAAAAATTACATGTAAAATCTCGATCTTTACACTTATGGATTAAATATATAACAGGGGATGCAAGCATGTATATTTCATAAATAAATTTCTTTTAATAATGTGCTAATACTAAAAAAATTACAATATAAAACACATTTCTAGTATAGTCCCAATACATCACTACCTGAATAATCTAAGGACCCATTGAGACACCCTTCTCAAAAATCTCTTGGCCCATAAATTTAAACTCTCTAATCTATAACAGAAATTTAGATATATTTCTGTGAAGAAGATGTTCTATTTGGATTCCTAGGATGATTTTAAAATGCTTAACATGATCCTGTTCTAATATGGAATAAACAAGGATATAATCCATGAAACCAACCATGAAGGAATCCAAGAACTGATGTCAGATTCTATTAATGAACATCATAAACACTGTAAGAGTGTTAGTATGGACAAATAGAATGACCAAATACTCATAAATCTAATACATACTCCTAGAATTCTTCTTATTAATATCATTCTCTTGGTCCCTCAGTTAATGTCACTCTAATCTCAGATCAATCATAAAAAACAAACGAGCCCCCTTGAGTTGATAAAAAAATTCATTAATCCCAAGAAAGTGATATTTATTTATTTTAGTCACCTAGTTGAGTTTATAGTAATCAATAAAAATTTATAGACCTTTGACTCCCTTATTCTCAAAGAGAACTGGAGATTCCAAAGGTAAAACACTAGGATGAATAAATCCCTTGGCCTCATGATCCTAAAGAAGAACCTTAAATTCTTTCAATTCAGTGGGTGACATATGGTATGAAAGTTTGGGAATGTATCTCATCCCTAAAAGTAATACTATAGAGAAAATAACATCCCTATGAGGTGAAAACCTAGATAAATAATTTATAAAAACATAAGTAAGCTCCCACACCATCACAAGAATATGGACACCAACAAATGGATAAAAAAATCATGAAAAACTCTAATAACTGGAAGGAGATCACTTCATCACTTGGAGTTACGGGACCCACTCTCCTGAATCTTGGATCTCACTCACCCTAAAAGACATGAGTGACTCCATCAATAGAAAAAAATTATACCCAATGATGATAGAAATCAATATGGTATGTATATCTAATCATCCATTCCATGTAAATGATAATATCAAATATCTCAACATCAAGAACTAAAAAGTACCATATGGTTTTTTTGTCAGCAATCATCACTCGACACTCATGACATTTAAATACCTACTCTGGGTTCTTTTCCAAATGAGTGGAAAGAGTCAACAAGAAAGGCCTAAGATCCAAATGAAATCCCAATATATCGATAATCTTAGAAAATATAAAGGAAATAGTTACACCTATATCAAACAAAGAAATAACCATAGAATATGAAAAAAAATCATACCTCTAATGGTATCCTATCATGTCACTATCTCTTTTAGTGCACACTCCAATGCATACAAATTTATGGCCTCATCCTTCCCTTTCTTCACCACTTGAGCAACACCCTTAGAACAAGGTTGAGATCCTACCCCTTTTTTGTGTTAGTTCTAAACTGAGAGCCCTTGGAAAAGGTGGATCCATCTATACTTCCCTAATATTTTACCTCATAGAAATGATGAAAATGACAAGATTTACCACAAGCGTGACACACCTTGGGTAATGACTTATAATCAGGTTGGGGGTGTCCATTTTTTCAAAACTAGTAATAGACCACCCAACTCTGCCCTGATGTATGTTTCACACTCCTTATACCAACTCTGTACTGGTCACCCAACTTATTTTTCTCACTAAAATGTGAACTATGGAAACCTTATGCTATTATTTATGATCCAAAGTGTCTTGATTTCCCAGATATGCCAATATCAGCTATAGTTTCCTTGTCAACAACCTTCGAAAAGGTGGGTAGGCACATATGAATCAATATAGATTTAATATATCCCCTTAAACCCATTTTTAACCTATGCACCATGAAATACTAATTATAAACATGATATGAAAACAAGTACGTCATCTCATAAAATAGAGTAAAATACTCCAAGATAGAATGATCTCCTTACTCTAATGTAACAAACTCTTATTCTTTCACCTCTCTCTATGTCTTAGTATAGAACTGATGATTAAAGGATTTCTTGAAGGAAGTCCAAGTGATGTCTCCCTGAAAATTTTCTTTCATAATATATTCACACCACTTCCTTTCCATACCTTAATGAATATATGTGTTTAATACAACCTTGAAGTCTTATGGAGTTTTTATAAGGTAGATAACCCCCTCAATACTTTTGATCCATTATTATGCATCATGTAGACTCTAATCACCATGAATGATCAGTAGATGTTGCTGACTGAATTTTCAAGCATAGCCCACCTTTTATTATAGTTCAACATCGGAGAATTTTCCAATAGTCTATATTGTTTAAATAATAGTTTCCATCAAAACTAATTCAACAAGAGGATTCTTCTATGAAAATTTCACTATAAACTCCTCTCCATCATTATGAGTTATTTTAGTTAGAGGATATATAATATATAAAAAAATAGTATGAAAAATGATTATAATATAATTTTATTACTTTATCATAAACCAAATTTTAAGAACTAAATCTAAGAGGCTAAAAAGAAAAAAACAAAAACACTTAACAACCTTAAACTTCCCATGTAAACTTGATGGTCATTATGAATGTGAGCTATTCAGGCACATTCCCAGACTACCTCTTAACTTATGAAAGTCCTAACTCTAGTCTATTGATATCCCCATAGACACAAGATGGTGACACACAATCATGTGAACATGATTTTCTATATACCATGGCTCTAATAATAATTTAAAATAGACCAACCTGATCCAACCAATAATGACACCCAAAATAGACCACTATAAGACCCAAAGTGCATTCCCAATCACCATGAGACAGAGATAAGAACCTAGGAATCATACACAAAGAATATGATAATGATTTCACCATCAATAGATATATGATAAAATATAATTAAACAAAGTATCACAATGTATAAACCAAATATATCATATATGAAAAATAATAAAACCATAAGGTAAGATCCAAAAACTAGATAAAATGATCTCAATGAACAACTGAAATACCATAAAACATGGAACCCAAAAAAACACATGGTTCCATATCCATGTTACCCTTTTACACCACTATCCCAACATAATGGAAACACAATTAAAGAGAGTCATACTCTACATAACACCCTTCACTTTACATGCATCTTGTAAAACCAAGGCTATGAATTCCCAAAGGAAACATTATGGCGTGAGAATGAAATATCAGAGGATACCACTAAATAATCTATACAATGTATATCCATATTAATTTATTTGTTCTTGTATAAAAATATATTTCAAAAAAATCCAAAATAAATCATTTTTCTATATAAAAATCATCCTTTGGGTTTATTTTAAAAAACATGGTATTACTTTTAAAATAATTCAATATTCAAATAAATAGATCAATATGATATATCACATATACAATTGTATGAAAAGATAAATAAAACAGTTTTGAAGAATCACTATCTATATCAAGATCATGTGGGAAAATAAGAATATCAAAATTTCATTCACATAATGTAATCTCAAAAAATCTAAAGAGGGAAATCCATGAAACAATGGTGTAAAAAACTAAACCACTAAGACACACAAAGTAACACTATATCATGTATTTTACTCATAAAGTATGGTAACCTTAGTCCCCTAGAAATGATACCCTTAGAATTTATGGCATTAATGGAACCTCCCCTAGTGATAGATAACACCACAAGGGCTTGTGAATGTTTGGTTTTCTCTCATACCCCAAGGTATCCCAATGTGAAATTACATCATCCTTACATTCAAAGAAAAAAAATCATGTTTCACAAACATTTTACAAGGAAAAATCTATTTCAAATCCATGAACACATTCCATAAAAATATTTCTATAGTAATTCCATACCAATCCCATTATTAAAATCCCATCTCTATTTTAAATTCTTCTTTGATGCATTTTATCACACTTAAATTTCATAAAATATAGCTTTCAAAGAAAACCCATTTTTGAAACCCATTTCCATTACCCAAAAATATTAAACCCATTTTTAATATTCAAAACCAAATAAAAGTATCATAAAAACACAAGTATATCCAAAATATGGATCATAGGATGGAGACACTTTTCTCAAGAATGATGGAAACAAAATTTCCAACTTAACTGGTGATGAGAGTAGAAGAGATCAGATCATTGAGAACATAGATCCAAGTATTTTTTTAAATTTTATTTGTAAATGATAAATCCAATGATATGGTCTCAAAGGAAATAAAATTCATGGAGAAGAAGGGAATAATTTTTTTGGAAAGGATCCATTTATCAGATTACACCCAATGGAGATATTAGCTTCCAATTAGAATAAATATTCACCATCGGGGAGAGGGATAGATCCAAAAATGAAACTACAAAGCCTAAACAAAGAAAACAAAAATTAGGGTCGAGGTAGAATTATTAGGGATATTAAAACCTTAGTTTGGGTGAAGACAACACTACCTCCTTACTAAATCACATGCCCAATGGTGTCACCAGCCTTCCATGGGGCCTCACTAACTGGTTGGTAGCCCAGTAGCTTGCTGGTTGGTATAGGTAGAAATATTGTTCTGTTAAGACTCCCATCATTTAGTCAGTGGAAACATGTAGAATTCATGTACCTCCAATCCCTCATTTGGATATCCGATGTAAGCCCACCAGTGTATCAGTGGCACCTACAACCATGAAGTTTTTCTTCCATCCTACACCAACTTTCCAGTGCTCTCCACTGGCATGCCAGTGAACTCATACTACCACTAACAAGCCAAGAACCCCCCCCAACTAAAAAAATTTAAAAGTTAAAAAATGAAATGGTGATCTGTACCTAATTTATAATACCATGGTGTGGTAGGTATATTCATCATTTAATATAAAAATAATATTTTCACTAATTTTTATCAGATTTTATTTGTGAGTCACATATTTGTATCCAAATATTGGAACCAAGAAATTTCAAAAAATTTATATGAGTTTTGTTGGATCTTTAAGTTTATGATAGAGCTTGACTCCTACATTATCTATAGAATTTAACACCATCAAATATCCTAGTTAAAGCATTATCATATTTGAGAACTATTATTATATTTTATACATTACTAAAAATATAATCTCAGTTTCAATTTAGTCAAAATGAGATTTTATATTAGTTTTTGAAAGAGAAGTTTATATAGTATAAAATAATTTAATAATAGTTAAATTATAACATAATCAAAGTTATCCTATGTTAGTAATCAATGATCAATATAATATGTTATAATCAATTTATACCCAATTTTTGTTATATTTTACTTGGAAAATGAAAACTAAAAAAATGTCATAGGTATGTTAAGATGGGAGTTCCTACTCTCTTAATGTGAAATTATTAGTTATTTGATATTCTTTATTATATGGTATAATGATAGAGACACATTTTTGGTATTAAATGTAATAGAGTCACAAAGCTCCAAGATTTTTTTTAATAAGATAAATGTGAATTATTTCAAGTATAAGATAGAGGAAAATTCACATACATCATGAATTTTTAAGATATCATAAATATATATTGAAATCTATAACTTATTAATCATAAATGAGATTACTTTAATATATTTAAGGAATATAAAACAGAATTATTGAATGAGATTGGCTGTTTCATAGAAAGATATAGATGGTTCCCAAAGTTTAGGAGAAATGATGCCCAATTCCTATAATGATTTGGTTATTCAATCATTACATGTTTTCACAATGGGTTTACCACTTTTATTTACTACAATGGTTCTTGGGGCCCATAAATTGATTGGGGGGGTTAAATGTGTTTCAAAATCTTTCACGATGGGTTAACCATTTTTTAATCTTCCATAGAAACTCCCAATGGTTCCCAAATTCAATACTGAGTACGAACCTACTTTCCAAAGGCAGATGGTCATTCATAGTTTCAAACTCAAAGATTCCTAGTAACTCACATTGTTCAAGAGTATGGGAGTTCAATCTAATCACACCCTTTTGGGGGGAATTACTACCTACTTCAAGGCTCTCTTATAGATTTATTATTTGTTAGAGAATCTATTACTAATCCTGATACGGTACCGATTACTCTAATATAATTATCAAGTGTTGAATACTTCCATTTGTAAATGGGGGTCTATTTATGAGTCTATTTGTATTAATTTGAGGTTATTCATCCATTTATCATTAATGGGTAGCCACTTATATTTTGAAGCCATATAACCAAGAAATATGGAGTTTATTACTATCCCGGGAGGTGATTAATATGTCAAGGATGGGATTGGACATTTATGAGGTGTCTTATGTATCTTGTTTATAATAGGAATCAAAACCCACATAGTTTTTTGAAACCTTGAAGTTTACCATCATGTAGAAAGGACTTATATGAGGGAACTTAGGCACCGGGTATTGAGACCAATCCATATAAAATGATCCTATGTATCTTGTTTATGATAGGAATCAGAGTTATCATAGTTTGATCACACCCTTAGGACATATCCTAGGTGGATGCCCTTGTGTGGGTGTAGTCATATCAATACACTGAATGGGGATTACACAACGAGGTTTCCCTTGCTGGGATGTGATCCATGCTCAGTGAGAGAAACAATGGCTAGCATGTAATCAGTCTCACTATATATGGATGTGGGATTTACGCATTGGGGTTTCCATTATAGGATGTTTGATATGTAGGTTAGGCCTTAGGAAGTCATCCTACATATCCTGGTTATAGAAGAAATCAGGGTTATCATTGTTAATTTGGCTCCTTGATCCATCGATGGATGAAGAATAATGATAAACCAATGGGATAGATTGAGTCCCCAATGTTAAGATGTATTAAATATGGTGGAACCTATATTGAGGTATATTCCCTTTTGATTTCAGGCATTAGGAAGGCGTCCTACATATCTTGGTTATAGTAGTAATCCAAGTTCTCATAGTTCAATTTTCTACTTGATCCACTGATGGATGTGTTACGGATATGAACCCCTAGGAGAGTTTGGATACCATGAGTTTGAGTATCAAGGAAATGGAGGGAATTGTACCAATGTGGATGACCATTTGAGATTAGGCCTTAGGATAAAATCCTAAGTATCATGGTTATGGAAGGAATCAAATTCACCATAGTTTAGTTTGGGGGTATGCTTGAATATGTCCACTAGGAAAGGTTATCATGTCCTGATAAGTCTACTTGACATGTTCTTATTGTCTTACTAACATATATGGGGTGTCTGTATGACTTTCATGAGGATGTATGGACACATCCTAGTTGTATAGAGAACATTTTCAAAGATAATCACATGATCACGTTGAATATTCTAGAGGACATCACATGATCTATATGGCATGTCTAGAGGATGTCTCATGATCAAGGATGACATGTATGGAGGGTGTCGTAAGACCTATGAAATCAAATGATCAAGGCTAACATGTATGGAGGGTGTCGTAATATTTTGCTAACATGTATGGAGGGTGTTGCAAGATCTGGATGACATGTCCATAGGATGTTTCATGATCAAGGATAACATGTATAGAGGGTTTGAAAGACCTGAATAACATGTCTGTAGGGTGTCTCAAGACCTGATTGACATGTTGACAAGAATACACAAGACTTGGGTGATATTCCCTGATGTTGCTGCATGACTTGGGTGACATGTATGGAGGTCATCTCAAGATCTGTATGACTTTTATAAAGGACATTTTAAGACTTGGGTGACATGCCACGATGTTTCCGAATTACTTGGATGACTTGTCTGGAGGTCGTTTCAAAATCTAGCTAGAAATCTTGGAGGACTTCTCAAAACATGGATGGCATGACCATGGGGAATTTGAAAACTTTCTTGACATGTCCAAGGGACATCACATGATCCGAATAGCATGTCTGTGGGGTGTCACATGACTTGGGAAACATTCCATGGTTCTGTCACATGATCTGGGTAGGTCATATGATGCACATAAAGATCAGTGTATCTATCTCCACATAATACTTTCATATTTTTTAGTCTTCATATAATATTTATAGCATATGTGACTCAAGGTTTATCAGGCATTAGCCTATTTTAGGGTTTTCATGACCCAGTAGACATGGAAGTCCTTCTCCTCATAATCTAGATAAAACACCAAAAGTACTTCATGTGATCTATAGTGTTGTCACGTGAAGAAAATATCCATTCCATGTGATCCCTTTGGTCATTCCCTAGATTTTAACTATAATAATACCTTTATAATCGCATGACTTTCCTCTATAAGAAATATGCTTCATGACTCCCATGTAGTAGTCACCATTGTGTGTGTTTTTTTGTTCTAAGGGGAGGGATTTATAATAGTTTACTCCCTATTTATACTCTTAATTATACAGATCATATATCTTAAATATGATCTAGATTTGATTGAGGGATTTTGGTATCATGATATTTTCATGATCCTGTCATGGGTTATCCAAGGCACTGCATGATGACAGTGACCGTGAGAATGTTCCACCATCACCATGTTTATTGGACCCCAAATTATCCATGATATTAAACCTAACCATGTTGATATTTAAAAGAGCTTTCAAAAGGTCAAGCCGACATTTTTATGAGTCTTTGTGAGATTAGGATGCCTGTGGGAAGACTTTTGCAAGATCAAAGATGACTTGTTTGAGATTCTTCACAAGACTAAGGTGGATTTTAAAGGGAGCCTCCATGGGATTGTGTTGACATGTCTTAAGGCCCTCGTGAGATCATGTTGGCTTATCAAGGGGGATTTTCATGATCAATAGTGATTAATTGAAGTGTATAACTACTTTTTCATGAATATCAACATATCTTCACTTTGTGATAAGCTTCATCCTTTTCCCTTTTTATTTACTTCCTTATTTTTCAAGGATAGAAGATCTAGTGACATCATGATAGAATCAATAGGTAAAATCACTCTCATTGTCTATAATGGGTTGTGTGACTAATGATGGATCTCATGATGATGCATGAGAATTACTACAAAAAACCCTTATTCTCATCTATATAGCTGTAGGGGCTTCATATGCTTGAATGGACGCATATGAGGACCTTCACATGATGAAGGTGACACGCCAACATACTCTTGCATGACAAGGTGGATATGCCACCAGGTGATTCATGATATCTTTAGGATCTTGTGATAACGTCAAATTAAGATAATCATAACTCTCCCTAGCATGAGGATTTCACCTTTATCCACCATTATTTTATAAGGGGATGTGGAAAATTATCAAGAGTCTATTAATTAAAAAGTTGTATGATCATAAGATCTCATCTAGAAGCCTTTACACAATAATTAATGCTTGTTAGGATGCCTTTAAAAGAATATGGAGGCTTGTCAAAGGGGCTCTGGATGGTCAATATAATATCATGCACAACATATGATCCATTCACATGAACTTTCAAAGGTCATGTGATCGTTTTCCCTTCTAATTGTTACGTGATCTGCATGTTTCAACTGCCTTATATTCCTTTTTTATAGAGAAGATAATATCCACTCTTTGGGTATTTATTACATTATAGATTTTTTGATGATCATTTGGTGGATTTCAACAAATTCACCCCCCTCTACAACGATGTATGCTGGGATAAGGACTCAGTTATGAGGAAAATAAATGCCCGACTATGTCTTTAGGGCTACCTCTAATTGGTGTCTTGTGAGACATTTGGTCTCTTGGGTGACTGTAACGCCCCGACCCCAGTTAACCAGAGTCGGTGCATTATTACATAACATTGGAATGATCATAAGTAAATCATGTCTCGAAAGACCGATCAGTTTAGTAGCCTTGGAAACAAGATTCACACATATGTTCAACTTTACAGCTTGAAGAGAAATACAACAAAAATATATTTCATTATAATCATCCAAGCCTACTAGATTATTCCTATAGGTCACTGATAACTAACTACTTCATATCCTGGTAAAATGAAACATAAGAAAGGGGTGAGCTCAAATGCTCCGTAAGGGTATGTAATACAGCGGAAAATGATATAAATATTAAGCATGGTGAATAATTGAAACCACATGCCTTTACCAATAATAAACATGAATAATTTTATGGCATGAATATGAGATAAGTATGTAATGCCATAATAAAACATAATCATGGGTATTCTACTAGTCGAATGACCACATGAACCATCAAGATTATTTCCATAACAAGGGAATGTATAATTCCGGACATTCTGAAACATTTTGTCAAGGCCTCAACCAAGACGTCTAAAATGATTAAGGCCTCGGCCAAAACCATAAATCAAATTGAGAAAGGGCCTCAGCCAATTCCACATCTAGTTGTCTCATGAGACCTACAGATGCATCTAGGAGCTATATCGGGCTCCACCCATCACTTACTAAGTCCAATACATTCCTCATATGAAAAGGTTTAAACATATCATAAACATTCGTATTAAAACTAGCATACGAAATGTCAATACATTAACAATAAATAATGAATGGTATAAAAATAACACATCCACATTCAAACATATCACAAAACCTTAAATACAATATGGAAGTTTTGAATCATAATAAATCAACTCCAAATAAACTCAAAATCCATGAAAGGATGTTGACATAGATGAAATCAAAACTCTTTTTAGAGAAATATCTCTTTCTATTTTGAAATAATTTAAGAGTCATATAATTATATAATAAAACATTTACTTTTAAAATATTCTTATAAGCTTGTAAGGGATGCATCAACATGTTTATAATAGTAGAAAACAGCCGCACCCGCCGTATAAGTTAAAAAAAGACATTCTAACCGTAATTTTTCCAAAAAGGTTAAAAAGGACCTTGTTTGGAAAGCAACGAAAAGATTCCTTTATAAAACTCCTATAAAAATTGAAACAGGGGTATAAATGAATTTAAAAAATATTTTTTAAAATAGTAAGAATGTTTTGAAATACATTTTTAAGAAACATGGATGTGGATTATAAAGAGGTCCCAGTAGATAATCACGTATAAACAACCTCAGATAATGAAGAGATTGTGAAATAAACCCTTAACTTGTACTTTTACTTGTTATAGGGTAGGTTTACCTCCTATATAATGGTGAAATAAATTTTATTAAATTATAAAAGAATCATATACATTAATATTATATCATATATTATCTTTTAACATTGTTTCATTAATAATATCTTAGTATTATCGTCATTTTGGATGTTAACTTACTCATTTTCTTTTATATGTTTTGTGACCTAAGTCATGTTTATTATCGATAGGTTTTATCTTATTCATATCCAGAATGATATAAAGTCCTTAAATATTATTTTTAATCATCAAATGAGAATTAGACTTGAATGGATATGATGGAGAATGAATCTCATTGCGTTCGTGCAGATGGTAGTCCGTACGTACGCACGAGCGACAATATCATTCTTTTGATATTAAAATAATATATAATTGGATGGTATATTATATATACAGAATAATTATAATGTTTTATTTATTATTTAAATGAATTATAGATCATTATTATACCCATCTAAATAATAATATATTGAATAACAATTACACCACATCGGGGAGACGGTAGGTCGTACGTACGCACGTATGGTGACATGTCATTCAAGGGATGGATAGAATAATGGATTTGGTTGTTCCATAATTATAATAACATCAAATTATATAAAAGATACCAGATTTATTATTTTAGAATGGAAATAACAAGGAAATAAGAAGTTGAAGAAGAAAGGAACTTGAAAGAGGGTGGTGAAATCATTACCTCTTCTTCGGGTTCTTCGTTTTGATTTGATCAAAATGGCTCCATAGGATTGCTTTCTGATCAAACAAATAACTCTAGGTTGAAGTGAGGGAATGTGAGAGAGTATTTGGTTAGGGGTTGGCCGAACCAAAAGGCTTTGAAGGTGTGAATAATTTGTTAGAACTTGTGTCATTTTATAACGGGGAGGGGCTCTTTAGGAATAACATAAAGTATTAATTTATAATAAATTCATATTCAGTTTCTAATGGCTCCAAAGTGTATAATTAAAAGTATAAGTTAGTTATGGGTCGAAATCCTTTCAAACAATAGTTTCTAGATAGGTTTGGGTCATTATATTAACCTTATCTTTTAGTTTTAACTCTTGGTAAATTAGTTTAACACTTAACATGTCACTTTGTATTTTTATAACATATAGTTAATAAACATACTATATAAATCCAAGAGACCCTAAAGTGGTCCATTAATGTTACACCTATCATTATATAAGTCCTTTTTCTGAACCTTAGATTTTTAGGAATATAATATCAATTAATAATATAATATTTGTTTTAAAAACTCATTAATGTCAATTTTGACACTATTCAATAATTGATTTTTGTTAAAGTCTTAACAAATTTATTAATTTGAGCCAAATTCATTTAATCAAACCTAAAATTTCATATTAACAAATAAAATTCTTGGATGTCATCATAATATTTATTTTTACATTTATAATACCAATTATTTGATTCTTTCATTAATAAGGAAAATATGGCATCATTATTGTGTCATATATATTTTTAATTTTTCAATGTCTAAAAATTATAAATAAAATACCATTATGTAGGAAATATTTTCAGGTTTCTAATTAATATTTATAGTAGAAAATATAATATATATAACCCTATGTAAAAATTGTTTTGCTAAAAGATATATGTTTTTGTCATTTTTGTATTTACTTTAACTTAATTAATATAAAGTGTCATTATCACATACAAGTGGATCCATGGGGTCCCAAAATCGACCCAAATATGCCCATGGTCAGACATGTATCAACCAATAGGGTTAAGACACATTTTAGGGTAATTTATTATTATTATAATATTATTTTTTCACCCTTATTTACCTGATTTACCCTTTAAACATGGTAAATAAAATATTTACCAAAGTAATTATTCAAAATGTCTAAAACTAAAATTTACATAATTACACAATTTGGAAATAAAGATTCCAAATATGGAGTCGATTTTTCCAAATTCAAAACACATAAGTGGCAGAAATTAATTTAAAATTAATTCCTGTTGTTAAAACAAAAAACGTGTTTTTAAGAGATAATAACTATCAAAAGATTGACACTTGTTTATGTACGGTTTAAATGTGAAATTATGTCCAGCGAACAACATTGTATTAAATGGTAAAAACATATTCTAAATATACTTTAAAACCACTCAAATTTATAATTTATCACTATTAATTATTTTGATTAAAAAGGCTGTTTTTAATTAAAATTTAGTAATTTTCACTATTCATCAAAATATAAAAGTTATCCGAAAAGTATCGTAATTTCACCCTAGGCTAATTTTGATATTAAGAATCCAAAACTGAAGCCCATTTTCATAGATAAAATTTATAAAATTTTAAAAAGTGGTCATTACTATTCATAACGGGTACTTTGATTGGTTGTGGTGTGAGTTAGAACTCGAAGTTGCGTACAACACACGCTATTGTATTATTAAAAGAGAAGTGTACCATAGAAGCTTGGGGTGTTACATTATCCCCTCCTTCAATAAATTGTGTCCTCGCAATTTGAAATTGTTTTTTGAAAATAAAAGGTTGAAAATAGAAAATATCTTTTTGGAAAAACCCACATCGGAAATTGGGTTAATAAAATTTAGTCTTAATAAGAGGAAAAGAGAAATGAAAGGGTCACCACCAAATTATGATCTAGATTTGTAGAACAATGGTGGAAATTAGAGACATATAATTGGAGGAAAAACGTAAATATTTATGGGTAGTGATTGAGGTCATCAATCACAAACAAGTGTAAAATTGAGGTCCTTAAATTCATCAATCTATGATGATTTAAAATACCAACGGTTCAACAAAACCTAAGGTATTAGGATAACATATTTTTGGTTTAAAGATACCTTCAATAAAGTATAAGAATTAATTTCTTCATAGAATAAGAGAAATATATATATATATATATATACTTGACAAGTAGAGTTTCATCCTTCAACTAATTTCAACCACAAACTCATCTTTCACTCCAAAAGATAATAGAATTCAAAAATATTATATTTATCATAATCGTATAAGGATCCAAAAATTAATTTATAATTCATCTATCATAACATAAAAAACTACATCATACACTCCAGGGAATTCACGTAGTCTAGTGGTAGGTGATAAATCCCAATCGCACTATGATTGTGGGTTCGATTCCCGCAGCTTTGTCCGACATGATGAGTTGTCACACGGTCTGCGTGTTGTCCTTTTTATAAATATCCAAAAACAATCTCAAACTAGAATTATCCAAAATAATTCTGTCCAAGTCCAAAATTTATAATGAAGGTAAACACAATGAAGATCCTTTTTGCCGTGTAATAACATGTGAACACTTTCATCATGTATTCTTTTAAAACACTGCAACATCCTGATTTACCCTAAAACCTTATTGAATACATTCATGATCCCTTATTCCTTATAGAATACTGGATATAATCCTTCTATCCAAAAATGTTGTAAACTCCAATAATGATGGAATATAAAAAACATTAATCAGTTTCAAGGTATTCAAGGATATCCAATAAAATTTATCCAAATAAATCATGTATTATTTCAAAATGACTACCTCATTATCGGGACCATATTAAGGATTACCATTCCTTAAACCATGTATTTTACAAAAGTGTAGCTTACTATTAAGTCACTTTTCTTAGAACCATACAATCTCAAGTCCTCAATAAAATAGTATTGCAGTACAATCCTTATATATATCACATTAATCTTATAACCAGAATATAGTTCTTGAATCCAAAAACACAAATACAATAATTATTCAACTTCAACTGTAGTAACAACATAATCTTGGCCTTGTTCTCTTGGCCTTTTCTGAGGTAAGTTTTCTTGGCACATAGGACATTCATTTGCATAATGCCCCATTTCTCTACAATTATAGCATTCAACATCGGTAGCGTCTTTCTTTCCTTTACAATTACTAGCTAGATGGCCCTTCTGTCCACATTTGTAGCACACTCCTTTTCCTTTTAGACAGGTACCAGGGTGCTTCCTTTCGCAATTGTCACAGGGTGGAAATTCAATTCTTCCCTTCTTCCCTGTTTCCTTATTTCCTTTACCAGAGTGTTCAACAGATCTCTTCTTCTCTTTCTTTGATTTAAAGTCATAAGACTTAGAGAATTCCTTTTCTGTCTTGATTGCACATGAGACAATATCTTTGTATGATGAGAAGTATTTTAATACTAATGGTCGATGAAGAAATGGTTTTAACCCATAAAATAAACGATCAACCTTAATTCTTGGGTTACGTATATAATTTGCAGCATACCTTGCTAACCTTGTAAAGTTAGACACATACTTCGCGACATTCTCATCCTCCTTTTTCCTCAGACTCAGAAACTGCCTTTCCATATCTGCTCGATGGTCATGAGGAAAGTATTTTTCTAAGAAAATATCTTTAAATTCCCTTCATTCCATATTTGATACTTCATCATCTTCCTTTGTATTTTGAATCAAGGACCACCATTGTTCTGCATCTCTAGTGAGGTGGTAAACTGCCATGACAAATTTTTCCCTTTCGCTAATCCCCAAATCATGGAATATTTTCTATAAGGAGTTTATCCATTGCTCAGCCACTAATGGATTTGTACTTCCATTGAATATCAGTGGTTTTTTCCACATGAAGCGATCTAACATTGATCCTCCACGTTGTGGATCAGGGTGCTCCATACGGGTAAGGTTGTTGTTCATAACCAGAGTGAGTTGTCCCAATATGGTGATTAGCTGATCAGCACCAGTTGCATCACCAGCTCCACTATAATTTTCCAAAGTAGGAGGGAAATCCCTACATGGAGTATGTGCGTTGATATGATTTTCATTCCTTCCACTATGTGTCATTTCTAAACAATGGAATAAGCTAGATTAGTTTATGAATAAAAATACATAATTACAAACTTGTAAAATACCTAATGTAAATTGAATAGTTTATGGATATAATCCATAATCATAAAAATGTTTTCTTTGAGGAATTATATACTCATAAACCCTTCATAATGGTTTGTAATTAAAATGAGATTTATCCTAAGCATATCCCCCGGGAGTGTCTTAACCAAGAGTGCAGCAAGGCCCGTTGTCGTGCACCAGTTCCCGTTCGAGTATAGCTCAAAGCGGTGTTTTCGGGTTTTACCCCTAGGTACATCTGTGCCAGAGCCACCTCTACCTACTCGTATCCAGACAGGGATTTATTTCTTGGAAAACTCACAAAATATATACAATACCAAAATTCTAGGAAGTTCTTCTATACTAATCCTCAAAGTCCATCTTAGGTCTATGTGCTCTAATCAGAGTTTATCTAAATCTAGTTTCCAAGGGTTGTACTAAACTCTCTCTGATACCAGCTGTAACGCCACGACCCCAGTTACCCAGAGTCAGTGAATTAATACATAACATTTGCATGATCACAAGGAAATCATGTCTCAAAAGACCGATCAGTTTAGTATCCTTGTAAACAAGATTCATACATATGTTCAACTTTACAGCTTGAAGAGAAATTCAACAAAAATATATTTCATTAGAATCATCCAAGCCTCCTAGATTATTCCTGAAGGTCACTCATAACTAACTTCTTTATATCCTGGGAAAATGAAACATAAGAAAGGGGTGAGCTCAAATTCTCAGTAGGGGTAAGTAATACAGTAGAAAATGACATAAATATTAAGCATGGTGAATAATTGAAACCACATGCCTTTACCAATAATAAACATGAATACTTTTATGGCATGAATACGAGATGGGTAAGTAATGACATAATAATACATAATCATGGGTATTCTACTAGTCAAATAACCACATGAACCATCAATATTATTTCCATAATGAGGGAATGTATAATGCTGGACATTCTGAAACATTTTGTAAAGGCCTCGGCCAAGACGTCTAAAATGATTAAGGCCTCAGCCCAAACAATAAATCAAATTGGGAAAGGGCCTCAGCCAATTCCAGGTCTAGTTGTCTCATGAGACCTACCAATGCATCGAGGAGCTATAGCAGGCTCCACCCGTCACTTACTAAGTCCAATACATTCCTCATATGAAAAGGTTTAGACATATCATAAACATTCGTATTAAAACTAGTATACGAAATGTCAATACTTTAACAATAAATCATGAATGGTATAAAAATAGCACATCTACATTCCAACATCTCACAAAACCTTCAATACAATATGGAAGTTTTGTATCATAATAAATCAACTCCAAATAAACTTAAAATCCATCAAAAGAAGTTGACATAGATGAAATCAAAACTCTTTTTAATGAAATATCTCTTTCTATTTTAAAATCATTTAAGAGTCATATAATTATAAAATAAAACATTTAATTTGAAAATATTCTTATAATCTTGTGAGGGAAGCTTCTACAAGTTTATAATGGTTGAAAATAGCTGCACCCGCCATATAAGTTAAAAAAAGACATTTTTACCTTAATTTTGACGAAAAGGTTAAAAAGGACCTTGTTTGGAAAGCGACGGAAAGATTCCTTTATAAAAATCTTATAAAAAGTGAAACAAGGGTATAAATGACTTTAACCCATATTCTGTAAAATAGTAAGAATTCTTTGAAATACATATTTAAGAAACATGGATGTGGATGATAAAGATGTCCCAATATATAATCACGTATAAACAACCTCGGATAATGAAGAGATTGTGAAATAAACCCTTACCTTGTACTTTTCCTTCGTTGAGGGTAGGTTAACATCCTCTATAATGGTGAAATAATTGTTATTAAATTATAAAATAATCATATTCATTAATATGATATCATATATGATCTTTTAACATTGTTTTGTTAATAATATCATAGTATTATCGTCGTTTTGGGTGTTAACTTACTCGTTTTCTTTTATATGTTTTGTGACATAAGTCTTGTTTATTATGGATATGTTGTATCTTATTCATATACAGATTGATATAAAGTCCTTAAACATTATTTTTAATCATCAAATGAGAATTAGACTTGAATGGATACGATGGAGAATGAATCTCATCGCATTCGTGGAGACGGTAGTCCGTACGTATGCACGAGCGACAATATCAATCTTTTGATATTAAAATAATATATAATTGGATGGTATATTATATATACATAATAATTATCATGTTATATTTATTATTTAAATGAATTATACATCATTATTATACCCATATAAATAATAATATATTGAATTACAATTACACCACAACGTGGAGATGGTAGGCCGTACGTACGCACATATGGTGACATGTCATTCAAGGGATCGATAGAATAATTAATTTGGTTATTCCATATTTATAATAACATCACATTATATATAAGATACCGGAGTTATTATTTTATAAAGGAAATAACAAGGAAAGAAGAAGTTGAAGAAGAAAGGAACTTGAAAGAGGGTGGTGAAATCATTACCTCTTCTTCGGGTTCTTCCTTTTGATTTGATCAAAAGGGATCCTTAGGATGGATTTCTGATCAAAATTAGGCCTCTAGGATGAATTAAGGAAAGTTTAGAGAGTATTTGGGCAGGTTTTTCTGAACCAAAAGGCATTTAATGTGTGAAGAATTGGTTAGAAGTTGTGTCCTTTTATAAGGGGGAGGAGGGGCTCTTTAGGAAAAACATAATGTATTAATTTATAATAAATTCATATTTGGTTTATAATGGCTCCAAAGTGGATTATTCAAAGTCTAAGGTGGTTATGGGTCGAAATACTTTCAACCAATAGTTTTTAGATTGGTCTGGGTCATTATATTAACCTTATCGTTTAGTTTTAACTCTTGGTTAATTAGTTTAACACTTACCATGTCACTTTGTATTTTTATAATATATAGTTATTAAACTTACTATATACATCCAAGCGACCCCCAAGTGGTCCATTAATGATACACCTATCATTATATAAGTCCTTTGGCTGAAACGTAGATTTTTAAGAATATAATATCAATTAATAATATAATATTTGTTTTAAAAACTCATTTATGTCAATTTTGACAGTATTCAATAATTGATTTTTGTTAAAGTCTTAACAACTTTATTAATTCAAACCAAATTCATTTAAGCAATAATAACATGTCATATTAACCAATAAAATTCTTGTATGTAATCAATATATTTATTTTAACATTTATAATACCAATTATTTGATTCTTTCATTAATAAGGAAAATATTGCATCATAATTGTGTCATATATATTTTTAATTTTTCAATGTCTAAAAATTATAAATAAAATACCATTATGTAGGAAATATTTTTATCTTTCTAATGAATATTTAGAGTCGAAAATATAATATATATATATATATCCCTATGTAAAAATTGTTTTGCTAAAAGATATATGTTTATGTCATTTTTGTATTTACTTTAACTTAATTAATATAAAGTGTCATTATCACATAAAATTTGATCCATGGGGTCACAAAATCGACCCAAAGATGCCCATGGTTGGACACGTATCAACCAATAGGGTTAATACACGTTTTAGGGTAATTTATTATTATTATAATATTATTTGTTTACCCTTATTTACCCGATATACCTTTTAACCATGGTAAATAAAATATTTACCGAAGTAATTATTCAAAATGTCTAAAAATAAAAGTTACCTATTTACACAATTTATAAAACCTGATTCCAAATATGGAGTCCATTTTTCCAAATTCAAAACACATAAGTGGAAGAAATTAATTTAAAATTAATTCCCGTTGTTAAAACAAAATGCGTGTTTTTTAAGAGATAATAACTATCAAAAGATTAACACTTGTTTATATCCGGTTTAAATGTGAAATTATGTCCAGTGACCAACATTGTATTAAATGGAAAAAATATATTTTAAATGTACTTTAAAACCACTCAAATTCATAATTTATCACTATTAATTATTTTGATTAAAAAAGTTTTTTTAATTAAAATTTAGTAATTTTCACTATTCATCAAAATTTAAAAGTTATCCGAAAAGTACCAAAATTTCACCCTAGGCTAATATTGATATTACGAATCTAAAACTGAAGTCCATTTTCATAGATAAAATTTATAAAGTTTCAAAAATTGGGTATTACTATTCATAACAGCTACTTTGATTGGTTGTGGTGTGTGTTAGAAATTGAAGTTGCGTACAACACATGCTACTGTATTATTCAAAGAGAAACATACCATAGAAGCTTGGGGTGTTACAGTGAACTTTGGAATTCTACTGAGCACTATATAAATAGAGGGAAAAGGAGTGCCTCATTCCTCCAGAAACTATAAATATACTGATCTCTTAAGATTCCTCTTATTGCATGATTATTTAACAAGACCTCACTATAGGATACCCTTCTCAAGACCTCCCCGTAATAACTAATTGAAAGACTTGTTTCTCAAGACTATTTCATGATATTTTTTTCATGATATATTATTGTGTGTTCACACTACTTGACTTCTTTTTCCAAAAAACATGTTTGAACCAATAATGAATCAAATTTTGGTAATTTATTGAACCTTGAACTAGGTCCATGGATGTATGGATTTCTTGCAGGTTTCACATGACCTGATGGATCTATCGTGTGATCACTCGATCATTATGCGGTTCGTGTGACCATCTCTAGGTCATGCAATGATGAGTCTTAATACTGGTTATATGGTGGAGTGATTATCAGTGGTTCATAAAATCTATGATATCTCCATGGATCATAAGGTTATCGAAACCTATATTAGGTAATGTGGTCGTGAATCCATTTAGGGTTCATGTGATTCTCATGATGCTATTGGGGTCATGCAGCTCTTTCAGTAGGATTATATTCATCTGACATGTGTTCCTTTCTTTTGTACAGATGGAATCTAGTTCTCGTGTGTCTTTCACCACATCCATATAGAGGGACATGATAATTGGGAATCAAAATTATACCCCTTGATACCATGTCTTCTCTAACAATGTTGTTTTAAAGGGGATTTTCTCTCATGAGATTCAGAGTTATCCCCTATAACATCAACTTCCTCTGTATGGATTCAGACTACCATATGATGCTATCATTCTCTCACCTAACTATAATCTACCATCTTGATACTTATCATCTTCCATGGATTAAATTTAAATGAATATTTTTTAAGGTAGTTAATTGGACAAGGAATAGTCCCATGGGTTTTCCTTCATGTTGGAGAACTCCCCTCAAGGTCCACATGGTTGCGATTTTTCCCACTAGCCTTTCACTCAAAGTTATTTATGAATATTTGTCTCCTCCCTGAATAATGTTAAAAGAAAATGGAACTTGAAATAAGACTTATGACCTGGTGGAAATTTTTCTGATGAACATGCATGGTCATTATGGGTTATACAGAGTTTCTCAGAAATTTCTAATTAGCAACACACTATCCACCTATATGAGGCAGTATGCATTTCTTAGTTCATTGTCTATCATTAGGTGGATCTTCTTAAAGAAATGATTAGATGTTGGGGCCCTGATACTAATTCATTCCATATAACCCATGGATAAGTAGGAATAATTCTTTGTTATATCCACCTACTAGGTGGGATATATCCCCTTGGGAGATGTATGATGAGTTCCTTCCTTCCACAGATGTCTGGGATGACACTGTACAAAATCAAGTATTGGAAATGGATATTTTTAAAATCATGAAATATAAGTTAATGAAGGATATGAATATACGATTTCTCACTTCCTTTGGGATATGGATCAATATCTTTCTCTGCTTCAGTTGAGATCGACTGACCACAGTACTATATTCCCTCACCGGTGCCCTTCCTAATAGGTTCGTGATAGTGCAGACTCTTACTGGGAAATCCTTGAGGCTGAGGAGTACACCACTTGGAGCTAACAAGTGCGACCAAAGATATCCCCAAGCCTTATCCTGGAGGGTTTCTTGACCATGTTCTTGAATAGATGGATTTTCTCAATTGGGGACGCATGCTCAAGAATTTGAGTTGGCATGCTAGTGACTGAATATAAATTAGTAGTGGGGATGACCCGTGATCTATTCGTATAAACTCTTGTATGAATCTACCAGATCTTAGGACACACACAACAAGGAAACATCCCCTATAGTATTGGAATTAATTTCAAGATCCTATTCAGATGGATCATAGAGACACTACTGGAATGTGGGTTTTTCCCCACACTTCCAAACCAACAATTTCATGAAACTGTTGATAAAGGATGGTTTAGGGAAGCTTTTACCAATGATTCCTTAGAACCATTGGTATAGGTGTGTTTGTGGAGGCTTTTACCAAAGGTTCATTAGAACCTTTGGTATAGATGTAGTTTATGGGAGTTTTACCAACGGTTCAATGAGAACCGTTGGTATAGGTGTGGTTCAGGGAGATTTTACCAACGGTTCTAAGAAACTGTTGGTATAGGTTTGGCCTGAAAATATATACCAACGGTTTTTAAAAACTGTTGGTAAAACTTTCCCCCAAATTCACAGCGGCCCGTCCTCTCCCACATTCGCGATACAGAACCCTAAACAGGAGCAGTTTGGCGATCTTGGAGGTACGTCAAGTTCCTCTTCCTCCATCCCATCCAAGGCGTTGAATCTCCTGCCGAATATTATCAGACCCATCCTAAATTAGGTATTTTCTTAACTAGTACCTTATTATTATTGAAATGTATCGAATATTTTAGTTTTTAGTTTTGATTTTGATGTGTATATATTTTTGATTCTATTTTGATTTAACCTATATGTGATGAGCTTGCATTATAATTAAGATGTGTCCAATGGTTCTTTGATCATTGTTTTGTGGAGAATGAATGGTTTAGGACAAAAATTAGAAGTAGCTTCCAGTGAGTCCATTTTATTATAAGGGGAAACATGGTTATGATCTACAAGGGGGTGATTGAGTTGGTAGATACCAAACATAGTTTGTTCCTTGTGTTCAAGAACCATAAATAGAGCGTTATAATTAGGTGGTAATTAGTAAAGATGTAGGTAAGATTTCCAGGTCCTGTTTCATGAAGTTGAATATGTGGTGCTATAGTGGTTTTGGATTGTTTGAGGTACTCTTAGTGTGTTGTAAACCCTCATTTGTTCCATATTCATTTAAATTGATTTAATATCATTTTTTTCACACACACCATTATATCCTCTCAAACTATATTTAGAGTGTATTTTTATTCTTATGGTGTTAAATATTTTAGTAAATGTCCATACTAGATTCTTTTATGTGTTCTAGGGGTTTAGACTGATGACAGGGATGTATGATTATTGTGGGGGTATTCTTTTCATATAAATATACCTATACTATGTCATCAAATGAATCAACTAGTTATATTCCTTACATATTTTTATCAAATGATTCTGAAGGAGGGTTGTGTAATCATATGAGGATAGAAAAAATGTAGTTTTTGTTATTTAGTGGGAATTTTAGGTGGTAAGTTGATATGTGGACCACCTAGTTTATGTGATTGTTCATACTTTTATAGAATAGATTAAATCTATTATGTTGGAGGATACCAAGGTTGTTAGGGTTTTTGTTTTTGTTTTTTATGAGGTAGTTGTGATGATACACCCTTGACATGATGTTGAGATTGAGATAGACCAAAATCCTAGTGCTTCTCTAATTTCAATAGCTCTTAGTCTGTTGTATCCAATATTGACAAACAAAATTATTTTTATAAATAAAATTTTATTGAATTGTAATCATTAATATGTCATAGCATCAATCATTAAAAAATAATTTCATAAACTATATTGTCATTTCATCTATAAATAAAATGGTTAAAGAGACATTATATGGATGGAAAATAATATTCATGAGATCTATGAAGAAAATTATATTGTTTATCAACCCAAAAGTCATTGAAAAAAATAATAAAAACCATATATACTCCTAAACTCAATCATTGGAATGATTCTTTATATGACCCACTACTAATGGTATTTTTAAGGATATTAATCCATAGAAAGCATCAAAATGTCCTGTAACAGATCAATTTTTCATAATATTTATTATAGAGAACTTCTTCATCTCTATTAACTAATTAAGACTCATTTAGTCCAAAAAATCCATAAAATACCATCTTACATATATGAAAATATAATTTTATCACCTTATAGACATGTGCCCTGTATGATAATTATATTTCCCTAAAATATTTCATAATACATTTTATATACTCAGAGGGACCATCCCACTCTAAAAATCTACCATGATTCCAATCCATCCTCATAAGTATTTCCTCATCAAACTCTAGGTGTACAATTTCCACAAATATCACTACCCTTGTTGACAGCCTTCCCAACCCACCCCCAGACACCCGCCCACCACCTTGGATAGCTCGTGCCCCCTGGACACCCCCCACCCTTGTTGACAGCCCGCCCACCCCACCCCCGGACACCCGCCCACCACCCCCCGGACACCCCCATCCCCCTGGATGCCCCCACCCCCTAGAAATCCCCCCCACCCCCTATAAAGCCCCCCACCCCCTTGAAACCCCCGACCCCACTAGAAAGAACCGCCACCCCCATGGACTGCCCGACCACCCCCCGTGGATAGCCCGCCCACCCCCTTGGATAGCCCGCCCACCCCCTAGACACTCGAGACCCCCTGGACAGCCCCGTCACCCGCCCGCCCACCCCCTAGACACCCCGTACCCCACCAAACAGCCCCCCCCCCCCCCACCCCCTGGACACCCCGCTCACCTCCTTGGACAGCCCGCCCACCCCCCTGGACTCCCCCTACCCCCTTGGACAGCCTGGCAGCCCCGCGGACAGCCTGCCCACCTGGACACCCTGACCCCCCTAGATAGCCCCCCACCCCCTGGACACCTCCGAACCCCTGGACGACCCCACCACCCCCCTAGACACCCCGCACCCCCTGGACACCCCGAACCCCCCTTGCACAGTCCCGCCACTCCCCAGATCCTCATCCTACTTCTCATCCTGATCTCCCTGAAGAAGTTAAAGTATAAAACTCATGTACTCCCAACAAGACCCTTAAGGATTATGTATTCCTTGATCCTCTTCCAATATCTTACTGGGAAATCCTTGAATATAGGCATTAGAAATTCTGTATCTTATTTTCTTATATACACTATATTTTGTTGTATTTCTTAATTTGATTCTCATATAGAGTAATGTGTCAGTTATGATTTTATATAAAGTAAACTATTGTCATTTACCTAAATATTTTTTTGATTAAACTTCAATATTATTGAATTTCTTTGAAATGAATTATTGCAATTTTTTTACAGAATGGACAGAAGTTGGATGTACGAAACTGATCAGATTTCAACCGATTTTCAAAATAATTTGAACAGCTTTCTAGATTTTTCATTTGACAAGGCTTCAGATAGTGGTCGCATACACTGCCCATGTTTTAATTGTGTTGTAAGACCTTGGTTGAGTCGTGAATGAGTTAGCTGTCATAAAACCAAATATGGTCTCTAAACAAACTATTATGTGTGGTATCACAATGGAGAGAAAATGGAATCTCATAATGTTGATGATCAAAATGATAGGTCTAAATTGGAGAGTTTGATATATGATCAGTTTCCATTTATTCAGCATCATGAGAAGGAAAGGATGTCCAGCCAACAAGATTTAGATACAATCACACATGATGCATCCAATGAAAATGATGATGTTGATAGGGTGAATAAATTTAATGATACTGCGACGACTCCAGTATATCGGCAATGTGGTAAAATGAAAAAGTTGGAATTTTTAATCTGATTCTTTCATGGGAAAACTATGTATCAGATTTTAAATATTGCAATTGATTACATTATTACCTTATTGAAGGACTTACTTCCAGATGATGCAGATATTCCCTCAAACCACTATATGGCATGGAAGTTAGTTGATGAACTTGGATGCTCAAAAAAATCATGCTTTCCCGAATGATTGCTGCTTATTTTGGGAGGAAACTGCTAAAAGAAATGATTGCATCAAATGTGAAACCTCCCGATGGAAGCCAAAAGATGATGGAACACCATCTCGTGTGCCACAAAAAGTAATTTGTCACTTTCCATTGATTCCCAGATTACAGAACCTTTTCATGTCTGATGAAATATCTGTAAAAATGCGATGGCATGACACTGAGAGAAAAAAGAATAATAAAGAGTTTGTTCACCCTGTAAATGGATTTACATGGAAGATATTTAATGCTTGATATCCTGAATTTGCAGCCGACGTGCGTAATGTGAGACTAGGTCTTTCATGTGACGATTTTAATCCATTTTGGAAGATGCTTACTTCGCATAGAACATGGCTGGTTTTCATACACATTTATAACCTTCCCCATTGGTTGTGTATGAAAAATACTTACTCTTTCTTGAGTATACTGATATCTGGCCCTTCTGATCCCGACAATGATATAGATGTATACATGCAACCTTTAATAAAAGAGTTGAAAATTCTTTGGGATCTGGGTGTGCCCACATACGATTCATGTTTGAAAGACATATTTCAGATGCGTGCTGTGCTTTTGTGGACGATCAATGATTTTCCTACTTATGCAATGATGTCTGGATGGAGCACAAAAGGAAAATTGTCATGTCCTTTTTGTATGAAGAATACTCGATCGAGAAGACTGAAATATCATCGTAGTTTTAGTTTTATGGGACATCAACGATTCATTCCAATAAACCATCAATATAGAAACAATCGTTGAAGATTTGACAATACCATGGAGAATGATGATCTACCTCAGCGGATGTATGGAACTGATGTGCTTAATGAATTGAAATATTTTAGTTATTCATTTGGGAAGGGTGTAATGAAATCTAGAAAGAGGAAAAATGTTTCCAATGATACCTGTTACAATTGGAAGAAGAAGAGTATATTCTTTGAGTTGTCGTATTGGTCAACCAACTTGTTATGTCATTTCTTAGACATAATTCACAATGATAAGAATATATGTGAAATGTTGCATTCTATTCTTCTAAATGTCAAGGGGAATACAAAAGATGATTTACGATCTCGGCATGACTTGGTTGATTGGAGGATCAGACCAGAATTGAATCCTATCTGTATCAGTGAAAATAAATGGCAAGTTCCATGTGATTTTTATGTGATGAAACATGCTGAAAAAAATCAATTTCTGGAAGTGCTAGAGACTATTAAAGTTCCTGATGGCTATTCAAGCAATATAACAAAATGTGTCAACAGAAAAGAGTTGAAGCTGAAATCTTTGAAGACTCATGATTATCATGTCTTTTTACATGAATTTATTCCAATAAAAATCCGTCATCTCTTGCCCAATAATGTTAGAGTATTAGTTATTCAGTTATGCTATTTGTTTAGAGATCTTTATGCTTGGAGGTTTTCCAAATCCTTCTTGCAAAAACTGTTGGCAGAGACACCATTAATTTTGTGTGAGTTCGAGAAAATATTCCCTCCATCATTTTTTACATGCATGTTGCATCTGGCTGTCCATTTATATAATGTTTTGGGAGATGAGATCTCTAGTCGAGTACGCTGCCGACCTGGTAAGAATATAGTCCCGACGAGGTATTGGTCCTCTCCAGGTATCTATTCTAGTACCACCGATTTGGAACAGGTCAAGGAGCTTGCAAGACAGTCTGATAAAAGGGTCACAGAGTTGGAAGTAAAAGTTCAAACGAGGGGCAAAGAATTTATGAAATTGATGAAAGGTTTATCTTCATCACTTCCACCAGAGGCCAGTGCAGCTTGTCAGACATTTATGTCGTCGATTGGTGCATTATACAATGCACCAGGCGGAAGCTCTAGTGGCAGTCGAGATGATGACGTTCTTGGTGATGATGAGGATGCTGAAGAGGAAAAGGGTGAGGATGAGGATGAGGGAGAGGGTGAGGATGGGGCCGATGGTGAGGATGGGACTGAGGGAGAGGATGTGGCCGAGGACAAGGATGAGGCTGACAATGAGCATGGAGACGATGACGAGGACGAAGACGAGGATAGAGATAGCGGTGAGGATGAGGCCGATGATGACAGTGGTGATGGTGATGGTGATTAGGGGCATATTGATCCATTACATATTGGAATTTTGTATAACTCTTTATTTTTGAACATGTTTTTCCACTCTAGGGTTTTCCTCTGCTTCATAGGGATGTTGTTATCAGATCTATTTTTTGAACTTGATTCTTATTGTATGATTAGTCTACTACACAGACCTTTAGTATTCCTTGGTACTATAATGCCCATTTTTCTATTTTTTATTACTTAGATTTCTTATTTAGGCATGTATTTCATGTCTATGTATGTGGAAAACAATCCATGGGTCATATGTGACGTGTACGAGTCAACCCCGCCTCAATCCGAGGGCCGGTGTGGCCGGTACCACTCAAAGTGTCTTTATTTTGTTTAAAATGGATGTGCTTTTAAGTAAAGAAACAACATACAGAAAACAAAACAAACACATTCGGATTGTGTTGATACATTAGAAAAAACGATCCATGGGTCATTTGTGACATGTACGAGTCAACCCCGCCTCAATCTGAGGCACGATGTGGCCGGCACCACTCAAAGTGTCTCACTTTTCTTTGAAATGGACAATAGTTTAAGTAAAAAAAGAAACTGACATACGGATAATGGACCAAACGCATTCACATTCTATTGATACTTTAGGACAAGTATCCATGGGTCATTTGTGACGTGTACGAGTCAACCCCACCTCAATCCGAGGCACGGTGTGGTCGGTACCACTTGAAGTCTCGCACTTTTATTTTCAATGGACATGATTTTAAGTGAAAACAACAATTGGCATACGGAAAACTGACCAAACGCATTCGGATTCTGTTGAAACTTTAGTAAAACGATCCATGGGTCATATGTGACGTTTAATAGTAAACCCCGCCACAATATGAGGGCGGGTGGGGCCGGTACCACTCAAAGTGTATTTCTTTTGTTTAAAATGGATGCACTTTTAAGTAAAAAAATGACATACAAAAAACCAACCAAACACATACGGATTGTGTTGATACTTTATAAAAATTATCCATGGGTCATTTTTGACATGTACGAGTCAACCCCACCTCAATATGAGGCGCGGTGTGACCGACACCACTCAAAGTGTCTCACTTTTCTTTGAAATGGACATGATTTTAAGTGAAAACAACAACTGGCATACGAAAAACCAAACAAACACATTCTGATTCTGTTTAAACTTTAGGAAAATGATCCATGGGTCATATGTGACGTGTACGAGTCAACCCCGACTCAATCCGAGGTCTGGTGTGGCCGGTACCACTCAAAGTGTCTTTCTTTTGTTTAAAATGGATGCGCTTTTAAGTAAAAAAACGACATACAGAAAACTGACCAAACACATTCAGATTGTGTTGATACTTTAGAAAAACGATACATGGGTCATTTTTGACGTGTATGAGTCAACCCCACCTCAATCCGAGGCACGGTGTGGCTGGCACCACTCAAAGTGGCTCACTTTTCTTTGAAATGGACAACAGTTTAAGTAAAAACAGTAACTGACATATGGAAAATAGACCAAATGCATTAGGATTCTATTGATACTTTAGGAAAAGTATCCATGGTTCATTTTTGACGTGTACGAGTCAACACCGCCTCAATATGAGGCACGGTGTGGACGATATCACTCGAAGTGTCTCACTTTTATTTGAAATGGACAAGATTTTAAGTGAAAACAACAACTGACATACGGAAAACTGACCAAATGCATTTGGATTCTATTTAAACTTTAGGAAAATGATCCATGGGTCATATGTGATGTGTAAGAGTCAACCCTGCCTCAATCCGAGGGCCGGTGTGGCCGGTACCACTCAAAGTGTCTTTCTTTTGTTTAAAATGGATACACTTTTAAGTAAAAAAACAACAAGCGGAAAGCTGACCAAACATATTCGGATTGTGTTGATAATTTAGAAAAAATGATCCATGGGTCATTTTTGATGAGTAAGAGTCAACCCCACCTCAATACAAGGTGCGGTGTGGCCGACACCACTCAAAGTATCTCACTTTTCTTTGAAATGGACAACGGTTTAAGTAAAAAAACAACTGACATACGGAAAATGGACCAAATGAATTCGGATTCTATTGATATTTTAGAAAAAGTATCCATGGGTCATTTTTGATTTGTATGAGTTAACCCCGCCTCAATCTGAGGCACGGTGTGGCCAGTACCACTCAAAGTGTCTCACTTTTATTTGAAATGGACATGATTTTAAGTGAAAACAACAAATGGCATACGGAAAACCGACCAAACACATTCATATTCTGTTGAAACTTTAGGAAAAAGATCCATGGGCCATATGTGACATGAAAGATTCAACCCCGCCTCAATCCGAGGGCCGGTGTGTCTTGTACCACTCAATGTGTCTTTCTTTTGTTTAAAATGGATGCGCTTTTATGTAAAAAAATGACATACAGAAAACTAACCCAATGAATTTGGATTGTGTTGATACTTTATAAAAATGATCCATGGGTCATTTGTGACATGTAAGAGGGAACTCCGCCTCAATATAATGCACGGTGTGACTGGCACCACTCAAAGTGTCTAACTTTTCATTGAAATGGACAGGATTTTAAGTGAAAACAATAACTGGCGTACGGAAAACTGACCAAACGCCTTATGATTCTATTGAAACATTAGGAAAACGATCCATGGGTCATATTTGACGTTTATGTGTCAAACCCGCCTCAATCTGAGGTCCAGTGTGGCCGGTACCACTCAAAGTGTCTTTCTTTTGTTTAAAATAGATGCACTTTTAAGTAAAAAAAATGACATACAGAAAACCGACCAAACACATTCAGATTGTGTTGATACTTTAGGACAATGATCCATGGGTCATTTGTGACGTGTAAAAGTTAAACCCTCTTCAATTAGAGGTGTGGTGTGGCCGACACCACTCAAAGTGTCTCTCTTTTGCTTAAAATGGACATCATTTTAAGTGAAAACAACAACTGACATACGAAAAACTGACAAAAGGCATTTTGATTCTATTAAAACTTTAGGAAAACGATCCATGAGTCATTTGTGATGTGTACGAGTCAACCCCGCCTCAATCCGTGGCACGGTGTGGCAAACACCACTCAAAGTGTCTCTCTTTTGTTTAAAATGGACATCATTTTAAGTGAAAACAACAACTGACATACGGAAAACCAACCAAAGGCATTCAGATTCTATTAAAACTTTAGTACAACGATCCATGAGTCATTTGTGATGTGTATGAGTCAACCCTGCCTCAATCCGAGGCGCAGTGTGGCCGGAACCACTCAAAGTGTCAAACTTTTCTTTGAAATGGACAACAGTTTAAGTAAAAACAACAACTGACATACGGAAAATAGACCAAACGCATTTGGATTCTGTTGATACTTTAGGACAAGGATCTATGGGTCATTTTTGACTTTTACGAGTCAACCCTGCCTCAATCCGAGGCATGGTGTGGCGGATACCACTCAAAATGTATTTCTTTTGTTTAAAATGGATATGCTTTTAAGTAAAAACAACCGGAATATGGGAAACCAACCAAACACATTTGGATTGTGTTGATACTTTAGGAAAACGATCCATGGGTCATTTGTGACTTGTAAGATTCTACTCTGCCTCAATCTGAGGCATGGTGTGGATGGAACCACTCAAAGTCTCCCTTTTGTTTCAAAAGGACATCATTTTAAGTGAATACAACTGAAATTTACACTCATCAACGATAGTCGCAAACTCTTTTTCATGAGTTGGGTAGTTTCACTCATGGGGTCATAAGTGACGAGACTCCTAAGAAAATACCTTTTCACCTTATATTATAAAAAATACAAGTTCAATGCAAAATTCATCACAAATCATTACATACCCAAATCTAGGATCACAAAAAATGGGATTTGAGCCAATTTCAAACTCTTATTCAACTCTAATAGATATTTCTCAAACTATTCTGCCTATTAAAATTTGATGGGGAGGTGGGGGGTTGTGATGGTTGGGGGGTTGTGCATGGGTGAGGTGAATTACTACTGGATGATTGTTGTCATATGAAGATTGAAATAGGGAATTGTAGTACATGACATGGTTGGAAGTGTTTGATGGTTTTATGTGTTTTTTGGGATATTTTAGGTGTTTTTTATACTGTTTGAGGTCTGTATGTGGCTTTTGTGATATTTTTATGCAGGTTTATAGTGGAGGGGATATTGGAGGGCTTCTGTGTAGTGGATGGCTGTTGTGCAGCAGTTCTAGAAAAAATCAATACCAACAGTTTAAAACCGTTGGTTTAAGAGTTCTAGAGTTCTGAAAAAACTCAATACCAATGGTTTAAAACCGTTGGTATAAGATTTCTGGAATTCTGAAAAAAATACCAATGGTTTTTAACCATTGGCATATGAGTTTTGAAAAAACACAATACCAACGGTTGGAAACCGTTGGTATAATAATTCTCAAAAAATAGAATACCAACGGTTCTAAACCGTTGGTATACATTGAGATAAATTTAAAAAGAAATATATACCAATGGTTTCTGAAAACCGTTGGTAAAAATTCAATACCAACGGTTCTCTTGCAACCGTTGGTATATCAATAAATACATTGGGATATACCAATGGTTTAGATCAAACCATTGGTATAAGGCTTTCCTTACGGCTTACTAGCCTACGAGTTGGAAAACCGTTGGTATAGCCTATACCAACGGTTTTCCAGCCTATACCAATGGTTTGAAACTGTTGGTATAACCTTATTTTCCAGTAGTGAGAGTTTTTACTACTACAAATACCATAATATTACTGAGATCCATGATTCCTTATTTCGTACTAGATTTTTAAAAATCTCATAGGTTGAGTAAATTCCACTAGGCCCTGATGAGGTTACTGACATGCTAATTTGAACAAAAAGTTTCAAATTCATGCTTTATACTGCATAGAATGGGCCAATGGTTGATAATTTCAGTGGCTCTGTAACACCCATAGATTTTGTGAATTATTATTTTTTAATAAATTTAATCTTTTTGATATTTTTCGTTTCACACAACACTAAATATAGCTTTTTTATAAAAAATCACTAAGTGTGGATTGTGTTATATAGAATACCAAGTAAATATTATACTAAGAGAAACCCTTAGATTAGATCACATTATATGAAAAAATATACTTGGATTATACTACACACAATACTGATTCCCTTTGATAGCTTTCATAACACACAAGACTGGGTTTTACCAAAATACAATATACTATTAATATTGTTCTTAAAATATTAGTATCATTAACACCTATCCATTGGAATGGAAATTAAAAATAATATTTAATAAATTGTGAAAATATGTTTCATACATGTATATAAAATAAATCCTTTGGTTTTCAATTAGTTATAAATTAAAGTAATAAATATTTGAGAATGAATAAATTCTTCTTTTAAGAAAACTATTTTTATAGGTACATACACAATTTTATCTCAATAAATTAAACAAACAAATTTTGATTAATGATTTTAATAATATATATATATATATATTATATTCAATAAATATTTTTGATACTCATCCAATATATTTGATAGGTTTAAGATAAGAATAAATCTAATTTTATGAATAAAAATATATATTTTTCTGAAAGGTAATTTTACTGCCTTTTTATGGAGAACCAATTATAAATATTATTTATGAAAAATTTATAATTTTTATTTGAAAAATTAAAATACCTTTCTTAAATAGGAATAAAAAAATTTACATTGGATGAATTTTTGGTATTTTTTTGAGAAGTTTCATTTTTTGATGAATATTGAAAAATATTGAATTTTAATTGAAAACTGGGTTTTCATCTAATTTATTTCTATTATTAAATATTATTATATTTTTTATTTTTTTTAAAGTGTAAAAAGATTAATTTTAATTCAATTAATCCAATTTAGGTCATTGTAAAAAAGTTCACATTGTAATTTGATATCCAAATATTCAAAAAATTTAAAGATTTTTTCTTAAAAAACCCGTTGTCGCGACCCATTTGTTGGATTAAATTTAAATTAATTTATACCCATTCTATGATTATAATTTGGAAAAATAGATTCCATATTTGGATTCATCATAATTTATAATTTCTAGTTATTTAAAATAATTGTTTGAACAAAAAAATTAATGAAAGTGATTAAAATTAATTACAACAATTAATAGAAAAATTAGCTTAACATAGGACTAAACCATAAATTTAAGGCCCAAAATGACCTCAAAACATGAAAGGAAATCCATTTTATGTTAATATTTTTACCAGATACTCACTGTTATTGTATTTTTACATTTATTCAAGCCACTTGACATTGGAAAAATGTGGGTGGAATTCCCTTTTTCAAATATTTACAAGAATGATACTCCTCTACAATAAAAATGAACTCACCTATCACACTTATTAAAACCTCTAAATCCATTTGGATCACCAAAAATATACATAAATAATTTCTAAACACGCCTAAACTAATCCTAGAATCATACCTTTATAAATAAATCCGTCTAATGAATCCCTTTGGTGCAAAACAATAGGTGTTACTCAAAGAAGAGGCAACATCCTTCATCAAGATCCGTTGTTTTATTTTCATTATCCACCCCCTAAACTATTCTCATTACATGATTATATAATAACCTAAGTATCAAAAATATACTGATATGTTTTCATTCTAGGTTTTCTACCTACACTTCCATCTAATGGGTAACAAACTTACCGTTATTGTGTACGAAGAACTACCGCCTCACGAAACGATGTTGTTCATTTTTTTCCTTTACCACCTCTCATTGATGGGAATTGTGATGAATAATATGTTTTTATAGTATATATATTATATTTATTATTTCTTTATGCTTCTATAATTATTATATAAATCATACCTTCATTCTTTCCATTTTTTGTAAATATGATAACTTCGTCTCTGGATGTGTGGACTACCGCCTCCTTAAAGCGATGTGATTCATTAACACACTACATGAAATTTATTAAGGATTGATTTAGTGAAATTATATGATGTATATTAAATAATAATTATACTTTAATTATATTATATATATCCACATATATGTCATTTAATTTCTTTCATTCAATACGAAAATAAAACGAAAATAACGTTCATGCGTATGTACGGCCCACCGTCTCCATGAACAATGTATTTCATTTCATATTTATATATTTTATAGATTATTATTAATACATATATAATTAATATATTTTATATTTATATCATGATTTATAATATTTAAATATTTAAATCATGATCTAAGTAAGAGGATCAAGAATTACAAGCCAAAATATATATGAAAATTATAGAAGATATTACCCAAAACGTAATATTAACATGGAGTTGTTAATAAAAGTGTAATATAAATTCATTAAAAATAATGTATGACATTAAATATAATAATATGGTTTTTTATATGTATAATAAACTTATATTTATTATACAGGAGGTTTCAACATGTACAATGAGAGTCAAGACTTAAAGTAAGAGAATTTCATCTCACTTTTTATTTCCGTGAGATGCATGCCATATTCCCCACTTGATTATTTTATATGGAATATATAATACCCTATGAATTTTTATATAATTAATTTAATTTATTAAATTATATTAAAATCATTAATTTATGTAATTATTTCATGTGTCTCAAGATTCTAAAATTACTCAAGTAGTAAGGGTTTTCTCATCTCACTTTTATTTCTATGAGGCTTATGCATTATTCACTACTCATTTATTTTATGTAGTGTATATAGTGACCATGAATTTATTATATGATTAATATAATTAAATTTTATGGGTATTTACATATCCATTTTATGATATTTATTTCATGGGTTTTATGGTTCAAAAGTTACCAAATCGGTAAATTAATTTTGTCTCAATTTTACTTCTTTGAGATACATTCCATGTTATGCACCTATATTTTTCTATGGTATGTATATAATACCCATTGAAATGTTGTATAATGAATGTAATTATTTTCATGATATTTTAATCTTCATTTAATTTTTTTCTTTCTAGGGTATTATGATTCACTGTTATCAAAGTGGTAAACGTTTATTGCTGCAATATCATTGTTTATCATAATTGTTTATGATTAGGCTTCAATTGATGAAATATTATGTCAAATATCTCAATAAAACTCATGAATTTTATTATCCTCTGGTTATACATAATAACTTCATGTATCAATATCATTTTTACACTCTTTGGTACTTATGATAATTTAAAAAAAATATTTATGAAAATTGAACATTAGTTATACTTTTGGTCGGAAATCTGGGTTCTTTTCGAACAATGTTTTCTAAAAATATTTTAAAAAATGTTTTACTATTTTCCTATGATATTTAAAGGAAATTTTTCCCATTTTTTACCTTAAAAAACAATTTTAAAAAGAATATTCATATAATTTTACTATCAAGTCGCTTTTCTAAAATTTTAAAGTGAAAAAGGAATGTTCAGCATGTACGGACTTACCCACCATCATGACCATAATTTCCTTGAACCTTCCTTTGTAAGTTTACAAGTTTAATTTTAAATAAATTTTTTTCCTAATATTTTTTTAATTGGTTGAATTTAAAGTGGGTTTCAAAGAAAAAGTTTTTTAAAAACGTTTTATGTTTAAAAAGTGTTTTAAATGATTTCCAAATATTTATTTATATGTTTTCAAAAGGTTATTTTCAAAGAAAATTATTTCAATGATTTCAAGATTTATTTATAAGTTTTAAAATCCATTTTTCCACGATAGGGTTTTCAAAATGATTTCAATCCTTCTTTTTAGGTTTTCAAATTATTTTTAATAAAAAATATTTTCAAAATGTTTTCAAGATTTCTTTATGAGTTTTCAAGGTGTTTTCAAAGAAAAAGGTTTTCAAAATATTTTCTAAATTCCTTTATATGGTTTCAAATATATTTTAAAATAAAAAGTTTTTTAAAATTATTTATGTTTTAAAAATAATTTTTCATATATAAAAATATATTTTCCTCAAGAAATGTTTTAAATGAAATTTTAAATCTATATTTATAAGAAAAGTATTTTGAAATTATTTTATAAAAATGATTTTCAAGTAAAGAATATTTTCCTTAATAAATGTTTCATGTTATCTTTCAAATCCTTATCCATCTAAGATGACATAATTTTTTTATAGTTTATTCTTTACTGGGTATATTACCCAAGATTACCATTCATATTATTTCTTGAATGGTTTATGTTTTGATGGAATAATGGTTATGAAGCGCATTTATCTTTCATGGGTTATATGTTTGTGTAACCCGTTCCTCTTCCACATGTTATATTCTTTTAAAAACCGCTTCTTTTCATGGGTTATGCTTTGATGAAATGATTATGAAAATGTCACCTTTCTATAGGTAATTATATGATTATATGTTTATGACACCCATTTCATTTCATGGGTTATGATATGAATATTTATGATATTATATAAAATGTATGTATGATTTTATTATGATATTGGTGGGAACTATATATCTCTAAAATGCATTGGGTAAAGATTAATATCTCCTGAAATAATGATGAGATTCAAGTCAACAGGCTTGATCTACTCTACAAGATGGGGAATTTGTATCCACTATGGGAAGATGGGGAAACATGATCAAATATAGAGGATGGGGAAACCTGGTCCACTATTGGAAGATGGGGAAACCCAATCCACTATGGGAATATGGGGAACCCAGTCCCTTACAAGGAATGTACTGGGGGTGGTGGTTTGTTTTTTCCAGTAGGTGTAGTCCCTATGAAGTGCCCTGTTAGGTTTTGGAAATGTGATTTGACTTATAGGGAATGATGTTAAATGTTTATTAGTTTCCCACAAATTCTATGTCTAATTCCAATGATAAGCTCACATGTTTCATATTCTTGATTATCTTATGATTCATGTCTTATGAACTTCCTATCTTCATGCCATATATAATGTTTCTGATCTTTAAAATGCAGGGAATGATATTCAAATATTATGATCATATTCTTATACCCTTATTTTTAGGTTATGATTATGTATTTACTTTATTTACACTCACTGATCATTTGAGATCACCCCTTTATTATGATTCCTTCCCCCAAGTTATGAAGAAAAGTTTTAAGTAGGATTATTAAAGGGGAATATATTTAAGGGAGATGTTTTATATCTTACACCAAACTAGAAGAATGTGTTCCAAGTATCCTAAGACACTAAAATATTATGGTCCTCAGTCATTTACTTTTGTGATGTACTGAATATTCATATAAATTTATGTAATATCCATATATGTTAAGCATGGGTCTATATAGTTGGTATTAATGGAAATTTTTATTCAACCTTTGAAAACTAGGATGATAAAATTTTAGTGATATTTCTAGGGATATTTATAAGTATATATCAAGGGATGTCTTCAAGGATGAGTTAATGTTTAGGAAAATGTCTTATAATTTTGCTAAAGGTTAGAGTGAGTAGTTTCATAGAAATACATCCCTATTTGGATACTAAATGTGGATGTGGGTCTAACATAGATGTATATATAGGTAACAACCCCAAAACACCGTATTGAGCTATACTTGATCAGGAACTGGTGCATGATAGTGAGCTTTGCTGCAGACCTGGTTTGACACTCCCTAGAGATATACTTCAGGAATTCACAAAATCTTTATCAACCAACATAAAATATATAAATAAAAGTGACTATTAATAACCTAGAATAAACCTAAGGTTTCATTGATTAAAGAATTATGTGTCATGATTTTTACATATTATAAGTGATTTTTCATGACTATGATATTTTATGCTATGATAAATATTTTTCACACTATGATTTATAATTTTAGTAAATAGTGGGAACTAGAAGGAACTAGGTTAACATTGAACGTTTTAGATGTGGAAAGTAAGGGAATGATGAAAATAGATTTCCAAAGTGGAAATATCATGAAGATAATTAGGATTGTCGATGAGTATTGGTTATACTGCAAAATTTAAAGAGACTACAAAGGGAATGTGAAATGTATGATATGTTCTTCTTGGGTTTTTTACATTAAATGTAAGAATCATGGTTAGATTGAGGTTGAGAAACCCTAATACATGATTAAAAATTCATATTCTAGGACAAGGGGTATTAAAGAATAAGATGATGAAACCCAAGTAATGGTTTAAGAATAATGTTAGATGATTGAATTGTATATGTTTTGGAATTCATGGATTATGTTATATGAATCATGCAATATATAAGTAGTTTTTGTATAAGTTTTTCATTAAGGATTGATAAGGATATGTTTAATGGTGATGATTAACTAGAAAAAGGATTCAGTGGAAATTTTATTTTTTGAATTAAGGTAAGATAACCCATAATATGTTAAATATGTTGATACAATTGTGTTTATCTTGGATAAAGTGATGATTGATTTGGACAAAGTAAATCCAGTAGTATTTATGACCTCATAATTGATAAAAACTTTGTTGAAAGAGTGGTATATATCACCATGCATGAAGTTTAAAACTTATTGTATTTAAGTAATATATCCAGTAATCTTTAGAATAATGATGCATGCATGTTTTCCAAAAGGTTTTATGGCAATTCAAGTTATTACCATGTTTCAAGAGAATATACGATAAGGGTATTCAAATGTTTGGAATGTGACAACCAAGATATAATTAGTGATATATGGGGGATCAATGTTAAGATGATTTCATGGAATTCTTTCTATAGATTTGGATTTTCATCTTTTAGAAGGGTTATAAGGTTAACCATTTATGGAAATTTTAAGTTATACTTAGAATGAATAGATTAAATTATTATCTCACCACATGAGGATTTATGCATATTGGATAACATATTTTAATTAAATTTTATTATGGTAACTGAAGATAGATGGGATGTATTATCATGGATCACATGATCTGTTATTACTTTAGGAATGAAAAATTCACCTCCCATTTTAGAGAAAAAGGTGAAGTGGAAATTGGCCAAGACATGACCAAAGGGTGATATTTTACTTATGAAAGGGAATGAAATCAAGTAAGTATATCTTCTTGAATCAAATATTATTCAACTTTAGAAAAAATGTCTTCAAATAAAATTTTGTCCTATCATCATCATTTTTTAGGATATCAATGACCTCTTTCATCTTCATCACTTTATGGTTTTGTGATTGTTAACTTTCTCTGGATCACCAATTTTATTACGATCATTGTTCTTTATCAATCTATATGATAATTTACTCATTTCATCCATGTCCTTGTTTTCACTTCCCAGTTATGTTATCCTATGTGTAAACAAAATTATAAGTTACTTTGGGAGACTGTTATGGTTCTAAATTTCCATTTTTAAAGGAAGTTTTAGTATTCATTTTTATGATATGGGTTTCTATGAAAGGAACTTTCAAGTATTAAAACTTTGATAACCCAGAAGAATTTCAAGGGAGAAATTAATTTTAAGGGGGGTAAAATGTGGCATCTTGAGATTCTATGGATTGTTATTTTTCTAATTAATTTAGTATTTTTGATATCTTTCATTTCATGAAACACTGAATATAGCTATTTCTACACAGAAGCACTAAGTGTGGATTTCATTGTACACAAACACCAAGTCAAGCTAGTGCTACATGAAACACTTATATTATATTTTTATACACACACCACTATGTTTTAATTTTATTATAGACAATAATTAGTCCCTTTGATAACTTACAGAACATGCAAGACAAAGTTTTACAAACTACAATATACTGTTAATATTGTTATTAAAATATTAGTATAATACCACCTATCTATTGGAATGGAAATTAAAAAATATTAACTAAATTGTGAAAATATGATTTAAAAATTTATATAAAATGATTTTTTTGGTTTTAAATTACTTATAAATGATTGTAAGAACTATCTGATAATGAAGAAATTCTTTTATTAAGAAAACTATTTTTCTAGGTACGAACAAAAAATTATCTCAAAAAATTAAACAAAAAACTTTTGGTTAATGATTTCAATATAATTTATATATTATATATTCAATCAATATTTATGATACTCATCCAATATATTTTATATTTATAATATAAGAATAAATCCAATTTTATGAATATAAAGATGTATTTTTCTAAAGGGTAATTTTACAGACTTTTAGTAGAGAGCCAATTTTAAATATGATTTTTGAAACTTTTATTATTTTTATTTGAAACAATACACTTAATTTTTATAATCATAATATCAAAATTTATTTTGGATTTATTTTTGATATTTTCCTGTGATGTTTCATTTCTTGATGAATAGTGAATAATACTGAATTTTAATTCAAAAATGTTTTTTAATATAATTTATTTATATTGTTATGTTATATTTTAATTTGTTTATAAAGTTTAATTAGATTAATTTTAAATAAATTAACCAAATTTTGTTAATTGTAATAAAATTCACATTGGAATTGGATATCAATACATTCCAAACTTTTTATAAGTTTTCCTTAAAAAACTCGTTGTCACGACCCATCTACAAGATTAAATTTAAATTAATTTATTTAACTTATGTGATTATAATTTGGAAAAATATATTACATATTTTTAATAATAATAATTTATAATTTATAATAATTTAAACTTTTTTTTGACCAAAAATATTAGTGGAAGTGATTAAAATTAATTACAGCAATTAAGAGAAAAATTAGCTTAATGAAGGACTAAACCTTAAACGTAAGGCCCAAAATGATATATAAACTTTTCAAAAATACATTTTATGTTAATATTTGTAACCTATAATTCATTTTATTTTTTATCATTATTGGATCCACTTTATATAGTAAAAACATTAGTGGAATTCCCTTTTAAAAAATTTACAAGGATGCCACTCCACATCCACTATAAAATGGTACTCACCCATCCAACTTATTTACACCTATAAAGTAATTTTATAGCCCAAAATAAAATCAAATAAGATCCAAAAATCCTTATATTCATCATATAATATTACCTTTTGGCATAAATCCAACCAATTAATCCCTTTGGTTCAAACCAAGAAAAGTTACCCAAAGAAGAGGTAAAATCCATCCTCAAGATCCTTTATTTTATTTTCATTATACAACCCATAAAATATTATTATTATATGATTATATATTAACCTAATTATCCTAAATTTACTGATATGATGTTATTTTAAGGTTTCTACCTAAATCTACTCACACTTCCATCTAATAGGTAACAAACTTACCGTTCCTGTGTATGATGAACTACCGCCTCACGAAACGATGTTGTTCATTATTCATTTACCACCTCTGATGGTTTGTAATTATGATGAAAACACTATTTTTATATGATATATATGATATTTATATTGTTTTATGCTTATTTAATTATTATGTAAAACATACCTTCATGATTTTCATTTTGTGTAAATACGATAACTTCATTTGTGGATGTGTGGACTACCGCCTCCTCAAAGCAATGTGATTCGTTTACACTCTACATGAAATGTATTAAAAATAAGTTTGGTGAAATTATATTATATATATGAAATAATAATTCTAATGGAATTATATTATATATACACACATATATTTCATTTACTTTCTTTCTTTCAGTACAAAAATAAAATGGAAACAATGTTTATATGTATGTATGGCCTACCATCTCCATGAACGTTGTATTTAATTTCATATATATATATATATATATATATATATTTGATTATTATAAATACATATATACTGAATATATTTGATGTTTATATCATTATTTAAATTCTTTAAATAAGTAAATCGTGATCTAAATAAGAGGATCAAGAATAATAAGCCAAAACATATACGAAAAATAAAGCAAATATTACCCGAAGCATAACATTAACATGGAGTTGTTTATAAAAAGGTAATTTAAAGTCATAAAAAGTAATATATGTTTATATATATAATTATATGGATATTTTTTATATTTATAATAAACTTATATTTTTTTATACATGAGGTTTAAACATGCACGAAGGAAGTCAAGACTTAAGGTAAGGAAATTTCATCTCAATTTTTATTTCCATGAGATACATGCCATATTCACTACTAAATTATTTTTGTGTGGTGTATATAGTAACCTATAAAATGTTATATAATTAATTTAATTTATTTAATGATATTAAAATCTTTAATCAATGTTAATATTTCATGGGGGTCACAATTTTAAAGTTACTCCAGTAGTAAGGGTTTTATCATTTAAGTTTTATTTTTGTGAGACTTATACCTTATTTACCACTCATTTATTTTGGGTGGTGTATATAATACCCATGAATGTATTATATGATTAATATAATTAAATTTATGGATGTTTACATATCCATATGATGATATTTTTTTCATGGGGTTTATGGTTTAAAATTTACCAAATTGATAAAGTAATTTTGTCTCAATTTGCCTTCTTTAAGATACATGACATATTATGAAACTATATTTTTATATGGGGGTGTATATAATTACCATTTAACTGTTATATCATGAATATTTTTCTTTTCATAATATTTTAAACTTCATGTAATTTTATTCTTTCATGGATATTATGATTCAAAGTTACCAATGTGGTAACAGTTTATTGCTACAATCTCATCATTTATCAGGATTGTTTATCATTATGCTTCCATTGATGAAATATTATGAACCATATATCAAGAAAATTCATGAATATTCTTATCCTATGGTAATATAGAATATATTCATGTATCCGCACCATTTTTCCACTCTTTAGTACTTAAGATAATTAAGAAAGTGTTTTTATGAAAATCTTAATTTATTTCTCCTTTCAGTAAAAAACCTATGTTCTTTCAAAACAATGTTTCGTAAAAATGTTTTACTATTATAATATTATTTTAAAGTAAATATTACCCATATTTTAACTTTTTATAAAATGGTTTTAAAAAATAATCTTCTAGTCATTTTCAGATCAAGACACTTTCTTAAATTTTTAAGGTGAAAAAGGAATGTTCGACTTGTATAGACTTACCCACTATCATGATAATCATTTCCTTAAACATTAATTTGTAAGTTTAAAAGGTTATTTTTTTTAAAATGTTTTCCTAATATTATGGAAATTTATTGAATTTCAAGCGATTTTCAAAGAAAAAGGTTTTTAAAAATATTTTACGTTTAAAAAGTGTTTTAAATGTTTTCAAAGATTCCTTTATATTTTTTCAAAAGGGTACTTTCATGTAAAATGTTTTAAATTATTTCAATATTTCTTTATAAGTTTTCAAAGGCTTTTTTCTTGAAAAGAGTTTCTAAAATGATTTTGAGCCTTCTTTTTTGGGTTTCAAAGTATTTTCAAAGATTTTTTTTGAAAATGTTCTTAAGATTTCTTTATGATTTTTCAAGGTGTTTTCAACGAAAAAGGTTTTGAAAATATTTTCAAGATTCATTTATAATTTTTTCAGAGATATTTTAAAAGAAAAATTATTTCAAAAAGATTTATGTTTTAGAAATAGTTTTTCATAGTGAAAAATATATTTTCCTGAAGAAATGTTTTAAATTAAATTGTAAAGATTTATTTATAATAATTTAATTCGAAATGGTTTTATAAAATTGATTTTCAAATAAGGGATATTTTCTTTTAGAATTTTTTCATGTGATATTTAAAATACTTATCCATATAAGATGAAATAATTTTTTATAAATTATGATTTACTGGGGATATGATCCAAGAATACCTTTCATATTCTTTCTTAAATGGTTTATGTTTTTATGGCATGATGATTATGAAACCCATTTCTCTTTCACGGGTTATATGTTTGTGAAACCCATTCCTCTTCCAGGGGTTATATGATTTTGAAAGCCGCTCATTTTCATGGGTTGTAGTTTGATGAAATTATTATGAAACCTTTATTGTTTTCCATAGGTAATGATATGATTACATGTTTTCAACAACCATTTCATTTTATGGGTTATGATATGACTGTTTATGATTTTGTGACACATGTATTATTGATTTCATTATGAGATGGGTAGGAACTTTATCTCCCTCTAATGCATTGGTTAAATATTAATATCTCATGAGATAATGATGGGATTAAAGTCAACGGGCTTGATCCACTATGGAATAAGGGGATCCCCAATCCACTATAGGAATATAGGGAAACCTGATCCACTATTGGAAGATGGGGAAACCTGATCCTTTATAAGTAAAGGAACATGACTGGGGATAGTGGTGTATCCCTCCCAGTAGGTGTAGTTCCCATCAAGTTCCCTATTAAGTTTTGGAAATGAACCTTGACATATAGAGAATGATGGTACATGTTTATGTGTTTTTTAAAAATTCTATGTCTTATGCCTATGATATGCCCACATTGTTCATGTTCTTGATTATCTTATGATTCATGTCTTCTGAACTACCAATATTTTTGACACGTCTCATGTTTCTGATCTTTGACATGCATGACATGATCTTAAAATATTATGATCATGTTATCGCATCCTTATATTCATGTTATGATTAAGTATTTCTTTTATTTACACTTACTGAGCATTTTAGATCACCCCTTTCTTATTTTTCCTTTCCCCGGGTTATGAATAAAGGTTTTAAGTAGTAGTAATAAAGGGGACTATATCTATGGGAGATGTTGAAGATCTTACACCAAACTAGAATAATGTGTTCCAAGTTTCCAAAAACGCTAAACTAATACGATCCTCAGTAATATAATTTTTTAATGTGATGAATATTAATCTAATTTTATGTAATATCCATTTATATTAAGTCTAGTTCACTATAGGATCTCTCAATAAACATTCAGAAAAAATCCCTCTTCAGGATTAGGTTCTCACAATTTGTGTAGATGAGTCGGTTATTTGCAAACCATATACCCCTTACTGGTTCACTTTCCAATTTGGTTGCATCTAAAGGGTTTATCCTCTCCCTTAAGTTGGTGTGTGGTGATAACAACATCCTGGTATTATCAGAAAATTTTGGATGATATTGGAACATGAAGGCATATATGATGAGATTATCTTTCCTCCTATTGGTTCCCTTGCCTTCCTATCATACGACTATGACCAGGCTTGGGTAGAAGGCTACCCAGGTTGTAACAACCCAAACCCAAAATCCCAGTGCCGATGAATTACTTAGTACATTAGAATGATTAAGAGGAATAAAATCATGAAGGAACGATCAGTTTAGAAGTCTTGAAGAAACTATATACATACATGAAACTCATATTACAATGAGAAAGGTAACAAAATAAAATACATAACAAAAACTAAAAAAATGAATCCATGGAAACTCAATAAATTGTCTCCTATTCATAACCTATTGAAGGTAAAAAAATGAAAGGGGTGATATCAAATAATCATTAAGGGTTACCAATAGTGAAAGAATGAATCAAAAATAATTGAATCACAAAAAAATTGGCATAGTCAATATAGCATGGTGAATAAATGAAAAAAACACATGCCATTAGAAAATTCATAAAAATACATCCATAGATTTTGTCATAGTGAAAGCCTCATGGATAGTAATAACTTAAAATGAATAAATATAATGATTATTAATTTGATGTCATGTATTTGGAACATTATACCACTATACTGTCAAAACGATTTAAATCTGTGGGTAGAAACCCATATGATTTTTTTGGAAAAAAATGTGAAGCATTTGTCACCAACTGATTTGTCTCATGAGACCTATTGATGCATCGAGGGGATATAGCAGGCCCTTTCCATCACTTCAAGTCCAAATAATTCTTTATATATAGAGTTAATACAATTAAAATATGCCTTCTCAATATCTATATAGAGTAGAGATTACGAATTCATCAATATTTCCATAGTTAAAACATCATTCCAAATAAACACCATATAAGAGAGGGTATAAAACTTAATACAATAATCAGATCCATGAAACCATAATATTTATATTTAATAGAAATGTAATTTCAAATGAAAAGTTATCTCAAATGGGTAGTAGGTACACCACCTAAAAATTATTAGTTCTACAACATTTTGGCATGGTAATGGGTGTTCTTGTGAGGGATTAATGATATGTAAAAGAGTATACTGTCATTTATATAACATAAGGGTAGTATGGGGGAGGTGCGAAGACATACCCCATCATTATGAATTAACAATATAAGGACACCACATAGCGGGAATTCTTGAATAAAAGTGCAGGAGAGAGGATCCCTTGCCTTATGCCCCAAGGTGTTCTCGATTGATCTTAATGACCTGAATAATAAAATTTAGATTCATTAATTAATAATTAAAGTACCTCATAAACATTTAATTGATTTAGTGTAACCTTATTAGGTTAATTCATACCATTTTTTATGGGTTTAAGAGGTTCAGTTTTATTATTTTGGAAGCATTTTGTTCCTTGGTTTTCATGATCGGTTTACTTGTATTCATGAATGGAAGTTCATTTGAAATGTGGTTAAACATCCAGAATTGTTTGTAATATTATTAGTGAAATTATAGAGACATAAATTATCTTATAATGATTTTGGTTATATACCATGAGAATGCAACATTAGATAAAAGTTAATGATTAACGCTTGGATTAACTTGGCAGTTTTGTGCATAATGAACTTGTTCTGCATTATTATTTTATATTATGTGTGTGTAAGTGTTCCAGAATATTACATAAGATTAAATAAATATATATTATGATCTTTTTTAACCAGAAAAATGGTTTCATGACCATAATTGAATACGGTAATAGAAATTAAAACTTGTCGTCCTTGAATGTGATAAATTAACACATATCGGACGGTGTTTTCATTTTTAGTATAAGAGGAGGGGGAAAAGAGAGGTGATGATGAAATATTCCATTATCATAATAAAATTACAGTCTATTAAAGGTACTAGAATTATTATATAATTTTTATGTGGGAAGGTGAGAATAGATCAACAAAATAATGGAACTTGTAAAAGAATTTGCAAGAAAAGAGAAGAGAGGTTCACCTCTTGAGTACTCCTCCTTGAGAATTTTCTTAAGGCCTTTGTTTTTGGTCTTTTGGTGAGACACGATTGTCTTGGAAATGGGGGAGGAGCTTAGGGAGATATTTGAGAAGCATTTAGGCAAGTATTGAAGCTTTAGTGGTGTGGGAGGAAGAGCGGGTGAGTGGTGGTTTATATAGTGGAGGGGAGGAGGGTTTTCTTAATATTATATTCATTAATTTATTATTTCTCCACAAGACAAGAAATAGTGAAAATTCCATGACCTATAATAGTAATATGTGCATGTTAGTTCGATATTTGGGTGCTTAAATCACTCATGATGCTAGGAATACTGAATTTAAATTAAAATGTATTTATACGGTAAATTAATGTATTTTACTATTCACCAAAAATTCAAGTATTTCAGGAAAAACCTAAAAAATAACCCTAACCATTTTTTGATGTGTAGAATCCAAAAATAAACTAAATTTTTCAAAAATAATTTTCTAAATGTGATAAATTTAATTTTTATTCAAAATCATTATTTAATAGAAAAATACCAACACTTAAAATATTCATCTTCATTTTTAAGCTGCCTAAATTTATTTATATGTTTGTGGGTAAGGTTACCATTCATAAGGGTCATATTACTATTAATAAGGGTAATTTACTATTCATAAGGGTAAGTTACTATTCATAAGGATAAGTTACTATTCCATAAAAATTATGTTGATTTTATCAGACTCCAAATATAACCCTGATCGCAACCATGTATGTCTATTTTTCAAAATTCAAATTACAGAAGTGGAAAATTTATGTTTAATGGATAGGTTATGACTATATACTAAATAAACAATTGTTGTTTCCAATAAACTCAGTGCTTTATGAAATATAATCTATCTAATGAATAGAATTTATTTAAGAGAAACATACCAAAAAATGTCTGGGGTGTTATACGGGTGGTATGCTGAATAGACTAGCCATGTTGGTGGAAAAAGCATGTGATTCACTGCCCCCCTTGTCTATAGAAATAATAGTGTTGATTCAACAGTTGGGTGAGCCTTTGAGGAAGCATCCTCTTTATAGAAATTATCATCCCATTAGTGTGGTATAATTTATTGAGGAATGTGATATTCAATATGAGAAATAGATGATGTAACATTTAAGGGAAGATCACATGCATCTTACCCTATTTATTATTTGTTAGCTCAACCAATGTTTCCCCCTTCTGAGATACCTAACCCAGCAGTTTAAATGGACAAAACATGAAACATGATAATCTTGAATAAGATTCAAACTTTTATCATTGAGACTCCCCTAGAAATATTTCATGATTAATAGGAATGCCTTAGTTATTTTTTTCATATTTAGGGGTGGGAAGCTTTGATCACTAGTCGTTGTATGACATAATGTGAAAAATTGTTCCGACCTAGAAAAACCCATCTATTAGTGAGGGAAACATGCCCAATTTTGATGATGGGATTCCATTGTTCGAACTAATAAGGGAATCTTTAGAGGCGCTAGAACATAGTCTTCAAATAATATATTAGATGCATGCCCAGATGGATGCCTTGACTACATAGACAACAAGACAAGAGTAGATCATAGCAGGCTCAAAGTATGATCTTTTGGTATCATCATACTTATTAATGACTACTCTGAAATGAGTCAAGGAGTTTTTTCATTTTATCAATACTCTTCATTATCATGTAACATTAGAAGAAGTGTGGTGGTTGGCACTTATACTCTCAATTGACGCATCTCATCAAACATTGGATGGCTTGGAAAATTCATCCCATCAGATTCTATTATATTCTGATAAAAAAATTCCTTTCTGATGGAATCCTCAGAGAGGCTCTGGAATGTGGAGATTAATCCTTGTTTGTGCACCTTTTCAATGATTTAATTTTCCAATATTTACATATCATTATGCATAGTTCCTTCATTCATGATATGCATGAAATTTCATTGATCTTATGTTACAAAGATCGTTAATGATACCCATCCTTTGTATAATATTAAGTAAACCTTAATGCCTAGATTTTAATGCGTAAATCACAATAGTTTTTTATTGAATAATTCTCATGAATCCCAACCAAAATGAGATTTATTATTGATATACCTTCTACACTTGTCTTGAGATTGCATAATTTACAAAAGGATAATTTGGGTAAAATATATTTCATGGAGGGAGAATGCTCTATATTTGGTATAATTCAGTGGAATTAGCAAGTATAGATTGATTTATGATAGGAAAACATTATAATAACTATAATATTTATATATTTTTATTTTATAGTGTACTAACGTTTTCCTAAGATTCTTATAGGGGGGCTTAGTGGGCATGAACTTAGATTTTTCTCAACCAGATCTCTTATGGATTTTAAACCTAACTATTTTTATGCCTATTAAATTTATGAGTACTCAATATTGAATGGAACTTGAAAATAACATGTACAATGATAATATACTAGACTTTATCTGAGGATACCCTTATTGGTATTTCAACCTAGTGAGAATTGTCTCTCTTTAATGGCCTTTTAAACCATACCATTGTTGTATTGTATTTTAGGGTCTTCTATATTGGACTTTTTTCTACTATAGTTTAGAGTATTTTATCTCATACCTTATAAAATTGTTAAAATAAAATTCATGAATTATTTTTATCTATGTAGTTTAATTTCTTATGGTAATGATGCCTGCCCTGTAGTTTAACATCATGCGATAAAGACGTCTTCCATGAAATTTAAGTTCATGTGGTAAGGATGTGAAATGTTATACAATTTAAAGTGTTGTTTGCAGGACATATATAGTGTAGTTTTAATATCATGTGGTAAGGAAATATTCTACATAATTTAACATAATTTTTTAAGGATATAAATATGCTATGCAGTTTAAAGACATGATTCCAGGATGTGATTGATGAATATGGAATGGGGAAGACATATCGGGGATGACCCAAAATTCCCTTAAGGTGTTGTGTTCTTTCACAATGTTGCTAAATCTCATTATTATTGGTGTTACTTTCTTACAAGGAGGAAATGACTCTATTTGGTGGGTCAGAAGCCCTTATACATGATCACATAGGCCTTATATGATTGTTCAAGGAAAGAGGATCATTGTTATTTTCCAAGGGTCATGAAATATTTATGAGGATAGTATTGGTTTAGGGTAAAAATATCAAGGAAACTGATTCCACTTGGATATTTGGAATATGAGTGCTACAATTCATAACTCAAAAGTTTGATCCAGTGAATATGGAATGTTTAATACATATCGGGGATGACCCAAAACACCCTAAGGTGTTGGGTTCCAGCATGATGTTATCGGGGCTCATGAGGATTAGAGTTCCTTTCCTGAAAAGAGGATATGCCTCTAGTTGGGGGGTCACAAGAACTTATTCATGAGACCATAAGGATTATAAGAATATCCAAGCAGAGGGGATCCCCATTATTTTCGAAGGGATATGAAAGATTTGTAAAGACTCGCGGTTTTGGGAAATAAAGTTTTATATGGATCAAAAGCTATCTAGCAAGGGTTCTAGAGCCCTAGGACAATTCATATTTTTTATGGGGATTCTTGGGCCATACACTATGTGGTTTCAATTCATGTGGTGTGGCCCATCAAAATTTTTGGAATTGTAGTGTCACATTCTTTCTTTGAAAAAGGAAAAATACATGATGATGTAACGTCAAGGATGTTGAATCTTCATGAATAGTCTGGTTATAGGAATTTTATATCATGGTACAATGTTATAAATTATTGATTACTGGTATAGAAAAATCATTCTGGTGATAAACCAAAACAATCTAAGGTTATAACCTCCTCCCCAGTGATATCAGGGCTCATAAGGATCAAAAATAAGTTTTTGAAAGATAATGACACATTTGGTTGACAATTGAAGGCTAATATGCAGGAACTAGAGGAAGACATGCACAACCAAACAAAGGGTCTCCTAAAGATGGGTTTCCTTTTTCATGGGTCATGGAAGGTTTTTGGATAGCTTAGGTGCTCAAGTCATGAAGTGTGATTTATGGAAAAAGTAATAATCAAGAAGGTGTTGAGTACCCTAAACGTTGTGTCGCTTCCTAGTGAACACGTTATCATGATAAGGAGATGTAGAAAACTATTACTCTAACTTTTTTCCAAGACTATGGATCTAGAGAGCATGGATTGAATTTTATTTGGGCCACAAAGTGGGACCCACGAGTTTTATTCCTTGTTTATTTAAGCTATAAATTTTTTTCTAAACTCTAGAGATGAAGAGTTTAGCAAGCATAGACTTGAATTTTTCTCGGACCTCCCTTTACAGGTTTTTAGACCGATAAGTTTTATGCCTCTTTCATTATCAGTTTAAGGTCTTATTATTTAGACCATCAAAGGTTAATGTTTTAAGGTCGTATATCTTTGACCAAAGTGTATGTGGTTTAAGGTTAAGAAACACATGGACTTGGTATGAGGGGAATGTTAAAAAACCCTAATAAAGATACCTAGAATCAAGAGTACTCTAATATCCTTTTGAGTGGGAGGTGAAAATGTTGTAAATCATGGATTAATGTTCTCGGTTCATGAGTAGTGATATATGGAAATCATGTCAGGGATGGCACAAAAAACTATAAGGTGGTGAGTTCCACCACAGCGACGTCATATGTTATAAGGACCACAAATCCCTTTTTTCAATTTATGACACATTTGTTAGATGATCATGGGATCACATACAGGAACCATGGGAAGAAATGCATAGTCAAACAAATGGTCCCTTGAAGCTGGGTGTCCTTTTCCATGGTCCATGAATGGTTGTTAGAAACCCAAAACACTCAAGACATGAAGTGTAGTTTACTGGTTCATATGATTAAAAGATGTTGAAATCTCCCCAAGCTCTGGTTGACATGGGTCAGGCTCCTGTGGTTCTTTGGTAAGGAATGATGATGGGTGATGGATTGAACATTTGAACATCATGTAGGGGGGATGTATATATCATGAAGTTTAACATCATGTGGCAATGAAATTTTACTTATAGTTTAAAATCATGTGGTGGTGATGTCTTTCGTGTAGTTTGACATCATGCAGTAAGGACATAAATATGATATGTAGTTTAAAGTCTTTCTATGATGATATAAGCATGCTGTGTAGTTTAAATCCTTGATTCCAGGAAATGATCCTCAATATGAGATATGTCTTTGTCACATCATCTAGAGTGACTTTTCAGGTTCCCTAATATCACATGACCATGCTTATCATGGGAAATAAGGGGAAACTGGGAAATCAATTGAGCTGCACAATAATGGGTCTCAAATAGCTTGATGCATAGGTCCTGCCCATATACCATTAGGGGTGTATTTGTTTTTATGTTTTTATATTGTAGATGGACCCGGGATTGGAGATTTGGGTGTCTCTATATATCTTGTGATGACATGAATCAAGCCATATGTAGTTCCTCTATGAAAGTTCCCTACATAGGTCTAACCCATATGTGGAGAGAGGGGACATTTTTTATGTTGTGGTTTGACCTAGGATTGGAGATTCAGACATCACTACATATCTTAGGATGGTAGGTATGAAGCCACATGTAGTTCTTAAATGGGAAACTATCCACGCAGTTCTACCCCATACAAAAAGGGGGCATTGTTCTCATATACTGTTGCATCTAGACCAATAATTGATGATCTGGGCGTCACTATGTATCTTGTGATGTTAGTAATCAAGCCACACGTAGTACTTGAATAGAGGTGTGGTGGGAGACTAATAATAAGGACAATGATCCTATCAGGCGAGGTAAAAAGTAATTTGTAGTTTTATGTCATCCAAGAGATATCAACCATGCCGTTTAACATCATGTGGAAAGGAATCATAATGTGTCTTTTAAGGTATTTCATCTAAGGCCATGCTCACCTTGTTATGAATGGATATGTCTCAACTATGTAGGGAAGGCTTTACTAAAATTATTAATCCCACATGAGCTATGATAAATGTGAAAAACATGGAATAACAAAGGATCCTTTCACCACACAGAGGAAATTAAAAAGAAAATAAATGGTCATTTTGCATCATGTGGTTTCTAGGACAAGATATAGGATCTATGCATCTCTACATATATCACTGAAATGAGAATAAAGACGTATGTTGTTCAGTAAAACCATTTAGTTTAACATTATAAAACAAGTATTTCATCCATGCAGTTTAACATCATGCAGTAAGGATGAAGCTTACCCATAGTGATGAAAGGACTATTGTGGCTAGACCCAAGAATGTATATTTGGTCATCACTATATATACTATAATGGAATGAATCAAGAAAAATGTAGTTCTTTAAAAACTATGGAGTTTAATGTCTTGTGGAATGGATGTCAGTCGTGCATTTTAACATCATGTAGTGAGGATGTCAACTGTGTTGTTTAACATCTTGTGGTAAGAAAATATCATGTAGTTTATCATCATGTGAATAGAAAGAGAAATGCAAAATTTAATGTATTTCTTCTAGGACTTCTTTTTCCATGTGTTCAGGATGTGAGAAGCTATGCAGTTTAATGTCTTACTACCAGGACCTTTTCCGCATAGTTTAACATCATATAGTCTGGATTTAATGTATAGTTTAACATCCTACAACCAGGATAATAATAATTCTTGATGATATCTATGAAAATTATTTCTTATTAAGCCACACATTTTTGGGGGGTGTGACACATTCCCCATCCATTTTGGCTAGTGAGTAAGCTCCATTATGATAGACCTTATGTAAAATATAAGGACCTTTCCATTTAGGTTCCATATTTGAGGTTTTTTTCTTGGTACCATTGGGGATTTGAGATCCAATACCAGTTCTAATTGAAATAATAAATGGAGGTGTACCTTTTTATTGAAGTATTGTGTAATCCTATTCTAGAGGACTTCAATATTGTGCAATGAAAAAAACCTTTTATCACCGAGTCATTCAAATTCATCGAACTTCTTTTGTGATTTCTCATCATTTGAGATTTTTTTCTTAGATATCCATTTTAAGCAAGAAAAACCATAATTCTATAAGAAACACTACCTCAGTTCTTTACACCAATTAATATGGAATTTTTTGTGTAGCAGTACACATGGTGGTATGGTAGGCCCATAAATCATGGAGGAGCTTTTCTGGCTAGGACTTCTTTTCCTATTTCACTATTTTCCATAGTATTTTTGATATATACTTGTTGAAGGCCTCTATTTGTCCATTTACCACCACATGATAATATTATTAATGGTTAGACTTGATGTTATAATCAGGGTGAATTTTTTTCAACTTAGTAAGTTGGTGTTTTTCCAATAGTATCATGTGAGGGATTCCAAATCTAGTGATAATATTAGGTTTCACAATGTTGATGATATTCTTCATCCTGACTTACTTTAGGGGTATTACCTCATCTCATTTATAAAAGAAGTTGTTAATAGTAAGTATATACTTAAATATCTTGGTTGTGGCTGTGGGATATGGCCCCACAACATCCATCCCCCATACAGAAAATGAACAAGAACATTTAGAAGTATGTAGCAATTTTGGGGGTTAATGGATGAATTTTTCATAAATATAGAATGCATGAAATTTCATGGTGAATTTTACACAGCCCCATATCATTGTTTTTTAGTAGTATCCATGCCTCGTGATTTAGTGGGAGAGTCTCATCCTGGACTAATGAGTGTAGGATGAGTCTACGTGGACTTCTTCTATTATGACGTGAATCTCTCTTTCTACTATGCATTTGAGGAGGATTCCATCGAAGCTTATCTTATAGAGTTATTTTTTCTTATTTGACCCATATCTAAGGGTGATGTTCACTTCTTACTATATAATTTGTTCCCTTCCTACTAGTTCTTTCGAGAGAGTCCAATTTTGGAGGTAATAATTTATGGGCTCCATCCATCTAGGGGTATATATCGGTCCATCATGCTCTAGGGTGGTGTTTACCAAATTGATTTGTTCCATTTTATAGACAATGACTGACGAGACAATCCTTAAGTGTGTGATATGAAATACAACCTCATCCTAATTAGGGTCTTCTATAACTATATCTATATTATCTAGTGCATCAGTGTGAGCAATTTGTGATTAGGGGATTTGATGTAATGTTGGTTCAAAAGGGAACTCATCCATCAGTCCTCTGACATAGCTAGTAAGAGGGTCCAATTCTTCATTTTTGATGGCATATTTTCTATTGATTTTATTTATCACTATATTTTAATCCCATTTGATGTTTCGATAGGATATCTATGGTTTAAGGTATATTTTTAATCCAATGATGAGGTCAAGATATTCTACCTCATTATTAGTGCATCCTTCAGACAATGATAATGAGTAGGGAAAAATTTCTTTGTCTAGAGAAACAAATAAAATTACTAGACTAACCCAATTGAGAATTATATTTTATATCCCTTTTTATCATTAGTAATTTGGGAGGAACCATCAAAATAAATCTCCCATTTTTAGGGAGTTTCATGGAAATAGTAAAATTCCTCATCTATAAGTTTTGTGTCCATTGGTGTACTTTCTAGAGCAGGATGTGTTGCTAGGAAATTAGATAGGGACTTAACTTTTACTTTTATGACATGAAATGGATATCATAATATTATATAATAACATCCCATTGGGCCAAACACTTGGTTCAATATAGGATGACCGAGTATGTATATTAGCGGATGAATAAGAGAGACCAAGTGGACAATGTGGCACAGAAAGTAATGACTCAAATTTTACACTTGAAAGATGATCGTGATATAGTTCTTATTGACATAAGAATATCGGGTCTCAGTTCCTAGAATCATTTGTATGAGTTAGTAGAGACTTTTCTCATTCCCCGTATCATTGTTATGTATGAGGAGAGTGATGAGTGATCATTCCATGGTGGCCACAAATAAGATGAGTGGATTTCCTTACACTGATGAAATCAAGACTAGTGGGTGTAGGAAGTACTGATTGAGACTCTAGAAGGATTCTTGGAAGTCCTCATACCATTAATAGGTGAATTCCTTATTCATTAACTTGGTGAAGGGGAGATATTTTCTGACTAGTTTAACTATGAAACATTGAATGTAAGCGATGTGCACTTGGACCCCCCTCAGTTCTTTGAGATTCTAAGGGGTATAATTTCTAGGATTGAACTGGTATTTTATGGGTTTACCTCAATGCCATAGTTTCATACTAAAAGATAATTAATTACCCTAATTTAAAATATAAAGCACATTTTAGTGGATTCATATTTAGAATGTACTGCCGCAACTTATCGAAGATTGTTTGAAGGTCCTTGAAGTGATCGCATCACTATAGATATTTGACCACCATTTCATCAACATAACATTATTCTATTCATACCAAAAGATACTAAATATTTGATTCATGGTGCATTGATAAATAGAGAGAGCGTTCTTTACCCAAAGGGAATGACCTGATAGAAAAAGATCCCATGAGGTGCTCTTAAGGCAGTGGCTTCCTCATATTTAGGGGCCATCTTTATTTGATTGTATTATAAATACCCATCCATTACGGAAAGTTATTGGAAGCCTAAAATTTCATAAATAAATATTTATGTGATCATAAATAGGAAATAGACCTTCAGAAAATGTCAATTAAGGTATCTGAAATAGAAGAAGACCCTAATCTACATGTTCTTTTTATTTATAGGGATGATGTTGTCCAGCAATATTGGTCATTTAACTTCCCATATGAAGTTGTATTTTATTAATTTTTCTAATTCTGAATCTATATTAATAGCATGATAGGGGTTCATCCTCCTAGATTTCGGCTTGGAACCTTGATGGTCATCAGGCAAGCCTAGAATGTGTGTGGCCACATTGGGTTTTAACATTAGTATTTATATTTAATTCCAAGTGAACACATATCACTATTTATTTATAAATGAAATGTACAACACTTTATCCTAAAGGGGAATTGTTATAATAATCAATATTGGCCATGGGTCTTCTTCTATTCCCATATTTATGTACCTGAGATCATCGATGGTGGAGGAGACACTTTCCTCAAAATTCAGGAGGAGTTTTCCTAAGATCATCCTATTCTTCTTCCATCTATGAGTCCATAGAGTCATATTTAAAAGAGGTAAGAAATCTAATGGAATATTTATCATCATTAGGATGAGATAGGCCATGGGAAGAGACATGGTGATCCCCTACTACCAGATTCACTAAAGAGATATTTCAGAGCTGATTGTTTCCCTTTACCTTGTCACTTGGGACAAGAGGATCTTAGGCATTTGTTATTAGGTCTATTGCCTCAATGAGATTTATGGGTAGAACATAATCTCTCTCAAGAATACTCCATGGATCTATAGGGGTGGTCCCCAATACATTGGGGTGTGAAACATGTATATTTTCATCCACCATTGGTTATTTTCCCTCCCTTTTAAAGAAACCTACCTCAACATATACAATTTTACAAGAATAAAAGGGAGAATTGTCAATATGTATTATGATTACCTTCCCATCAATTTGGTATTTTAAACACTAATGGAATTTTAATGGTACCATCACATGGATATGAAGACAAGTTCTTCCAAGAACAACATTATATACTGTTTATTTTTTGATAAACATGAAATCAACATTAGATGTGAGATCCCCAAATTTATCTTTGAGTTTGATCTTCTAAAGAGGTCTTTGTTATCTCTTATCATACCCTTGAATGGTTAGATTTTTGGGATATAAATTCCCATTGATATATCCCAAATTCTGAAGGGTAAAAATTGGGATAAGGTTGATCCCATAACCATTTTCAATTAGATTCCTTAAAATGTATACATTTTCAATATTTACTATAACATATTGGGTTTTAATATGTATCTAGATGACCTATTCCTAATCCTGCTCTATGAATGAGATGGTGACAAGGAATTATGATGGAATAGTATCTATATGATAATCCTTGGCTAAAAAAAATATATCTCAAACTCTTGTGGAATATGGAGGGATTCAAAAGGTTCATCTACGAGGTATTTTTGAAATATAGAGTGAATTCAGGATTGATAGATTGGTTGGGATAACTACCAGGTATTTTAGAATGTTATAATTGTTTTCCAAATATATATGGTTACAAAGGTGTGGATTCTACTTATTATGAAACGCAAGAGATGAGGTGTTTGAGGTAGACATTCCTTGTGCTTGTATATAGGGAAAGGGAGCATTTTTTTAGTGATGTAGGTTGCACTGACCTTTCCTCTTGTTTGATGTGATCAGACAATTGCACCCCTGCCAGACGGTTATGTAAGATGGTTGGGATTAGACAAACATTATAGGGATCTAGTACCCCTATGTGTTTCTATTGGGATCTCTATATTTATTTTCCAATGAAACCAGCTATATATATCTCCTCTATGGGGATGTGACCAAGATATTGGTTTCCACCATGCCTGTGTTATCCCCAATATCCTTGGATTCTGCACCTGCAACTTGCATCTCCCTGGTCAAGTATGGGGAACTTATACTCAAAGGAATATTCTTCATTGAAGAAGATGAATTATAAGTGTTTTACATTGACAAAACCAAAGACAACCTCTTCGTTTGATGAGGGTTCTATTTTGTGGGGCGGTGCCTGTACTTTAGATGTTTCATGAAGGAAGTCTAAAAGAGTCAGAGTTTGCATAGGAGTTGAATATGACTCTTCCTGTTCTATAATTTCCTATGTCTGATGGTTATATCCACTTTTGAGAGGTGTATTTGATGTCACCTTCCTAGGAGAAGTGATCATTATGGGTTTTTGAATTTTTGCTCTTAGGGTGGAATGAGCTCAGTCAACTATCATTTGAGTCATCCAGTTGTCTAACTTATTCCCATGCATGTCTGGAGATTTTTTCCATTCACACTCTTCCTCTAGTTGGGAAATTGCTAAACATGTCACATGTTCCAAGGAATTTTCCAACATCACCTTTCCAGAATCAACCATGATTTCAAGTAAGCCTTTTAAGATGTTGAAATCTTGGATGGTGTGGTCTAGCCTTCTATGGAAAGGATAGTGGTTTGGGAGATCAGTGAGTGAGCTAAACCGTCGTTGAAGTCGGTCAAAGTTTAAAATTTATATTCCTACTAACTACTGTATATGTGGCAAGCAGGGTCGAACCCACAGGGAAGGTAAAATTGGCCACTACTAAACTAAAAACTTGGAAAGCTCCACTGTTGTCAGCAGCGGAGTGTTTTTCTTTTCTAATTATCACTTTTTAAATTTTTATATCTTTTAATTTCCTTATGGTTTTAAGTACTGTGAAACTACACTTCTATAGTAAAATTGTTTGAACAATACTAAAACAAAGTACTGCTGGGAGCAAGGTGCAACAACAGATATGAAATGATGATAAAAGAAAATAGTAAAGAATATTCGGGTTCATTCTAGTCTACTAGCTTGAATTGATTATCCTTTTCATGTAAAGTACTGCTTCATACCACTGGATTAAAGAGACGACTTACTTCCCTCGCCAGGAGTTAAGTCGTGGATATTGTACAACTAGAGTTCGCCACTCCGAGAAGTACAATTCCAGAAAGATGTCTTAAGATGAACAACAATACAAACTCGCCGTAAGTACTGAAGTTTTCATATGATTTGTTTACTAAAAAGATAAGTCTATAACCAAACTCGCCGAATGACTATAGAGTTTTGAAATTGCAGTGTTCGTGGTCCGCAGCTTGAATATATAATTAGAACTGATCTCGCCAATCAATTCTAATCACATTAAGATGATAAGTGAAAAGGATGAAAAAGAAACCAGTAGAGCTAGAACTCTTCCCGAACTAAAAGACTTAGCTAACTATACTATTCATTATTACAGCAGTAATAGGAAACATTACAGAAACAGAGTACAAAAGTTTAAATCGTGAGGGAGAAGGAACTCCCTAAAAATGCTCTACTCCTAAGTTCCTGGACTGCACTGCTTATCATCGTCTCCAGATCGTCTCTCTACAGGTAAGTGTATGAATTTCTCCCTCAATCAATGTGTCGCCCCCCTTCAAATGCTGCTTGCTCTGCTTAATATACCATCTGTCAGCTGCTGCACGTCACCGCTCAATCTCTGCCGACTTCAAAAGTTCTTTACCCACGCACTGCAAAATGTGCATTTTTTCGCGACCGGCACGTCGCGCAATCTTTTCTCACATAACTAACTTCGGTAAAGTTAGTTGTAAGTACCTGGACGTAAACTTATCTCCTGAATGAACCTTCCATGTTTTAAACCAAATGAAATATATAAAACTCAACGAGAGCTAACTAAAATTTTAAAGTTATTAAGTTTACTATTATATACTAATTAAAGTAATTAGAGTTAATTATTAAATAACTTAATTAAAAAGTCTATCAAAAATATATTAATTTAATTAAATTAATAAATATAAATACTAAATACTAAATTATTTTAGTTTATCATATTTTAACTAAATCATTAAAATTTGACATCATAAGTTAAGAAGTAATCAATTTATAACTTAGATTGTATTAGTAAATTTTATTATTACTACACTAATTATCAATATTGTAATTACTATTTAAGAAATTAAATTGTTAGATTAATTTAAGTAAAAATAATTTTTTTAATTAGTTTCTTTTAATTTAATAAATTAATAATAATACTTAAGTTTTAAATATTTTTTTACTTAAAAAGTATATTTATAGTTTATTTATGATTATTAATAATTATACATTCATGCTATTAATATTAAATTAATTTATTATCAAAATTTATTATAAATTTACTTTTGTATTACAATTTATAATTTATCTATTTATTAAAATTATAATTTTTTAAATCAAAACTTTTATAAATTTATTTATATTAATTTGACTTTTAAAAGTTTATTTACTTTAACTTTAACTTTTTTTCTTTTTCTTTTTACTTTACTTTTATATTACTTTTATTATTATATCTTATTTAATTATTATTATTTTTTTGTCTTCTCCCTTCTTCTTCCCCAAGTTCGGCGCACAGGGGGAGGCTTTCTTCCTGTAGAACCGGAAGCAACAGCTCCTGCCGAATCCAGTGCGGCGCGACACCCTTCTCCTAGCTTGGCCTTGGCTCTCCAAACCACCCAGCAGTGGGGTTTGTAACGCAACTCCAGGAGTAGCATCAACCTCTATTACCGACGGCATGCATCCAGCAGGTGTCGTGGCCTCGTTTCTCTCTCCACCTTCTTCCAGCGGCTCTGGTGTCCGGTGGTGATGTGGTCTCCTCCTCGGATTAGCAGGTCCGATGGATCCTCGGATCCAGCTCTGCTCCCGGCCTCCACCAGCAACAGTGCGGCATCCTTCATCAGCAACATGGATCGGCTCGATCCTCTTCATTGCTGTGAAGCTCCTTCAAATGGTGCTGTAACAGCCGGTCGTGGGCCCATGGAAAGCAACTGCACTCCACCCTCGTAAACTCTGATATTGATGCCAAATTCGACCCTCCCTCCTCCTTCATCTCCGCTATTGCCCAGTAAATATATCATCGCGTCATAGGTGGGGTGAGAGGGAGCAGTGAGGAAGAGCTGTTGGAGGAGGCGTTCGATGGCGGCGGCTCTGTCGATGGTGAGGGGGCCAGAATTGCAGAGGTGGAGAAGTTATCAGTGAGGGAAAGGGGAACAGTGAGGTAGAAAAAATGTATCGGTGAGGTTCAAGAGGCCAATAGTGAGGAAATAACCGATAGAGGCAGGAGAGCGAGGGCTATCCGTGAGGAAAAGTACCAGGAATCAGCAAAAAAGGCTATCGGTAGCAGGGGAAAAAGTGAGTGAGGAGAAAACTAGAAAACGTACATCAGTGAGGGAGCTACCGATAGAGTGAAAATAAAAAGCCCTATCAGTGAGGTTTTATGGCGAGAGAGACCTACCGATTGGGAAATAAAATAAAGGGAAAACAAATATCAGTGAGGCGATGAAGAAAATAAAAGGTAGTATCGGTGAGGAATTGACTGTTTATCGGTGAGGATGGAAAGCGGCGCGGGGTCACTATTACAGCAAAGTGTCATCGGTAGACCACAAGGAGACCCTCACCAATAGAAAACTAAAGAAAAATAATTTTAACTTAAATTAAAACTAAAGAAAAATAAAAAAAATAAATTACAAGGAAGCTAAAACTAAACACCTTTAATTTAAAACAGAATTTTTATTTAACCTTTAAAACATTAAAATTTTAAATTGACCACACTAGAATTAAAAACTAAATAATTATTAAACTAAATTAATAAAAGACTTATAATTAAAATAACTAAGCAAATTAATTACAAAGAGTAGCATCAAATAAAATAGAAGAGCATCGGTGACTTGGCTCACCGCAAACACTTATCTACCTCACCGGTAGACTAGAACAATTATAAAATGAATTAAAAAAAACCTGCATTCATAAAATAATATAATTAATATTTAAAAACTATTAATTGATTAATTAATTAACTAATTGAGCTAATAAAATTAAGGGAGAACCAAATTAATTAATTTAAAAGAGACATATTATTTACTTAAATGACTAGCGGGTGGTTCAACACATAAAATAACTTTTCAACCCTATTCTAATGTAACTAAAATAAAACACTAATTATAAAAACAAAGTCTAAGTTAATTAATTAGAATTATGTTGATTAAATATTTGGTTAAATAGAAATTGACTATTATAAAGTTAAGCAGAATTAAATTAACCTAACTAAAAACTCACCGTTGCTTATAAAATTAAAGCGCTTACTGATAGAAGTCAAAGTCTACCGATAAGATATGAAAAAGAGCTACTGGCACCGGTAACCTGCCTACCGGTAGAGAAAAAGGACCCCTGCTATCGGTAGCTTAGCTACCGATAGTCTGGAAAGCCGCGACTAAATTATATAAACATAAAAATTTAAAAGTAAATTAATTATCAAACACAATAATTATTAACAAAGACAAATTAAATAAAATAAAGATTAAATAAGCAAATTGAAAATTAATTACATTAAAAATACATCAAGAATAAATCAATTATTTTAAGGTCCAAAATTACATAAAATGTTATAAAAAGTGAATAATTGACAAATTTATTTATAAAAATACAAACGTGCATTTATTTATTAAAAAGTGTTAAAATAATTAAATAAATTGTATAAAATGTAATAAAAAGATGTGGCAAACTGAGTAAAAATAAGGCCACATCAAATTCCCCCACACTTAAACATTGTTTGTCCTCAAACAATCCCATGTCTTATTCTCTTTGAAAAAGTGTGAATTATACAAATCAGCAATGTTTAGAGAAGTTTCAACAGAGGACTAAAAAAGTGTGCTTAGGCTATTGAACACATACCTCAAATAAAGTCTCGCCTAGAACCACTACTCAAAGGGAACTCAAGTAAACCATGAATCATCCATAAATGAAGGTGTCCTGCTTCATATATGACTCTGCTTAGTGACTTACTTCAATTCAAGCTCAATTTCTAAATTCAAGAATGATAAGAGGTAAAATGAAAGTGGAATCAAAACATTAACAAAAGGAACTTTGTACTTTGACCAATCCCCTTGGTTCCAAAATTAAAACATAAATAATTTTTTTTTTGAAATCACTTTATTGATACAACCCAAATGACTCCCATATAAACCAGTTGTCCCCTTCTTCATCTGGAGTTCATCATTCCCCTCACCTTAATGAATTCATTTTTGACCTTAGACACTTTATTTATTTTTTCCAAGCCATGTAATTTGTGCCAAGCACTGTGCAATGCACTTATTCAGAGTGTACAGAGGGCTTATAGTTAATAGAAACACACCCAGCATCTAAGGTCTCAGAGATTCACCGTGGGATCCCAGATGCCCAGTATTACTCCAGTTTCAAAAGATTTATATAAAAACCATTTACATTGACTCAATATAAGTGATCATTTTTATAAATTAAAAGAATGAAAAGGCTCCTCGGATAAAGGTCAAACTTCCAGTACCTAAAATTATGATCTTAAATCCACTAAAAGGTTTCCCATATCACTCTCAAAACAAGTTCCTAAACAAAATTCATTAAACCACTAAACAGTTCCACTCAGCAATCATCCACTACACTCATTTCAGACTCAACGCAAGACTCAACTTCCAATCAAGCACCATCCTAAAGCAAGACTCATTTGAGTGCAGTGTATAGCCTAAAATTGTGAAGAACTTTTGAAAAATTTTGACCATTTTTTTTGACAAAAAGTTTAAAAAGAAGTGGGAATTGATGGGCATTACAATTAAACACAGTTTAGCACAGTCAAGAATTGACCCCCTCCCCCACACTCAAAACCCCACTTTGTCCCCAAAGTTGACTTCTAAATATGGAGAAGAACAGTTAATCAATTATGGTTCAAAACATATTTTCAATTTAGTAGATATATGACATGTATAAAGGGTCTCAATGAAATTCAAAGATAGTGTTGTTTGCCACAATAGTTAAATAAAATCAGGTTCATTTCAGACACACACATGCTTTAACATTCAGTCTAGTGACAAAGATTTTCATTAAAGCACAAAAGAAGTATATAATGTGTAAGTGTGCAATTAACTGAGTGTAAGAATTTTAAACAAAAAGTTCAATAATATGTTCAATATAGTAGACAAAGTTCATGCTAAACACCTCAACAAAACAAGCAGATTCAAATGACCAGCAGCATGTACTCCCCCCACACTTAGTTTCATACAGTGAAAAGGTTTTATCACAATAGTGAAATTCAATTTTTTAAAAGAATGGAAGCTCAAGAAGATTTTTAATTCATTAGTTACACAACATGTAGCAGAATCTTATAATACAAGCAGAATTTTAAGCAAGCAGAATTTTAAGCAAGCAGAATTTTATTAACCAAAACAGGAGCAGAAAAATAAGTGCAACAAGTTGAAGTACTTCCCTGACTAAGCTCTTGTCCAAAAATGACCATGGGAATTCCACTCCTTAGATGAAAGAAGCATCATTCCTAAAAACACAGAGTATATAGACCAGGAACAATTATCCAGCAAAAACAGAGCATATATAAGCATACAAAGCAGCACTTTATTCAAAGTAAAATAAAAACAGAACAAAAGTAAAAACAAAGAAAGAGCATGGGTGGACTCCCATGAAGCACTGAATTTTAAGTCTTCAGTTAGAATTTATTTAATTACATTTTTATTTATTAACAAAAAACAAACCATGGGTTGCCTCCCATGCAGCGCTAAGTTTAAAGTCCCCATCCAGACTTCATTCAAGAACAGTGAAAGCATCCAAACCCTTTGGCTGCCCCTCAAAATAGAGTTTCAGTCTTTTCCCATTCACCAACATGGGTTTATTCTCTTCACCAACTATTTCCACAGCTCCATTCTTCAGAACTCTCACAACAGTAAATGGTCCAGACCACTTGGACTTCAGCTTCCCAGGAAAAAGTTTAAGTCTAGAATTAAAGAGGAGAACCTTCTGTCCAGATTTGAACTCTTTAGTTTGAATGATAGAATCATGAAAAATTTTAGTCCTTTCTTTGTAAATTCTTGAATTATCATAACTCTCTCTTCTAATCTCATCAAGTTCACTCAACTCAAGCAATCTCCTCTCACCAGCACTCTTAAATTCAAAGTTCAGAGCCTTAACTGCCCAATATGACTTATGTTGCAACTCCACAGGTAGATGACAACATTTCCCAAACAACAGCCTGTAAGGAGACATACCTATTGGGGTTTTGAAAGTAGTTCTATATGCCCATAAAGCTTCATCCAGTTTAAGAGACCAGTCTTTCCTAGAGTTTTACACAGTTTTCTCAAGAATTTGTTTTAGTTCTCTGTTAGAAATTTCCACTTGTCCACTGGACTGTGGATGATATGGAGTACCAGTTTTGTGAACACAACCATATTTTTCCATCAAAGTTTTAAACTTGTAATTCTTAAAATGTGATCCATTATCAGTAATAAAAGCTCTGGGGACTCCAAATCTTGAAAAGATATTCTTTTTCACAAATTTTATCACACTATTTGCTTGATTGTTGGGCAGAGCTACTGCCTCAACCCACTTTGACACATAATCTACAGCAACAAGAATATACTCATTCCCATGAGATGATGGAAATGGACCCATGAAATCTAATCCCCAAACCTCAAAAATTTCTACCTCCAAAATACCCTTCTGGGGTAACTCCTGTTTCCTACCCACATTACCCAGCCTCTGACACCTATCACACCCAACCACAAAACTCCTAGAATCCTTAAAGAGGGTAGGCCAATAGAAACCAGATTGCAAGACTTTTTGAGCGGTCCTCTCACCCCCATGGTGACCTCCCCAAGGTGAAGAGTGACAACTTTCAAGAATAGAAAACATCTCTTCCTCAGGTACACATCTTCTAAGAATACCATCAGCACACCTCCTAAACAGCAAGGGATCATCCCACAGATAATATTTAAGCTCAGAAATGAATTTCTTTCTTTGATTATTAGACATATTTTTGGGAATGACACCTACTGCCAAAAAGTTGAAAAAATCTGCAAACCAAGCAGATTGCCTGACTGAAACAGTGAGCAATTTTTTATCAGGGAAGGAAGAGTTAATCTCCCAATGATTTTCAGATTCAAGTTGAGTAACAGGAAGCCTAGATAAATGATCAGCAACTAAGTTTTCAGCTCCCTTCTTATCCCTAATCTCTAAGTCAAACTCTTGTAACAATAAGATCCATCTAATCAGCCTGGGTTTAGTTTCTTTTTTAGACAACAAGTATTTTAAAGCAGAATGATCAGTGAAAATTATAACTTTTGAACCTAACAGATATTGTCTAAACTTTTCCAGAGCAAAAACAACAGCTAACAACTCTTTTTCAGTGGTGGTATAATTATTTTTAGAATCATCTAGCAATCTACTAGCATAGTATACCACATGCAATTTCCTATCTCTCCTCTGTCCAAGGACAACACCTACAGCCATGTCACTAGCATCACACATAAGTTCAAATGGTAGTTTCCAATCAGGTGCAGTAATGATAGGTGATGTAGTGAGTTTCTCCTTAAGAAGATTAAATGATTTCAAGTAGTTTTCATCAAAATTGAAAGGCGCATCCTTTACCAACAAAGAACACAAGGGCTTTGTGATTTTAGAAAAATACTTTATGAATCTCTGGTAGAAACCAGCATGCCCTAGAAAACTTCTAACACCCTTAACATTAACAGGAGGCGGTAGTTTTTGAATAACATCTATCTTCGCAGTATCAACTTCTAAACCTCTCTTAGAAACCTTATGACCTAGCACAATACCTTTAGTAACCATGAACTAGCATTTCTCCCAATTTAGCACAAGATTGGTTTCAATGCATCTCTCTAAGACTAACTTAAGATTTCCTAAGCAAGTATCAAAAGTACTCCCCACTATAGAAAAGTCATCCATGAAAACTTCAATGATTCTCTCAATCATATCAGAAAAGATAGCCATCATACAACTTTGAAAGGTGGCTGGAGCTCCACACAACCCAAAGGGCATCCGCCGGTAGGCAAATGTCCCAAAGGGGCATGTGAAAGTAGTCTTCTCCTGATCCTCTGGATCAACAGGAATCTGGTTGTAACCAGAATACCCATCCAAAAAACAGAAAAATTCATTTCCAGCAAGCCTCTCAAGCATCTGATCAAGTAAGGGCATAGGAAAATGGTCCTTCCTAGTGGCTGCATTAAGCTTCCTATAATCAATACAAACTCTCCATTTTGTGGCTTTCATAACTTGGACTTCTTCATTTTTTTCATTCTTTACTACAGTGAAACCTCCCTTCTTGGGGACAACCTGGACAGGGCTGACCCAAGCACTATCTGAGATGGGATATATCATTCCAGTATCTAACAGCTTGATTACTTCCTCTCTCACAACTTCTTTCATGTTTGGATTTAATCTTCTTTGACATTCTACCCTAGGCTTATGATCAGGTTCCATAGGAATTTTGTGCATACAGAATGAAGGACTAATTCCCTTGATATCCGCTATCGTCCAGCCTATGGCAGATTTAAACTTTTTCAAAACATTCAACAGTTTTTCTTCTTGGTTTGCATTTAGTTCAGCAGAGATTATTACAGGCAAAGTAGAGTTCTCACCTAAAAATGAATATTTAAGATGGGCAGGGATGGGCTTCAGTTCAAGATCAGGTGGTACTACACTCGAAGGAAGACTCTTAGGCCTGGGAGGTCCAAGATCTTCAACATATTTCTTGTAAGGAGTATTAAAAAATGAAATATTTTCAATTTCTAGTTCAGATTCAGAGATAGGAATGCTACTGTCCAAGGTAGGCAGTACACTGTCCAGATTTTCCAAATTTGAATTCAGCAGGTTAATCAAAGAAGAATCAACTAATTGTCTTAACAGTTCTCCCTCAGTATCATCAAAGTATTCAGAAGTGTTGTTGTTAACAGAAACACCCTCAATTTCACTAAGAAAACTTCTAAGTTCAGAAACATAAGACTCTCCTACAACAGAAACTGGACAGTTGTCCAGTTCTGGAAGATTTTCTAGTTTGGCTGTTACAACAGAATTTTCAGCTTCTAGGACAGATTCACAAAGATTTTCAGCTTCACAAATGCTTTCTTCAACATAAGAATGATTTTCATATTTTCCAATGAGTTCAAGTTGATTCTTATAAGAACATTCAGCTTCAAGAGACTCAATTTTTGAACAGTTTTCAGAATAAGTTGGTTCCTTAATATTTTTAAAAACATTGAACTCTTCTTCTTGTTCACCAATTTTGAATATCAGTTGACCCTTAGACACATCAATGACAGCTCCACCTGTGGCCAAGAAGGGCCTACCCAAGATGATAGGTACCTCTTGATCACACTCCATATCTAGAACAAGAAAATCAGCAGGTAAGAACAATTTCCCAACACCAACTAGTAAGTCATCTACTCGACCTATAGGATGAGTAAAGGATCTATCAGCTAACTGTAGTATGACCGTGGTAGGTTGAAGATCACCCAACCTCAACTGTCGAAACAGTGAGTATGGGAACAGATTAATACTGGCACCTAGATCACACAAATAGTTCAGCTGACCTGAATTACCTAGAGTACAGGGGACGACAAAGCTACCTGGGTCTTTCAATTTTGGTGGGATTTTCTTTTGAAGCACAGCACTGCACTCCTCAGTGAGGCTGTAAGTAGCAAATTCTTCAAGGGTATTTTTATTTGAAACAATTTTCTTTAAATATTTCAGATAGGATGGGATTTGAATTAAGGCTTGGATAAAAGGGATGTTCACTTGAATCTTAGAAAGAAGACCAAGGAACTGAAGAAGTTCAGCCTTGGTATTACTTTGAGGTTTCAGTTTTTCAGGGAAAGGGATGGGTGGGGAAAAAATTTTCAGAACAGTAGGCATGTCCCTCACCTCTTCAACAACCTTTTCTTTTCCTTTATTTTTTTTGATTTTTAAAACAATATTCATCTTGATTTCCAGGTGAAAGGTTCAGATTCTCATCTTTTTCGACATCTTTCTGTAAATTTCCAGATTGTGAACAAAGCATATTTTCATTTTCAGATTCAAACAGTATCTCATTTTGAGCATTTTTTACAGTTTTTTGAGCAACATTTTGAGTATTAAGCCCACTCCTAGTAACAACAGCCATGATATTCTCCCTAGGATTCAGTTCAGTGGTACTAGGCAACCTACCTTTATCCCTAGAAGTCAATTCTCTAGCTAATTGGCCAAGCTGTGTTTCCATATTCTGCATTCTCACATCAGTTTGCATCTTGTCTGACTCATATTGACTTTTCTGTTTATTAAGTTGAGACATGTACCTTTCCTCTTGTGAGTTTATTTTATTCAATATCTGATCCAATTTAGAAGACATTTGATTATCATTACTTCCTTGAACATTTGAAGACTCTCCCCTTTGTTGATTTTGAAAATTTGGTCTTGGTTGGTTCTGATAATTAGGGTCAGTTTGTTGCTTAATGACTCCTTGATCTTTCCATGACAAATTTGGATGGTTCCTATAGCCTTGATTGTAATTATTAGAAAATGGATCTTCTTTTTGAGGCATCCTAGGACCGTAATTAATAAAGTTTGAGATTTCAGATTGTTGGGCAGATAGATCAACATTAGGACAAAAACATTCAGAGTGCCCAAACATACCACATTGAGTGCACTGTTGCCTAAGAGATTGATACTGATTCTGGTTTTCAACTTGGTTAATAGATTGTTTTGAATTCTGGTTCATTAATGTTTGAAGTTGGTTAGTGATTTCAGCTAGTTGAGCTTGAGTTTCATTCATTGAACCAGTATTTGAATTGACAGTTCTATTAACTCTTTTTCTTCTTGAATTCTTATGTTGAGAATTAAGAGCCAGATTATTGAAAATTTGTCTCAACTCTTCATCAGTTTTATCATTATAATTACCCCCAGCAGCTTGATCCACTAAATTCTGACCAGAGGAGGAAAGCCCTTTATAGAAGGTATCCATAAGGAGATGTGAAGGGAGTTGATGATGGGGAAACTGCCTAAGCAGATCCCTGAATCTATCCCATGCTTCATGGAAGGCTTCTCCATCCTCTTGATAAAAACTAGTGATTTTAGTTCTAAGTTCTCCTTTTAATCTTTGGGGATATAATTTCATAATGAATGAGTTATACACTTGATCCCAATTCTCAAAAATATTTTCATCTAGACTTAAAAACCAATTTCTCGCATTCCCTTTAAGGAAAAAGGGAAAAACTCTCATCCTTAGTTCATTTTCAGTGAGTCCTAAAAGTGGAAGTTGCTGCACAGTATTGTAGAAGTCTCTAATGAAGGCCAGAGAGTCCTCATTAGAGAGCCCATTGAATACAGGCAGCAGAGAAATGTGTGATTGTTTCAGCTCATAATTTCTGGCTCTAGGACTTAATCTAATAGATGATGGGTTGCTTGAAACTTGAGGGAGTTGAAACTCCCTCATCCTAGGCCTTTCGTGTTCATCTAAGAGTTCTGGATGGTTATTTCGAAAGTTATTATTCTCAGGGATTCTATTTTCTTGATTTTCCATTTCAATTTTGTTTTTCCTTCTTAGAGCAGCTAAGTGTTTATCGAGTTCAGGGTTTAGAGGTCCTAATATAACAGCAGATGTTCTCGTGCTCATACAAACAGTTGTAGACAGTTTCTAACAGTAACCACGAAGGAAGAAAAGTATTTTTTTTACAGTTTTTCAAAATTTTCAATTTTTTAAGGATTTTTTTAATATATGTGTTTTTTTAAGAGTTTTTTTTAGCAACGGCTCGTGCCCTCCCCAGCAACGGCGCCAAAAACTTGACCTAAACCGTCGTTGAAGTCGGTCAAAGTTTAAAATTTATATTCCTACTAACTACTGTATATGTGGCAAGCAGGGTCGAACCCACAGGGAAGGTAAAATTGGCCACTACTAAACTAAAAACTTGGAAAGCTCCACTGTTGTCAGCAGCGGAGTGTTTTTCTTTTCTAATTATCACTTTTTAAATTTTTATATCTTTTAATTTCCTTATGGTTTTAAGTACTGTGAAACTACACTTCTATAGTAAAATTGTTTGAACAATACTAAAACAAAGTACAGCTGGGAGAAAGGTGCAACAACAGATATGAAATGATGATAAAAGAAAACAGTAAATAATATTCGGGTTCATTCTATTCTACTAGCTTGAATTGATTATCCTTTTCATGTAAAGTACTGATTCATACCACTGGATTAAAGAGACGACTTACTTCCCTCGCCAGGAGTTAAGTCGTGGATATTGTACAACTAGAGTTCGCCACTCCGAGAAGTACAATTCCAGAAAGATGTCTTAAGATGAACAACAGTACAAACTCGCCGTAAGTACTGATGTTTTCATATGATTTGTTTACTAAAAAGATAAGTCTATAACCAAACTCGCCGAATGACTATAGAGTTTTGAAATTGCAGTGTTCGTGGTCCGCAGCTTGAATATATAATTAGAACTGATCTCGCCAATCAATTCTAATCACATTAAGATGATAAGTGAAAAGGATGAAAAAGAAACCAGTAGAGCTAGAACTCTTCCCGAACTAAAATACTTAGCTAACTATACTATTCATTATTACAGCAGTAATAGGAAACATTACAAAAACAGAGTACAAAAGTTTAAATCGTGAGGGAGAAGGAACTCCCTAAAAATGCTCTGCTCCTAAGTTCCTGGACTGCACTGCTTAGCATTGTCTCCGGATCGTCTCTCCACAGGTAAGTGTATGAATGTCTCCCTCAATCAATGTGTCGCCCCCCTTCAAATGCTGCTTGCTCTACTTAATATACCATCTATCAGCTGCTGCACGTCACCGCTCAATCTCTGCCGACTTCAAAAGTTCTTTACCCACGCACTGCAAAATGTGCATTTTTTCGCGACCGGCACGCCGCACAATCTTTTCTCACATAACTAACTTCGGTAAAGTTAGTTGTAAGTACCTGGACGTAAACTTATCTCCTGAATGAACCTTCCATGTTTTAAACCAAATGAAATATATAAAACTCAACGAGAGTTAACTAAAATTTTAAAGTTATTAAGTTTACTATTATATACTAATTAAAGTAATTAGAGTTAATTATTAAATAACTTAATTAAAAAGTCTATCAAAAATCAATTAATTTAATTAAATTAATAAATATAAATACTAAATACTAAATTATTTTAGTTTATCATATTTTAACTAAATCATTAAAATTTGACATCATAAGTTAAGAAGTAATCAATTTATAACTTAGATTGTATTAGTAAATTTTATTATTACTACACTAATTATCAATATTGTAATTACTATTTAAGAAATTAAATTGTTAGATTAATTTAAGTAAAAATAATTTTTTAATTAGTTTCTTTTAATTTAATAAATTAATAATAATACTTAAGTTTTAAATATTTTTTTACTTAAAAAGTATATTTATAGTTTATTTATGATTATTAATAATTATACATTCATACTATTAATATTAAATTAATTTATTATCAAAATTTATTATAAATTTACTTTTGTATTACAATTTATAATTTATCTATTTATTAAAATTATAATTTTTTAAATCATAACTTTTATAAATTTATTTATATTAATTTGACTTTTAAAAGTTTATTTACTTTAACTTTAACTTTTTTTCTTTTTCTTTTTACTTTACTTTTATATTACTTTTATTATTATATCTTATTTAATTATTATTATTTTTTTGTCTTCTCCCTTCTTCTTCCCCAAGTTCGGCGCACAGGGGGAGGCTTTCTTCCTGTAGAACCGGCAGCAACAACTCCTGCCGAATCCAGTGCGGCGCGACACCCTTCTCCTAGCTTGGCCTTGGCTCTCCAAACCACCCAGCGGTGGGGTTTGTAACGCAACTCCAGGAGTAGCGTCAACCTCTATTACCGACGGCACGCATCCAGTAGGTGTCGTGGCCTCGTTTCTCTCTCCACCTTCTTCCAGCGGCTCTGGTGTCCGGTGGTGATGTGGTCTCCTCCACGGATCAGCAGGTCCGATGGATCCTCGGCTCCAGCTCTGCTCCCGGCCTCCACCAGCAACAGTGCGGCATCCTTCATCAGGAACATGGATCGGCTCGATCCTCTTCATTGTTGTGAAGCTCCTTCAAATGGTGCTGTAACAGCCGGTCGTGGGCCCATGGAAAGCAATTGTACTCCACCCTCATAAACTCTGATATTGATGCCAAATTCGACCCTCCCTCCTCCTTCATCTCCGCTATTGCCCAGTAAATATATCATCGCGTCATAGGTGGGGTGAGAGGGAGAAGTGAGGAAGAGCTGTTGGAGGAGGCGTTCGATGGCGGCGGCTCTGTCGATGGTGAGGGGGCCAGAATTGCAGAGGTGGAGAAGTTATCAGTGAGGGAAAGGGGAACAGTGAGGTAGAAAAAATGTATCGGTGAGGTGCAAGAGGCCAATAGTGAGGAAATAACCGATAGAGGCAGGAGAGAGAGGGCTATCCGTGAGTAAAAGTACCGGGAATCAGCAAAAAGGGCTATCGGTAGCAGGGGAAAAAGTGAGTGAGGAGAAAACTAGAAAAAGTACATCGGTGAGGGAGCTACCGATAGAGTGAAAATAAAAAGCCCTATCAGTGAGGTTTTATGGGGAGAGAGACCTACCGATTGGGAAATAAAATAAAGGGAAGACAAATATCGGTGAGGTGATGAAGAAAATAAAAGGTAGTATCGGTGAGGAATTGACTGTTTATCGGTGAGGATGGAAAGCGGTGCGGGGTCACTATTACAGCAAAGTGTCATCGGTAGACCACAAGGATACCCTCACCAATAGAAAACTAAAGAAAAATAAATTTAACTTAAATTAAAACTAAAGAAAAATAAAAATAATAAAAATAATAAATTACAAGGAAGCTAAAACTAAACACCTTTAATTTAAAACAGAATTTTTATTTAACCTTTAAAACATTAAAATTTTAAATTGACCACACTAGAATTAAAAACTAAATAATTATTAAACTAAATTAATAAAAGACTTATAATTAAAATAACTAAGCAAATTAATTACAAAGAGTAGCATCAAATAAAATAGAAGAACATCGGTGACTTGGCTCACCGCAAACACTTATCTACCTCACCAGTAGACTAGAACAATTATAAAATGAATTAAAAAAACCTGCATTCATAAAATAATATAATTAATATTTAAAAACTATTAATTGATTAATTAAATAACTAATTGAGCTAATAAAATTAAGGGAGAACCAAATTAATTAATTTAAAAGAGACATATTATTTACTTAAATGACAAGCGGGTGGTTCAACACATAAAATAACTTTTCAACCCTATTCTAATGTAACTAAAATAAAAGACTAATTATAAAAACAAAGTCTAAGTTAATTAATTAGAATTATGTTGATTAAATAATTGGTTAAATAGAAATTGACTATTATAAAGTTAAGCAGAATTAAATTAACCTAACTAAAAACTCACCGTTGCTTATAAAATTAAAGCGCTTACTGATAGAAGTCAAAGTCTACCGATAAGATATGAAAAAGAGCTACCGGCACCAGTAACCTGCCTACCGGTAGAGAAAAAGGACCCCTGCTATCGGTAGCTTAGCTACCGATAGTCTGGCAAGCCGCGACTAAATTATATAAACATAAAAATTTAAAAGTAAATTAATTATCAAACACAATAATTATTAACAAAGACAAATTAAATAAAATAAAGATTAAATAAGCAAATTGAAAATTAATTACATTAAAAATACATCAAGAATAAATCAATTATTTTAAGGTCCAAAATTACATAAAATGTTATAAAAAGTGAATAATTGACAAATTTATTTATAAAAATACAAACGTGCATTTATTTATTAAAAAGTGTTAAAATAATTAAATAAATTGTATAAAATGTAATAAAAAGATGTGGCAAACTGAGTAAAAATAAGGCCACATCAGTGAGGTTTACCTCGCTATGTTTCTTGGGATGTGGAAACTTGATTATATTATTTTCCATGGCTTCAAGGGAACAACCGAAAACCTTCTCATTTTAGAAGGATTATGATTTATTCATCAATTCCTAAAATCTCATGTGACCCTAATCTGTTTTCATTTCTGGTTGAGGGTGATTTTTTTTGTTTCTACTGCTCAATAATAGTTTTTGGGAGATTCAGGAATTTCATAAGTGATAAAATGAAAATTGTAACTAGTTTGAAGGTAATGGTATTGGTCTATAACTTATCGATCCTTTTCTCGTATGTTTAGGGAATGAGTCGAGACATATATAAAGTACACTAAATGACATCCTACAAACATTGTACAATTTCTGTAAACTCACAGAATCCTCCTGGATACTTCATTGGGATTAGAGGTGTCTATAGATAATCCCAGATATTTTTAGTACAATGATCTATAAATTGTTCCTTTGAGAGAGGGATGCTGATTAAATAAGTTAAACCTTTCCATCTAGTTATGAAGTTAGACACCCTATAATTTTTGTATTGATTAATGTTTTTAAGTCAATAATTATAATTTTCCTTAGAGTTTATCTAAACTGACAAAGGAATTGATGATGAATAAATTCCCATCCCACAACAAACCCTTATAGAAGGATTTTATACCAAATAAAGAGTCTGTACAAAATACCTCATTCTGGTTGCCTCCTTTTGATCTCAAGGGACCATCATTAAACTTCATTGGGAAATTAATTTCATGAGAAGATATTCTAGATCTCATGTATCATCAAAGGTATAGAAGGTAGGATTATGAAATTGGGTGGGGGAAAAGTTTCATCCACCCATTCAGGATATGGCTTCTTCTCAGGATGCATAGGTGCACATCACCTTTCAATGGATTCTATTTGAGTATCCAGGGGATCAATGGCATTGAGCAGTTATAGAGGTACTGTTGTTTGGGCTTCCTCCCGCCTATAGAGAGTAGTCAAGGATTGATAAGGTGTCCATGTTTTCATAACCCATTTATTATCAATCTATTATAAGACTGACTGGTCACAATGGGGAATATTCTATCATTGTAATGGAGGGTATTCACGATAATATTTAAATTCCTCATTTACATAGATATACTACCTGAATTCGAGTTTGACGCTTAGATGTTGATCTTGTAGGTGGATCGACTCTTTCCTGATGTATGGGAGGAGGGATATTCATCTCAGCCTGAAGACAATACCTAGTGGAAATGTTGCCCCTAGGTATCTCCTCATTGAGTTGTCTGATATTTTTTATCTCATTCTCATATTGTGACAACTAATCCTATATGGAAGGACTTCCAAATCATATAGGTGAGGAGTGGTATATGACCCCTTCTTTTCCTTTATCCTTGAAAGTGATCCTCTATAGACTTGAAAACTAAATATTCAGAGGTGTTGAGTTTTGGATCCTCCTCTTGTTTTGCGTGTGTGCAGCCTCAGTTGGTGATTCTAGATTACCCTCCTATTGAGGTATGTTTTTCTATATTATGAACCTCTATATTTTCTTATTAATACACATCATATATTATGTTTATGATGATGACATTGATAGAGGCATATCAGGTAATGGTAGTCATCCCATTAATCTCAACACAACCAGATGATTCTATATTGCTTGCATCAAGGTCATTTTTATAACCCCGGACCATATTATACCTTTTGGGAATATCACCCCAATGGAGTTTTATTTCCTTCACTGTACATTCCTCCCATATTAGTCTATGAGTAGTGACCTTAAGGGAATTTTTTTTTCCATACTTTCTAAACATTCCCCGAATATAAAAATTTTATCTTCTGGTGAAAGGAACAGATGGGATGTCGACCATTGATATTTACTGCCCAACCCGGAGAAGATTTATTCCCTATGCAGTGATGATAATGATGAAAATTCCCCCAACCCTCTGGTTTGGGGACAATTCTATAGTGACCCAGGATTAACTTAGTTGAATATTATATAATTTTAGATGAATATTAATCACATTAAAATGTACATGCCCAAGGACCATAATAGTTTAGTGTATTTGGAAACTTGGAACACAATATTCTAACTTGGTGAAAAATCTTCAATATTTCACTCAAAGATATTCCCCTTTAGTAATCCTACTCAAAATCTTTCTTTATAACCTGGGTAAAAGAAACATAAGAAAGGGTGAGCTTATATACATAGTAAGGGTTAAAAAAAGAGATATGTAAGCATAAATTTAGCATAAGCGCATGAGAATGTGATCATATCATTAGAAGATCATACCCTATATATCAAATATCATAAAAATGAATCATGGAATAAAAATTGGTGGTTCATAAGACATGAATCATAAGAAAATCTGAGAACATGAGACATGAGATCACAACATTGGAATATGATATAGTCTTATGGAATATACATTAACTTATAACATCGTGAACATGTGTAAAGAGTAATAGGTACACTCATTAAGTTAAGGACATGAAATCAAGACATCACATAAACTTATGGACATGAAACCAGGTTCGCGCATAACATTGTGAATATATAATCAGGTTCATGAATAACATTAAAATCACTTAATCACATTCACACATACTATTATGGACATGAAACTAGGCCCATGAATAACATTGTGAACATGTAATAATGTTCATGCATAATATATTGAACATGTAATCAAGTTCACACATAAACATATGTACATTCAACCAGGTCCATGAATAACATTGTGAATATGTAATCAGGTTCATGCATAACATTGTGAACATGTAAACCAGTTCATGAATAAACATATGAACATGTAACTAGGTCCATGCATAACATTATGAACATGTAATCAGGTTCACGTATAACATTTTTAACACATAATAAGGTCCACTCATAACATTTTTAACATATAATCTAGTTCACACATAACATATATACTCATGATTCATCCATGTTACCTAATGCATTGGAGGGATATATAGGTCTCTCCAATCACATAATTAAATATTACATATGTGTGCCAAAAGATTATAAACATTCATAATATCATAACCAATGAAATGGAATGGGTATTATAAACAACTAATCCTATAATAACCCATGGAAAAGAGATAGGTTTCATAATCAATTCACCATTGAATAACCCATGGAAGGAAGCAGGTTTCATAAGTGCTTTATCATGGTACAAACCATGGAATAGAAACAATATTCATAAAAAAAATTTCATCTTAAACAAAAAACATTCAATTAATGAATAATAATGGAACCCTTAGATAAAATCCCCAGTAAATAATAAACTATATCGAAGAATATCATATTATATAGATAACTATTTTGAAAGATCACTTGGATAATTTCTTAAGGGAAATAACTTTTATTTGAAAATCAATTTTTAAAACAAAAAACATTTTCAAAATCATACCTCATAAAACCACTTTGAAAACATATAAAGTAAGATTTAAAAATCATTTAAAAAATTTCTTGATGAAAATATCCTTTCTTATTTGAAAAATTATTTCTAGGACATAAAAAATTTTCAAAACATTTTTCTTTGAAAATAGCTTTGAAAACTTGTAAAGGAAGCTTTTAGAATAAGTTAAAACACTTTTTAAACATAAATTTTTTTGAAAACCTTTTTTTTTTGAAAATATCTTTGAAAATTTATAAAGGAATATTTGAAATCATTTAAATCATTTTCTTTTAAAATAATCTTTAAAAACTTATAAAAGAAGCTTTGAAAATCATTTGAAACACTTTTTAAACATAATTTTTTTTGAAAAACGTTTTCTTTGAAAATTGAATTAAAAACACTTAAACGAATATTTGAAAATAATTTAAAATACTTTTAAATAAAAAAAACATTAAAATCATTTTACGTGAAAATTAGCTTAAAATATAATTTAGATTTTTTTTAGATTTTTTTTGAAAATGTGGTTTTTGAATAAAACAAATTTTCAAACAAAGAGAGAAATAAGGTTGGATTTTCATAAAAACATTTTCTTAATTATCTTAAGTACCAAAAAGTGAAAAAATGGTACCATTACTTGAATATATCATGAATAACTAGAGGGGAAGAAAATTCTTGAGAGTTCTTGATATATGGATCATAATATTTCATCAATGGAAGAATAATCATAACCAATCCCAATAAATGATGAGATTATAGAAATAAACTCGTACCACTTTGGTAACCTTGAATCATAATACCCATGAAATAATAACATTATGGGATGATAAGAATATAATTAAAAGAATTATATTCATAATATAACATTTACATGGGTATTATATATACCTTGTAAAATAATATAGGTTCAAAACATGACATGTGTCTCAAAGAAGGCTAATTGAGACAAAATTACTTTACCGATTTGGTAACCTTTGAACCATAAACCCCATGAAAATGAGATCATAAAATGGATATGTAAATAACCATAAATTTAAGTATAAAGATAATATAATATGTTTACAGGTAGTTTATACTCCACAAAAAAGAAATGAGTGGTGAATAAGTCATAAGTCTCACACAAATAAAAGTGAGACTATAAATCCCGTTACTGCTTGAGTAACTTTTGAATCGTGAGATCAATTGTAACTTTGAATATCATTAAATAAAGCAAATCCTTGATATAACATGTCATAGGTCAGTATATATACCACAATATCATAATAATTGGTGAATATAAAATATATCACACATAAATAAATGTTAGATAAGAAAACAATTACCTTAAGTCTTAACTTTCTTCGTACACGTTCAAACCTCATTTTCTTTGGGTAAATCCTTTTTGTTTACACCAAAGAGATTCTTAGGTTGTATTTATGAACAAATTGAGGATTATTGGATGAATTTATGTTATTTTTTAGGATATTTAGATAGGGTTTGGTTGAGACAAAGGGCTTGAGAGTTGTGAAGAAGTGATTGGGGTGAGTGACGTTTTATAGTATAGCAGGAGTGACATTTTTGTAAATATAAAAATGTAAACACTATTGAGAGGTCTCCTATACATAATGTGCCTCCAATAATTTTACATTATCTATGAAAGTTATTATATGGTATAAATATGTCCATACAATTGCTTTTGGACATGTGTCTAGGTTATTTGGCCCCATAAGTTATAGATTAACCACTAAGTAAACTAGTTTTTACCATAACCACTGTAATTAATTTTAATTAATTTCACTAATATTTTTGATATAAAACTAAGTTGAATTTAATATAATGTATAAATTATTATGATTCCAAATATTGAATCCATTTTTGCAAATTACAAATACAGAAGTGGTAGAAATTAATTTAAAATTAATCCTGTATGTGGGACGAGACAACGAGTTGTTAAAGTGAAAATGTTCAAAATTTGGAAATGTTATTATATACATTTTAAATTTGAAATTGATTAAAATGAAAAAAATTGTATTAATATAGGTATAATTTATATAAATATAGTTTAAAAACATTTTTAAATATTATTTAACTATATAAATAAATTCTATGAAAATGATTTTTTCAATTAAAATCCACTATTTTCACTATTCAACTAAAAACAAAACTTCTCATAAAAATAACAAAAATTCACCCTAATATAATAATGACATTAATATTTTAAAAATTAAGTTTATTTCATCAAATATAACTTATAAAAGTGTCAAAAATAATATTTAAAATAGGGACTCCATTAAAAGGTAATTAAAGTACCTCTTAGAAAAATATATATCTTTATGTGAAAAATTCATTTTACTATTATCTCTTGTGTATAAAAAACTTTATTTGAATGTTAAATAGTTGATTTAGTATAATATATATATATTTCATTAACATCATTTATAAAAAATTGTTTAATTAATTTATTTAGGTAAAAATTGTCTGATTTCATAAATAAAGTTTTCCATCAAAAGATTTCATATATTTTCAAAAGGTTTTTATTTTCATGTCTAGTTAATTGGTCACAAAATAATTATTTTTATATAAAATCTTAAGACATGTTTTCATTATTTTAATTAATATTATTTATAAACTCCATTCCAATTTCCATGTGACATATATAACAATATTTTAATAATAATAATAATAGTACATTGTAGTTTGGTAAAACTAGATCCTGTATGTGACACAATCTATTGGAGGAACTCAGAAATTTATGTAACACAAGCCAAATATATGTACCAAAAACTAATCTAAGTGTGAATGTAGCATAATATTAACTTGGTTTTGTGTGAAATGAAAACTAAACTTAGTGCTTTCATATAAAAAAATATATATTTAGGGTTACATAAAATGAAAAATATCAAAAAAATTAAATTAATTTGAAAAAACTATTTAAAAAAAACCTCATTGTGTTACATTATACCCCCTTTAAAATGGATTTCTCAATTAAAATTCATCTGGGATATCAAAGGTTTAATACTTGAAATTTCCTTTCATATAAACTAACATCATAAAAATTAATACTAAAAAATCCTTTAAAAAGGGAAATTTGGAAATATAATGGTTAACCAATGTTTAACGTCTGTTACCCATAAGCCACTAAACAGTTCTCAAGCTGGGTCTCTACATGAACTCAAGCGCACCTCCCCATATACCAATGTTTTATGACTAAAAGTGAGGGTCTAAATAAGTCGTGTGGGTAGAATATACCCCCTTTTACCAAATTAATCCACAATATATGAAAAATTGAATATCTAAAACCAAATGAAATAACCAAAAAACATGCATAATCAAACATCTCTGAAAACTGGTATAAACCATAACCAACAATAAATATTCCATGTCATGCTAACAGTGCCCAAAAGTGTAGGAAAATAACCCAAAATAAGGACAAACAACTAAATCCCCAAATGGTTCCTTACTCCAAGTTCATATCCTCATTCATGCATGTCACATGCCCAACTCAACTCCCTAGTATATGGCCTTTTCCTTTTCCCTGACCTACAACCATAAATTATACTCGAGTAGCCAATAGTGGCCCGATCATGGTGTGACTAAAACTCAATAGGACACCACCAATGGTGTATACAAAATATCTAGTCTAACTAGATAGTACATGAAAATACTAAATAAATGAAAATTAAACAAAAAACAACTCAGGTTCCATTATTTAACAATATTTAATTTAACCATTTCTAAACTTAGTTCCATTTTCATTAAATTTTCATCATCTCCATTACTTAATCCATTATCAATACATGTTCTGTGGGTTAGGCATTTACATCATTCGCATAAGGGTTTAAGGAATTAATCATGATGCATAAGGGAATAAGTCAAGTCTGTATCTAACTAGGGATAAACACATCACATCAAACACATTAACCTCACCTTGAAGCCTTATTCCAAGTGGAATTCAACTGTTAGGGGAATAGAGCTCCATCCCATTCTCTAACCCATTCATTGTGGGGTAGAGTTTAGAGAGTCATTCTAACTCGACCTGTGGGCATAGAACCTTAGTCAATATCCTACACTACCAGTCCATGTGTACATGCTTATTTATCAAGTAACCACACACATACCATATCAAAAAAAAATACTCAAAAAATACACATAACAATCATAATCCTTAACAATAAACATGGGAATTAGTATTATTCCATAACCCAATAACACATTTACCATTTATATTTCATTACCTATTTAGCTTGATTCTCATTATCATGCCCCAAACATTATGCATGTTCAATAATTCTCTTTTTCTCAACCATTTAGCACATTAATTTATTCCATTTTTAATTCCCATTTTATATATTCCTCAATTCCCAAGATGTTACCCACTTAATAAGTTCATGATTTCATATGCGCTAACCCTCTTAGGCACTTCTTAACACAATTCGAATGCCATTTGTCACAATCTTAATTAATCTAATTAACCCGTTTTCATTCCATGATAAACAAATCATTATTCCATTATAAAAACTATGTAAAACTATCATTATTCCATTTTTAACTTAACCAACCACATTAACATGTTCTTCATGGGATCTACGTTATCATAAATCAACTCCACACTTAACCTTACAAATTCATAGGTTCAAGAATTTCAGCACACCCCATGGGCAGACCTAAATCATTCTACTCAACCTTGACATATCCCATGGGGATTGTGAGGCGCTCAATAAATCATTTAGACACCCATTTTACCAAATATTACTAAGCATAATAAATGAACAATAATAGGGAAACAATATCACAACCACACATATATAAACCTATAATAAAACTATGGGATATAACTTATAGAACACCTACCTCAGATCCATTGATGAACACACTCTTAATCATAGCCTTATATCCCGATTCAAAGACCACTTGAATCCCCAACATATATTCCAATGGAAAAAAGAGGGTTTTAGGGATTCAAAAGAAGATGTGAGTAACTACAAACCCTAATCTGAAAAAATGAATCTAGAGAAAGATTAGAATTACCCAAATCTTTGATCCAAAACCAACGACGCTCCAAATAGCCAAGAATTTAAGGAGAACCGTCCTTCTATAGAGTGGGTCACTTGAGTTCATCACTAGGGTTTCAAGGAGGAAGAATGAGGGAAAAAGAAAGCGAACACATTAAAATCCTGAGGGAAAAAAGATAAAACCACACTTTTAATGAGCCACATGGTTTTGCCACACTGTTTTCTAAACCGTGCACCAAATGTGCACTTTCATCTACCCAAGGTGAGTCCAATTCACATGGTTTCATGGGGATGCCACATGGTTTAACTAACTATGTGCCAACCATGTGGAATGCTTCTATGCATTTTTGCACAATTTTCCTAGGGAGGTTCACGATTTAAATAACTATGCACCAACCATGTGCCTTGCACATGTTGGCATGGTTTTCCTTCGTTTCATACCCCAAACCCCAAAACACTCCCAAGTCCCCTCATACTCCTAGAAAACATTTAATTATCCAAATGTATGGAATCAAAATAAAATATTTTACAATAAAATACCTCGATGATGTCTAGGATATTACAACCTCCCGACCTTATAGATGCTCATCCTCGAGCCACACTTCCAAGCATTACTGAGTTTCTGAAGTAAAAAAAGTCAGACCACTAGGCCTACATATCTACCTACCTCTCCTATGTCTGTTCCTAAACATTACCATGCTTACAAAAACTTGAACCAAGGCACAATCTTTCCTCATAAGACTTTCTCACTATGATCCCTGAAACAAACCAAATATTCCTCAATGGAAACATCAACTTATAACTACACATCGACCACAATAACTCCATAGGGAAGCCTAGGAAATGCTAACTAAATCTAAACACAAGGTAACTTTATACACAACATCATAACATTAAGGAAGATCCAATCAGTACCCTATCAGTTTGATCCTTTTCGCAAGTTATCACACAAATCACCTGGTTCCATTTTACCCTATTTTCAAAAATCTAACGGTGAACCAAACTCGGCACCAACCGAAGAAAACAATTAGTATTTTTTACCATATTTCCCCTAAATTCATCAATCCATAACTCAAGGCCCAATAGTCCCATCCCCTAATCAAACATCCAAGACACAACTAAACACTTAAGGAACTCTATCGGTCAAAATCGAGTCAACACTCATTATCAAGGTCGAATCACCAAAATGGTTCTTACTCGAGTCCCTTCAACTCAAAACACCACTCACATAATTAACTGACCACCTTCCCACTTTGTTGATACCCACCACAAACTTTAACTTACCCCTACCTTCCACTGGTTGGAACCTCTGCTGTCAGAAAAGACCACCAGGACATCAACTCAACTTTCACAACATACCTGACATGTTCCAAACACACCACACCTGAAAATCCATAAGGAATTTACCCCACATTTGAATCCAGCCATGTCATCAAAATCACCAGGGATGACATACCTACACAATACCTTTGGGGACTAATAACAACTAGTCCTTACTCAAGTTCTCATTCATTTCTGAAAATCACTTGTAACTGCCACAACTCACCAAATCCATTCCTTTTACTATATTGTGTCGTACCAACCTAAATGGATTTTCCCCGAACACCCAACCACAGAGATTCCTCAATTAAGGCATGCCACCATTACTAAGGAACCTAACAGGGTCATTCTATGACATCTGGTAACTCTACTATCAAGGCATCCAGTACTCCCTAAGCTATCATCATGCTTCACTGCATCCACCAACACTCCTAACACAAGCACTCCAATTGAAAAAAATGAATAAATACAACTAGTATCTTACTCAAAACATTCTAAAATTTTAAACAAGTCTTTTTTCTCCAATACACCCACTGAAGGTGGACTACGACTCACCACATTCCTCCCTTGCTCCTAGCCAAGTCAATCTATCCATAGCTGACTCATCATGGAAACACTTAGATTCCTTATTGGCATAAATATATATCGCATGGACGAGGTTCCTTAACAATTCAATACATTCCAATGTCACCCAAAGACACCTACCCAAGTCCATTCCCAATTTTTGATGAAGTTATATAACCCAACCTCCCTTTCCACAAACCGTTGTCATGTCACACCACACTATTTGATGACTTTTACACAGGCATCTTGAAAATTCATTTGGAACCACCCTGAGCCCAACGAAATTCTTAGATAAATCAACCACCACAATCAAGGCCCACCTAAACTCTCTAAGAGACCTAATTTTTACCTCATAGATTTCTCATTAGCATCCGGATGCCATTACATCAACTCCACATTATACTCCACACATACAAGAATGACTAATCACTACCCACCTTATGAGTGTCATTACCATCACATTTTTAAAGTAATTATAAACAGAAGGGTTCACACATTGATCATAATATGAACCCAAAAACTTGGATGTTGCTGTCTAGCACTTCCCATAACAACAATGTAACATCGCCTGATACCCATTCCAAGCTTCTAAGAATGGCACCCATGACATTCATCGACACTCGGTCCATCCCGAGGACCTTACCTATAATTTTAAATGGTGTACATGAAACCATCCAACTACATATATACTTCCCAATGAGAGAGAACTCCATGATGTCCCACATCCATCCAAAACACATTCAAGTCACTTGGCATAAATCCAGATCTTTATTAGCATGCCTAGGATGATATCAAGATGCCGAGAATGATCATCACTAGCTAAAATATTTCTAATAAGTTTTAGAAGAACACCACCAAAAGTTATCCATCACTAATTTCACTTCCCTCTATGGTACACCATGGTTTTCTAGGAATTTTGGGATTCCCTGCCCGCACACATATCATCAGCACTTAACCACCACTGCTCAGGCGTGATTTCGAACCAAGAATCACCACCGCTCCATGACCATCTTCCGAGCATCCATGAACCAGTGTTCCCTTTTAAACTACTACCACCACACTGCTTGAGCTCTTCCGGGATGACGCTGGTAGTTAACAATAAAAATAAAATGGCCCACCACTCCAATCAAACCAACAGTCTCTCGCATAACCATGATTCCCACTTTGGTTTCATAAAGAATGAAAAGTGATTATCCTAAGTCACTTTTTCACCCATACCAATCATAATCATGCCATACTAGTGTGTTCCCACATCTGGACCTCATCAAATCCTTCAAGGTCTCACAATTTCCTACAACCCCACACATAAACTGAATTTAGTTCTCACAAGCCAACCATCACCAGAGCTTAGCCCAATGACTGCTTACTCACCTAACAATGAATCTTGGTCTATCATCCCCATCGAACTCAATTAATCTTAAACATCTCACCCAAAAACTAAACCATCCATTAAAACAATCCCAACCACGTGACCACCCTCATCTTGGGTTTCACCTTTATATCGAATGTATCCATCCACACTTCAGTCTCCCTCATATTATCTACTCAAAATCAACATTGAGGCCTCCATTCAACGACATATATACTAGTGGATCAAACATCCAAACGATACAACCCTTTGAATGTAACCTTACACCCAACTACAAGTACTCAGGTTCCCATCTAATGAACTAGGGTTCAACCATACAATTTTCCAAAACTTGAAGGTACTCTTTATGAATCAATCCCACTCATGATGCATCTCCCATGATTCATATCCCAAGGAACCATAAACACTAGGCTAACCACCCATTAGGTATCCCTTGATTTTTTCCAAAACTGCTAACTCATCATCACAACCCAAGACACATTTCCCAAAACCATTGAGCTTCCCACTTATCCCTATAGTACAAACTGAACCAATCCAAAACCAAAAAATCCACCAGTGCCTCATGCACCCAAGAGAACTAAAAAAATGGCCAAACACTCTCACAGGTCTCTCTCAAGTATCAAATGATTCCAAATTCCCAACTAGGGTCAAGGGTAACAAGTCACTATCCCCCCTCTCTAGACCACATACATCAAACTTCCTATAAGTTTACACTCATGGGTGGCTCTCCTACCCCCATTCCGGAACACCACATCCAATTCAACTTGATAAACATTCACTCTAGGTTTCACACCATACATACTCACACACATACATTGCCACCATGATCCAAAACCCAACTCTAGGGTCCAAAACACAACTCTCAAGGTCTAAACCCACAAGGGTCACCAAAACCATAAAACAATACCCATCACTAAAGATGCCACAACCAATACACTCATTATTAAGTCCAATGTACAACCCACACAGTTACAACTCACAAGGGTCCCCACTTTCACATTATCAGGCAATATCTCAAGGCCTCAACATAACAACCCTAATTAGACAATAACAAGGAACAACCCTTTATCAAAACATCTAGATCATCAAGGTCTCTCGAAATATAATCAAGATCTCGACCTAGAGCACTCTCACTACCTAAACCACCAATATAGAGGGCCAGATAAACAACACAAAGAATAATCAATACTGTTCTTTACAGAAAGTTCCATCATTACTCATTCTATTATAATTAACACCACAATTTTGAAAACCCAAAGTCTAACACTTTAGAACATTATCTTTTCCCAAAATTTAAAAAATCACTAATTAATCAGATTCATATTTCAAAACATTTTATTTAATAAACACTTTAAGGAAATTCCAATCGGTGCAGACCACCACAGAAAAACACACTACCTTCCGTAAAAAACTCACTCCAAATACACTATCCCAATAGATGTAATCACATCTATAACACCACCCTCAACCATCCCTATTGCGGGTCTTGGTCGACATGGGGTAAACCAAACAACATGGTTACAAGTATTTCATTAGACACCCTCTTTTTAAACCATTTCCACGTTAAAAACACAAATATTTTCCCCTTAGTAAGCCTTACTGTTTTGAAAATTATTACAACCAATATTTTTACTCATACATGACCTTCATTAATCAGAATTATTTAACCATTTTACTATCATAATTTAAATCATTCTTTTTCAGTCACCATTCCATCTTTACAATTTATCACATTTTTTTAACCTGATCATAAAATTTATTTAAACACATTTTTCTTTCACCCTACATTTATAGTCTTTTTATTTACCTATTTTCATAATATTTATTAGATACCATTTTTCATTAAATTTTTAAGATGATAAAATGCATCCTACCCTTCATATCTCACACACCCATCCCGTGTGTGCCTTTCATGATGCATGTCACCCATATCCCTAGGTTCCTATAATGATTCATGAATTAATTACCTCATGCCCTTCCTTCCATGAGAAAAATATCATAAAACAGTCATAACACACAAGTACATCACCCAATGGTAAAATATCATTCAAATGTAACAACACATTTCAAGAACCCCAATTACCACCCTAGGTACTTAGGTTTTACCTCATATATAAGTTATACACTCCCATGCATGAGCTCATTATCAAGGAAAGAAACTTACAAATCTTTTGTATACCATCCCAAAAAGTAATACCCTCTAAAAGAACCTAGATTTGATACCACTTTGTAACATCCCTGGCCTAGAATCCACTAAATGGTGCCTTGATACGGGTTGCTACATGACCTCAAGCACCCTTCCCTGTACGCTAAAGGTTTACGACTAGAAACGAGGGTCTAAATAAGACATGTGGGGAGACTATACACCCTTTTTACCAGAGTAATCCACAATAAATGAAAAATTTAATAGAGGAAACTAATTGCAATAACCAACAAACATTCATAGTCAAGCATCTCCCAAAACTGGTACAATCCATAACTAACAGTAAATATGCCATGTCATGTTAACAGTGGAAAAATGTGTATGAAAATAACCCAAAATAAAGACAAAAAGCTGAATCCCCAAATTTATCCTCACTCTAAGTCTGGATCCTCATCCATGCATGTCCTATTCCCAACTCAACTCCACAGTATATGGCCTTTTCCCTTACCTTAACCTGCAACCATGAATTCTTCTTGGGTACCCAATGGTGGCCCGAGCAGGGTGTGAGTACAACTTAGTAGGCCATAACCAACAGTTTCTAAAAAATATATATTCTAAACAGATAGTGCATGAAAATACCAAACAAATTACAAGTAAACAAATGATAACTCGGGTTCCATTAGTTAACAATCTTTACTTTAACCATTTCTAAACTTAGTTCCATTTTCATCAAATATGAATCATCTCCATTACTTATTCCATTACCAGTGTGTGTTCTATGGGTTAGGAATTTACATCATTCACACAAGGGTTTAAGGAATTCCTCACTATGAATAGGGGAATAAGTCAAGTCCCTATATCAATAGTGATAAACATATCAAAACAAACACATTAACTTCACCTCGAAGCCTCAGCCCAGGTGGAATGAAACTATTTGGGGAATAGAGCACCATCCCCTTCACTAACCCATGCATTGTGGTGTGGAGTTTAGAGCCTTAGTCTAACTCAACCCATAAGCGTAGAATCTCAGTGAATACCCCACACTACCAATCCATGTGCACATGATTATTTATCCAATCACCACACACATACCATATCACAAACCATACACAAACAATACACATAAAAATCACAATCCATAACAATCAACATGGTAATTAGTATTATTCCATAACCCAATAACACATTTACAATTAACATTTAATAACCCATTTACCCCAATTCCAATTCTCATGACCAAACCATTAGTTATGTTCAATAATTCCATTTTTATTAACCATTTAACACATTAATTTATTCCCTTGTGAATTACCATTTTACATATTCCTTAATTCCCAAGTGTTTACCCATTTAAAAATTCAATATTTCATATGTACTAACCCTCTTAGGCACTTCTTAACACAATTCATAATCCATTTTATAAAATATAAGTTAATCCAATTAACTCATTTTCATTCCATACCAAACAAGTCCTTATGCCATTATCAACCATAGGAATAACTATAATTATTCGATTTTCTATTCAACCAACCATATTAATATGTTATTCATGGGATCTACATTATCACACATCAACTCCACACTTAACCTTATAAACTCATATGTTCAGGAATGTCGGCACACCCCATGGGTATCCATAATTCATTCTACTAAACATCAACATATCCCATGGGGACCATAAGGGGTTCAATTAATCATTTATACACCCATTTTACCAAATAATACTAAGGATAATAAATGCACAGCAAGAGGGAAACAATATCACAAGCACACATTCATAAATATATAATAAAACTATGGGATATAATTTATAGACCACATACCTCAGATCAGTTGAGGAACACACTCTTAATCATATCCTTAGATTGGGATTCAAACACCCCTTGAAGACTCAACTTAGATTCCACTGGAAAAAGAGGGTTTTAGGCATTCAAAAGAAGATGGGAGGAACTACAGACCCTAATCTGGAAAAAGGAAGCTAGAGGAGGATTAGACTTACCCGTATCGTTGATCTACAACCAACGAAGCTCCAAATGACCAAGAATTGAAGGAGAAACACCCTTGGAAAGAGTGGGTCACTTGTGTTCATCACTAGGGTTTCAAGGAGGAAGAATTAGGGAAAAATAAAGTGAAAACCTTAAATTCCTGAGGGGGGGGGGAGTGGATAATCAGACTTTTAATGAGTTACACAGTTTGGCCATACAGTTTGCAAAAATGTGAGATAATTGTGCACCTGCCTCTACCTAAGGTGATTCTAATTCTCATGGTTTCCTAGGGATGTCACACGATTTAAATAATTTTGAGCCAACCATGTAGAATGCCTATATCCATGGTTCCATGGTTTTCCTGGGTAGGTCGTACTGTTTACTTAACCATGTGCCAACCATGTTCCGTGCATTGGTTGGCCCAGTTTTCCTTCCTTTCATGTACCAAACCCACAGATCACCCCTGAGGCCCATCATTCTCCTATAAACCATTTAATTATCCAAATTTAAGGAATTTAAACCAAAATTTAAACAATAACATACCTCCAAAAAGTCCATGATCTTAAAAACTCCCCACCTTATAACGAACCATCCTTGAGCCTCACTTATAAGCATTACTGAGTTTTTAATGTATAAATATCTAACCACTCGTCCCGAATATCCACTTCACTCTCTTAATTATATTCCTGAACTTTACTATTCTTCCAGAAAACTCCAACCAATGCTTGGTCTTTACTTGTAATACTTTCCCACTACGATCCACGAAACAAACTGGATTCTCCTCAAAGGATGCATCAACTTCTAACTACACATCAACCACCAGAACTCCATAGGGAAGCCTAGGAAACACTACCTAAAAATCTAAATAAGGTAACTTCATACACAACATCATACCATCATGGAAGATCCAATCAACACCCTATCAGTCTGATCCTCTTCGCAACTCATGGCCCAAATCACTTGGCGCCATTTTAGCATGTTTTCAAAAATATAACAGTGACCCAATCTCGGCTCCACCTGAAGAAAACACCAAGTATTTTAGACCAAATTCACTTGACCTACATCACTCCATAACTCAAGACCCAACAGTACCATCCCATAATCAAACATCCAAGACACAACCAAACACTCAAGGATCCTTACTGGTCAATCCAGAGTCAACACTCATTATCAAGTCCAAATCACCAAAATGGTGCTTAATAAAGTCCCTTACAACCCAAAACACACATCAAATCATTAATATAACAACTCTCACTGTGGTTATCCCCACCAAAAACTTTAGATTACCCCCCCCCCCACACACACACCTTCCAATGGTTGAAACCTCCACTATCAAAAAATACCACTAGGACATCAACTCAACTTTAAAAACATACCTAATGTGTTCCCAACTCACCATGCCTGAACATCCATAAGAACTTATCCCCACATTGGAATGTAACCTTGTCATAAAAAAAACCTAGGAGTAAATCTCTACACCATACCTTTGGGGAATTATTACAACTGAACCTTACTAAAGTTCGCCTTCATTTACAAAAAGCACTTGTAACTATGAACATCATACTGGTGGTGGGACACAACTCAACACATCCATTACTTTTACCATATCATGTTGGACCAACCTAAATGGCTTTTCCCCAAACAAGAACCCATGGATCTTCCTCACTTAAGGCATACTACCATTTCTGACGAACCTAACAGGGTCATTCCCCAACATCCAATAACTCTACTGTTAAGGAATCCACTACTCCCCAATCCATAATCATGCTCCACTGTATCCATCCACACTCCCAAAATAAGCACTCCCACTAACAAAAAATTGACCAAAGACAACTGGATTGTTACTCAAAACATTATAAATTTTGAAACTTACTTTTTTTTCTACAATACACCCACTAAAGGTGGTCTATAAATCACCATATTCTTCCCTTTATTATAGTGAGTTATGTTGTCCACAACTGACTCATATTGGAAACACATAGCTTCATTATTGGCATGAAACTACATTGCATAGATGAGGTGACTTCACACATCAAGAAATTAGAATGTCAACCAAATACATTGACCCAAGTCTGTGCCTAATTTTTTATGTAGTTTTAGAACCCAACATCCCCTAACACAAACTGTTGTCATGCCTCACCATGACCTTTGATGACTATTACGCATGCATATTGAAAATTCATTTGGAACCACCTTGGTCCCAAAGACAATGCCTGGATAAATCATCCACCATAATCAAGGCCCACCTGGACTCTCTGGGTGACCCAACATGCACCTCACAGGTTTCTCATTAGCATCCTGAAGCCACTACATCAACTCCACATTCTACTCCACACATCTAGGACTGACTTATCACTCCCACCTTATGAGTTTCGTTACCATCACTTTCCCTAATGAATTAAAACCACCATAGTATACAATTAGATCATAATATAAACCCCAAAACATGGTCGTGGCCATCTAAATCTTCCCAGAACAACAAAATAACATCACCTGATACCCATTACCGACTTCCAAGAATGGTACCCATGACATTCATCGACACCTGGTGTATCCTAAGGACCTAAACCATAACTTTTTATGGTGTACATACCACCATCCATCTCCACGTATACCACCCCATGAGTGGAAACTCTATGGTATCCCACATCCAACCAAAACACATTCAAGTCACTTGGTGAAAAGCTAGATATTTCTTATCATACCCGGGATGATGTCAAAATGTTGGGAATGATCTCCACTAGCTAAAATAATTCTAAGAAGCTATTGAAGAACACCACCACAACTTATCAATCATTTACTTCACTTCCCTATATGGGACACCATGTCCTTCCATGAATTTCAGGCTTCCCTACCTGTACACATCTCATCATCACTTAACCACCATTGCTTAGGCATGATTACCAACCAAGATTCTCCATCGGTCCACGAGCATCCTCCATGCAGCCATGAACCAATGTTTCCTTTGTAAATACTTCCACTACACTGCTCGAGCTCTTACGAAATTCCATCGATAGTTAAAAATTAAAACACAATGGTCCACCACACCAATAAAATCAACAATCTCTCTTATATCCATGATTATTGATTAGTTTTCATTAATAATGATAGGTTCTTATCCTAAGTCACTTGTTCACCCATCCTGATTGGAATCATACCTTACAAGCATGTACCTAAATACGGACCTCATCTATGCCTTCAAGGTCTCACACTTTCTTGTGACCCCATACTCAAACCGAATTTAGTTCTCACAAGCCAACCATCACTAGATCCTAGAACAACTATTGATTACTCACCTAACCATGCCTATTGGTCTAACAACACAATTGGCCTCAAGGCATCCTAAAAATCTCACAAAAAAAAACTAAACTATTCATAAAAAAACCCAACCACGTGACCACCCTAATCATAGGTTTCACCTTTATATTGAAAGCATACATCCACACTTTAGTCACCCTTATCTCATCCACCTAAAATCAACATCAAGGAATCAATTAATCATCATACATGTAGGCAGGTTATACATCCAAACTATATAACCCTTTGAAACTAAACATAAAACTAACTACAAGTACTCAGGTTCCCTTCTAAACAACTAGGTCACATCCATACCATTTACTGAAACATGAAGGTACTCTTTATGCATCGATCCCACCATTGATTCATCTCCCATTCTTCATATTCCATGTCACCACTGACACTATGATAACCCCCCCCCCCCCCCCCCCCCCGAGGTCACCCTTGATTTTTCCCAAGACTGCCAACTCATCATCTCAACTCGATTCACATTTCCCAAAACCATTGAGCTTAGAACTTATTCCTCTAGGCCAACATGAAATTTTCCAAAACCAAAACATCCACCTATGCATAATGCACCCAATATCACTAAAAAAACATTCGACCACTCTCATGGGTCACTCAAGAGGATCGAACGATTCCAACTTCTCGACTAGGGTTAAGGGTAACGAGTCACTATCCCCTCTCTCTAGGACACATACATCAAAATTCCAATAATTATCCACTCATGGGTGGATCTACTACCCCCATTCCTGAAAACTACATCCAATGCAGCTAGGTAAACATTCACTCTAGGTTTCACACCAATCATACTCACACACATCCATCGACACCATGATCCAAAACCCCACTCTAGGGTCAAAAACACAACTCGCAAGGTCTGAAACAACATGGGTCTCCACACACATAAAAAAACACCCACCATTAAAGAATCCAAAACCAAGACACTCATTTTTAAGTCTAATATACAACCCACACAATTACAACCCATAAGGGTCACTAATTTCACATTATCAATAAACATATCAAAGCCTCAGGGTAACAAACCTACCGAAAGAATAACAAAGAACACCCTTTTATATAGTCATTAAGACTCATCAAGGTCTCATGACATATAATTTAGGGTCTCAACCTAGGGCACTCTCACTGACTAAACCACCCATATGAAGGGCTAGATAAACAACACAAATAATACTCAATACCATTATTCACCGAATGTTCTATCATTACACATTATCTTATAAATAACTTCACCTTTTTGAAAACACAAAGGTTCACAATTTAGAACATTCTATTTACCCAACATTTCAAAAATCTCTACTCATTCAAATTCATATTTCAAAACATTTTCATTAATAAACTCTTCAACAAAAATCCAATCGGTGAATACCCCAATATAAAAACACACTACCTTCCATAATCAACTCACTCAACATACACTATCCCAATAGATGTAATCACATTTCAAAAACTACCCTCAACCATCCATACCACGAGTCTTGGTTGACATGAGGTAAACCAACTAAAGTGGATATAATTATTTCATCAGACACCCTATTTTTAAACCATTTACACTTTTACAATAAAAATCTTTCCCCCTTAGGCACCCTTCCCATTTTTCAACTTGTTACAACCAATATTTTAACTCATTCACAACCTTCATTAATCAAAATTCTTTAATCATTTTACCATCACAATGTAAATCCTTCTCTTTTAGTCACCATTCCATCTTTACAATTTATCACAACTAAATTTTTTTACCTGATCATAACGTTTCTTTAAACACACTATTATTTCACCATTCATTTACAATATTTCCATATACCCATTTGCATCATCTTTATTAGACACAATTTTCATAAAATTTTAAATAAGATAAAATGCATCCTACCCTTCATGTCTCACACACCCATCCCGTGTGTGCCTGTCATGATACATGCCACCCATATCCCTAGGTGCCTATAATGATGCTTGAATTCACAAACTTATTTCATTCCATCCATGAGAAAAATATCATAAAACAATCACAACATAGAATAGTTGAATCACCCAATGGTGAAATTTCATTCAACTGTAACAACACATATAAAGAAAAAAAATTACCACCCTTGGTACATGGGTTTTCCCTCATATATGGGTCAACCAGTCCAATACATGAGAATATTTCCAAGGACTAAAACTTCCTAATATTTTTTCTACCATTCCAAATAATAATACCACCAAAATTAAAATGGATCTAATACCTCTTTGTAATGTCACTGACCCAAAATCTACTAAATGATACCCTGATCCATGTCGCTACATGACCTCAAGCATGCCTCCCCATACATTAGAGGTTGTCTACTAGCAACATGGGTCTAAATAAGTAATGTGGGGAGACTATACCCCCTTTTACTAGAGTAATCCACAATAGATGACAAATTGGATATAAGAAACTAAATGAAGTAACTAACAAACAAGCATAATCAAACCTCTCCCAAAACTATTAGAAATGATAACCAATAGTAAATATTCCATGCCAAGTTAACAGTTCCTAAATGTGTAGGAAAATAAACCAAAATGAGTACAAATAGTTGAATCCCCAAACGGTTCTGGACTCCAAGTCCAGATCCTCATCCATGCATGTCCCATGCCCAACTCAACTCCATAGTATAAGGCCTTATCCCTTACCCTGACCTACAGCCATGAATTCTGGTCAGGTACTATTGATGCTACATTCTATCACAGAGTCCAAAGATTGACTAAGGGAAGTACCTCAAGCAAAAAGAGGGAAGAACATCAAGAATTTCACAATGGCATTGAGGCGCGAAAGTATACATGTGCGCCAGCCTTCGGCGTGCAAGTCACTTGTGCGCCAGTCATGGGCGCACAGGTCACTGGCATTCCCAAAGTGTTTTTTCCCCAAACTCAGGTGGCCTATAAATAGATTCTGTGCCCCCCCCCCATTTCAGGGACGAATTTTCCAGAATTCAGATACAAAGCTCTGGGCACCCAAGTCTTCATCTGAAGTCTTCCAAACACTTATAATGTAATTTCTTACCTAGAATGGAAGATCTAAAGAAGAAGAATATGTCCAAAGTGTTATAATTGATCAACACTTGTGCGCCTAAGTGTCCATCCTTTAAGGGAAATGGCCACACTTGCGCGCCGCCTTATCCATTCAACAGAACTTGTGCGCCACCCTTTTGGAAGCCTCTAGGGATGATACTAAGGGCTTGAGTTCAACGTCACCCAAGTATTACCCTATGGGTTAACCTTCACCCAAGTGAACCCATGCTGTGCAAGTATACTTGTGTGACCAGGACTTGTACGCCCAAACAGGACTTGCACGCCTGCCTCTTTTTGGGTTCCCCTCCTACCTATTCACCTATTTTCTTCAAATAAACCTTTCTTATTCAAGATATAGCCTTCAAAACCCTCTTAAAAGACACTTATGACATGGTTTCTTTGTTGGATTCCTTATCTGAAAGGAGTTATGGGCAACATCTCCCAAAACCTTTTGATTTATATAACATTATCTCACTATGGTTAGAGGTTCCCTTCATTCAACCTCATCCCTTGAGGTGAGAGAATCTTTGATCTGGGAATCCTCCTTAGGAGTAAACCCCAATCATAAGTACCCTTAACCTTGGGCATCCTCCTTATATGTAATCCCCAAGTCCCCTCTTCTTTGAAATGGTAATCCTCCTTAGGAGTAAGCCCCAATCATAAGTTCAAGTCTCCTTTAATTCTGGGCATCCTCCTTAGGAGTAAGCCTCAATTCCCTTTAATTCTGGGCATCCTCCTTAGGGGTAAGACCCAAGTTAGAGTATCCAAATCTCCATAAAGCACAAATACCTTCATGGACCCTACTCCTAGGATTATTTCCTAAAACAAGTCATGCTCTTCATTTCATTGGGCCTCCTTCCCAGGATTAAGTCCCAATAATAATTTCCTTTAATTGGGTCTCCTCCTTAGGATTAAGTCCCAATCATAATTTCTTCTAACTTTGGGCCTTTTTATCAGGATTAAGCCCCAGGTTATAAGTTCCATTTAATTGGGAATCCTCCTCAGGAGTAAGCCCCAACTTTATTTTCTTTTGATTTGGGATTCCTTCTTAGGAGTATAACCCAATCATAAGCCCCTTTTAATTTGGTCTTCCTTTTCAGAAGTAAGTCCCGAGTTAAAATTCCAAATCTCCATAAAGTAAAAATACCTTTATGGACCCTGCTCTTGGGAAGTCATACATACGTAAGCCCCACATCATTTATTATGTTTGCATATTTCATGGCATAATAATCAGTTTTACTGATACCTGTTGTTTCTCACACCGAGCATGACTCACGTGAGCTTAGAGTGTAAAAGTAATCATGAAATCTATCTTTGGGCCATTAATCATGCATAAACCCCATATTTCTTTCCCCAAACTATGTGGACTTTGATCTCTACCTTAAAAGTAGAGTATGTAGGAAGCCTTTATAAGGTTCAAGCCCATCTTTCATTAATTCTTTCCTGTCCCATATGACATTAAACTATATCCTTCATATCGAACTATGTGGGTTCTGATTCTATTCTTTTTAACAAGGATACATAGGTAGCCCATCTGCAGGTACGATCCCAACTCTGAAATAATCCATGTACTTCTGAATGAAAATAAACTTCAAGTTCCCCAATAAGTGGGTTTAAAACCATTATGGTCATCATAATGACCAAGGTATTTCCATATAATGTATTGAAGGATACCATTGACTAAGAATCCCTAATACATTTAGATGATTCTCTATCAATGGAGAACCTCAAATACATATAAAGGATTCTCTAAATCCCATACATATCAATAATTTATTTCCAAATCTAAAGGAAAACTCATTTTCATACTTGGTGAATTAATAAATATTTGTGAAGCTAACTTAAATCTATGAGAGAGTCCCAGAGTAGGTAATAATTCCCCTAAAAAAGGTGTGATGAGCCTGAACTCCCATCCTCTCGACCAATGAAAATTCATAAGCCTCATAGGTCCAAAACTAATGAGCACATACCTTTGGAAAGTGGGTCCAAATGGATATAGAATCATTGGATGTTTCTGGTTCTATGAATAAACCCATTAGAAACTGATTGGAATGTTTGAACCTTAAACAAACAAGGTCATCCCCATTTCCAAAGGAAACAAAAAATGGTGAACCCGATGTGAATCCTTAAGCAAGTTAAAATGATGTTTTACCAATTTGTTAGGCCCCTATTAAACTCAATATGAGGGCCAACAAAGAAATAAATAATATATATTCTCATAAAAAATATGTAGTCTAGCCAAGTTTATCTTTATTATGTCTGATATATCAAATAGGCACTCCTTTTCAAGATCTCTTTGCAGTACGAAATGGCTTCTTCAAAATTCACACCTGTGAATGCCTCAGCCTCTACTCCGGCTGGATCCTCATCTTCTCATGAGATGACATCACCTACTCAGCATCTGCAACACTGGGTCTCAAATGCATTGGTGAGGGAATACCGTCAACATGGTACCATCCCGACTCTGGAGGCCTCTTGACTGGCCCTCCAAGTTAACAATTCACCCTGGTTGTTCGGACAGCGACGAACATTTGTCAAGAAGCAGGTGGTGCCAACCACCATTTCCAACTGTTTCGGGTCGTTATCCCCGAAATGCAACAACCAGTTTGTCCCATATTACAATGAGGTGAATGAAGAGGTCACCCAAGGCCTCAATTCAAGAAGACATGAGTCCTTTCTGAGGGCTCCCAGCAACAATTGCTGCCAGACTCGTGCGGTAGTGCGCCCTCAACATGATGAGGGTGTCATCTCCAGGCGTTCGGATCAGGTTCCTCAAACCCGAGCAGGAAAGACGAACCACTAGAGGTGACAATCGGCTAACAGGGAGCATTTTCTTACCTCTGCCTCCCCCAAAGAAGTCAATCCACCTAACCTGATGGCAAGAAACGAGCGGGCATATACACCCGTCCATCCTAATTTCACTACCCAGCAGAGTCGTCTGACAGTAACACATCAATCCTGCCATGCAATTCCCACAGAGTACTATAGAAAGGAACACACACCTATTTATAAATCTACAGCCAGTCAGCAGGCTCATCTGACTACATCCAAAGAAGCTCTCCAATCTAATATGGTGGCAACTGGTAAGCAGGAACATACACCTGTTTACAATCACCAATTCGGTCATCATTCTCATCTTCCAGTATTGAAGGAAACTCGTCAACCATACTTGATTGAGGATACACAGTAGGCACATACACCTTCCAATGTTAATCAAGCCTACCAATAGTATCGTTTGGTACCACTCAGAGAAGTCAATCGGAAAGCTCTGACGACTAATCTGGAGCAGACTCAACTCTCTGCCCCTATGCATAAGTACTTTCAATACCTGTTGATAGGAAAAAGAGTAAAGGAGCAGTCATACACACCTACTCCAAACCCGGAATGGACGTATATTCCCGTTTCGGTAGTTGAAGTCACCAAGCACATTCTGTCAATGGTGAAAGAGCAGAAGCAAATAACTACTCACTTCCTGGATGCTTGTCAGGATATTATAATAGTTTCAACATCACCTCAGGGAAAGAATCATAAATATATCCCTATCAATGGAGTGACTCATCAACATGTCACTCTGGAGGAGATACACACCTTTGTTCCAGTCCAGGAGGGTTGTGGGGCATACTCCCCCATGTCACATGGACAACCGAGTCAGGCACAACACCCAATTCAAATGAGGATCGTCAGCCTAACCTGACTGTTTCTCCTGATCAGGCACATACACCTGCCCATAATAACCAATTTTTTCAACAAGTGGTTTCCAAAGTCAGTAAGAAGGTGTCTATGAAAAAGAACCATCCAGCACAGTGAAAAAATCAAGAGCCAATCTGCAATAAGGCCTTGCTCGACGCTGGAGTCCTTGAAGCCCTCAGAAAATTATCTGTTGCAACTCAAGATTCTACTCTCTCATTTCCCAATAGTGGGAACAATAATTCCAAAGTTCTTCATCAGACACTTATTAATGAAGTCTTTCTTCATGACAATTCGGTTGATCTCGAATTTTCATCTTCAGATGAGATCCACAATAACCCTCTGTGTAGCCATAAGACCACGGAGAAAAATGTTTCATCTTTTGATATAACCCACCATGGTGGTCCTCCCCATGATGATGATGAATAAAGCTATGAAATTCCTCTCCATAGTAGTAATTCTCATTTCCTGGAAAATTCTTCAATGGACAATGCAGTAACGAGAAAGCCCTCTTATCTTGAGGAACTTGCAAATGTGAATCCAGTCATGTCTGATGCCTTACCACTGGCAGGTGAAATATTTTCTCAATCAGAAGATAACCTGGGGTGTAGGTCATTCTCCGAACCACCCCTAAGTCATTCATCTTCTAATTTGACAAATTAATTCTCTACCAATCATGTTGAATCTAATGAAGCAACAAAGAAGCGCCAGCTTTGGTCCAACCAGGTAGAATAATCATCATCGAATGATAAAGATAAAGTACTGAATATGAGAAAACAATTGAAGAAAGGTAAAATATTAGTCATGTTTTCACCTTTGGATGACTCTCAATATGACATTCCAGAAACATTGACAGAATATTTTATTCACGATATTCTTCTCAACATGTGGAAAACTCTTTTTCATTTAAAAAGAAAAAATATTATCTTATGATGAATATGAAAATCATGTCAAAATAATAGAAGGGTTACAACGCCAAATTTATTTGGCATCTCTCCTAGTTTTCCGACATCCAAAGGTTGAAAATCAGTAGAGATCCCTTCAGCGTTCACGCCTTGGTGCATTGAAAAGGTTTCTCCAGTTAATTACCAATGCCCCATCTGGTATTCATATCAGGGGATGGGGTGTTCATGGAGCATTTGATTTCATTGTTATCTCCAGTCAACAAAGCCTGCCAAAAGTGGTCTCATGAAATGTTATTCCCATGGGAAGCCATATCCAACTGGTATTGTGTGCAATAAAATGCTTGCTCAAGAACAGGCCTTAACTAGTTATTCCCAAAGTCATGCATATAAAGAACAAGTTGTCGAATTACTCTTGCATCAAGCAAATGAGAATATAGAAAAGACTTCTCATTTAGATCATGCACATCATCAAGTGACAGAAGTGTCAGAACTAATCCGACAGTCATATGAGCCAGTTGATTTGAGTGGATGTAGTTTGATGCATCTGGCCAATTTCCGGATTGAAGTCTGCAAAATCAAGAGAGATTTTAAGAAAGTTTTGGATGTAGCAGCTCAAGAGACACCTCAACTTGCCAAACTGGGGAATATTTTAATCCAACCCTCAGGATCAACAAATAGGATTCGAGGAGTTGAGCAGGAACAGCAGGAACAACCCCAGTCCACTAGATTGGGGACTTTTTCAAATTCTCAATTTCTTCCATAGTGAAAGTCAGTCTTCTCTCGATTAGGGAAAAAGCCACAAGAGGAACACAGAGCTGAATTATAAGGAGATTCCCTCTAAATTACGGTTCATCAAGAAGTTCCTAAGGGATCAACCAAACAAAATTAAATGTCCCATCAAGGACATGGAAGAAGAAAGTATCACAGAAATGCCGACAGAAGGGATGCAATGCGTTATGCATCGATAAATGTCATCAATGTTGTTGTCACTGATCCCCCAGAACATGAGGCTCACTTAGAGGAATCAGATGAAGAAATTCCTATTCAAGAGGCTATACACACAGAAATAAATGAAGAAGGTGTGTGTACCAGAAGACAGAGGGCTGACCAGAGGCAATATATTCCTTCGGGTAATTCCCTTCTATACTCCAGAAAGGCACATGACAAGGAAAAGGGTAAAAGTCAGGTTACACATCACCCTACCTCTTGAGAAGGCCAATCACTCTCATTGGAAGAAAGGTTCACACATTAAGAATAAGAAATGAAGGAGTTAAGGAGGTTAAATGAAGAACTACATCAAGGTAGTCATCCTCTTAATCATACTGGAGTTAATCAATCAAGGGAATTTGTTGTAGCTACTAGGATGGATCAAGAAAATCCCACTTTACAAGTAAACCCTCATAGGTCTAATCCTATGGGTCATACGCAACAACAACCGGTAATACTACCATCAGTGCAGTACTGGTCACCACACCCATCCAAACTCCAGTTATTGCACCTGCTCTGGTCCAAGATCAACCAGATGTTTCTCAAAAATTAATATCTACCATTGAGTCATTAAAAGTTCGGTTGGAATCTATGGAAGGAAAAAGTTAACAAGTTCAACCGAAAAAGAAATCTTACCCTGAATGGGTTGATGTAATTCCTCCCCCATCGAATTTTTGGAATACCACATTCCCAATTTTTAATGGTTCAGGAGATCCAGAGCAACACTTAACACATTTTTTTCTTGTTGTGTTCCTATGATGGTAACTCTTTAACAATAAGAATAAGTTAAGCTCAGGTGTTTTGTACAGTCATTATAAGGACCTTCTTTTGTCTGATATACAAGTATGAAATCTTGGTTAATTACTGGGTGGGAAGATCTCCATCAAAGGTTCCTCCAATTTAGTTCAACCTTGCTAAAAACGACAGTTTTTTATCTTACCAATTGTAAAAAAAGGGAGAATGAAAGAGTTTAAAATTTCATTGCTCGATGGAAGGGATTGACATATTCCTTAAGCTTACCACTCCCTCAATAAGAGTTATTACCGATCTGTGTGGAAAATATATGTGATGAATTATGCACACCGTTGATCCCTATGAAATATGCAGGAGGGTTTCGAGACCTTACTTCAATCGCTCAGCAGATCAAATATTCTTATATACAGACAAAGGATAAAACTCGTGTAATTCCATCAGTTCTTTGAAGGAGAATAGGGAAAGAAGATACTGCTACAGTTACACTTAAACAAGAACCTGTACCTACTTCCACCTTAAAACATTCATCATATCGAAGGGATCCACCTCTTGAACTCCAACAACAAAGGTAGCCTCATCATGATGATCAAAGAGATCAAAGGTAGAAATAGTTTGAGGATTTGAAGAACAAAGTTTATTCTTTCTGTAATGAAAAAGTTCATGGCTACTTTATCTCGACTCTGGAAAACAACCAAGTTCAGTTTCCAAGGCCCAAAAGGCTGAACAAGGAAGGAGATGAAGACCTACCCAACTATTTCCCATTTCATTAGATGTTGGGGCATCCCATTCAGGAGTGTTTTGTCTTCAAAGACCTCCTGCAAAAAATGGTGGACTCTGGACAGGTAAAAATGAAGGGTTCTTCAGCCCAAGTAGCATGTGTTATTGCTACTGATCTAGAGGAATAAGGTGAGTGGCATGAAGTAAAAAAGTAAAAATGTGTAGAAATATGATGATTGGACGGTTAGGAAAATGATCAACCGAACTCATGCCATTTTATGAACACAATTGAATCAAACAATTATGTCTTCTTCCATGTCTTCCACAGCAGAACCCCCTTCACTAGAAGGAAAATCTTCAAAGAAGCAGTGTAATTTGAAGAAAGAAGAGCAGTCAGAAGAAGACGAGTTCATGTCAAAGTCAAAATTTTCTTTGACTCTGGCAGATTTTATGCCATCTGATTCAAAAGCACGGGCACCGCCCCACCAAATGGCACAGCCTGAACTGGCTAATCAAGAAGAATCTTCATCAGATGGAGAATTAATATTTGGTTCTGTTAACATGATTCATTTAACAGATTCTTATGCCAATGCAATATTGTTGAAGAATTATTTTGTGTAATACAAATACCCCAGTAGTCCTCACTGCAAGACTTTAAATTTCATAGTCCCCATTAGTCGTCACTGCAAGACTTTAAACTGTATAGTCCCTAATAGTCATCACTGCAAGACTTTAAACTGCATAGTCCCCAATAGTCCTCACTGCAAGACTTTAAACTACATAGTCCTCAATAGTACTCCCTGCAAAAGTTTAAACTGCATAGTCCCCAAAAGTCCTCACTGAAAGACTTTAAACTACATAATCCCCTTATAGTCCTCACTGCAAGACTTTAAACTGCACGGTCACTCTATTCCTTGTTACAAGACATTAAACTGCATAGCCCCTCTATTGTCCAACATGACGTTAAATTGTTCATCCGAGCTGTAAGACAATAAATTTCCAAGCACCCCATGTCTGTGACACATGATGTTAAACTGTGAAACAGTCTCTAATACATCCTACATGACATTAAACTGTGCACATGTCCAGTAAGACATTAAACTACAATACGTCCTAGCTCCATGATGTTAAACTATACAACACCCTTTTGTCCTATATGACCTTAAAATGTGCATCGTTAGGGTTGTTGTTGCCTCTTGTTTCTCTCACCAAGAATGACTCACGTGAGCTTAGAGTAAGCTTCAACCATAACACCCTCTCTGGGCCTCTAACCACGCGTAAGTCCCAACACCATCTTCAAGTTTTCCTCAAGTACAACTCGATCACCAATTCATTCTCAATTGAACTACACAGACTTTGATCCTTGCCTTTTACGCTAGGTACATAGGAAACCTCCCGAGGTTCAAGCCCAAAACCAATCTCTTCACATCGGTTCACCTCCGTCTCATACGATTTTGATCTATGAAGAGCCCAAAACCAATCTCTTCACATTGGTTCACCATCGTACCACATGATGTTAAACTGTTAATACGTCCCACATGACGTTAAACTTTGAACATTGTCCCCTTCTTCCAACATAACGTTAAACTGTAAATACCCCATGTTTGTCCAACATGACATTAAACAATGAAACATTACATTATACGTCCTACATGACATTAAAATGTACATCGTTAGGGTTGTTGTTGCCTCTTGTTTCTCACACCGAGCATGACTCACGTGAGCTTAGAGTAAGCTTCAACCATAACACCCTCTCTGGGCCGCTAACCACGCGTAAGTCCCAACACCATCTTAGGGTTGTCCTCAAGTAAAACTCAATCACCAATTCATTCTCAATTGAACTACACAGACTTTGATCCTTGCCTTCTAGGCTAGGTACCTAGGCAACCTCCTGAGGTTCAAGCCCAAAACCAATCTCTTCACGTCGGTTCACCTCTGTCTCATACGATGTTGATCCATGAAGAGTACAAAACCAATCTCTTCACATTGGTTCACCATCGTCCCACATGATGTTAAACTGTTAATATATCCCACATGATGTTAAACTGTGAACATTGTCCCCTTTTTCCTACGTGATGTTAAACTATAAATTCCCCATTTTCGTCATACAGGAAGTTAAACTAAAGGGAAAAAGAGTCCTTAATTACGTCCTACATGACATTAAAATGTGAATTGTCCTTGCTACATGACACTAAGCTGTACAACATCCTTGTCTTACATGACTTTAAACTATAAAATTCCCTAATTAGTTTTACATGACGTTAAACTGTCTCAATTGAACTACGCAGACTTTGATCCTTGCCTTCTAGGCTAGGTATGTAGGCAACCTCTTGAGGTTCAATCCCAAAACCAATATCTTCACATTTGTTCACCATCATCCTTGCTATATGATGTTAAACTATGAAGTCCCCATTGTCCTCACTGAAATACATTAAACTTCATTGCAATACGTCCTATCTACATGACGCTAAAATGTGTAGCACTAGTCCATGCATATGACCTTAAACTATTCACACATTTGTCCTATATGACAGTAAACTACAACAGTCTCTGACACCCTCACCTAAGAGGGAATCATTATTGAAATTGATCTCCAATAATGTCATATTCCAAGGACTACGTTCATACATGGAAATTCCCGAACCTTTAATCTTGGATCCAACCATCATTGCACTAAAGTCCCCTTTCACCCATCACATGTACGAACCAAATCTGTACATAGGGTATTTCAAGAACTATGTATGGATTAATTCCCATCTTCATGGGATATGTACAAACATTCGAGCATCCCTCAAACCCTTCCCCAAGTCTTTGGACCTAACCCCAAATTCCACTTTCAGTCCCTTGGCTGAAAAGTCCCCCTCTGAGCACATGAATGTGGTATGAAAACCCTGGTCTTTATTCACATCAGGTTTATAACAAACACACAATGTGTCAACCTCATTATGGTCCGAACTCTATGACCCTAAACTAAGATCTCCTATTCTCTCGTCCCACATGACGTTCAACTGTATCTCAAGAACTACATATGCCTTAATTCTCATTCTAATGAGATATGTAGTGAAGTACAACATCTTAATTCAGGACCCAACCACAACATGATTATGGTTAGCATTAGTCTATGTATCTCCTTCATGCATTGTAAAATACCCATTTTTATGCATCATAATCCTAACCTTAAATACTTCCAGATCTCCATAACCCTTTTCTTGACTTCTGGTCACAAAATGTCTGATACCCAGGAATTCTTTTGCCTGAACATGCAGCACGCGCCCTTAGGCGGCATTGCATAAACAAGTAAACATAATGGACCTGTCAGCCAAAAGATGCTATTATTTGACTATGCATCCAATGCCCTTAAGTGGCCCTGCATAATTCAAACCCCCTAACGGGTTTTTCAAATATTGGTAACTTCATTATTGGGGAGAAAACCTATTTTTCCTTATTGGTCTTAATGATGTTATGTAGGGATCCGCAAAAAATATCCATTCTTAACATATTTGTCCCATACTCTTTTTCATGATCTGAAAGTATTCAAGTCTGCGGTTTATATTTCCCTTCCTTACGTTTGGGTCAGACCTTCGCAGGAGTGAAATTCATCCAATTATTTGAAAATTTTAATTGGGAATATACTCTCTATATTCAAGTACCTCTCTCCATATAGCATACTCTGTGCTTTGGAAAATTTAAATCTCCATAAACTTCCACTTGCTTTTTGCAATAGAAAAGTAAAATTTCTGAGAGTTCTTTTTTCTGACTATGCAGCATGTTCCCCTAGGTGGCCTTGTATAAGTAGTCTACATAACGGACCTGTCAACCAAAAGATGCTATTATTTGACTATGCAGCCAATGCCCATAAGTAGCCCTGTATAATTCCACCCCCTAATGGGTTTGTCAAATAATGGTAACTTCATTCATAGGAAATACTTTCACTAATGCCTTTTAGCTCTTTTCCAATGTCATTCCTCATATTCAAAATTTCTAAAGTCACAGTTTACATGTTTTCCCCACACTTGAATGTGGTAATATGTTTTCAAACAAATTATCAAGGAATTGAGTCAATTTTTAATCCATTTGGTCAAAGTTATTTCGACTTTAAACATTATCCTTTTTATGTCTGACGTGCATGAATTTAAACTACCCACAAAAGACAAGGTAACTCTGAAAAAAAGTCAAGTCCCAGCTCACTAAACATATATTTTGTATGATTTAGGTAATATTGAGCAATTAAAAGATGAAAATTTTGTGGGGTTGTTTGTATCACCCTAGAAAAAATCAAACTATGATTACTAGGCCCATTGGCTTAGTTAAAATTAATTAAAGCAGGAAAAAAAAGAATGCAAGTACAAATGATTGAAGATGAAAGTGTTTTTAATTGATTCACAAGAGTTATAAGAACATCCACAGACTAGAGTATCTTCTCTTTTTCAAGAATTACAAAACTCTTTCAACATAACTCTTATTTTTCTTCACAGCATTCCGAGCCTCATCATCAGCCACCTGGATTTCATTCATTCAACTAGATACAATAAAAGATGCAGTGATACCGTCTTTTCTTGGAACAATTGTAAAAGAATGTTCTTGAGTGCGGTTTGAGAAATTTTCTACTGATAAAAAAGTGACTCAGTTTCTATCCAAGAGACTTGGAAGATGGATACATGGATTTGATAATGGATCATTAGAAGTAAAGATCCATTTGGAGAGATTACACTTTTCAGATATTGTTTCTAGTTTCATGATAATCTTCTCTCCATCAACCGAAAACAGAAAACATATTAGCCCATGGTTTTCCACTTTCATATCTGAAAGGAAATGGCATGGTGGAAAAATTTGAAATTTTATACCATTGTTGCTGCTCTTAATTCACAACATAACCAAAATAGAGGGGTAGTAGTGCAGCTGCATCTTGGGCATGTATTTATTTGCATCTGGAATGTTGACTCCTTGCAGATGTCCATGGCCATACAAAGGCAAGTAGATGCTCTGTTGGAAATAGGCATGATATTACTTCAAATACTTAGCCAAATCTGGGAGAGTGTTATCGCAGATATCATAATAATCATGGCCAATGACGTTCATCATGTCATCAATTATCTTGCTGGCCAACTCATCAGCCAATCTAATTCTTCTAGGAGATATCAAATTTTCACAAAGATTGAATAATTAACTTTTAAGTATTTTTTTTCATAATTTTTTTGAAGAAATCAAAAAAAATGGCTAAGGCATTAAGGCGCGCAAGTCTAATCTTGGCGTGCAAGTCTAAGCCGGTTGTTCAAGTTTTACCACGCTAGTATTGGAGCGCAAGTCAGAAACAGACTGAGGAAGCGCGACGCAATGAACAGAAGCGAGGATGAGAAAAAATCCAAGACACCTGCACGATTAGAGCTCACTTGCACGATGAGAGAAAGAAGCGTTTGAAAGCATGATGCTTTGCATGAAGTGATGCCTATATTTATAGGCGATCTAGAAACTTGTGCACTGCAACCTGCATGCCTCATACCTGTGTGCCGATGGAACTTGGTTTCTCCTTTTCCTCAGAGTCAAATCCTCTTTCCTTTTTTGGAATCCAACTCTGAGGGGGGACTTTTTTTGACGCTCCATTCCATCACAGATTCCAAATATTTACTAAGGGAAGTACCTCAAGCAAATAGAGGGAAGAACATCAAGAATTTCACAAAGTCATTAAGGCACACAAGTATACCTACGCGCCAGCCTTCGGTGTGAAAGTCACTTGTGCTCCAGTCATGGGTTCTCATGTCACTTTCACGCCCAAAGTGGTATTTCTCCCAAACTCAGGTGGCCTATAAATAGCCCCTGTGGGCCCCCCATTTCAGGGACGGATTTTCCAGAATTCAGATACAGAGCTCTGTGTGCCCAAGTCTTCATCTGAAGTCTTCCAAACACTTCTAAGGTAATTTCTTACCTATAATGGAAGATCTAAATAATAAGAATAAGGCCTAAGTGTTAGAATTGATCAGCACTTGCGCGCCTAAGTGTCTATCCCTTAAGGGAAATGGACACACTTGTGCGCCGCCTTATTCCTTCGACAGGACTTGCGCGCCACCCTTTTGGAAGCCTCTAGGGATGATACTAAGGGCTTGAGTTCAAAGTCGCCCAATTATTACCCTATGGGTTAACCGTCTCCCAAGTGAACCCATGTTGTGCAAGTTTACTTGCACGACCTGGACTTGCGCGCCCAAACAGGACTTACACGCCTACCTCTTTTTGGGTTCCCCTTCTATCTATTCACCTCTTTTCTTAAAATCCACCTTTCCTCTTCAAGATATGGCCTTCAAACCCCTCTTCAAAGCCACTTATGGCATGGTTTCTTTTTTGGCTTCCTTAGCTGAAAGGAGTTTTGTAGAACATCTCCCAAAACCTTTTGATTTATATAACTTTATATCACTACGGTGAGAGGTTCCCTTCATTCAACCTCATCCCTTAAGGTGAGAGAATCTTTGATCTGGGAATCCTCCTTAGGAGTAAGCCCCAATCATAAGTCCCATTAACCTTGGGCATCCTCCTTAGGAGTAAGCCCCAATTCCCCTCTTCTTTGAATTGGGCATCCTCTTTAGGAGTAAGCCCCAATCATAAGATCAAGTCTCCTTTAATTCTGGGCATCCTCCTTAGGAGTAAGCCCCAAGTCCAATTAATTCTGGGAATCCTCCTCAAGAGTAAGACCCAAGTTAGAGTATCCAAATCTCCATAAAGCACAAATACCTTCATGGACCCTGCTCCTGGGATTCTTTCCTAAAATAAGTCCTGGTCTTCATTTAATTGGGCCTCCTTCCCAAGATTAAGTCCCATTCATAATTTCCTTTAATTGGGCCTCCTCCAAAGGATTAATTCCCAATCATAATTTCCTCTAACTTTGGGATTCCTTCTCAGTATTAAGCCCCTGGTTATAAGTTCCCTTTAATTGGGAATCCTCCTCAGGAGTAAGCCCCAAATTTAATTTCTTTTGATTTGGGATTCCTTTTCAAGAGTAAAACCCAATCATAAGTCCTTTTTAATTTGGGATTCCTTTTTAGAAGTAAGTCCCGAGTTAAAATTCTAAATCTCCAAAAATTACAAATACCATTATGGACCCTGCTCTTGGGAATTAATACATACGTAAGACCACATCATTTCTTATGATTGCATCTTATGTGGCACAATCGTCAGTTTTACTGATACCTCTTGTTTCTCACATCGAGCATGACTCCCATGAGCTTAGAGTGTCAAAGTAATTAGGAAATCTCTCTTTGGGCCATTAATCATGCATAAACCACATATTTCTTTCCCTGTACTACGTGGACTTTGATCTCTACCTTAAAAGTATAGTACGTAGGAAGCCTTTATAAGGTTCAAGCCCATATTTCATTAATTTGTTCCCGTCCCATATGACGTTAAACTATATCCTTCCTATCGAACTACATGGGTTTTGATTCCTTTCATTTTAATAAGGATACATAGGTAGCCCATATGTGGGTACAATCCCAACTCTGAAATAATCCATGTCCTTCTGAATGAAAATAAACTTCAAGTGCCCCACTGAGTGGCTTTAAAACCAGTATGCTCATCATAATGACCAAGAGATTTCCATCTAATGTATTGAAGGTTACCATTGACTAAGAATCCCTAATACATACGGATGATACTCTATCAATAGAGAACCTCAAATACATATAAAGGATTCTCTAAATCCCATACATATCAATCATTGATTTCCAAATCTAAAGGAAAACTCATTTTCATACTTGGTGAATTAATAAGGATTCGTGAACATAAGTTAAATCTATGAGAGAGTCCCAGAGTAGGTAATAATTCCCCTAAAAAAGGTGTGATGAGCATGACCTCCCATCCTCTCGACCAATGCAAATTCTTAAGCCTCATCGGTCCACAAATAATGAGCACCTACCTTTGGAAAGTAGGTCCAAATGGATATAGAATCATTGGATGTTTCTGGTTCTATGAATAAACCCATTAGAAACCGCTTGGAAGGTTTGAACCTTAAACAAACAAGGTTATCCCCATTTCCAGAGGAAACAGGTACCCAATGACATCCTGAGCAGGGTGTGAGTAAAAATCAATAGGACACCACCAACAATGTCAATAAAATATCCAATATAAATAGATTGTATGATCTAAAATGTATAAGTAGATATCCAAATATGAGAGGGGGTGAATTATAAGTTAAAAAACATTCTTTTTTAATCATAATAGAAACCTTGTTTAATATAATAAAAACCATATTAAAAAAACTCTTGTGTATTAAAACTATAATTGGATTGGGCCCTAGGTTATGATGATAAGAATATAGAAATCATGTATATTCTGATATCTAATCCACAGGTTTGATTCTAGTGAATAGAATCATATTCAGTAAGTAGTGTAACAATATTCACAATAGAAAATAATAATAAAAAATCATAAACACAATAGTTATGACTTATCAGAGTAATATAATAAATGATAATTCTATATTAAATCATATAGAATCGTATTCAAAGTAAAACAAGTGAATCGTAATTAAAGCTATTATGATAAATGAAATAAAAATAGAAATATGAATACAAAATATCACTTTATACTAATTTGAAACAGAATATAAAAGGCTTTTAAAGAAAAAATTAATACAATTGAATATAATTCTATTAACCCAAAGAGAAGGGTATCCAGTAACCATGGATAAATGTACCTGTTTTTATAATTACAAGAAATTCAATATTTATCTAACCAAAGAAATCCCTCAATATAATAAACACATTTTCTCTATCTGACTATCGCAGGTAGCCCTTTACATGATGATCAAATTATGTCTTGACATCTCCACAATACAATGATCAAGAAGATGATCAGATCCTCTTTCTTCCTATCCCCGAAAGCCCTTGATTTGATGGATCATATTCTTTCTTTCTATCCCCTCAACCCTAAATCATGCTAGTCAGATTCTGTCTTCCTATCCTTAGAAGCCCTTAATCATAATCACAATAATTGGAGTCACACAAATAAATAAAACAAATTATTAAGGAGACAACCTAATAAGGATTCCTTAAAAAAGAAACTCTATTTAGAAATAAAAAAGGCTAGGAACAAGCTGTTAATGATTTGTACTCTTTAAAAAAACGAGAATGAAGAAATTCAATGAGAGTTACACCAGCATCAAACTTTAGTTCTCTATTAAATGTTATGAGCTCTTAAAAGGACCTGGTATTTATAAGTGTGCCTCCCAACATTCATCTTGATCTTCTAATGGAAAAATTTGTTACATCGACTTTGACAGAGGTCACTAACACAATCATAAAATATCAGAATGCATGACATCATTTTTATTTACACATATTATAACAGAATGCATGGAATCATTTTGATGTACACACATATAGTGAGAAATGTATTATATTAAAATAGAACAATTTTTCATATTCAATATTAAAACAGAATTCAATCTGATGGATTTGCTTATACATGTCATTACAATGAAATATCTAGATATGAATCTGATTGTTATTAGTTTCATTCAATCCGATTATTCTTGGTTCCATGATGATTGTGGTAATCATAATGGACAATGTTATTTTGTTTTCTTGAATACTTTAAAACAATTTTCAAGTATGATAAAGTATATGTTTTCTATAAAAACGTTGTAAAAATAATTTGGATATAAAATAATTCGTAATTAAGTATTTAAGACAGAGTTTGTGATTTCTGAAAAAATTAATGGAAAAGTCAAAAAGAACTTTTGACTCAACAATCTACCCCTTTTTGGAAAGCACAAACTACAAATATTAAATATAAAATAAATCTAAAAAACTTAAGACCATTATCTTATAGATACATCATATTCAGAACTATAAATTTATACTTATCTCCCCTTGAGTTTATAAATCATCTGAATACTATAGTGACTACGACTAACTCCCCATTTGGATAATAATTACACTAATAATCATATTCTTCTTTTAAAAGATTTTCTCCCCCTTACTTAAACAATTTCCATTTTACTATTTAATTATCCACCTATATATAAAGTTCTCCCCCTTTGTGATTTTCAAAAAAGAATAGGGAAATTCTTATAACACCTAAAAAGGGTTAGAAAAAAAATATACATGAAACAATAATGTTCTTGATTATAAAAATGAAAGAAATAAGATTAAACAAAAATAATTGGAAGACATTAAATAAAATTGATTATATATAAAGAATACTTTCATTGATATTCCAAAAACAATAATAAAACAATAATATTTTTAATGAAATTCATTCTTTCTTCAGCATGAGGGATATGAAAATTATTTTCAACCTTTTGAATTCCATTCTATATTCTTAAAACATTTCCATGAGATCCTCCTGAGACTTTTTTTGTTTCCTAGATCCTAAATTATTTCCTCCTATATCCAAATTATTTTATCTTGTTCTTTCACCTTTTCTTCTTGAGCCTTAAATATTTCTTCCAAAATATTGTTCTGATCTTCTTGGGATTTTATTTTCTCATAGAAATCATCACTATGATTCTTTAAAACAATAATTTCATCTCTTTATACTTTGAATATGGAAATCTCTTTGAGAAAAAACATTATGCTTTCTTATAGGTCAGAGATATCTTTAGTCTTCTTCTAGGAGTCACTTCTGAAAGATTCATGAAAGTTTACCCTATTGGCCATTTCCCTTGTAAGACTATTGAAAGGAATATTAGTTTCATCCAAATATTTCCTGAATTTTCCAAGATTCTCATCATGAATATTTATATCTTCATCAACACCTTGAGATCATTTCATAATTTTATTTCAACTCATCATGTGGACTTCAACATTTTCTTTGTACACTTTGAAATCTGCTTCCAATCATATCAGCCTATCTGTCAAAGATTTTACTGAATCCAAATCATTGTATTGGTTTTCCATAACCAAATAAATTTTTTCCAATATTGGCTAGTATGGAATATTTTTCTCTAATATTCTTAATACATGATAAATTTAATCAATACCTAGAGTAGTGATCGTATTCAGGGATTCAGATTCTGATTGAATGGTTCTTTTTTTAGTTCTGATCTATTATTTTACAGACATTATTTTCTCTTTATCTGAATTCTATTGATATTTCCCATATAAAATTTGAATTTTGTACACATAATCCTTCTTACTTTGTTCAACGATTTTATTTTGATCTTAATCAACCCTCTTGAATGAAGATACAATTTCTTGAATCAAAGTATAATTTTTTTATTGAATGACTGAATTCTCGATATGATTAGCCAAGGAATATATTTTTTTGATTACTTTTAATAAGTCATCAAAGATATATTATCATATTGATATTCTCCTTCCATATCTTTTGAATTTTCTTTCTCTTGGGTTTCGTCACCTTATTCTTCATCTTCAACTTCTCCTTATTATTATTATTATTATTATTATTATTCTCCACCGAATTCATGTTATTCTATTTGTTTGAAGATATTTTCTTCTTGAATACCTTCATATCATTTATATAAATCTTTAAGAAACTCTTCTTAGAGTTGAGACTCCAATATCAGATCAAATTTCTCAAAAGAAACTAATTATTAATCAATAACCACTTATTTTCCATAGTTTTTGATAGAGGAGGAATCAGAATGAACAATATATATTTGTTTTAAAATTGTACCAGCATCCGAAAATGGTAAATAATGTTTTGCAGAGGCATCCTCAACTCCTTTCTTAAAATTTTCACCCAATTGAGCTTCTTATAACTTCTTCTTATTCTTCTTTTTTTAGTTATTTCTATAACATTTCTTCACCATGAGTTATTAATATAAAAGATTCAATTGGGTAGAGTCCAATTTGGGGCTCTATTTCTTTCTATTCATCTTTCTTCCTTCTCAATTCTACAACAACTTCATCTGAGACTTTCTTTTGCTTCATTTATTTTAGAATCGAAAGAGAATCAGTTTTTACCTTCTTAATATTTTTTGTTTTCTTTGTCGAAGAAGGTTCAGCCTCCAATAAAGACACCTAGGTATTATTTACAAGCATATTTTACTCTGAATCAAAAAAAAAAATCATCCTTCTCATCATATCATCACTGATAAACACTATAGTTTCCCTAACAGGTTCAAATTTTATAAGGATTTTGAAATGGCTCATGCTATTTTCAACCATCATACTAATCAATCTAAGAAACATAATGTTCCGTGAATTTATGGAAATTGAATTAATATTTTTTATATTTAAAAGAATGAAACCGGTGAGTCTAATCTTCCTCATATTCACAAGATAACCCAAAATAAAAACATCAAACACTTTGAGAGTATCTCAATCATCTTTTTTAGGAATGAGAACGCATGGAATCCAAGTAGCATACACTCTATGATCCGATATTAAATGAGTGACTTTTCTTATATCTTCATCTATTTTGAACAAGAAATTTTCAGATTTATCTTTTAAAAACATACCCTTAGAATTCAGTATCTTTTGGGATGGAAAAAATACATATCCTTCATCTAAAACACCAAGAAAGCTCGCTACAGCTTTACGATACATCTCGTAAGTTTTGTTATAAATACAAACATAAAACATATCTTTTCCATCCTCCTTATAAAACTTAATTGAATCATAGAAATAAAAAACTATATCTATATAGAATAAATCATTGTTCAGATCTGGATGTTCTATATAAAAGTATTCTTATCCTTAAAAATGTATGATTATTCTTAATAATGAATCATACTATTTGTAAAAAGATTTGGAGACTAACCTTTCATGGAAAATGAACCATTTTTTCAATCTATTGTTGGATCCATCGTATTCAGGTTGGATACCAATGTTTCATTCATGAAGAGAATCAAACTTGGTGTCTTAAATTTAGAATCACTTTATGACTTGAAAAACAAAGAAACCCAATGCGAGACACAAGGGGGGGGTTATAAGAAAATTTGAGAAATGATTCATATTTTAAACAGATCTAATGGCCTACATTAAATGTCTCTGATCTGACTGTTGAGATTATATATGAAGAAATATTTTTTTAAAAGAAATAAAACTATTGAGGTTTTATAAAACTTTTAAGGACAATTTTTTTATAGAAAGAAATAATAAGTATTTCCCCAATAAAAATAAGTAACATAATATAAGGATATGGTTTAAACAAGAATTATATATGAATTATTAATTTACGATAAACCTTCCCAACTTTTTTTTAATGTATTCAAATCCATCAGAATGTAATGGTTTTGTAAAAATATTAGCAAGTTGTTCTTGTGTTCTGATAAATTGTAAAATGATATATCCTTTTAGTGTGTGATCCCTATAATAGTGATTCATAATATCTATATGTTTTTCATGAGAGTGATGTGAATAGTTTTTTCTTAAGGAAATGACACAAGAATTATTACATGGTATTTGAGTTTTAGTAAAACTCATGCCATAGTCTCGGAGTGTATGTTGCATCCACAACACTTGAGCACAAAAACTTACAGCTACCACATACAAAAATTCAGCGATGGAAAGTGCTACCGAGTTTTGTTTCTTATATATAAGACCAAAAAACTAATTAATTTCCTAAGAAATGACATGTTTTGGATGTACTTTTCCCATCCTTTCTAAAACAACCAAAGTTAGCATCTAAAAAACGTTTCAATTCAAAATCAATTACAGAATAATTAAAAAGTCCTAAATCCATAGTTACCTTTAGATAAAGAAAAATTCATTTTAAAGATTTTAAATGGGATTCCTTTGGATTTTCTTAATACCTTGAACATAAGCATGCTGAAAACATTAAGTTTGGGTGACTAGCTGCTAAGTATAGTATATTTCTTATCATTCCTCTAAAAATTGTTTGATCAACTTGTTTCCTAGTTTCATCAAGATCAAGTGTATTTTGGGTACCTATTGGAGTATTAATACCATTAGTATTGTCATATCCATACTTTTTAAGTATATCTTTGATATAATTATGTTGAGATATATAAGTACCTTCTGGTTTTTTAAAAATTTGAAAAACAAGAAAAAATGTTAAGTCACCCATCATACTCATCTCAAACTCATATTTCATAAGATTCACAAATGAATCTATTAAATATTTTTGAGTCTATCTGAATATAATGTTATCAACATAAATTTTAACAATTGTATTTTTTTGAATTTCGTTATAAAAAGGGTTTGATCAGTGTCTCCCTTAACATAATTTATTTGTAAAAAATATTATTAATATATCATACCAAGATCTAGGGGCTTGTTTAAATCTATATAAATATTTGGTAAGTTTATAAATGTATTCAGGATGTTTTGTATTTTTAAAACCAATAGGTTGTTAAAAAAAACTTCCTCTTGAACAAATTCATTAAAAAATGACACTTTACATCCATTTGAAAAAGTTTGAAATTAAAGAATGACAAAAACGATAATATAACACGAATAGATACAAGTCTAGCTACTGGAGAATATGATTCTGCAAAGTTTATTCCCTCTTGTTGATTATAACCTTTAGAAAAAAATCTTTATTTATTTCTAATAATTATTCCATTTTCATCACTTTTTTTTTCTGAAAACCCATTTTACACCAATTATAGAGTTTTATTTAGGTCTTTCAACCAAGGTCCAAACTTTTTCATTTCAAATTCATTTAGTTCATGTTTAATTGCTTTTATCCAATCCTCACCACCTAAAGCTTCACCAATATTTTTAGTTTCAGATTGAGAAAAAAATTCTAGATGTTATACTTCATTTATTAAGGAGCTTCTAGTCCTTACTGGTTGATTGACATCACCAATGATACTATCACTAGGATGATTACTAATAAACAATTTACTTGGGTTTCATAAAACACATTCATCATCATAAGGTAGCAAATCTTCCTGGGTAAATACTTCAAAAATAATTTCTTGAGTAATTACCTTATTAGAAGGATCTTCTATCAAAGGTTGAAAATTAGTTTTGGAAAGCACATCTGAGTATGTTGGTTGGGTTTGTTTAAAAACAAAATTATAAGTTTCATCAAATTTAACATGTATTGTTTCCTCAATAGTATAATGTTTTTTGTTAAAAAAACTCTATATTCCTTAGAAGTAGTGGAATAACCAAAGAATATACCCTCATAGGATTTGGGTGTGAATTTATGTAAGTTATCTTTTGTATTCAAGATAAATAATTTTCATCCAAATAATTTGAATTAACAAACTTTTGGATTTTGGCCTATCCAAAACTCATATGGGGTTTTGTTAATAAAAGGTCAAATTAAAAATCGATTTATAGTATACAATGTAGTAATAACTGCTTCAGCCCAAATTTTTTAGCAATTGAGTATTCAATAAACATGGTTATTGTTATTTATTGAAGAATATGATTTATTCTTTCAAAAAAACCATTTTTATATGGAGTTATAGAAGGTGAAAAGTTATGTATAAGTCCCTTTTACTATAAAAAGTTTCAAAAATATAATTTAAAAATTATCCACCATGATCACTATGAATAATTATAATGGAATGTTTTCCTCATTTTTATCTTTAGTGACAAAATTTTTGAAATAACAAAAGACTTCATATTTATTTTCTAGAGAATATACCCATGTGTATCTAATGTAGTAATCAACTAAAACAAATATATAGTAATTAAAAACAATTCTTATAGTTTGTGTAGGACAAAAAGGATCCATGTGAACTAAATGTAAAGCATTAGATGTTGATGTCATGACCCATCCTCGGGGCCCGTGCTGTGACTACCCCAAGCCTGACTTCCATAGGCCAGGGGCTGGTGACTAGCACCAAAGGCATAAATCCCAATAAAAGGGAAGAAATTGCATTAATAATAGTAAACAAACATAATAGAGTACGCAACTGAAGTAAGCACTAAGCGAAACTGTATACAAAAGTAAGTGCTGAAAAGAAAGGGGCCAGAATTACAAGCCCAATAGTAAGTACAGTACAACTGAAAAGCTAGTACAACTGCAGTAAAGTAAAACAACAACCACTGAGTCATCCTCTGAGAATCCCACCATAAGGGTGGGTACAGATGGTCTCCTCAGCACCTCGGGTTCGTCCGTCTGCTCCGTGTACGTCTCACCAAGTTGTCCACCTCTGGGTACCGTCCAACTCTACATGCCTCAAACACGATTAGTGTTGTCCGTCGTCTGCAACCAACACAATGTAGTGTAGGCATATCCCGTGTAGGGGTGAGTATACGATACTCATTAGGGACCCCGAGACCCCTAAAGGTCTCCCAGAATTCAAGAAGTATAAAACACAGAATAAATATGCAATCACGAAGTATCAACCAACTCTACTTAGGTATATGCCCATACATATACCTAAGTCTTCAATCCAGTTCGGCTCCAACTCTCTAGCCCAAGCACAACCCAGTCCACATAGGAAAGAATTCAATCACAATGATGATAATGTCTGAAATTCAAGACTCATATAACACTGGTAAACACAACTTAAAGAGAGTAAGATATGATCAGTTGTAGCCACTGAATAATCTTTCACTGTCGAATGGCAGATTCCCATAGAAACCTAAAACAGTAGCACATCGTTGCTGTTGAACCCAAGGAGGATTCAGTCCAGTCTCATTGCTGTTGAACCCACGAAGGATTCAATACAGTCGCGTTGCTATTAAACCCACTGAGGATTCAGTCCAGTCTCGTTTTTGTCGAACCCATAGAGGATTCAGTCCAGTCTTGTTGTCACTGTCAATCCCAAAGAGGATTCCAGTACAGTTGTCATTGCTGCCGAACCCATGGAGGATTCCAGTGCAGTTGTTGTCGCTGCTGAACCCACTGAGGATTCCAGTACAGTTTTTATCGCTGCCGAACCCACGGAGGATTCCAGTACAGTTTTCGTCACTGCTGAACCCACATAGGATTCTAGTACAGTTGTCGTCATAGTCGCAGCTAGCTCTAGGGTTTCTACACACAGCATGTTCGATTCCGAGAGGGTCCGCTCCTCGAGCCAAGGGGTCGATACATCAACTATCACTAAGTTAAGAGTTGATGTATCCCAAAGTTCCATCTCATCAAAAGAAACCCAACGTGACTGACGTCACGTCAATCAGACGCCCGGTCTGAGAGTTATTAGCTTTTCCGTTCCAGTGGCCTGGTTAGATTTCGGGTACAATCCAACCCGGCCATACTCCAATCCCATCCTAATCCCATGTGGTGTATGTCAAAAGGACTGTCTCGTCAAAAGTAATCCAACTTAGTTGACGAAACGTCAATCGGACGTCCGGTCCTTAAGTTATAAGTGTTTCCGCTCCGGGGGCCCGGTTGGAATTACGCTCGTTCCAAACCCGGTCGTTTTCCAAAGTCACCCAAAACTCACTTAGAGTATCGAAAAAGGTCCACCTCGTCGTAAGGGTCATAGTGCCGCAGACAATGCGTAGATCGGACGCACGACCTTTATGTTATTCACGATTGAGTGAAAACAGGCCCGGCCCGTTAAGCCTAGCGGGCTGGCGTGTCGGGTCAACTCGGTTTTGGCGAGTCCGACCCGACAGGGGATCAGACCGGCCCAGTGAATCGTGTGGCCCGGACCGAGGGGTGTGGCCCGGCCGGCCCCGTGGGGCGCGGCCCGGCTCGGCGCGGAACGACCCGGCACGGCCCGGCCCGACCCGGAACGGTGTGGCCCGGCTGGCCGAGCGGCTTAGCCCGGAGGGGCCGAGTGCTTCAGGGGGGCCTGCTTTCCCGAACCGGCAACGCCGAGCGACGCTGCCCTCCAATCCGGTCGACCGAAGCCGTCCGTTCTTCCCAGCATAAGCGGCCCGCTCAGGTGGGTCGTGGTCCTGCTGCGCGGCACCTTCGGGTGCCCCGACTCCTCCAACCCGGTCGGCCGATGAGCTAACCAGTTTGCCACCAAAGCGGCCCGCGGAGCGCGGGTCGCGGTCTTCCTTCAGCCTGGCCGGCTTTAGCCGGCCTGTTCTTCTCCGGCCAAGCGGCCCGCGATTGCAGGCTGTGATTCTTCCGCATGCGGCCACCTCCTTTGATCATCACCACCTTTCCAACATGGTCTCCATCACAAGCAAAAGAGACTACAAAGGGTTGTCGGGCCATGTGTGTTCAGCCCACGCCTTCCGCGTTAGGCGGTTGCAGTTGGACGAATACAAACCAGAAAATTCAATGAAGAACAAGGTAAAAATATTCACTTAAAATTGTACAAACCCCTACCTCAAAATAAGGTCCGCGGTAGATGGGCGTCGTGAAAGACGGTGTCCCGAGGAGACGGCGTCAACTCGTTGACGTTGGGAAAGAAGAAGCAGAGGATGGCATGTCATTAGCGTTCCTTGAGGGTGGCTCCTTCTCCTATGGCTTGACCGAAGTTTGAAGGAGACAATCTTCATTCTTCGGTGGTTCTTCTTTGGACGGACGATGTTTTTCATTGAGGAACGAAGCTCTTCTAATTCTCCAGAGATTCCCCAACCAAAAATATTTTCTATGAAAATATTATAACAGACTTCTCCAAATTTTAAAGAAATTCCATGAAAATAAAAATAATTCAAAAGAGGAGATGTTCCAATTAATTAATAAGGGTATTAATTAATTGAGTTGGAAAAATTAATGAGAGGGAGGTGGAGAGTTTAAAATTTAAAAGAGAGGAGTTAACAAAATAATTAAAGGGGGTGTTGTCAAATTAATGAAGGGGAGATTAATGGGGAGTTTAAGGGAGTTGTAAGGTTGGGGGTTCATGTGGGCCCCACCTCACAAATATCCTCTCATGGGAGGTTATGTGGGTGTAGGCCCCAACTCTAACTCCCCTTGGGAGAAAATAACCACCAAACATAAATAAAAATATTTGACACATATTTTTATTTATTTTTAATAACAACCTGAAAATTAACTTCTCCTCCCAACAAAACGCAACTACGGTAAAGGTCCCCTTAGGCGAATACCGGCACTGCGAGTTTATCGGTGCCCTTAGATTTTGATTCCGAGCACCATTTCAAAAGTTAGAAAAACCCGCATGTACGTTTACTAGACATACCCAAACCAAACTTTAGAAATTGATTCTGGGCACACTGGGCCTTGAAATCAAGTGCCATCATAAACCAAAGACTCGTAAATTTCCAAAGAATTAAAAAAAATTCTTTGAAATTTCCGGGTCTTTGCATTACTCCCTCCTCAGGGCTTTACGTCCCCGTAAATCTAAAAAATACCCTAGGGGAACAAATGGGGGTACTGAGCTCACATATAAGCCTCTCGATCCCAAGTGCTCTCCTGGAGGTTCCCGTGCTGCCAACGAATACGCACCAGAGGAATCAACCATCCACATAGGACCTTCTCCTGTCGATCCTCGATCTTCACTGGGACCTCCGTAAATGTCACCCTGTCATCGATGTCTAGCTCCCTGTGTTTGATGATTTGGTTCGGGTCGTGCACGCATCTCCTTAGCTAAGATACGTGGAAGACGTCATGCACCTGGTGCAACTGAGGTGGAAGGGTCAGGTGGTAAGCCACCTTGCCTACTTTGCTGAGGACCAAGAAAGGTCTGATGAAACATGGAGATAACTTGCTGCCACGTCCAAATCTCTGTAGTCCTCGTCAAGGTGAGACCCGTAGAAAGACGTGGTCGCCATCCTCGAACTTCAGTGGTCTCCGTCTCCAATCAGTGTAGGACTTATATCTGCTCTGTGCAGTTTTCATCTTCTCCTGGATGATATGCACCTTCTCCATCATAGCCTGAACAATCTCTGGTCCTACACGTGTTAACTCCCCAGGGTCAGTCCAGCATAAAGGTGGTCGGCAAGGTCGTCCGTACAGTGCCTCGTATGGTGCCATCCCGATGGAGGAGTGGTAACTTTTGTTGTATTCACACTCCACCAAGGGTAGGTGGTCCTCCCAGCTGTGACCAAAGTAAAGGACACATGCACGGAGCATGTCCTCAAGAGTCTGAATGGTCCACTTTGTCTGACCATCCATCTGAGGATGGAATGTGGTGCTCTGAAATAACTGCATCCCAAAAGCCTATTGTAACCCCTTTGTAAGCCGAGAAGTGAATTGAGCATCCTGATCAGAAACGATAGTCAATTGCGCACCGTGTAGATGTATGTTCTCCTGAATGTAGAGGTGTCCCAAGCTCTCTACTGAACTCTGGTCTCTGATCGATAGGAATTGGGCTAACTTGGTGAGTCGGTATACGATCACTCAGATAGAGTTGTGCCCTCTAAATGTACATGGAAGCCCCATCATGAAATCCATGGATATCTCATCCCACTTCCACTCTAGGACCTCTAAGGGTTGTACTAAGCTTGCTGGTACCCAGTGCTCTGCCTTCAGTTGTTGAAAAGTGAGGCATCATGAAATGAACTCTGCTACAACCTTCTTCATACCCGACCACCAATGCTGTCGTCTGAGGTCCTGGTACATCTTCACTACTCCTGGATGTACCACTAGAGGGGAAGTGTGAAACTCCCTCAGCACCTCCTACTTTAGTGAAACCAGTACCATAGTACATCCTCTGAAGAGGATGACGTGCTCCCCTCCTTCAAAAAATCCTTCGGGTCCCAGCCCTGAGGATATCTGAGCACATCGTGTCTCACAGCCAGAGTCCCCATACTGCACCTCTCTGACTCGCTGTAGAAGTGGGGGAGTGACTGTGAGAGACTGTAGAAATAATGCTCCATCTCTATCCAAAAAGGATATCTGCAATGCGGCTAGATGCTCTGTCACCTCTCCTAGTAGCTGAATGTTCGATCTCCTGCTGAGAGAATCCGCTACAACATTCCCCTTCCTAGGAGTATAGACTATCTCGAAGTCATAGTCCTGGAGGAACTCGATCCATTGCCGCTATCTCAGGTTTAGGTCCTTCTGTGAGAAGATGTACCTGAGACTCTTGAGATTAGAGTAAACTGTAAACCGTTCGCTCAACGAACTATGGGTGTGACTTGAAATTTGTAAAGAAAAAAACTACACCCTTTTTCTCTTACGTCATACAAGAGCTGCTATGATTTCTCATTTCCCAAAAAGAGAAATCTGGTCTCATCCCATGGATGAACCATGTTCTTTGCCTAATACAGTCAATCCTGACATAAATGGTACTATTTCATGCCATTGACGATGTCGTAAGTCCTCGACGCTACTACCAAGAGATCCAACCATTACTCTAACCTCAAAGGGTCGAGTAACACTGTGAGCAGCAGTGTGTGGTCAATGCATCTCCTCCAGTAGAAATCTCAAAAGTGAGGGTCAAGTCAATGGTTTTAACCATAACCTCTCAGTATCAAACACACAAAAAGGGATGGAAAGAAAACAACACAAAAAAGTGTCTTTTATTACTGCGGCTCAAAGTACAAAGACACAATTCATCCACAAACAATGACATCAACGAAGATAGAAGCATCATAAACAAGGACTCCATGTCTAGATCCAGTCCCGCTCCTGTCCACCAGTTTCATAACCATCTCCCCTTCCACGGTTGCCTGCTACTTGCGGTCCACCTTGATCGAACCTCTGCCTCTGCCAGGGAGGTTCCTCATCTACCTGTTGATCGTCTGTATGGCGTGTCAGACAGTATCGTTCCATGTGACCCTGCCCTCCGCATGATAGCACAGCCTGCTCCTCGTATGGATGGCTCTGATTCATGTTCCCCAACCAACCATTCCTGTATCCTGAGGTCTCCCACCTGATGGCCTGGTCTGCTTGGACCTCTGCGTCAACTATCTACTGCCAGCTACAGAAGACTCTGCTATGGTCGGAAAGCCCTGCAGAAAGAGTAGTAGCTCCTGAGCCCGCACAGAGTGTAGAGTTTCTGGTAAAAACTCCACCTTTAAAAGACCCTCAAAGTCTCCCCAGGTGAGAGTCGTCTCATCATAAAATTGGAGCATTATGCTCCACCACCTCTCAGTTGCTCCTTGAAAGAGACTAATAACTAGGTACACCATCAATTCAGCGGTTGTCCCAACTATGTGGAAAACTCGTGCTACAATCTCCAGCCAGTACCCGACCATCTGAAAATCTATCTCGCCTTGAAACCTTGGAAGCTTCTATTGCAGGAACCCATGCAACACGGTCAAGAGGCGCGCACCCTCTGCTACTGGGGATGGTGGCAATGGTATCCCAGCGGTTAGTGGTATCGCTGGTGCCTCCATTATGATGGGGCCCTACATCGTGGCCTCACTGCTCGGTGGGCTATTATCATGATCTCCACTCGGAACCCGCGTTGACTGGCTAAGTGAAGACATCCTGAAAATAAACAGGTGCTCCATGATCAAAAGTATACCTGGTGAGCTGACACAAAGTAATCACGAAGAAAACTTTTCAATGGAAACACACATACAATCAGTGTTTTCGTGCACCAAGTTGGAAATCAGAGGACAGGGTCCTGGTGTATGGATACGTCGGCCGCCACACCAACACTGGACTCCCTGGTCTGAAAACCACACCCAATAATCTTTACACTATTGATTCATAGTAAAGAATGATTGGAGTCCTGAGTTCTATGGTAGAACTGATTCCTATGATACCAATTTTCCACGACCCATCCTCGAGGCCCATGCCGTGAATACCCCAAGCCCGCATTTCATAGGCCTGGGGCTGGCGACTAGAACCAAAGGCATAAATACCAATAAAAGGGAAGTCATTGACTTTATAATAGTAAAAAAACACAACAGAGTACGAAACTGATGTATGCACTAAGAGAAACTGTATAAAAAAGTAAGTGCTAAAAAGAAAGGGGCCAGAAATACAAGCCCAGTAGAAAGTATAGTATAACTGAAAAGCTGGTACAACTATAGTAAAGTAAAATAGAAACCACTGAGTCATCCTTTGGGAATCCCACCTAAAGGGTGGGTACAGATGGTCTCCTCAGCACCTCGGGTCTGTCTGTCTACTCTGTGTACGTCTCACCAAGTGGTCCACCTCCGGGTACCGTCCAACTCTTCAAGCCACAACCATGATCAGTGTTTTCCGTCATCTACAACCAACAAAATATAGTGCAGGCATATCCCGTGCAGGGGTGAGTATACGATACTCATTAGGGACCCCTAGACCCTCGAAGGTCTCCTAGAATTCATGAAGGATAAACCACAGAAGAGAGATACAATCACAAAGTTTCAACCAACTCTACTTAGGTATATGCCCATACATATACCTAAGTCTTAAATCCAGTTTGGCTCCAACTCTCCAGCCCAAGTACAACCTAGTCCACATAGGAAAGAATTAAATCACATCAATGATAATGATTGCCCATGGAGGATTCCGTCCAGTCTCATTGTTGTCAAGCCCACAGAGGATTCATTCTAGTCTCATTGTTATCGAACCCATGGAGGATTCATTTCAGTCTCCTTGCTATCGAACCCACGGAGGATTCAGTCCAATATTGTTGTCGCTGCTAAACCCATAGAGGATTACAGTATAGTTTTCATCGCTGTCGAACCCATGGGGGATTCCAGTACAGTTGTCGTCCTTGCCGAACCCAAGGAGGATTCTAGTGAATTTTTCGTCACTGCCGAACCCACAGAGGATTCTAGTGCAGTTACCGTCACTACCAAACCCACAGAGGATTCTAGTACAGTTTTCATCACTTTCAAACCCACGTAGAATTCTAGTACAGTTTTCCTCACTACTGAACCCACGGAGGATTCTAGTTCAGTAGTCGTCGTAGTCGCAACCAGCTCTAGGGTTTCCGCACACAGCATGCTCGATTCCGGGAGGGTCCGCTCCTCGAGCCAAGGGGTCGATACATCAACTATCACGAAGTCCATAGTTGATGTATCCCATTGTTCTGTCTCATCAAAAATAACCCAACGCGACTGACGGTGCGTCAATCGGACGCCCGGTCTGAGGGTTATTAGCTTTTCCGTTCTAGGGGCCTGGTTGGATTTCGGGTACAATCCAACCCGGCCATACTCCAATCTCATCCGAATCCCATGTGGTGTATGTCAAAAGGACCGCCTCATAAAAAGTAATCCAACGTAGTTGATGACACGTCAATCAGACATCTGGTCCTTAAGTTATAAGGGTTTCCGCTCCGGGGGCCCGGTTGGAATTACGCTCGTTCCAAACCCGGTTGTTTCCCAAAGTCACCCAAAACTCACATAGAGTATCGCAAAATTTCCCCCTCATCCTAAGGGTCTCAGTTCTATAGATAGCACATCGATCGGACGCGCGGACTTAAAGTTATTAATGATTAAGTGAAAACGGGCCCGGCCGGTTAAGCCGAGTGGGCTGGCGGGACAGGTCAACTCAGTTTTGGTGGGTCTGACATGACAGAGGGTTGTACCGGCCAAGTGAATTGTGCGGCCCGGCCCGAAGGGGCACAACCCGGAACGGAAGGGCACGACACGGACCGGTGGGGCGCGGCCCGGCCCGGCTCGGCGCGGCGCGGCCCGGCTCGGCGCGGTGCGGCCCGACCGTGCAGGGCGCGGTCTGGAGGGGCCGAGCGGTCCGAGGGGGGTGGGGGCGATTTTCTGAATCGGCGGCGCTGAGCGGCGCCCCCCTCCAAACCGGTCGGTTGAACCCGACCAGTCTTACCAGCGCAAGCGCCCCGCTCGGGCGGGCCGCGGTCCTGCTGCGCGGCACCTTCGGGTGTCGCGGCTCCTCTAACCCAGCTGACCAACGAGCCGCCCGATTCGCCATCGAAGCGGCCCGTGGAGCACGGGTCGTGGTCCTCCGTAGTGCGGCGCCCCTGGTGGCGATGCGGTCTTCCTTTAGCCTGCCCGGCTTTAGCAGGCCGGTTCTTCTTCGGCCAAGTGGCCCGCAGTTGCGGGTCGCGATTCTTCTGCATGCGGCCAGCGCGTGGCCGCCACCTTCTATCATCTCCACCTTTCCATCATGGTCTCCATCGTAAACAAAAAAGACTACGGAGGGTCGTCGGGCCGTGTGCGTTCGGCCTGCGCCCTTCGCGTTAGGTGGTAGCAGTTGGCCGAATACAAACCAAAAAATTCAACGAAGAATGGGGTAAAAATATTCAATTAAAATTGTACAAACCCCTACCTCGAAATAAGGTTCACGGTAGTCGGGCATCACGGAAGATGGTGTCGCGGGGAGACGGCATCAACTCGTTGACGTTGGGGAAGAAGAAGCCGAGGATGTGTGTTGTTGGTGTTCCTTGCGGGTGGCTCCTTCTCCTTTGTCTTGACCGAAGTTCGAAGGAGACGATCGTCATTCTTCAGTGGTTCTTCATTAGAAGGATGATGTTTTTCGTTGAAGAACAAAGCTCTTCTAATTCTCCAGAGGTTCCCCCACCAAAAATATTTTCTATGCAAATATTATAATCGACTTCTCCAACTTTTAAAGAAATTCCATGGAAATCAAAATAATTCAAAAGAGGATATGTACCAATTAATTAATAAGGGTATTAATTAATTGAGTTGGCAAACTTAATGAGGGGGAGGTGTAGAGTTTAAAATTTAAAAGATAGGAGTTAACAAAATAATTAAAGGGGGTGTTGTCAAATTAAAGAAGGGGAGATTAATGGGGAGTTTAAGGGACTTGTAAGGTTGGGGGTTCGTGTGGGACCCGCCTCACAAATATCCTCTCATGGGAGGTTATGTGGGTGTGGGCCCCACCTAAAACTCCCCTTGGGAGGAAATAACCACCAAACATAAATAAAAATATCTAACACATATTTTTATTTATTTTTAATAACAACTCAAAAATTAACTTCTCCTCCCGACAAAACGAAACTACGGTAAAGGTCCCCTTAGGCGAATACATGTGCTGTGAGTTCATCGGTGTCTTCGGATTTCGATTCTGAGCACCGGTTCAAAAGTTAGAAAAACCCGCACATACGTTTACTGAATGTACCCGAAAAAACTTCAGAAATTGATTCCAGGCACACCGGGCCTCGGAATCAAGTGATGTTTGAAACCACAAACTCATAAAATTAAAAATAATTAAAAAAAAATCCTTGAAATTTTTGGGTCATTACAGTTGAGACTTCACTAATATATTTAAAACTATACTTATACTAGTTAACATATTGAAAAGGGTCACAAACATTTTAAGAATCAAATATATGCTCTGTTAGATCCTTAACAAGACTTTTATTAGTAAATTTACATAAGTTCCTAAGGTTATAATATCTTAAGATTATATTCCATAACCAAGATTGATCTTCCCTTGCACTAAGGCAAAGTAAGTCTTGGATCATAAGGTCTTATAAGTTTAGTGTGTAAAAATTCTCATGTCGATGGGAAGAGGGAATAAATTAATCCATGGTATTGTGTTCTACACATTTATCATTCCTAAAATTCACAATGTAACCTTCATCACATAATTTACTTATTCTTATAAGGTTGTTCTTAATACCTTTAACAAATAAAACATTTTAAATTAATTCTTTATCAAGAAGAATAATGTTACCTACACGAAAAATATTTCCTTGAGCATTATATCTAAAATTAACTCTTCCACCATTTATTTAGATAATATTTTTAAAGAAATAATTATTACCAGTCATATTCCAAGAAAAAACATTATCCATTTACCATGTATTCTTTTTTGTTGGTACTTCCTTTGTTTTCCTAAAAATAAACCAATTTTATTTTCCTCACCCAAACCTTCTTGGGTCTCGAGATTTTAGATAACAAAATATTAGGAATCCAAATTTGTTTTGAAAAAATGGGCTCTATGGGACCTAAGGATTGAATTTTATTAAGTGAAGATTTTTTATTCCAGTGTCCACCCCTTTGACATTTTTTATAAAAGGTTACAATTTTTGGAACAAAATAATTGTTATTAAAAATAGGGTTTGAATGAGAGTAAACCATTCCAGAACTATTACCATGAGAACAGAGTTGTTGATACATCTTATCAAAATTTTATTTAGCAGAGGTAAACTTATATAAGAGTTTCTTTAGAGAATAAATTTCAGATTTATGTTTGATAACTAAATTACTATCCTCACAATTGTTAGTTTCAGAAGTGAGTTTTGTTTGTAAAACATTTTTCTCAGAAATAACTTTTTAAAAATCTTTAGAAAGATTATCCTTATCAAAATTATCCTTTTAAAGGTTTTTAGAAATAGAATCATTTTCAAAATATTTATTATCAAGATCTTTTGAAATATATGATACTTATTTTGTCAAAACATTTATTCTAGTATTTTCCTTTTTAAGTTTCTTAATAACTATATAATTTTCATTTTCAAGTAATTTAGAAAATCTAGATACTTCTTCATAATAAGGTAAAGTATTATCATTACTAGTTGAGGAGGTTTCTTCATCAGAAGAAATATAATATTTCTCCTCAGGTTAATTTGTATTCAAAGACATATTTGTTAAAGAATCAAAAGTGTGTACCTTATCCATAAGTCATTGATTTTAAAAAATTATTTTTGGAATAGAGACCAATATTCCTCTATCCAAAATTTTCATTATCTGAATAATCATTAAAATAATCTCCTCCAATAGCACTCCATGAGTCCTTATATTTCAATACTTTCTTCCCTTATGTATTGTAATACTTTTAATGATTTCTGTAAGAACATATTTCTTGTATATACTTCCTTTTTAATTTTCGACAATCTAGTATTATTTTTCCAATTCATCCACATTCATAATAAGTAACTTCAGAATATTTCTTTGCATTCATGTCTTTTTTACTTTTCTTGTAATGATACCAAAAATCCTTTTTTTCCAATAATCTTGTTCATTTTTTAAGAAATATTTTCCAACTCATTCTCAGAATGTTCAGAATCACATGAATATGATTGAGTAATAACCATTTTCTTTGACAACTTAATAACCTTTTTAGGAGTCTTAGATGTAATCAGATTTTAAGTAGAAGTAAAAGAAACTCCACCATTATTCTTTTTATCATTCTCAACATCTCTTTTCAATATATTATCATATTGTAAAAGAGTTCCAAATAAATCATCAAGATTGAAATTTGTAATCTTTATAGATTCATCAATATTAGTTTTCTTTGATTCCTACTCATTGGGAATATTATCAATAATCTTTTCAACAAGGATTTAATCATCTAATCCTTTTTCACCCACATTTTTTAAACTATTAACTATTGTCATAAACCTTTTTTGTTCCTTAACAACAGGTTCTCTATAAGGAAATTCAAAAGTTTGATAATCATCTCTCAGCATAGCTCTTCTAGTTTAAAAAACTTTTTATGTTCCAAAATGAGTAATCTCTAACTTCTTAAAAATACTATTTGCACCTTCACAAGAAGAAATTTGACTATATATATTTCTTGTCATAGAATATTGAAAAGGATTTCATACCTTATAATTCAGTTGATATTTATTATATTCTTGATTTGTAAAGTCTGTTACTTCCTTATCAGGAATTTTGTAATATCTAGCCAATATAAAAAAATTATTAACTTCATTGTTGATAAAAAAAGTCTCAAATTCTATTTCTCCAATTCTCATAATAATTACCATACAAATTTGGCGGTCTAGTTGGATTGATTTTTCCAATTGATTTGACATTAAGTCCCGCCATATTTAAAAACAATACAAAAATTATTTTTCCATAATATATATTAGTGTATTACAGTTTTATAAAAAAAAGTTTATAATTAAATTAGGACTAACATGAAAAATAAATGAAGCTAAATGACTTATAAAGAATTTGAACAATGGAAATCTTCTTTGATACTAAATGAGAGTATCACTAATACAGAGTCAATATTATAATACCAATAGTAGGTATTAATAATATAGATTTTGGATTGTGATATCAATTGTGGATACAAGAAATACAGAGTCTAGGATTTGATACTAATTATAGGATAGAAAGTGTATATATAGATATCCAAATATAAGAGGGGTGAATAGTAAGTTTAAAAAATTTATTTTTTAATCTTAAAATAAACTTTGTTTAATAGAATTAAAAAAATCATATTTAAAAAACCTCTTATGTATTAAAACTGTAATTAGAAAGGACCCTAGATTCCGATGATACGAATATCATAATCATGTTGATTCTGATATGTAATCCATAGGTTTTATTTTAGTGAATAGAATCATATTTCGTAATTAGTGTAGTCATAGTCATAATAGAAATAAATATAAAAAGAATTTTAAACACAAATATTATGATTTATCAGAGTAATATTATAAATGTTGATTATATATTAAAGCATATAAAACCATATTAATAGTAAAAGATGTGAATAATAATTATATATATTAATATTAATGAAATAAAAATAGAAATATGAATAGAAAATATCATTTTCTATTAAATTGAAATATAATATAAAATACTTGTAAATAAAAAAGTAATTCAATTGATATAACAACCTAGCTTTTATTAAACATTAATATATGATTTAATACATGATATCACACATAATACAACCCAAAAATATCAATAAGTATAGTGTATTTTTGAATTAGGTATATTACATAACAACATAAAACATGAAATACACTTTTTTTAATTAAAAACCTCCTTAACATGTTCATATTATTCCTTCATACTTAAAATTGCATGGGATATCCTGGGGAATACATAAGAAAGGGGTGTGATATAAATCCCAGTAAGGGAGTAAACAAAGAATAACATGAAGAAGATAATACATGTTAGAAAATAACCATATCAATGTAGCATAAAAGGAACATGAATATAAAGGCATGATATAACATGATAACCATAACATGGAAATGTGGAAACAAATTAAAACACTGCATCATCAACATAAGTCAAAGCTAAACCACCAATACTTCATGGTGTACAAAATTACTAAAAGTAATCAAGTGCCCCCTTATCCCAAAATTACATATCATGATACTAAACATTACCCAATGCATTGGAGCACCATCCAAGCACACCCTTCATAATCATTTTAATCTCATGATTATGTGTGCCACATAGATCATATAATATGGATTTCTTCAACATCATAATTTATTCCACGATAAAGTAATGTGGAATAAATACATTTAAGTACAAAAAAAACTAGTATATGTTATTAAAGGTGAATACCCTTGATAGAGAAATGAGTATGGTATTCACTACATGATGATTTTGTCATGGAATATCCCGGTGCAATTTCGTTAGCATAACAACGTCATATAGAAATTCCTAAAATGGATTGATGAGAGAGAAAGAGGTATCTCATCATTTAAACATTAAATTGATAGTAATAGGTACATGGGAGTATATTACCCAACTTAAGTTATTGGAAATAGAAGGTGTAACATAATAATGAAACTTGAAGAAAGAGGAGAAAGAAAAAGAACCCTTACAAAATTTTAGCATGGTAACAGGTGTACATAAATTTTATTAAGATATTTAAATGAGAGTGAAATGGGATCCCATAATTTGGACATAAAATTTAAAGTAATGGTGATAGGTAATAATGTATCCCAAATTAATAAAATGGAAATTAAAGGGGATATCATAAATGAAGGGCTTGATAAAAAGAGGAGAGAGAGAATCCCTTACAGAATTTTGGCATAGTAACAGCTTAGTTAAGGTTCAAAATGAGAGATTATAAAGATTATATAATTAAAATAACATTAATTTTACAGTAATGTAATGGTTATAATTGAATTAAAACATAACCAATTGAAATTATAAAGACTAATTTCAAAAACGTTCTTGAATTGAAGGAAGGAGAGGAAGGTAAGTATATTTTACTTGGATGTGTAACTCCAAAGGATTCGGAGAGGCTTCTTGGAAGATTGGGGGAACCTTTTTAGGACTCTAGGGAGTATAAGGAACAATTTTTAATAGCTTCAAGTAGTTTTAGTGAATAGTAATAGGATCTTGGTTGAGTTTACAATGTAAAAGAGGGGGATTTCTTTATTATTTTGATTTTGGACACTATATAATAAAATATTCAGAATCACAAACCATATCATGGTTTTTTCCAATGGTTTCTGAAAATTGTCAGTGATTTAAATTATTTTATAAGGCTAAGGTCCGAATATAATAAAAATAATTCCCTTTCTTATGTGGATGTGAGTCACAATTTCAAATAAATGATTTTAAAATCTTAAAATATATTATAAGTCTTGGAGGATTCACTAAGGCTTTATAAAATAAATATAATAAGATTAAAATAAAATTATTTTAAAGATAAAACATATATTTGGACTATTATACCTTTTAAAGTATTTATTACATCACTATTAGGACATTATGATGTCATAAAACACACCATATATTTATACGGTATTTAATTTTTACCCAAAAATTCGACTATCTTAGAAAATTATAAAAAATCCACCATTGGATAATTTAGATGCAATTATTAAAAAAATAATATTAATTTTATCTAAATAATTTTCTAAATATGTGAATTTTTACTTTTAAAATAAAACCCCATATTTATTGAAAATTGAAGAGTTTTGACAATAATAGTTTCCAAACCCTAATAAAAATTAAATTTGACTTCATAAAAATTATATGATCATTAATATTTAATAAAATACATTTAATAATAATATATTATGAAAATATTATTTATTTCTAAAATCTATTAATTCACAAATTCATTAATTTAATTTTAATATTAACTAAAAATACAATTTGTGCTTTAAAATCATTTAAAAAGTAAAAACAATAGGATTAAAGAATATTGATTATTATATAAAAAAATAATGTACATATTCATATTGCTAGGGTCTTGATACATATCCATTTATTACTCTAGAATATGAACTAAGAGTAAGGTATATGATGGTGGGTCTTTCATGGGGTTGTTCGGTGAACATGGTTTGGGTCGTGATCTTAATGAGATTGAACTTATCTTGTAATCAGTTACTCTCATGCTAAAGTTGTTGGATCATAGCTTTGTCTTGGTCTATGGAAAACACAAGAAACTCTATCTACCTAGGAAGATTTGATAAATGGGATTCATAGGGTATGATCCTACTGGTTGAGTCCATCACTTCCTTTTTATATTCCAAATGGATTTATTAAAACCCTATACTTATACAAGTCATGTGATCACTGTTCAATGACAATATTATCAATGATAATGATACTTAATGGTAATTTAACTCTAAATATATATAATAAATTAAAATAAGTGCATGTGTTTTCTATATCCATAAGATATTTAATTAAATCAAAAATGGGGAATTTTATTCATAATAGTTCGGTTCGTTATAATATTCCCCCCTTTAGAAATTTCTCCCTCAAAATTTCCTTTTCCCACACTAAAACAGATGAGGGTAACTCTGCTTCATCACTTTCTATGGTTCCCACGTTGCTTACTCAAACTTTTGGTTTCTCCAAAATACATTGACAAGGGGAATTGTTTTATTTTGTAGAACCTTTTCTCTAAGATCTATGATCTTCATCAGATGCTCCTCATAGTAAAGTCATTCTCCAATGGTACCACCTCTATATTGAGTACATGCGAGTTGTTTGATATGTACTTCCTCAATAGGGATACATGGAATACATCATGTATTTGAGATAGGTTTGATGGGAATTCTAGTCGATATGTCATCACTCCTATGTGATCAAAGATCTCAAAAGGAAATATGTACCTTGGACTATGCTTTCCCTTTTCCCAAAATATCATCATTCTCTTCCATGAAGATATGTAAAGGAATACCATATCTCTAACATAAAACTCTAGGTCTCATCGAGGATTGTTAGAATAGACCTTATTTCCACTCTAAGAAGATTTGAAAATTTGGAGAATGGTTTTAAACTTCTTCACCATTTCCTTAACCATTTCAAGAACTAGAAGTTTTCATCCCCCAAATCCATCCTCACATGTCAGTGTTCTTCACCTCTTCTCATAAATGGTTTTATAAGGAACCATTTGGATGCTCAAGTGGTAACCATTGTTATAAGAGAACTCAGACAAAGGGAGATATTGGTCCCATCTTCCATTTAAGTCCATTGAACATGCTCGCAACATTTCTTCTAGTGGCTAAATAGTCCGCTCATATTCGACATCATTTTGAGGATGATAGGCCATACTACAATTCAACTCAGAGTTGAAAGTATGCTGAAAAGTTTTCAAGAACTTGGATGTGAATATTACGTATCAATCAGATACAATCTCTAGTGGTACCCCATGAAGCCTTCTTTACTTCAATATTTAATATATGTGCCAGTTGATCCAGTAAAAACTCCTCTCGAATCATAATGAAGTGTGTTTTATTTATAAAAAGATTTGAAATAACCCAGATAGAATTGTTTCCTTTGGATTTCTTTGTAAGTCAGATAACAAAGTCCATAGTTATGTTTTCCCATTTCCATGTTGGTATGGGTAATGGTTGAATCATACCCTTATACTTCTTCCTTTCAGCCTTCAATTACTAAAAAACTAGGAACTTTAATGTATATTCAGAGATCTCCTTATTCATGTTGTCCCGCCCAATAGGGCTATTGGAGATCTCTATATATCTTTTTGTTTCCTGGGTGAATAGAGAAATTCTAACTATGTAAATCATCCAATAGTTCCTTATTTAACTCAAGATTTTATGGAGCACATAGTCTTGACACAAATCTCACAATTCCTTCTTCATTAACATTGAACTCTAAGGATTTACCTTTCCATATAGTTTCTACTATCCTCTGAATTTCCACATCATCTTTTTTTATCATCCTTTAACCTTTCCAAAAGAGATAGTTGATAATTTATTTGTGAAAGGATTTATGATGTAACTTTATTTATGATTCTTATTTCCATCCTCTTAAAATTAAAGAATATTGGATCCTTTTCCATTCTCATCAATGATATAATTTCCAGGTCCTTTCTACTTAGATCATCTGCCACCTTATATTCTTTTGAACAATCCTAATCCTTGATGATATCTAACTATCTTTGTTGGAGCATATTAATCTCTTTCTATGTGAATATATATTTTAGGCTCTTGTGATCAGTATATATCTCAATCTTCTCCCCATAGAGATAATGCTTCCATATTTTCAATGTAAATACCACAAATACCAACTCCCAATCAGGCATGGTAAGGTTTTTCTCATGAATTTTCAACTACCTTGAGGTGTAGGAAATGACTTTGCCATTTTTTGTCCATACACAACCCAATCCCTTCTTCGTAGAATCGCTAAAAATTGCAAAAATTTCCCCACTTGTGGGTAGTGTGAGAACAGGGGTAGTGATAAGCCTCTTTTTCAACTACATAAATCCTTATTAACATTCACCATTCTAAGAAAACTAGAATCCCATTCGAATTATCTTGGTAAGAGAGTTTGAAAATCATGAGAAATTTCTCACAAATCAGCAATAATATCTAGATAACCCAAGGAAACTATAGATATCTATCATGGATGTTTTCCTCGGCCATCCCTTAATTGATTTTGTCTTTTAAGGATCCATAAATACCCCATTTCTTGTGATTATATTCCATAAGAATGATACTTCCATCAACCGAAACTCACAGTTACTGTACTTTTCACAGATCATCTCCTTTTTCAAGGCCTTAAGCATAGTTCTTAGATTCTCCCCATGATCCTCCTTGGTTTTAGAGTATATAAGAATATAATATATAAATACTAACAAAAATTTATCAAGGTAATATATAAATACTCCATTCATCAAGTCCATAAATATTTCTAGAGCATTAGTGAGTCTGAATGGAATCACTATGTACTCATAGTGCCCATACCTTGAACGAAAAGTAGTATTGGGGATATCCTCCTTTACTCTTACTTGGTAATATCCTGACCAAAGATCCACCTTGGATAAATATTGTACTCCACGTAGCTCATCGAATAACCCATCAATTCATGGAAATGATACTTGTATTTTATCATTATCTTGTTGAGATAACCATAATAAATACAAAGATCATTGACTCATCCTTTTTCTTGATGAAGAGGACTGGTTCACCCCATGGTGAATCACTTGGGTATATAAACCCTCTATCTAGATTCTCTTGTAGTTGTTTCCTTAGTTCCTCAAGTTCCACAATAGCCATCCTATACAGTGTCTTGGATATTGGCAACTCCCTAGGTATAAGCTTGATTGAAAACTCAACCACCCTACTAGGAGGAAGACTAGAAAATTTTTCAGGAAACATATTAGTGAATTCCATCACAATAGGTATGTACTCAAGGATGATATTTTTATTATATTCAATCATATGATAAAGATACACATGCTCATAGGGTAGTAATATCCATGCTTGGGATGATGGTATCGAAGAAGATTCATCTGCCTATTTACACACTTATAGAATCATAGGTTGATTCGACATACAAAGAATTATTTATTTTTCACGGAAATTTATGTTGGATCTATATAGGGAAAGCCAATCCCTACCTAGAGTTACATAAAATTATATCAAAGTGAGTATGGTGAGATTCACCGAGAAGTTCATCCAACAAACATTGACAGGGGAGGAGTTATATACATGGGATGCAATAATTGCCCCATTTTCTGTTTTCACCGACCTCTCTGTTTCCATGATTTGTGGTGATGTTATGATTTTTCTACTAAAATTTGATGATATAAATGAATGAATTGAACCATAATAAAAAAGTATGTTCTTTATTATTGAATAAATGACTATTATACCTATCACCACTTCATTATCGGGATTCACTTTGAAATTAGTGATTGAAAAAACTCACCCTTGCTACCTTGGAGGTTGTTGGTTACTTAAAAAACCCCTTGGATTAGCGAACTGGATCTCAAAGTGCCCCAGTTCCTTTTAGTTGGAGCAATTAATAGTGCATTGAGGGTCAATTAGAGCATTCCTTTCCTCTTTCACATTGGTGGGATTCTCTTGTCGGCAATAATTGTCCATGTTCCCTTATCATTTGCACCTAAATCATTTACCTGTTCCCATTAGGAAATTTCTAGGGTGCTTATTCTCGTACCATTCACAAGTGGGATGCTGAAATTTCCTAGCACCATTGGATTTTTCTATCGGACCTCCAAAATTAAACTCCACGTTTCGATTCTTATCCTTGCGAGACCCCTGAGATTCATCGATATCCATATATAATTTGAGGAAACATCAGAAAATTTATTCATAGTTATCAAAGTCATGGATTTCCAAATATTTTCATAGACTAGGCTTTATCCCATGAAAGAAGTGATAAACCTTGAATTCAAGGGTAATAAAAAAACTGAAGGTGTATCATGAAATTATTGTGAAGTTTTCCTCCTACTACCCAATAGTCTCGTCTTCCTTTTGTTTGAGTGCAAGTAAATCTATTTCCATTTTAGGATGGAGGGTGGAGGGAAAATATTTATCGAAAAACATTTTCAAAAATTCCTTCCAACCATTGATTCTATATCTTCCTTAGGATTTTTATTCTTGATCAATGTATACCACTGATCAAATTCACCCTCCATATGGAAAATATCCAAAAGAACATTCTCTTTTTTAGTACATTTAGGGATGGAGAAGATCTTTTCAATGGATTTTATCCATTGCTCAACGATTAAGGGATTATATGATCCATTAAAAGTAGGAGGTCGTTGTCACATGAAGCTCTCGATTGTGGAATGTTCTCTCTTGGGGGTTTGGGCACTAATCTTGATTAGTGTTTTGATTTAGGATTGGAGTTAACTAAAATAGTATCGTGACAAAGTTTATGATTCCTGCTCCCATCGGGTTGGGCATCTCATTGGGGCAGTCATCGCATTTCCCTTTACATCAGTTGTTAACCCGATTCCTCCTATTAACAACCATTGGATAGAATAAATGGGAAATTAGGGATGAGTATGTTAAAATATTAAACACATAAATGGGAATCCAAAGACAAAAGGGATTGCTTATAATTTACATTTATCTCTCTAAATTAATAGTTTCTAGGATTTAATCTATGTTGTTCATGATCTATATCATAACATATATTCTTATGGGAATTTTTTTGTTCCCTTAATTATGGTTCGTAATAAGATTATGAATTTACCAAAGCATATCCCCCAAGAGTTTCAAGCTAGGTGAACATTAAGGCCCGTTTTCATGTACCTGGTTACCCCAAGTCAGGACTGAAACACCTTATTAGAGTTGTTACTCCTCGGTACATCTGTTCCAGAACCACATCCACTTGTAGTACCTAGATAGGGATGTATTTTCTTGATAAAACACTTGCTATATAATTACCATAATTTTTTTACATTTTCTTACACTTACTCTTATCCTTAATGGTTTTCACTATGGATTTCTAATCCTAATCCCAAAAATAACTACACCTTGCTCTGATAACAACTATAACAATCTTGATTTTATTACACATTAATAAATGATTTAATAAATGATATCACACTTAATACAACAACCAAACAAAGAGGAGTATACTATCTTTGGGAATTTGGTACATTACATAACAACATAAAAAATGAAATACATCGTCTTTATTGAAAAACTCCTTAACTTATTCATATTATTCCTTCATACTTAAAACTGCATTGGATATCCTGGGGAAAAAATAAGAAATGAGTGAGCTATAAAACCCAATAAGGAAGTAAAAAAGGTATAACATGAAGAAGATAATACATTCTATACAATAGGTATATCAACTGAGCATAAAAGTAACAGGAATATAAAGGCATGATGTAGCATGATAATCATAACATGCTAATATGGAAACAACTTAAAACACTACACCATCAACATAAGTCAAAGCTAAACTACCAAGATTTCATGGTGGAAAAAATTCCCATAAAGTAATCAGGTACACCCCTATCCCAACATGACATATCATGATACTAAACATTACCCAATGCATTGGAGTGATATTAGGGCACACCCTTCATAATCATCTCAATCTCACGATTAAGTGTGCCACATAGATCATATAATATGGATTCATTCAACATAATAATCTATTCCATGATCAAGGAATGAGTAATACATACATGTAAGTCCCCAATAATTAAGTATATGTGCATAAAGGTTAATAACCTTGATAGAGAAATTGGTATGGTATTCACAACACGGTGATTCTGGAATAGAGAATTGCGGTGTAATTTCGGTAGCAGAACAACGTCATATAGAAATTCATAAAATGGGTTTATGAGAGAGAAGGGTGTATCTCATCATTTAGACATGAAATGGATAGTTATAGGGAAATTTTAGGATATTCCCCAATATAAGTTATTGCAAATCTAAGGTGTAACATAATAAATAAACTAGAAGAAAGAGGAAATAGCAAAAGAACCCTTACAAAATTTCAGCATGGTAACAAGTTTACATAAAGGTTATTCGGAGGGTTAAATTTTGAGTGAAAGGGTCTCTCATAATTTAGACATGAAATGGATAGTAAGTAGGATAAGTAATAATGTATCCCAACTTAAGAAAATGGGAATTAAAGGGCATATCATAAATGAAGTTCTTGATAAAAAGAGGAGAGAGAGAATCCCTTACGAAATTTAGGAATAGTAACAACTTAGGTAAGAATAAAAATGTGGGACGATGGGTCTCGAGGCCTTCATGACATCAAATTCCTTCAGGCTACATGGCCTTTGGAATATAGGTATTTTGGTCCATAAATGTCCTGTGGACCACAGGGATTTCGGGCCACAAAAAATTCCAAAGATGGGCAGACCACGCAGGACCCGGTCCAAATGAGTATTTAGAGAAAAAATAGAAACCAACAGAGAAGAACTAATAGTATTGGAAGAATGAGAGGTTATGTAAATTGGTATCAGGACTAGGCACTGTGCATCTCTGCACGCGACAATGCTAGACGATCAACCATGCGAGGTGGGGAGTTAGGCACCTTCAAGATGCAGATGCTAGGGAGGGACTGTTTCAAGTGTGTCATGTCTTGAGACTTTAAGGTCATGTATTGGGTCTTTTATGGGACTTGTAACTTCGAGTCATGTGAGGGTTCCCCTTTTACCCTTATAAGGGGGATTATCAAAAATAAAATAAAAATAAGGCCTTCACGCCATACAGGTGGTAAGGGTCAAAATGAGAGAGTATAAATTGTATATAATTCAAATAAAATTAATTATAAATTAAGTTAATGATAATAATTTAATGAATACATAAAAAATTGAAATTATAAATACTAATTTCAAAAAAAATCTTGAATTGAAGGAAGGAGATGAAGGTGAGGATCCCTTACATGGATGTGTGACTCCAATGGATTGGGAGAGGCTTCTTAGAAGCTTGGGGGCACCTGGGGAGGACTCTAGGGAGTAGAGGAAATAGTTTGGATGAGCTTCAAGGAGTTTTAGTAAAGATAAATGTGAGATTGGTTTGGTTTATATAGGAAAAGAGGAGGATTTCTTTATTATTTTGGTTTTGGACACTACATAATAAAATATTCAAAACCACAAACCATACCATGGTTTTCCGCATGGTTTCTAGAAACAAGGAGTGGTTTAAATTATTTTATAAGGAAAATGGATGAAGATAATAAAATAATTCCCTTTCTTATGTGGAGGTGAGTCACACTTTAAAGAAACCATTTTAAAATATTAAAATATATTATACGTCTTGAAGGATTCACTTAGGATTTATAAAATAAATAAAATAAAGTTAAAATCACATTATTTTAAATGTAAAATATATATTTGTCTGATGATGCCTTTTTTATTATTTATTACATCACTATTGGACCATTATGATGTCATAAAACACACCATATATTTTTACAGTATTTAATTTTTACCCAAAAATTCGAATATCTCAGAAAATTATGAAATATTTACCATTGGATAATTTCGACATCCTGATTCCAAAAATAATAATCATTTTATCTAAATAATTTAATTAATATGTGAAATTTAAATTTTAAAATAAAAATTAATATTTATTGAAAATTGACGGGTTTTGACAATAACATTTTTAAACCCTAATAAAAATTACGTTTTACTTCATAAAAATCATATGATCATTTGTATTTAATAAGATTTATTGAATAAAAAAATTATATTAAATATTATTTACTTCAAAAATCCATTAATTCATAAATTTATTAATTGAATTTTAATATTAACCAAAAATGCAATTTGTGCTTTGAAATCATTTAAAAAGTAAAAACAACAAGATGAAAATATATTCATTATTCTATAAAAAAATAATTTACATATTCCTATTGATAGGTTCTTGATACATATCCATTTATTACACCAGAATACTCCCTAAGAGTAAGGTTTTTGATTGTGAGGCTTTCATGGGGCCATTCAGTGAACATGGTTTATGTCGGGATCTCGATGAGATTGAAATTCTCCCGTAAGAGGTTCTTCTCATGATTAAGTTGTTGGATCTCAACTTGGGATTGGTATTAGTAAAATCTCAAAAATTCTTTCTCCCTCAAAAGTTATGATAAATGGGCTTCATAGAGTATGATCCTACTGATTGAGGCCATCACTTCCTTTTTCTATGCCGAATGGATTTGTGAAAACCCTATATTTATAATAGTCATGTGATCACTATTAATCAACTATATTATCAATGGTAATGATACTTAATGTTCATTTAAATCCAACTGTATATAATAAAACAAAATAATTGCATGTGTTTTCAATACCCATAAGACATGTAATTATATCAAAATGGGGAATTTTATTTATTATAGTTCAAGTCGTTACAATTGAATAGAATTATTTTAACCCAAATAGATGGGTTTCTAATAAAATTGGATAAAGGCCCCTTATTTTATAATTATAAGAAATTATGTCTTTTTCTTACCAGAGGAAGAACTTGATATGATGATTAGATTTTCTCTATCTGCCTATCCCTGAAAACCCTTGATACGATGATAAGATTCTATCTTACTATCCCTACAAGCCCTCAATAAATAAGGTGATCAGATCATGTGTATTCCTATACTTATAAGCCCTTGATCTGATGGATCAGATTATGTATTTCTATCCCCAAAATCCCTCAATTAAACTGATCAGATTATGTCTTCTTATCCTCAAAATCCCTCAATCATAATCACAACAATCAGAGTCATACAAAGAAATATAAATGTTTCTTAAGGAGACAACCTGGCAATGTTTCCTTAATAAATACACTCTCTAAAGCAATACAAAATTCTAGTAATAATTTTTCTTGCTTTTTACTCTTTATAAAAATCATGAATGAATAAATTCTATGAGAGAAACAACAACAACATCACACTTCGTTTCTCTATCGAATGTTGCAAACTCTTCAAATGACATGGTATTTATAGTCGTGCCTCCCAAAAATCATCTTGATCTTCTAATGGTTGAATTTGTTACATCGACATTGATAGATATCACTACAACAGTCATAAAATAAAATAATTAATGACATCATTTTTATTTACACATATTGTAACAGAATACACGACATTGTTTTGATTTACACACATATAGAGAGAAATTTATTCTATAATGATAGAATAGTTTTCTGTATTCAAGATTAAAATAGAATTCAATCCAAAGGATTTACTTATACATTTAATTACAATGAACTAACAGGATATGAATCCAATTGTTATCTATTTTAGTCAATATGATTATTCTTGGTTCTATGCTGATTACGATAATCATAATGGTCAATGTTATTTTTTTTCTTGAATACTTTTAAACTATTTAAAAGTATGTTAAAAGTATAAATTTTCTATAAAAACATTATAAAAATAATTTGGACATAAAATTATTAGTAATTAATTATTTAATAAAGAGTTTTTGATTTCCAAAACAAAAGGAATGGAAAAGTCAAAAAGAAATTTTGAATCAACATAGATAGTACATAAAAATACTAAACAAATGAAAAGTAAAAAAAAAGATAACTCGTTTGAAATTAGTTAACAATATTTACTTTAACAATTTATAACCATAGTGACATTTTCATAAAATTTTCATCATCTCCATTACTTAATCCATTATCAACGGGTGTTCTATTGGTTAATCATTTACATCATTCACACAAGGGATTTTGTATTCATCACAATGGATAAGGGAATAGGTCAAGTCCCTATATCACTAGGTCTAAACACATAAAAAACACACTAATCTCACCTAGAAGACTCAGTCTGGGTGGAATGAAACCATTAGAGGAATAGAGCTCTATCCCCTTCCTTAACTTGTGTATTATGGTATGGAGTTTAGAGACTCATTCTAACTCGACCCATGGGCGTAGAGCATAAGTCAATACCCTACACTACCAAACCATGTGCACATGTTTATTTATCCAATAACCAAACACATACCCTATCGAAAAACATACCCAAAAAACACACATAACAATAAAAATCCATAATAATCAACATGAGAATTAATATTATGCCATAAACTAATAACACATTTACTATTTATATTTCATAACCCATTTAGCCCGATTATCATTCTCATGGCCTAACTATTAGGAATGTTCAATAATTACCTTTTTATCAACCATTTAACATATTCATTTATTCCCTTGTGAATTACCATTTTATATATTCATCAATTCCCAAGATTTTACCCATTTAAAATGTTCACCATTTCATATGTGTTAACCCTCTTAGGCACTTCTTAACACAGTTCTTTAGCCATTTTACGTAATCTGAATTAATATAGTTAAACCATTTTCATGCCATGAAAAACAACTCCTTATTCCTTTATCAACAATAGGCACAACTGTACTTAATCCATTTTCAACTTCACCAACCATATTAACATGTTATTCATGGGATATATGTTATCACACATCAAATCTACACTTAACCTTACAAACTCATAGATTCAAGAATGTCGGTGAACCCCATGGGTAGCCCTAAATCATTCTACTCAACCTAGAAATATCCCATAGGAATTTTGATAGGTTTAATTAATCATTTAGAAACCCATTTTACCAAATATTACTAAGGGTAACAAATACACAACAAGAGGGAAACAATATCACAACCACGCATGTAAAAATATATAATAAAACTATGTGATATAACTTAAAGACCACCAAACTTATATCCATTGATGAAAACAATATTAATTATAGCCTAAGATGTGGATTCAATCACCCCTTGAATACTCAACCTAGATTCCATTGGAAAACGAGAGTTTTAGGTATTTAGAATAAAATAAGAGGAACTACAAATTGTAATACTGAAAAATGAAGATAGAGGAGGATTAGGCTTACCCAAAGCCTCGATCCACAAATAATGATGCTCCAAACAACCAGGAATCAAAATATAACCACCCTTGGAAAGAAATGGTTTCTTGAGTTCTTCATTAGGGATTCAAGAAGGAATAATTAGGGAAAAATCAGGTGAACATATTAAAATCCTGAGGGGGAATACTGGAAAATCATAATTTTAATGAGTTTCACGTTTTGGCTACACGGTTTTTCATACCATGCACTAGTCATGAACCAGTCTTTTACCAAGTTGATTCCAAGTCACATAGTTTAATGGGGATGCTGCAAAATTTAACTAATAGTGTGCCAATCTTGTGGAACACCTCTATCCATGGCGGCATAGTTTTCCCAGGGTGGTCATACAGTTTACTTAACCATGCACCAACTTTACTCCTTGCACTGGTTGTCCCAGTTTTCCTTTCCTTCATTCCCCAAACCCTCATAACACCCTCTAGACCCTTCATATTCTAGGAAAACATTCAATTATCCATATTTAAGGAATTCAAACCAAAATTTAAATAAGAACATACCTCCACGAAGTCCGATATCTTACACAAAGCAACTCATAAGTAGGTTTCCGCATAGGAGAACACAAGTGGAATGTTAAAACATGAAAATGGAATAAAATCATAATTAATTATAGTGAGTGATAAATATCACTGATCAAAATAAAGTGTGTGATCCATAGATGGTTAGTAACAATAAAACCATAATGTAATTAGGCATGAAGAGGTCATTGATTTCATCAAAATAATGATAAAAGGAAAAAAATTATCCATATGTTGAATAATTTTCACAAGGATATATAATTACTTAATTTCATTACATTTTATATTTACCATCTCACCCTTTGGTTGTTCATTGTTAAATTTACACTTCATCTCTTACTTCATGAAATGAAGGTGAAACTTTTATCCCCGAAGCACTAACAGATCATAAGATACATAGGTGGAATGATAATTCATTTCATCTATCTTCAGTTATCATTAAAAAAATGGTTAGCACAGGTTATCCAATATGCATAAATCCTCATATAACTTTATAATACTTTAATCTCTGAAACCTTATCCAAATTTTAACTCAAACCATTCCATAAATGGTTAACCATGTAACACTTTTGAAGGATGAAAATAAAAAACTTTAGAAAGAAGCTAACAAAATTTCTCAAAATTATCCTAATAGTGATCCCTAATATATCATTAAGTAAATATTTTTTGTCACATACCAAACATGTGACTACCTTCATCATGTATTCTCTTGACACATTATAATAAACCAAATTACTATAAATCATTATTGAAGACATGCATTAATTCTTATTCAAAATATTTTTGGATATATTCCTTAAATAAAACAAATGTTGTAAAATTTATCCATGATAATATAGACCACTTTTTGAATAAATCAATAATTAGTTTCATGGTAATCAGTATTTTCTAACTTAATTTATCCATATCAATCAACTTTTTATCCAATCTAAACACAATTTTCTAAACACCAGGAACACATTAAGGGTTACCTTCCCTTAATAAAAATATCACCTTTACATTAAATCATTTTTCTAATCCATAAACACCATTCAACATATACTTTTAAATAAGTATACATTTCATGATTCATCTAATATAATCTTTTAATTCCCAAACATATAAACTTAAACCATCCAACTTTTTCCTTATACCATTACTCAAACTTAATAATCTTATTCCTTAATACCCATTTCCTAGAATATGAAAAATGAATCATGTATTAATGTTCCTCAACCACAATATAATCATTATTATTGTGTTTAATATAAAAAATACTGTTAGAACATACCTTACCTTTCACATGTCGTTTTTGATCTCTTTTTCTTTAGCAGTACAACCAATACTCATACCACCTTCCTGATTCTTTTCATGATATTTCCACTTAGGGAATAACTTTGTAAAATTCCCATAATTTTCAAATATGAAACATTAAATATTAACCTGGTTCCTTATTGTTCCTATTATTGACTAAGACTAGAAATTATAGTGTGATAAACACTTATCATAGCAGAAAACCAAACAATCATGAAAAACTACTTATAGTATGTCTAAATTATGACACATAATTTTAAATATATTATACCTTTGGATTATCCTTAGATACATCCCTAGACAAATCCTTAGAAATATTCCTAGGTATATCACTAATGTTTTCTCACCCTAGTTACCAAAGGTTGACTAAAAATTTCCTTTGATACCAACTATAGTGACCTAAGCTTAACCTACATGGATATTACATCATTTTATATGAATATTAATCAAATTAAAAAAGTACATGCTTAAGGACCATAATAGTTTATTGTATTTGGAAACTTGGAACACAATCTTTAAACTTAGTGAATGATCTTCAATGTTTCCCACAAAGATATTCCCATTCAGTACTCCTACTCAAAACCTTTCCTTATAACCTGGGGAAAAGAAACATAAAAAATAGTGAGCTCATATTATCAATAAAAGTAAAAAAAAGGTTATATGTAATCGTAACATGAAGATAAGTGTATGAGAACATGGTCATATCATTATAAGATCATACCTTTCATATTAAAGATCATAAACATGAATCATGGAATAAATATTAGAATTTGATAAGTAATGAATCATAAAGAAATCAGAGAACATGAGTCTTGAGAGCATAACATTTGCATAAGATATAGAATTTTGGCATAAAATTAAATTATAACATTGTAAAAATGTATAAATAGAAATAGGTTCACTCATTAAGTCAAAAAAATAAATTAGGCCCTTTCATAAACTTATAGACATGAAACTAGACCCAAGAAAACATTGTGAACATGTAATCAGGTTAACTCATAACATTGTAAACTTGTAATCATATTTACACAAAAACTTATTGAAACAAAATGTGGTCTATGCATAACATTATGAACATGTAATTAGGTTTACACATAACATTGTGAACATGTAATCAGGTTCATGCATAAACATATGTACATGCAACTAAGTCCATGCATAACATTGTGAACATGTAATTAGGTATATACATAACATTTTGAACATGTAATCTGGTTCATGAATAAACATATGGACATGAAACTAGGTCTATGCATAACATTGTGAACATGTAATCAGGTTCACACATAACATTGTGAACACATTATAAGGTTCAATCATAACATTGTGAATATGTAATTAGGTCCGTGCATAACATATATACTCATGAGTCATCCATCATTACCCAATGCATTGGATGGATATATAGGTCCCACATGTCACATAATGAAATATTACATATGTGAGCTAAAAGATCATAAACATTCATAATATAATAACCCATGAAATGAAATGGGTATTATAAGACTTCATCCAATCATAATATATGAAAAAGATATAGGTTTCATAATCACTTCATCATTGAATAACCGATGAAAGGAAGCATTTTTCATAAGTGTTTTATCATGGTATAACCCATGGAAGAGGAAAGAGATTCATAAACAACTTGTCATCTTAAAAATAAACCATTCAAAGAAATAATAAGAACTATGTCCTTGGATCATATTCCTAGTAAAGAATAAACTATATCAAAATATTTCATCTTAGATAGTGAAGGATTTGGAAAAATCACTTGGAGAATTTCTCAAGGGAAATAAAATTTCTTTGAAAATAATATTTTAAAATATAAAACATTTTCAAAATCCAGTCCTTTGAAAACCAATTTGAAAACATATAAAGGAATCTTTAAAAATCAATCAAAACATTTTTTGAGTAAAATATCCTTCTCCGTTTGTAAAATTATTTTTACAACATAAAACATTATAATTTTTTTCTTTGAATATAGCATTTAAAAAATATAAAAGAAGCTTTGAAAATAATTTAAAACACTTTTTTAATCATAAAACATTTTTGGAAAGATTTTTCCTGGAAAATATTTTTGAAAAATTATAAAGGTATCTTTGAAGTCATTAAACACTTTTATTTGAAAATAACCTTTGAAAAAAAATTAATCTTTGAAAATCATTTAAAACACTTTTTAAACATAAAGTTTTTATGAAAACCTTTTTCTTCAAAAATAGATATGAAAATATATAAAGGAATATTTGAAAATCATTTTAAATTATTTTTCAATCATAAATTTTTTAAATCATTTTACTTGAAAATTTTCTTAAAATATAATTTAGAAACATTTTTGAAAACATTTTTCAATAACATGGTTCTTGAATACAAAAATTATCGACCGAAGAGATAAATAAGGTTTGATTTTTATAAAAATACATTATTAATTTGCTTAAGTACCAAATAGTGAAAAAATGTTATCATTAATTAAAGATATCATTAATGACCATATGAGAATAAACTTCATGAGTGTTATTGATATATGGATCATAATATTTCATTAATGGAAGAATAATTGTAACCAATCTCGATAAACGATGAGATTGAAGCAATAAACTCGTACCACATTGGTAACTTTGAATCATAATCCTTGTGAAATAATAATATTAAAGGAATATTATAATATCATGAAAATAAGTATATTCATGTTATATCATGTACATGGGTTGTATATACACATCGTAATAGAATAGAGGTTCATAACAAGACATGTCTCTGGAAGAAGGAAAATTGAGACAAAATTAATTTACTGATTTGGTAACTTTTGACCCATAAACCTCATGAAATAAATATCATAAAATTGTTATCTAAATACCCATAAATGTTAGTATATAGATTATATAATATTTTCATATGAGGTATGTACACCACACAAAATAAATGAGTTGTTAATAAGGTATAAGTCTCATAGAAATAAATGTGAGACTGGAAATACCCTTACTGCTTGAGTAACTTTTGAGTCGTGAGATCAACGAAAAATTTTAATATCCTGAAATAAATTAAATTCATGATATAACATGTCATAGGTTATTAAATACACCAAAAAACAATAATAATTTGTTAATACAAAATATATCTCATAGAAATAAAAGTGATATGAGAAAATCCTTATCATAAGTCTTGAATTTCTTTATACACGTTCAAACCTCCACTTCTTTGGGAAACTCCTCTTTGTTTTCACCCAATGGATTCCTTAGTTGGATTTATACCCAATTCAAGGATTCTAGGATGAAGGGAGGGTAGTTTGGAGGATATTTGGATAGGGTTTGGCCGATCCAAAGGGCTTCAGAGGTGTGAAGAAGTGAGGGGGTGAAAAGAACACCATGCATATCAAAGATCATAATCTTGAATGGTGGAATAAATATGGATAGTTCATAAGACATGAATCATAAGATAATAAAATAACATGATCTATAAGAAAATAAAAATATAATAAGACATGGAATTTGTGGCATACATGTAAAATTATAAAATATTATGTCAAGGCCACCTACCGAGACATTTATAACATGTTAATCTTGGGCTAATCACCCGTGTACCTGCTTTGGGCTTTGTATGAACTCTTGTGTACCCTCTTGTTTTGGGATTAATAAGACCTCCCATGTAACCTATTGTTGGAGGCTTGGGATGATCTTCTATGTACTCTCTTGTTGTTCTCTTGGGATGACTTCCCATATACCCTCTTATTGTAGGATTGGGCTGAACATCTGTGTACCCTTTGAGCTCATTGAATATGTATCATTACTTAATGAATTGGAGGGATATATAGGTCCCACCCATCACATAATTAAATCATACATATGTGTGCCATAAGATCATAAACATTCATCATATCACACTCTATGAAATGAAATGGGTATCATAAACATTTCATCATATCATAACTTTTGAAAAAGAGATAGGTTTCATAATCATAGCATAACCCATGAAAAGAAGTATGTTTCATAAGCATTTTATCATGGTATAACCCTTGGAAGAGAAATGGGCTTTATAAAAAACATGTAATATTAAACATAAACCATTAAAATAAGAATAAGAATAGTGTCCTTGTACCACATCCCTAATAAATAATAAACTATATCAAATTATTTTATCTTATATGGAAAATAATTTTGAAATATCATTTAAAAAATTTCTTGAAGAAAATATCCTTTATTATTTGGAAATTCTTTTTAAAACATAAAACTTTTTGAATAACTTTTTATTTGAAAAAAGAATTTAAAAAATATTTACAGAATATTAGAGAAAATATTTCCTTAAAAACCCTTATAAATTTGAAAATGAAGTTTCAAAGAAATGATGGTCATGATGTAGGGTAAATTCATACATGTTGTACATGTTAAACAAACATTCCTTTTACACAGTAAATTTTTTACAAAATTTACCTGATCAAAAAATGAAAAGAAGATTCCTTTGAAAACATTTTAAAAAAAATAAAAAATTGTTATAAATTTCTTTAATAATTTTTTTTGAAAAATATAAAAAACACTTCTGAAAATATTTATAGAAAATATTTTTTTGAAAGAAAATAGATTTCTGACAGAAGAGATAAATAAGGTAGTATTTTCTTAAAATAAGTTCATAATTATATTAAGTACCACAGTGTTGGAAAATGGTACCATTAATTAATTATATCACGAATAACCATAGGATAAAAAACACATGATAATTCTTGATATATTTTATAAATATATCCATAGTCATAAATAATCCTAATAAATAATGAGATTATAGCAATAAAATCTTACATTGTGGTAACATTGAATCATAATCTCCATGAAATAATAAAATCACATGAAGCATAAAATATCAATAAAATAAGGATATTCATGATATAACATGTCTATGGGGTATTATATACACCTCATAAAAGTATATAGGTTCAAAATATAACATGTGTCTCAAAGAAGGAAAATTGAGACAAAATTCCCTTACTAATTTGGTAACATTTTAATCGTAAACCCCATAAAAAAGGATCATGAAATGATATGTAAATATTAATAATTATTAGAAGAATAATCATAAAATAAATCCATGGGAATCATACACACCATACATAATAAATAAGTGGTGAACATAGCTTATGTCTCATGGAAAATAAAAGTGAGACAGAAATCCCTTACCTCAAGTCCCAAATTTTGTTGTACTCTTTCAATACTCATGTATAATAAATAAATTTTTGTAAAAAATATAATAAATAACCATATTAATTTAAATAATAGAATTTATGATTTAATTATGAACTTTTATTACCAATTTATTAATAATTCCATGTTAAAGTTATGCTTTGGGTAATAACCACTTTGTTTTTCATATATGTTTGGATTTGTTGTATTTTTGGTTATCTTAATTTAATAATAATTTTATCATAAACATAATTATAACCATGATATAAATATCACATATATTAATTATATATGTATTTATAATAATATATAAATGATATAAATTGGAAATGAAATACACCATTCATGGAGACGGTATGGCATACGTAAGCATTAAAACTGTTTGCATTTTCTTATTGAGTTGAAAGAAAGAAAAATATATGAGATATTATCATTATATAATAATTTTTATTTTATATTTATCCGAAATTTTTTCTAAAACCATCTTCAATACATTCCAAGTAAATCATTAATGAATCATATCTCTTCGTGAGGTTGTGGTCCATCGTACACATGAACGACATTATCATATTCCCAAAAAATGGTAAGAATGAAGGAATGTGTGATATAAAGATTCCAAAATAATAATATAATCATAAAAATTATAAATATCATATATAAATATTATTTTCATCATTATTAACAACCTTGGAATGTGGTAATGGAAAAAACGAACGATATTGGTTCGTGAGGCGGTAGTCCTCTGTAAACACAAGCGATGATTTTATAACCTATTTAATTAAAAGTGATGTGTATTTGTAGATAACAAACTAAAAATAAAAAACTATAATTATATTTAAGATGATTATTTTATTATATAAGTATTATTTAAAAATAAATTAAGGGGTTTGACGAAGAAATAAAACAAAAATGTTTATTGATGAATGTTACCTCTTCTTCGGGTATCTTCTTTTGGTTTGAAACAAAGGCCTTCCTTATTTAGATTCATTCCAAAATTAAGGATTATATTATTATATTATGGAAGTGAATAATCTATTTTTTATGGTCTTGGTATAACAAATTTAATTTTAAGGGGTGAAGAGAGGGGAAGAGGGGCTGGCCTTTTATTAGGGAGGTGAGTTGCACACTTGTTAATCATTGAAAGAGAGAATTATACCCACTTTTTTCCATGTAAAGTGGATAACATAAAAAAAAATATATAATAGAAGTTATAATACCTAAATATGTGTATAAAATGGGATTTGGATAATTTTTGGGTCATTTTTATACCTAATATTCTAAGTTTAACCACGAAGTAATCTTGTTTCTACCTTAATCGCTCTAATTAATTTTAATTACTTTCACTAATAACTTTGGTAAAACAATAAGTTGTAATTATTAGAAATTATAAAATATTATGATTATTAATATTTAATTCATTTTTCTAAATTCAAATAAATTAAGTGGCTGAAATCAATTTAAAATTAATATTGCAGACGTGTCGAGAAAACTGGTTTTTAAAGCGAAAAAGATCCAAAGTTTACAAAGTTTTTACATTAAATTACAACATTAAAATTATTAAAATGAAATCAATTGTATAATATATGTATAATTAAACTATTTTGACTATAAAAACAATTAAAAATATAGTTTAACATTATAAATTATTTAAACAAAAAGGCAGTTTTCAATTAAAATTCTCTATTTTCACTATTCCTCAAAAAATTAAACTTCTCATAAAAATAACAAAAATTAACCGTAATATAATTTTGATATTAAAATTTCATTTTTTTATTTTATCAAATAATGTTTATCAAATTTTTAAAGTTTAGTTTTAAAATAAGCATGTAATAAAAATGTGACCAAACTGCTTTTTAGAAAAAATATAGTTTTTAAGCTTGTACTTGGATTTATTATTATCTATTTTATAAAAAATATATAAGATAAGTGTTAAAATTTTTATTGAATATATAATATATAAATTTCATTAAAATAATTTACAAAATTTTATTTGGTATTTTTTTTGAAATAAAACACACTTTTGCGCATATAATAGTTTTTTGGGTAAAAGATTTCCTTTTATCATAAAAAGGGTTTTATTTTCATTTATAATTAATTTATCACCAAATAATTATATAAAAATGTGTCAATTTTTTTCCTAATTTATTTAATCCTTTTAAAACATTAAATTTCAATGGCTAGTTGATAACTATGATATTAAATAATAATATTAATAGTATATTGTAGTTCAGTAAAACTCAGTCTTTCATGTAATGCAAGGTATAGAAGGTACAAAATATTATGTGTGAAACAAGACAAATTATTGTTTCTTATACCAAAATCCAATCTCATTTTTTCGCGTGTCAAAAGCTTAAATTTTTTTACATACAATAAAATCTTATCTTGGTGTAGCTTGCAACAAAAGCCATCAAAAAAATTTAATTTATTCAAAAAAAACAATTCATTAAAACTCAGGGTGTTACATTCTACCACCTTAAAATGACTTTCACCCTAAAACTTAATTTGTGTCCTAAAATGTTTAATAATTTAATGTTAAATTCATAGAAACCCACATCGTAAAAATGAATAATAAAACTTCCTTTAAAGAAGGAAAGTTGGAAACATAACGGTTACCCAAAGTAACTCATAGCTAGGTTTCCACAGAGGAGAAAATAGGTGGAAAGTGAAAACATGGAAATAGAAGAGAAAATTAAAACCTAAATATTGATGGAGGGTGATAGATAACATGTTTAGGAGAAAGAAAATGATTACAAAGTTATAAAACAAAGAGTCTTGAAAAAGGTCATTGATATCATAAAAAATGATGATAATAGGAAACAATTTTATTTCAAGACCCTTTTTCATAAAGTTAAAGAATTTTTTCAAGAAGATATACTTACTTTATTTCATTCTATTTCACCAGCAAAATCTCATCCATCAATTATGCCTTTATTAATTTTTTACTTTATCTCTTACTCCAGGAAATAAAGGTGATTTGTTTTTTGTTTCTGAAGCACTAATGGATATTATGATCAATAAACAGAATGATAAATCGTTCCTTCTATCTTTAGTTATCATAAAAAAAACATTGTTATCACATGTTATACAATATGAATAAATATTTATATAGTGAAGTAATACATTAATACCTAGATCCTCAACCAAATTTTGAAAGAAACATTTTCATAAATGGTTATCCTTATAACCCTTTCAAAATTAGAATTTTATAAATAAGGTTACTAAATTTCTAAAAATTGAATTAATATTTATCCACAAAATATCATAAATTATCTCTTGATTAACACATACAAAACATGTGAATAAATTAATCATTTATACTCTTGAAATATGGTAATAACCTGAATTACTATAAAACCATATTGAATACATAAGTTCTTCCTCATTCCATATATAAGCTCTTATATTATTCAAAAAATAATTCATTGGAATATTGGGTTAATCCTTGTACCAATAGAATATTGGATTTCATTATTATAGAATCCAAGTAGATAATCACATGAAATCTCAGTAAAGGATGAAGAATAAGATTTTTATAGGGCTCATTCATACAAAATCATACATGAAATCCCAAATAAGGAGAGGAGGATAAGTATTACCAAATTATCATGGTCAAATTCATCCATTATGATATCATAATCTTTCCCTTTTCCCTTTTCCCTTAGAGTTTTTTGTGGCTTATCATCCACATTATTCATTAGGTTGGGGAACTTGTTAGCATAATGCCTAAACTCCTTGAAATTTAATGACTAAAGTGTGGGAGGTATGTTTTGTGAATATTTATCATTATTTTCACCATTAGATAACTTAATCTCATCACTTTGACATTCAAATACTAAATGAACTTCCTTTTCACACTTTTAAAACCCTTTATCCCCCTTTAGGAATTCACCTAAGTGATTCTTCCCACATTTATGTAATACCGATACCTGAATTTTCTTTCCACTATTTAATTTTTCATGACACTCGATCTTCCTTTTCCTATCAAAAACAGAGGAATAGTGGGAATATCCAATTTCCATTCTTATGTTAATTTCACATCAAACAACTTCTATATAACTACTAATTTATCTTATAGTCAATTCCTTTTAAAGAATTAGTTTCAGGCCACCAAATAATCGATCAATTTTGGTTTCAGGGCTGATGATTAAACCAGAAGCATACCTTGAAAGTCTTATAAAATTATCTTCAAAGGTACCAATAAATTCACCATCATTTGAATTAATCTCAAGTAATTACTTCTCCATATTTTTCTTAGAATATGAGGGAAGTAATTACTGAAAAATATCCCCTTAAACACTTCCCATTCTATAGATTCAATTTCTTCTTGTTCCATCATGTTCATAATAAGATCCCACATTCAATCTACTTCACCTTACAAATGATACACAACCAAAATTACTTTTTCATTTTTTGAGCATTGAAGAAAGAAAAATATATTTTCTGTGTAACTGATCCATTTCTCATGAAATAGTGGATCATTGGAACCACTAAAAGAAGATGGATGTTGCCTCATGAAGGATTCAATAGAACATTATTTCCTTATTTTCTGGTTTAGAAGTTCAACAAGATACATATCTTGATAAATTTTGTTGAGAATATAAAAAATATTTTTAAATCTAGCTCCCATATCATTTGGTTTCTAAGGAGGATAATTATTTAATTATCCTTCACACTCAGTATTAATATGGTTCCTTTAGTTTCTAACCATTGACTAAAACCAAAAATCATAGAGTGAGAAACAATAATAATTATAAGGAACCACATAATCATGAAAAATAACTTATAGGTTGTATAAATTATCACACCTTCCTCTTTAATGTATGACACCTTAGGTTTATCCAAGGTTATTCATAGTCATATTCTATTTAAATCATTAATGATAGTTTATAAAGATTTTGAGAATTTACAAATCATATCTCCCAGGAGTGTCAAACTAGGTTTACAATAAGGCCCATTTTCATGCACCGCTTCTTGATTGATTCTTGCTCAATGTATTGATTTCGATGTTGTTACGCCTATATACATCTGTAATAGATCCATATCCACATGTAGTATCCATACAGGGATGCATTTCTAGGAAACCACTCACTCTATCCTTTACCAAAATTATAGGACATTTTCTTATACTTTTACTCATCCTTATAAATATCCTTAGAGACATCCGTAGACATATCCTTAGAAATATCCCTAGGGATCTCACTAGATTTTTCTCATCCCAGTTTCCAAAAAGTTGTCTAAACCTTTCCTTTGATACCATAAATCGTGAACCAGGCTTCTCAAACATGGATATTACAAATTTTTATATCAATATTCATTAAATTACACAAACACATTCCTAAGGACCATATTAGTTTAGTGCCTTTGGAAAAATTGAACACGATCTTCTAATATGGTGAAATATCTTCAATATCTCCTTTAAAGATATTTGACTTTAGAAATCCTACTTAAAACCTTTCTTTATAACTCAGTTTAAGGAAACATAAGAAAGTGTGAGCTCAAATGATTAGTAAGGATGAAAAATGGATATACATAAGCATAACATGAGAATAAAGGTATGAGAACATGGGAATAACATTTGAAAAGCATACCCTGCTTATCAAAGATCATAATATTGAATCATGGAATAAATATTAGTAGATTATAAGACATGAATCATATGGTAATAAAATAAAATGATCCATGAGAATATAATAATGGAATTAGATATGGAATTTGTGGCATACACATAAGCTTAGAAAATATTTTTTCAAGGTTACCTACCAAAACATTCATAACATGTTAGGCTTGGTTTAATCTCTTTCCTCCATTCCCCTACATATCACTCGACCCGAAGGTCCCTGATTTGTTTGATGGATTCCCTAATCTTCCTATCTCAACTATGGAGTTCATGGAAGCTCTATCTCTCTTGAGGTTTTCTTTGGTTACTAGGTTTAAGCAGTGGCGCCCATCGGTGGATTCGTTCAATGGGTATGTCTTTGATTCTTGGGATTTACAGGAAAGAACGGCAGTGGGTCTTCTGGACAGACACCATATAATGATTCATTTTTTCCTCAGAGGATGATCTTATCAAATCATGGTCAAGTTCCCATCACAACTGCAATGGATATAGATTTTACCAATTAATATGGTATTTCAACCTTCATATGAAGTAAGATCACCCTATAATGGAAACTTGGTTATGTTTTCCCAACCTTCCCCTACTGTTTCAAAATCTTGCTGTTATTAGGATGCTCGGGAACCATATTTGTAGATATCTATGTTTTGATAGCCACCCTGAGTCTCTTTGTTATCTTATCAACCCACTTGTGTGTGTAGAAATGGATGTATCAAAGGTTCCATTTGAATATGTTTGGATCACAGTTGTTGAGGAGTACCGATGCCAGCAACGTGTGGACTATGAATCTTGGACTGATTTTTCTCTGTCTGCATGGGACTGGGACACTCAAGGGAGTACTGTCAACAGGGATCTCAGGAAAAGTCAGTGGATCATATCAAGGCAGGTTTAAGGGATCATATTCCAACTTGTATGGGAGGTAGTACTTGGGGAGTTTGATCTCCTAAGGGTCTGTTGTAGGTTCAGTCGCCACTGTTGGCTTCTGGGGGGATAGAGGGGCCTGTGGAGGAGGAATGACCTGGTAGTGTCTCAACGGATCACATTGTTTCATCGGAGGTTAGAGATGGTTTGGTTCAAAGTGTTGGCAAGGTTGCATAATTGAGTATGCCAGACACGATTAAGGGGAAACATCCTGTGGAGTTTCAGGATGACCCAAAAGTCTGTACAGTCTTTAACAGATTAAGATATGATTTGGCTGGCCGTGACATGTGGTACAATGTAAAATCCAATGGAAATGATAGAGGGGAATGACTTGGTATGGATGATGCTGCTTGGAGTGAATTTCAAAAGAATGTTACTAATGAGGCTATGGTCCAAATGGAAGGAGTTGAAGAGGATGTTGTTAATGCCTCTTTTGTGGAGGCTTCATGGGGAAGTGATGTCCTACCCAAGGGAAATTTGTCACTGGTTATGGATGGCCACTGTTTATCCTATAAGGAAGGGGGTCCTACTACAGGGAACCAATACTCAATTTAGGTGAGAAATAGATTTGAAGGTCTTGCAATGGAAGGTCTGAAAACTGAATAAGAGGACCCAAACTATACAAATCGGGTCTGTGTGGAGGAGCATAATGAAATCAGTAAGAGTTTTTCTGTACAGGAAATAATCCCAAGAATTAGCATGAGTAATGGGAAGAGGGAGGGTAGTAAGGATTACTCATCCCTGCCACCTCCCTTAGAGACTCGTTCAACAAAAAATAAAGACAATGGGAATATGGTCAGCAAGGCCATGTGTCAACCGAAATCAAGCGGTCTATGTGAAAAACAATTGGATTTGCTTATGAGTTCAGAAGATGAGGTGATAGAACAAGTCCTGCTACCCAATTCTTCGGAAGGGGAAGCAACCAAAATAATGGGAAGGTATAGGGAATTGGTTTTGAATGAGGAGAAATACTCATGGATTCACAAACATGACACAATCCTTGTTGGTGGATTCAATAATGGGAAGATCAGCATCAAGGAGTATATACAGACCTGGGATAAACTAGCCTCTACATGTGAATATCTGATAAGGGATAAATCTAGCACTCAGGTAACCTGTATCTCTTGGAACTCGTTTAGGTATATTGAGTCTGGTAGAATTAAGTTTCTTTTCAATGAATCTGCTTTATCCTTATGTGGTTGACACTTGGTTTCTCACTTTTCCTTAAAAGTGTTTGAAATAAAAAATTTAATTTTCCTTCAGACCACCAATGTTCCCTTTGAGCTCATAGAACATTTATCATTAACCAATGAGTTAGAGGTAGATATAGGTCCCACCTGTCACATAATGAAATCATATATATATATATATATATATATATATGTTCTACAAGATCATAAAAATTCATTATAGCATAAACCAATAAATTAAATGGGTATCATAAACATGTCATCATATCATAACTTGTGTAAATGATACATGTTTTAATAATCATAGAATAACCCACGAAAAGATGCAGGATTATTAAGCATTTTTTCAGGGTATAACCAATAGAAGAGAAATGGGTTTCATAAAGAAATTTTCATTTTAGACATAAACCATTAAAAAAATATTAATAATAGGTACTTAGATCATATACAGATTAAATAATAAACTATATAAAATTACTTCATCTTATTTGGAAAAAAATTTGAAAGATCATTTAAAACAACTCTTTAAGAAAATATCATTTCCTCTTTGAAAATTCTTTTTTAAAACATAAAACATTTTTGAAAACCCTTTTCTTTGAAAACAACTTTAAAAATAATGATTTAACATAATATTATAAAAAAATTATTTTGAAAAATAACGTTGTAAACTTTAAAAGGAAGATTCAATTAAATGATTGTCCGGATGACATGTAAATATTTACATGTCGTACATGTTAAACAAACATTGCTTTTGCATAGTAAAAAATTTAGAAATATACCTTGATCATAAATTGAAATGAATATTAATTTTATATTAAAAAATAAAATAAAAAATAAGTATAAATTTATTTAATACATAATTTTTAAAAGTTTAAAAACAATTTTGAAAATATTTTTAGAAAACAAGGTTTTGAAATAAAACAGATTTCCTAACAAAAAGAGAAACAAAGTCAAAATTTCTTAAAAATAATTTGTTAATAATATTAAGTATAAAATAGTGTAAAGATGGTACCATTACATGAATATATCATGAATAAAAAAATGATAATAAAATTAATGAGAATTCTTGAGATATTTCATCAATTGAAGAATAATCCTAAACAATGCTAATAAACGATTAGATTGTAGCAGTAAACTCTTACAACATTGGTAACATTGAATCATAATACAAGGGAAATAATAACATCACATGATGCATAAAATATCATTAAAATACGGATATTACTTATATAACATGTAAAAGTTTATGTATATACACCTCATAAAATAGTATAGGTGCATAACATAACATGTTCCTCAAAGAAGGCAAATTGAGACAAAATTCCCTTAACACTTTGGTTAAATTTTAATTGTAAACTCCATGAAAGAGTGTTACTAAAATGGATATGTAAATAAACATTATTCTTATTATAATAATAATAATAATAATAAAATACATCCATGGTCATAATACACACCATGTACAAGAAATAAGTGGTGAACATGGCTTGTGTCACACGGAAAATAAAAGTGAGACGGAAAACCCTTACCTTAAGTATTAAATTACATTGTACTAATTTAATCCTCCTATATAATAAATATAATTTTATTATAAATATAATACATTACCACATTCATTTATATCATACCATTCCTGATTTGATTATCACATTTTATTATCTGTTTCTTAAAAATTCCATGTTAAAGTTACGTTTCGGGGTGTAATCACTTTGTTTTTCATATATGTTTTGATTTGTTATATTTTTGGTTATCTTAATTTAATAATTATTTAATAATATAAATAATGATAAAAATTATATAAATTTAATATATATTCAGTGTATATGTATTTATAATAATATATAAAAGATAGAAATTGTAAATGAAATACACAGTTCATGGAGACGGTAGGACGTATGTATGCATGAACACTATCTATATTTTCTTATCGGATTGAAAGAAAGAATATTATATGAGATATAATCATTATATAATAATTTTTAAGTCATATTTATCACATATATTTATTAAAATCATCATTAATACATTCAATTTAAAGCGTGAATGAATCAAAGCGCTCCGCGAGGTAGTAGTCCTCCATACACACGAATGACATTATCGTATTCCCACAAAATGGAAATCATGAAGAAATGTGTGATATAAATATTAAATAATAATAATGAAATCATAAAAATCATAAATATAATATATAAATAGTATTTACATCATTATTCCTAGCATTTAAATGTGGTAATGGAAAAATGAACGACTTCGGTTCGTGAGGCGGTAGTCCGCCGTACACATAAATGATGATTTCATAACACATTTGATGGAAGTGTGTATTTTTGTAGTTAATAACCTCAAAATAACAATATATTAGTAAATTTATGATACTTATGATATTATATAATCATGATATAAAATATATGAATGGGTTTAAGGAAAAAATAAAACAAAAACATTCATTAATGAACGTTACCTCTTCTTCGGGTATCTCCTTTTGGTTTTAACAAAAGGCCTTCCTTGGTTGGATTTATTCCAAAAGTAAGGATTAAATTATGAGATTAGGGAAGTGGATAATTTATTTGGGTAGTTATTTTCTAAACCAATTGGTTTTAAATGTGTAAATATAGGGGTAGAGGGGGTGGCCTTTTATAAGGGAGGTGAGTGGAACAATTTTAAATTTTTGTACGGGTGTTATGATAGCATGGGCGAGTATAGGATGAGACCTGGGAGAGGGAGGCTGATGTACGATCGTAGTGGCCGGAGCTATTCGGGGTTTCTTCTTCTACGCCACACTAGGGAAATTCGGGGATGAATTTCTTTAAGGGGGGAAGTTTGTAAGAACCCGGATCTACGTTTTAGGTACGCCTTTCCTTTTTCTGAAGTTTTAAAGAAAAATGATGTTTCTGGAAAATTTTGAAGTACACTCCATGTACATTCTGAGTACATGCTGTGTAATCTTTTCCCGCTCAAAACCGTGTGCTAGCCGTGTCCGGGCCACACACACAGTGTGTAGGGGTGACGTGGAGGCCAATTTCGGCGGAGTATAGAAAAACCTAGTACACGCCATGTACTCTAAAAGTACACGCTGTGTACTTTTCTATTTTTCACTAAATGCACCGGGGTTGCGCCTGACGGACAGAACTTTCTTCTTCTTTAGGATCTTCATCCGAGAGTGATCCGTACGGCCGAAAATCTTCCCCGAGCCCCTGTTCCTCCGTCTGATCTCTGTTCCAACCACCGTTGATTGCATTGGGATCGCCTCGGTAAGCTCTCTCTTCTGCTTTATCCTTGTTCCATGGTTCCTCCTCATTTTCAAGTTATCATGGATTGAGTGTTTCTTGCGTTTTCGTATATCTACGTCGTTCTGAGGAGAATCGGGCATCGTGGTTCAAGTATATCGGTCCCCTAACATCAAGGTTGGTATTTTGTGCCTTTTTGTAGAAATTATTTGAATCTCTTGTGCAATTTCGCCAATTCCCTTGAACGGGAATTGTGCGTTTTCCTATTTTTCCCTTGATTGATTTCCTGATTTCTTGATTGCTATAGTAGAGGTTTACCTTTGTGAATGGAGTAGTTTTTTCTGTACTCTGGATGTTTCCATACTTGTTTTACCTGTTAGGTGTTATGCCAGTTGACATGCCTAGTTGTAGGATAGTGGAACTGTTATACTGTTATGCTGTTGTGCCTTAGAATGATAGCCAAGTAGTTATTGAGGTTTACTTGGCTGATACGTGCACGCTGAGCATGTTAATTTCACACAGGACTGTGAGAACCTAGTGTAGTAGACCATAGAGAGAATGGACGTTAGGGCTTCTCCAGAGTGTCTTTTAATACGATGCGAGACCACAAGGATAATTCACGATGAGTGCTTTATTAGAGAGTTTGTAATTCCTCGACATGGGCCATAGGGGGAATGAGACGTTGAGTGCTTCCCCAGAGATCCTTTAGCACGATATGAGACTATAGGGGGAATTGACGGTGAGTGCTTCCTCAGAAAGTCAACTCTTAGCTGAACCAGAGGGGTGAGGCTGTGTGTGCCTCCTAGATGGTTTCTAGTACTTGTAGGTTGAACCATAGGGGTTAGGCTGTGAGAGCTACCTAGAGGGTGACCTTTTTTTCTTCTTCTTTTTTGGTTATTTACTTGTGTACTTTATATGCTAGAACTGTGGATTGTAGCTGTTAGGTGCTTTTCTGTTTATTGCTTCCTGCACTCTTACTTGCCTTGTATTCATTGACTGTTAGGCAAAAATATTTGGGTGATTGCGTACTGGGATTGTGTCTCACACCCTGTTTGGGCCATGCTTTTGGGCCCAAGCAGACTTTGTTGTTGCAGGTATAGATAAGGGCAAGCGCCCTTCGACTTCTGGTACTTGATTTCTTGGAGCCGGAGAGCAAGGGACCAAGCTTAGGCCGACGATGTTATAGGAGTTTTGGTTATTTTATTACTTTGTTTTTACTTGTATTCCATCACGTTGTTGTGTTTACTCCTTTCCTTATAAACTTTTACCTGCTGCATCATTATCATCATTTCTATATATTCATTTATTCCGTTGTTTGATTTCAGTTGTTGCGTATTGTTTACTGCTTCTACTATTTACTGTTAGTTCTTTTCTTGTATACCTCACCGAATGAGGGCATAGTTTCCCCAATAACTTACCAAGGCCCTCGTTGCTAGTCGATAGCCTCTGGTGTTTGGGGAAATGCGCTTGAGGTCATGTGACGAACCGGGTACGGGGCACTAGTGGAGGGCCTCCATATTTGTAACACCCCCGAATGAAAAAGGGTTAAATGACTAAATGATAAGACTCATGTCAACAAGGTGCACCTTCCTTTTCGGGAGCATGTCTGAATAGAACTCCACTGTTAAGCGTGCTTGGACTTGAGTAGTGATCAGGATGGGTGACCTTCTGGGAATTTTCCTAGGGTGTGTGCAAGTGAGGACAAAGCATACTGGAATTATAAATAATTATTATTAAAAATATGGGATACATTTTTCCAAATTCAAATAAAATATATGTAAGAAATTAATTTAAAATTAATCTCATAGAAATGTCAAGAAATTTTTTTAAAAGAGAAAAAAATCAAAAGTTTATAAAGTTATTATGTTCAATTTATAGAATTAAATTGATTAAAATTAAATTAAATGATTAATATATTTTTAATTGAATTATTTTTAATTTAAAACTAATTAAAAATATAGTTTAACATTATAAATTATTTAAACGAAAAGTCGGTTTTCAATTAAAATTCAGTATTTTCACTATTCATAAAAAATGAAACTTCTCATAAAAATACTAAAAATTCACTATAAGAAATATTTAATGTTATTATTTAATTTTTTTTATAAAATTAATTTTCTAAAATTGGAAAAATTTAGTTTTAAAATAAGTGTTCCATAAAAAGGCGACAAAACTGCTTTTTATTAAAATATAGTTTTTAAGCATGAAATTGAATTTATTCTTATCTCTTATCTAGAAAGAATATAATAAGAATTTTAAAATTTTAATTGAATATAAAATATATAAATTTCAATAAAATCATTATCTCAAAGTGATTTGGTAATTTTTTTGATATAAGACACACTTTTGTGTGTAAATTGTTTTTTTGAGGAAAAAGATTTCCTTTTATCATAAAAAGGGTCTTATTTTGATTTCTAATTAATTGGTCACCAAATAATTACAGTCGTGCCACTTTACCACTGGTAATTGAGACATCCTACGCATCGAACCAATCCCACCATTCTCACCACAGTCCCACTGCCACACCCGCCCGCACACACTTGGGCCACAACCGCACACAGTCCCACTGCCGAATACCGCTCGCAAACACCTGGGCCACAACTGTCACATGTAACCATGTCTACAAACACCTAGGCCAGAACAACCACCACCACGCCCGAAGACACCTGGGCTAGAAGATCCACTACCACACCCGAAGACAACTGGGCCTCATCTCGAAGATACTTAGGAAACTACCTGCCCACACACACCTGGGCCATAACCACCACACTACCCCGCCCAAAGGTTCTTGGGATAATAATGGACCTTAGGAAATCACAGCCTGCCCGAAGATACTTGGACTATCCGAGAAAGGGAGCAGAAAAGGAGCTAATAACCAGCCAGTGTTGGAAAAAACACCCTCCCCCATGAAATGGGGGTGTTCGGCACTAAGTTCTCAACTTGGGTGGGGCGCAAATAAGAAACACAAATATATAAGTATATATATAGGTAACAAGCACTCTCCCAAGTTTATTTTTTTTTTCAGCCAACCTAAAGAACACAACAGAACTCAAGTCCGAGTCACAACTCTCGCCAACCCAAACCCATTTGTCCCATTCGTTTTCATGTTCAGTAATGATGTTTAATTATGTTCTGCACCTTCTTGGGAAACTAACACCATAAGCTTAACCAAGTAAAATAATCCAGCCAAATGTCAATTTAAACATTCACACCTGGTTCTCTTGTAAAGTCACAACAACAAGGGGATAAGTGAGACCCCTCGAAGTACTGGAACCAAAGTAACCCCCGAGACACTACCTCGTGTCCCCAAAATGGTTCCTCATCAATAGAGGATCCCACCCCAATTCGTGATATAAACAAGGTAACCACATGGTCTTAAAGCTCACAACCAGCAAAATCATAACACAAGGGATCTCATCCCCAATTTCACAACAACTGAGAGTATAATAACAGGGGATCCCATCTCCTCCCACATCACGCAGCAACCGGCCCGTGAAAGAAGAACAATAAAACCACTACCACCAAGAAAAGCAGGCCCATGCAGGTATTTTCAGATTTAAAAGATTTTACACACTCCATGATTTCAATTTCTGTGTGCTTTAAATGGGGGTTATCATAGAAGGATTGATCCTGGTGCTTTTAATTTAATTATCTAGGTATACGTGATTAACAAATTTCCTTTTTTTTACAAAAGGAGTTCACAACCACAAAAAAACCATTTCAAACATCCCTGGGGGTTCATTAGTGCACATAGAAAGACCACCAACGACCATGATTTTCAGTAGGCGTAAGCCCGCACAATTCAGAAAGAAGATCATAATATAAAACAACATCAACCATCACACCCCCCTTGTCTTTCTTTATAGAATCTGTTCACTATCTTTATTTAGGTCTGGTTTATCCAATTCTACAGAATCAAAAGCACGCTCACCCCACATGATACACAAAAAGAATAGGTGATGGAGAAATTCCCTACTAGTTGATCAACGATCGACGCTAAGGCCGGGCACAGAACTTCACGGATAGCGATGCGGCTCGCCTGAATGAAAATCACCTTGTTTGAACGAAGGGTAATCCTCCCAGATGGTGATCGAGAAAAGAAGAAACCCACAGGAAACCCTTTAGTTATAAGGGCCGCAGATGGTTGAGATAAGAACGCAAAACCAAGTAAGGAGCGGGGGTCGTGGGTTGACCATGCGGACCCCCACATTATTAAAGGTTCGAGAGGTTTAAACCAATGCACACACTAGGTTAATTCATTAAATATTTAATTATTACATTTATGGGCGTTAACAGGCTTGAAAACATGCTTAAAGGGGTCAAAATAGGGTTTAAAACCCAAATTCGCGCAAAAAGGAGTGCTACTGGAAAGACCTCGTGGGGGTAGGTGAGAGCCACCAGTAGCTAAGAGCCATCGGTGGCTGACAACCACCGGTAGCTGAGATCCACCGGTGGCTGCAGCTACCGGTGGACTGAGCTACCGGTAGACAGAGCTACCGGTAGGTTGCGGCTATCAGTAGACCGAGCTACGGTAGGCCTGCTACCGGTAGGATAAGGCTTCTGGTAGGCCTACCGTTAGGGAAAACTTCACTGAGATTCCCAGACCAGAAAACCCAACATGATATTTTCACAAAGCAATGGACCCCAAAAACCCGAGCCATTACATAGAATCTGATTCCGAGATTTTGGTGCGGTATATACAAGGGAAAATCAATCCTCCATGGGATTTGATCTATCTCATTAGACTATGTTCGAAGGAAATAAATGAAGGTTTTAGGGTCCATCATATTTGGAGAGAAGCTAATTTTTCAATGGATGTTCTTTCTCGTACAGGAATAGAGGAGGAACCATTGGTGATTTACTCCACTGTTGTATCTCTTCCATAGGAATGTAAGGATGTTGTCCGGGGGGGATGCCCTTGGACTTTATCATTTTTGACCTCTGTGATCTGTATATATTTTTTGGGTGTCCTAATATCCATTAATAAGAAATTAATTTTTGATCGAATAAAATATTTGGGTGGTACTTTTACCCCATAAAATAAATTGTATCCTGATAATTTTAATCATATATCACTAAAAAAAGTATTTGAGGGTATCCACATGATAGAAAATATTCAATATATAATTTATAATGATATATCAACATTGTTATCTTAGGTAAGACTAAGAATCTCATATTTTCCCCCATAGTGGTCATATCCCCAAAATTGAGTTTCTCCCAAATAATTGGATCTATATAATATAAGTAATTACTACATGTAGTGCATAATAATATTTTTAATGATTGATGATTGTGTTAACTTGGGATATTAATTATGACTTCCTTTTCAATAAATTCATATGTTCTCAATTTAGAGAGTGCTAATGCTTTCCTAAAATCACATAAAATTAAACTATATATAGAATAATATGATTTTTAGGAATCACATTCTCACAAACCTCCATTGAAGAACATTTATTTACATGGAATTTAATCCTCATACCACTATATATTTTCTCCAAAAAATATATATTTACTCTTTGGGGTTGTGATTTGATGTGCTTAGAAATATTCCTTGACATAACAGTGTGGTTAAAACTAGAATAAGATATGAAATTTATATTTATAGAGTGGATGATAATTGTACTATACACCACTTCATTTTATTGACCTACTTTAGGTGTTGTTATTGAATAATCCTTCCTATTTTTCGTCATCTTAGGAGATTGTTGGTTTTGGTTGTAATTATTGACCCTTGAATTAGTGAACTTTATTATATAATGCCTATACTCATTAAAGATGAATCATTTGAGTGTGGGTGGTGTTTTGGGTTATGCATTCCTTCCATATATCTCATTAGATGGCACATTCATACCTCTTGGACAATCATGGTCTTGGTGACCTTATTGTATACACGTGAATCATTAACCTATTCCTTCAACACGATTACCCCATGCTTCTTCCCACATTTATACAATGTAGGATAATTATTTTTATTTCTTACATGTGTTTTATCATTTGAGATTCCACAAAACTCTATTTTTCTATCATTTTCCCTAAAATAATGGGAATAATATGAGTCTCCAATATTTATTTCTACCATGAGAGCACATAGGATAATTTATTACTAGATACCAATGTCTATTATGGATAATGAATTTTGGATACTTGGCATTAAGATACTAATTAAACTATTGATTTTACATTCAGGGTTAATGATAAAACTAAAATCATACCTTGAAAATCTTATAAACTTTTCTTCATATGTACCAGTTGATTCATCCTCTTATGGTTTCAAATATAGTAATTGTCTCTCCATTTTAGTGTGAATAATTTTTTGAAAATATTTACTAAAAAATACCCCCTTAAACCCCAGCTATTTCATGGATTTTATTTCTTCCTTTAGCCTCATGTTCTTTATGAATTTCCATCATTGGCATGATTCTTTTTCATATATTTCCAAAATAGATTTTTATTACACTGATATTTGAAGAATAAAAAATATATTTTTATTCCTATTAATCAATTGTTAAGTAATTAGTGTGTCACGACCCGCCCTCGGGGTCCGTGCCGTGACTACCCCAAGCCCGCCTTCCATAGGCCAGGGGCTGGCGACTAGCACCAAGGCGTAAATCCCAGAAAAAGGGAAGGCATTGCCTTTGTAAGGTAAACAAACACCACAGAGTAAGCAAGCGGAAGTAAAACACTAAGTACAAAAAGAAGAGCTGAAAAGTAAAAAGGGGCCGGAAATACAAGCCCAACTGTAAAGTACAACTCGAAAAGGGAAAACAGCGACTGAAAAGTAAAGCTGCTACGCTGAGATGTCCACTGGAAATCCCACCTGAAGGGTGGGTACAGATAGCTCCTCTGCTCCTCGGGTCCCGCCATCCGCTCCGAGTATGTCCCGCCCAGTGGTCCACCTCCGGGTACCGCCTCGTCGTATAGTCCACCTCCAGGTACCGTCCAGTCCTCGAACCTTCGGCTTCTGTCAGCACTGTCCGTCGTCTGCAACCAACACAACGAGGTGCGGGCATAGCCCGTGCAGGGGTGAGTATAACGATACTCAGTAGGGACCCCGAGACCCTCAAGGTCTCACTAAAACCAACAAGGATAAACACAAGAAGATCTCAACAGATAAACCCTACTTAGGTATATGCCCATACATATACCTAAGTTATCAAGTAACCCATCTCAATCATGAGGAAACACAAGGATTGTGATAACGACGGATAACCACTACCCGGGTATATGCCCATACATATACCAAAGTTAGCAAGTGACCCATCTCAATCATGAAGTAAACACAAGGTCAAAAGTCTCAGCTCAAACCAGGATTTTTATTATCGAAACCGTAACTGCTGAAGAGCTCCGTCTCTAGAGTGTACAGTGGTCCTGTCACGACTCTGAGGCCGCCGCTCACTAACCTAAGACTGCTGAAGTACTCCTCCTGTCGAGTACTGCGGGTCTGCTGCCAACTACCAGGCGCTCCGTCCGCTGAGGGTCTGCTGCCAAATACCGGGCGCTACCCAGATAGCCTACTGAGGTACTCCTCCTGTCGAGTACCGCGGGTCTGCTGCCAACTACCAGGCGCTCCGTCCGCCGTGGGTCTGCCGCCAAGTACCGGGCGCTCCGTCCACTGGGCTAGTCGACTCACTCCAAGTCGAGTCGGTCAAGCAGTCGTCAGGTCTCAGCCGGCTACACGGTCTCCGTACTCTGCACGCTCGTCTCCGGGAGGGTCCGCTCCACGAGCTACTGGGTGATACTCCAAGTATCACAAAGTCCCGCAAAGAAGTATCTCAAAAGTCCGTCTCGTCACAGGGGTCTCAACGCAACAGTCGGCGCGTCGATCGGACGCCCGGTCTGTGAGTTATTAGCCTTTTCGTCCCAGGGGCCCGGTTGGTTTCGAGTGCGAACCAATCCCGGCCGTATCTCAACTGTACCCCGAACTCCCATAGGGTATACTCAAAGGGACCATTACTAAACGTAAACACCAACGCCGCTGACGGTTCATCAAACGGACGTCCTGTCTGAAAGATATCAGCTTTCCCGTTCCAGGGGCCCGGTTGGATTTCGGGTACAATCCAACCCGGCCATACTCCGACTGCATCCAAAACTCGGGCGGAGTATGTCAAAAGTTCCGTCTCATCAAGAGGAAGTCAACGAAACAGACGGCGCGTCAATCGGACGCCCGGTCTGTGAGTTATTGGCTTTTTCGTCTCCGGGGCCCGGTTGGTTTTTAAGGCAAAACCAACCCGACCGTACTCCACCTGCGTCCAAACCTCGGGCGGAGTATGCCAAAAGATCCGTCTCATTAAGAGGAACGCAACGCGACTGACGGCGCGTCAATCGGACGTTCGTGGCTCAAGATATGAGCGTTTCCGCTCCGAAGGCCCGGTTAGTTTCGTGAACGAACCAACCCGGCCGAACTCAAAGTAATCCGAAACCTTGAGTGCGATATACCGAAACGACCGTCTCGATCCAAGGATCGTGTTGCCGCAGACGGTTCGTCATTCGGAGGTCCGAGGCTCATGTTATGGGCCAAAAACCAATTCTGGTTCGAAACGGGGGGGTCCGGGTCCGGGCCGACCCGGCCCGACCCCCCCTGGGGCGGCGCGGCGGCGGCGGCGGCCGGCGGCGGCGGCCGGCGGCGGCGGGCGGCGGCGCGGCGGCGCGGGGAGCCGCGGCGGCCTGGCGCCGCGAGGAGGCTGCGCACGCGGGGAGGCCGCACGCACGCGGGGGCTAAGCCCCGCTGTTCCTGGAAAAACGGCGCGGCAACTACCGCGCCCTTGATTGAAACCCCCCCCCCCACGTGGGGGCCGGTTTATTTAAGAGAACCGGGGGGGCCGGCTGCCCCCCTCCTTCAAGAACCGCCCCCCCTCTTTAAGAGGGGGGTTTTTACAGGCTGGCCGGGGAATTAATTCCCCGGTTTAACGGCATCCGGCCGGCCAGCTGGCCGGCCGGTTTTCTCCAACGGGACCGGAATTTCCGGTCCCCTCTTCGGCTTTCGACGCCGGCGGCCCGGCCGCCGGTCTTCTCTTCCGCCGCGGCCCGGAACCGGCCGCGGTCTTCTCGTCCCGCCGCGGCCCGGAACCGGCCGCGGTGTTCGTCGTCCGGCGCGGTGCGACGGCACCGCGCCCCTTTCGCCATGCCTTGATTCCATTCAACGCGGCGCGACGGCGCCGCGTTCTTGAAGATTTTTCCTCGACGTAGCGCGACGGCGCCGCGTAAAATAAACGTACGGTAATCCGCGTGGTGCGACGGCACCACGCCACTTTTCTTCCACCGCAAGAATTAAACAAGAACGATGGAGGGGGGGTTCGGCCGTGTTCGTGCGGTCCGGCCCCACCTCGCGTTAACTATAACACTTAAATAAAATATTTCAAAGCCTCACGTAGACATGCGATCCACGAGCAAGAAATGGAATAAATAAAGAATGAAACAACAACCCCTACCTCGGGTATAAGTCGAGGATTTGACTATGTCCGCAGAAGTCGACGTCGCGGAGATCGGGCGTCGCGGTAGTCGTTCGTCAATTCCGTTGACGAAGAGATACGTCCGATGTGATACGTCGTTGGAGAAACCTCTTATGTCGACGAAGGGAATCCGAGGAGGAAGCGGCGTTCCCTCACGTTGACACCGAGGACGAAGAAGAGAGACGTCGTTCTTCGTCGGAGTTTGAGCGTTCTTCGTTCTTCGAAGGTTCTTCGTCAAGTTGAAGAAAAAGAAGAAAAGCTTCCAAAGCTCTCAAGAAATCCTCCCAAGGTGTTAAAATAATCCCCTAGAATAATATAAGCTTTAACTTATATTATTACATAACTTAACCACAAGAATTTCAAAGGTTTGAAATTCAAAAAAAGGGTTTAACTCCCTTAATTAATTAAGTAAACTTAAGCCATTAAAAGAGGCGTTAAAGGAGTTGGGAGGATTTGAAAGGTTTAGGGGTTCGTGTGGGCCCCACCACACTTAATCCTCCCAAGGGAGGTTAAGTGGGTGTGGGTCCCACTCCCAACCTCCTTTGATAGGTTTTAACAAGTTAAAAATAAAATTTGTTCTACACAAATTTTATTTAACTCAACTAAAAACCCCAAAAATTAACTTACAACCCGCAACAAACGCAACTCCCGAAAAGGTCTCTTTAAGAGAATATCGGCGTTGCGAGTTCATCGGTGCCCTCGGATTTCAATTCCGAGCACCGGATCAAAAGTTAGGAATTCCCGCTCGTTCGTTCACTGAACGTACCCGAGCCAAACTTCGGAAATTAATTCCGGGCACTCCGGGCCTCGGAATCAGGTGCCGTCTGAAACCGCGCTCTTGTAAAATTCTAAAGAAAATTAAGAAAAAATTTCCCTTGAATTTTACGGGTCTTTACATTACTCCCACCTCAGGTCTTTACGTCCCTGTAAAGATACATCAAAAACTAGGGAAACAAAAGAGGGTACTGAGCACGCATCTGAGCTTCCCGCTCCCATGTGCTCTCCTGGAGATTCCCGTGCCGCCATCTGTTGCGTAAAAGAGGAATCGATCGCCATGTAGGACCCGCTCCTATCGATCCTCTATCTCCACCGGGACCTCCGTAAAAGTCGCCCCATCGTCAACGTCAAGCTCCACATGGTCAGGGATGTGCGTCGGGTCGTGCACGTATCTCCTCAGCTGAGACACGTGGAAGACGTCGTGCACCCGGTGCAACTGAGGTGGTAGAGCCAGGCAATAAGCCACCTCTCCTATCCTACTGAGGACCTGGAAAGGCCCGATGAACCGTGGAGACAACTTGCCGCCTCGGCCAAATCTCCGAATACCACGTCGAGGTGAGACCCGCAAGAAGACGTGGTCACCATCCTCGAACTCTAGTGGCCTCCGCCTCCTGTCAGCGTATGACTTCTGCCGGCTCGGTGCTGTCCTCATCCGCTGCTGGATGACATGGACCTCCTCTGACGTGGCCCGGACCATCTCTGGTCCCACAAGAGCTGCAAGATTTCTTCTTTGCCGATAAGAGAAACCTGGTCTCATCCCCTGGATGAACCACATTCTTTGCCTAAAACAGTCAATCCTAACATGGATGATACTAATCCATACCAAGGATGACGTCGTAAGGCCTCGACGCTACTACTAAGAGATCCAACCGTTACTCTCGCCTCCAAGGGTTGAGTCACACTGTCGGCATCAGTGTGTGGTAACTGGTCTCCTCCAGTAGATGTCTCACAAGTGAGGGTCAAGTCAACAGTCAACTGGAACCTCTTAGTAACATCACAAAAGAGGACAGGAATGAAAACATCACAAAGGATGCGTCTTTTATTATTGCAGCTCATAATACAAGACGCTACACAAAAGCAACATCAACATGGAACTAGAAGTACAAAAAACGTATCCACTAGTTCCTTCCCTGTCCACCTGCTCCCAGAGCTCCATGATCGTAAGCTTCAGCTGCCTGAAGCTGTGCTCTCGCATGTTCACCTACTTCCTGTGGTCGGGGTGGACCTCCTGGTGGTGGTGGTGGCAGAGCCTCAAAGCGTCGTCCACCACCTGCTGCTCGGCCAGCTCCTCTGCCTCGTCCGCCTCCTCCCTGCGGACTGCCACGGTCGAACCTCTGCCTCTACCTAGGTGGTTCCTCAACCGTCTGCTGCTCCTCCGCATGGCGGGTCGGGCAGTCACGAGCCATGTGGCCTTGCCCGCCGCATGCAAAGCACTGTCTTCCACTCAAAAGACTGACTCCGCGCTGTGTGCCCTGCACTGCTGAGCCAGTGCCCTGAGGTCGTCTGCCTGAAGGTCTGGTCTGTCTGGACCCCTGAGTCATCTGTCGGCTACCTGCTACCGAAGACTCCGCTACGTGTCGCCCTGCGGTGGGTCGCTGCGCTGGTGAAGACTCAGCAAGGAAGCTCTCAATCAGAAGGGCCCGCTCCAGTACTCCTGTCTGAGTTGGTAAGCTGAGGGAGATCAGCGATGCCCTGATCTCGTGTCTCAAACCCTGCTCGAAGGTCCGGGCCCGGAAGAATGGGTCCCGTACCATGTCGGTCGAGTAGCGCGAGAGATCGGTAAATCTCGCCGAGTACTGAGCGACCGTCATGATGCCCTGCCGCAGCTGTAGAAGCTCCTGGATGCGCACCGCTCGGAGGGTGGCCGGGACGAACTCCGAGCGGAAGAGGCTCTCAAAGTCCGTCCAAAGTAGAGATGCCTCATCGTGCACCTGGAGCATCAAGCTCCACCATCGTCCTCCTGCTGCGTGTACTAGGCTCGCAGCGAGGATCACCATGAGGTCTGCTGGTGTCCTCACTAGCCTAAACACTCGTACCACTGCCTCCAGCCAGTCCTCTGCAGCCTGGGGATCCGTCTCCCCGCGAAACCTGGGCGGTCGCTGGCGCTGAAACTCATGCAGTGCGCTGAGGCGACGTGTATCGTCAGCGGCTGCTGCTGGAAGAATCGGGGGCTCGGCGGGTAGAGCTACCGCCGGTGCCACTGCTGACAAAGGGCCCTGCACCGAGGCCTCGTCGCTCGGTGGGCTGTCGTCACGTTCGTTTCTCGGAACCCTAGTTGGCTGTCGTCGTGGGGCCATCCTGAAAGAAACAACGTAACACGATCAAACGATTATACCTGGTGAGCTGACCTGGTTTGAGCTATTTTAAGGGGAAAAACTTTTGTAAACACACACGCAATCAGTGTTTTCGTGCACAAAGTCGGAAATCAGTTGTCAGGGTCCTGGTGTATGGATACGTCGGCCGCCCGCACCAACACTGGACTCCCTGAACTGAAAACCACACTCGGTACCCTTAACACTATTGCTTCACAGAAAGAAAGATCAGAGTCTGCGGTAGAACCGACCACCTCTGATACCAATTTGTCACGACCCGCCCTCGGGGTCCGTGCCGTGACTACCCCAAGCCCGCCTTCCATAGGCCAGGGGCTGGCGACTAGCACCAAGGCGTAAATCCCAGAAAAAGGGAAGGCATTGCCTTTGTAAGGTAAACAAACACCACAGAGTAAGCAAGCGGAAGTAAAACACTAAGTACAAAAAGAAGAGCTGAAAAGTAAAAAGGGGCCGGAAATACAAGCCCAACTGTAAAGTACAACTCGAAAAGGGAAAACAGCGACTGAAAAGTAAAGCTGCTACGCTGAGATGTCCACTGGAAATCCCACCTGAAGGGTGGGTACAGATAGCTCCTCTGCTCCTCGGGTCCCGCCATCCGCTCCGAGTATGTCCCGCCCAGTGGTCCACCTCCGGGTACCGCCTCGTCGTATAGTCCACCTCCAGGTACCGTCCAGTCCTCGAACCTTCGGCTTCTGTCAGCACTGTCCGTCGTCTGCAACCAACACAACGAGGTGCGGGCATAGCCCGTGCAGGGGTGAGTATAACGATACTCAGTAGGGACCCCGAGACCCTCAAGGTCTCACTAAAACCAACAAGGATAAACACAAGAAGATCTCAACAGATAAACCCTACTTAGGTATATGCCCATACATATACCTAAGTTATCAAGTAACCCATCTCAATCATGAGGAAACACAAGGATTGTGATAACGACGGATAACCACTACCCGGGTATATGCCCATACATATACCAAAGTTAGCAAGTGACCCATCTCAATCATGAAGTAAACACAAGGTGAAAAGTCTCAGCTCAAACCAGGATTTTTATTATCGAAACCGTAACTGCTGAAGAGCTCCGTCTCTAGAGTGTACAGTGGTCCTGTCACGACTCCGAGGCCGCCGCTCACTAACCTAAGACTGCTGAAGTACTCCTCCTGTCGAGTACTGCGGGTCTGCTGCCAACTACCAGGCGCTCCGTCCGCTGAGGGTCTGCTTCCAAATACCGGGCGCTACCCAGATAGCCTACTGAGGTACTCCTCCTGTCGAGTACCGCGGGTCTGCTGCCAACTACCAGGCGCTCCGTCGGCCGTGGGTCTGCCGCCAAGTACCGGGCGCTCCGTCCACTGGGCTAGTCGACTCACTCCAAGTCGAGTCGGTCAAGCAGTCGTCAGGTCTCAGCCGGCTACACGGTCTCTGTACTCTGCACGCTCGTCTCCGGGAGGGTCCGCTCCACGAGCTACTGGGCGATACTCCAAGTATCACAAAGTCCCGCAAAGAAGTATCTCAAAAGTCCGTCTCGTCACAGGGGTCTCAACGCAACAGTCGGCGCGTCGATCGGACGCCCGGTCTGTGAGTTATTAGCCTTTTCGTCCCAGGGGCCCGGTTGGTTTCGAGTGCGAACCAATCCCGGCCGTATCTCAACTGTACCCCGAACTCCCATAGGGTATACTCAAAGGGACCGTTACTAAACGTAAACACCAACACCACTGACGGTTCGTCAAACGGACGTCCTGTCTGAAAGATATCAGCTTTCCCGTTCCAGGGGCCCGGTTGGATTTCGGGTACAATCCAACCCGGCCATACTCCGACTGCATCCAAAACTCGGGCAGAGTATGTCAAAAGTTCCGTCTCATCAAGAGGAAGTCAACGAAACAGACGGCGCGTCAATCGGACGCCCGGTCTGTGAGTTATTGGCTTTTTCGTCTCCGGGGCCCGGTTGGTTTTTAAGGCAAAACCAACCCGACCGTACTCCACCTGCGTCCAAACCTCGGGCAGAGTATGCCAAAAGATCCGTCTCATTAAGAGGAACGCAACGCGACTGACGGCGCGTCAATCGGACGTTCGTGGCTCAAGATATGAGCGTTTCCCCTCCGAAGGCCCGTTTGGTTTCGTGAACGAACCAACCCGGCCGAACTCAAATAATCCGAAACCTTGAGTGCGATATACCGAAACGACCGTCTCGATCCAAGGATCGTGTTTCCGCAGACGGTTCGTCATTCGGAGGTCCGAGGCTCAAGTTATGGGCCAAAAACCAATTCTGGTTCGAAACGGGGGGGTCCGGGTCCGGGCCGACCCGGCCCGACCCCCCGTGGGGCGGCGCGGCGGCCGGCGGCGGCGGGCGGCGGCGGCGGGCGGCGGCGCGGCGGCGCGGCGGCGCGGGGAGCCGCGGCGGCCGGGCGCCGCGAGGAGGCTGCGCACGCGGGGAGGCCGCACGCACGCGGGGGCTAAGCCCCGCTGTTCCTGGAAAAACGGCGCGGCAACTGCCGCGCCCTTGATTGAAACCGCCCCCACGTGGGGGCCGGTTTATTTAAGAGAACCGGGGGGGCCGGCTGCCCCCCTCCTTCAAGAACCGCCCCCCCTCTTTAAGAGGGGGGTTTTTACAGGCTGGCCGGGGAATTAATTCCCCGGTTTAACGGCATCCGGCCGGCCAGCTGGCCAGCCGGTTTTCTCCAACGGGACCGGAATTTCCGGTCCCCTCTTCGGCTTTCGACGCCGGCGGCCCGACCGCCGGTCTTCTCTTCCGCTGCGGCCCGGAACCGGCCGCGGTCTTCTCGTCCCGCCGCGGCCCGGAACCGGCCGCGGTGTTCGTCGTCCGGCGCGGTGCGACGGCACCGCGCCCCTTTCGCCATTCCTTGATTCCATTCAACGCGGCGCGACGGCGTCGCGTTCTTGAAGATTTTTCCTCGACGTAGCGCGACGGCGCCGCGTAAAATAAACGTACGGTAATCCGCGTGGTGCGACGGCACCACGCCACTTTGCTTCCACCGCAAGAATTAAACAAGAACGATGGAGGGGGGGTTCGGCCGTGTTCGTGCGGTCCGACCCCCCCTCGCGTTAACTATAACACTTAAATAAAATATTTCAAAGCCTCACGTAGACATGCGATCCACGAGCAAGAAATGGAATAAATAAAGAATGAAACAACAACCCCTACCTCGGGTATAAGTCGAGGATTTGACTATGTCCGCGGAAGTCGACGTCGCGGAGATCGGGCGTCGCGGTAGTCATTCGTCAATTCCGTTGACGAAGAGATACGTTCGATGTGATACGTCGTTGGAGAAACCTCTTATGTCGACGAAGGGAATCCGAGGAGGAAGCGGCGTTCCCTCACGTTGACACCGAGGACGAAGAAGAGAGACGTCGTTCTTCGTCGGAGTTTGAGCGTTCTTCGTTCTTCGAAGGTTCTTCGTCAAGTTGAAGAAGAAGAAGAAAAGCTTCCAAAGCTCTCAAGAAATCCTCCCAAGGTGTTAAAAGAATCCCCTAGAATAATATAAGCTTTAACTTATATTATTACATAACTTAACCACAAGAATTTCAAAGGTTTGAAATTCAAAAAAAGGGTTTAACTCCCTTAATTAATTAAGTAAACTTAAGCCATTAAAAGAGGCGTTAAAGGAGTTGGGAGGATTTGAAAGGTTTAGGGGTTCGTGTGGGCCCCACCACACTTAATCCTCCCAAGGGAGGTTAAGTGGGTGTGGGTCCCACTCCCAACCTCCTTTGATAGGTTTTAACAAGTTAAAAATAAAATTTGTTCTACACAAATTTTATTTAACTCAACTAAAAACCCCAAAAATTAACTTACAACCCGCAACAAACGCAACTCCCGAAAAGGTCTCTTTAAGCGAATATCGGCGTTGCGAGTTCATCGGTGCCCTCAGATTTCAATTCCGAGCACCGGATCAAAAGTTAGGAATTCCCGCTCGTTCGTTCACTGAACGTACCCGAGCCAAACTTCGGAAATTAATTCCGGGCACTCCGGGCCTCGGAATCAGGTGCCGTCTGAAACCGCGCTCTTGTAAAATTCTAAAGAAAATTAAGAAAAAATTTCCCTTGAATTTTACAGGTCTTTACATAGTGCTTCATAAGAACCACTAAATATTAGATGTAACACCTCAAACCCAGTTACCCAGAGTCAGTGCATTATTACTTAACATTGGCATGGTCACAAAAGATTAAGTCTCGAAAGACTGATTAGTTTAGTAGCCTTGGAAGTACTAGATACATTCATAAGTTTTACATTACATTATAAAATGAAAAACTACAACAACATATTCTCTATAGGCCACACTCATATCCCTTAGACTATCCCTGCAGGTCAGTCATAATATAATACTTCACATCCTGGAAAAAATAAAACATATAAAAGGGGTGAACTCTGATGCTCAGTAAGGATAACAATATAGAGTAAACTTTAATAAATAACCATAAACATTTAAGGCAATGTATAAGACTAAAACAAAAGCCTTTTAAACTTGAACTTCAGCATAATATGGAAAAGATAAAATCAAATAATTCTATTTAGTTATTCACATGGATATTATACTAGTCGAATAATCACATGCAATATCAATAGCCACTTTCATAATGATGGAATGCATAATGCCAGACTTCATAACCACATAGTCAATGCCTTGTGCAAAGAATAAAAATAAGATTTTGTCAAGGCCTTCTTCCAAGAGACTAGTCTATCTTATGATACCTACCGATGCATCGAGGAGCTATATCGGGCTCCACCTGTCACTTTATAAGTCCAATTCATTCCTCATATGAAAAGGTTTAAACATAACATAAAAATTCGTATTAAAACTAGCATATGAAATGTCAATAATTTATCCAAAAACCATGAATGGTATGCAATAACACATCCACAGTCAAGCATATCACAAAACCTTCAATACAATATGGAAGATTTGTATCATAATAAATCAACTTCAAACAAGTTTAAAATCCATCAAAAGATGTTGACATAGATGAAATGAAAACTATTTGAAAGAAATACCTCTTTCTATTTTGAAACCATTTTAAAGAAAATATTTATATTAGAAATATTCTTATAAGCATGTAAGGGAAGCTTAGATGATGTTATAATGGTGCAAAATAGTCTCACCCGCCGTATAAGTTAAAAAAAGACATTCTTACCATAATTTTGTTGTAAAGGTCATAAAGTACCTTGTTTGGAAAACGATGGAAATATTCCTTTAAAAAAATATAAGGTAAAATAAGGGTATAAATGAATTTTACCCATTTTCTAGTAAATATTAAAAATGTTCTAAAATAAATTTTTAAAAAAACACAGATGGGGATGATAAAGAGGTCCCAATAGATAATTACGTATAAACAACCTCAGATAATGAAGAGATTATAGAATTAACACTTACCTTGTACTTTTACTTGGTCGATGGTATGTTAACCTCCTGTATAATAGTTAAATAATTGTCATTAAATTATACAATAATTATATACATAAATATGATATCATATATGATCTTCTAATATTGCTTTGTTAATAATATTTTAGTATTATCGTCGTTCCGGGTGTTAACTTATTCATTTTTCTTTATATGTTTTGTTACAATAGATATGTTTGTTACAAATAGGATGTATTTGATTCATATCTAGAATAATATTAATATCATAAACATTATTTTTAATTATAAAATGAAAATTATTTTTGAATGATTACGATGGGGAAATGGATCTCATCGCGTTCATGGAGATGGTAATCCGTACGTACGAACGAGCAACACTATCATTATATTGATGGTGATATCATATGTAACTGGATGATATATAATATATAAATAACCATTAACATGTTATATTCATTATTTACATCAATTATACTCGTTATTATACCCATCCAAATAGTGAAGTGTTGAATGACAAACTACACCACGACGTGGAGACGGTAAGTCGTACGTACACACGTATGGTGACTTTGTCATTTATAGGATGGGTAGAATAAAGAATATGGTTGTACCATATTTATAATAACATTATAGTATGTAGAAGTTACTGAAGTTATTATTTAGTATGGAAAAAATAAAGAAAGAATAAGTGGAAGAACAAAAGAACTTGAAAGAGGGTGGTGAAATTATTACCTCTTCTTCGGGTGTTTCCTTTTGAGTTGCTCAAAAGGGCTATTTGGTTGGCTTTATGGACAAGTTAAGACATATAGGTTGAATTGAGAGAATTTGGGAGGATATTTCGGCAGTGTTTGGCAGAGACAAATTGCTTTAGAGGTGTGAATTTGAGAGAAAGGGGAGTGCCTTTTTATAAGAGGGGTGTTGGGCACCTTATGAAAAGATTGAAATATTATTTTATAATAAATTCATATTCAGTTTATAATAGATACAAAATGGTTTATTTCGAGGATAATGTTGGGATGAGTATAAATCCTCTCAAACAATCGGTTTTAGACAAGTGTAGGCCACCATTTTAACCTTATCATTTAGATTTAACTCTTAGTTAAATAGTTTGACATTTACCACATCTCTTTGTATTTTTATATTATATGGTTAATAAACTTAATATAAACCTTCAAGGGAACCCGAATTGGTTAATTATTGATATATATAAACATATATAAGTCCTTTTTCTGAAACTTATATTTTTAGGAATATTATATCAATTAATAATATAGTATTGGTTTTAAAAATTCATTTATGTCAATTTTGACACTATCTAGTAATTGATTTTTGTTAAAGTCCTAAAGACTTTATTAATTTTAAATTAATTAATTTAAAAAACTATAAATTGTAATATTAACTTATAAAATTCTTTTAATTCATCAAAAGTCTCAATTTACATTTATTTGGGTATTTATAATATCAATTATTTTAATATTTCATTAATAAGGTAATTACTACATCATCATTGTGTCATAAATAAGTTAAATTATTTAATGTCTAAAAATTATAAATAAAATACCATTATGTAGGAAATCTTTTTATCTTTCTAATTAATATTTATAGTCAAATTTATCTTATGTGTAACCCTATATTAAAAATGTTTTATTTATTAAACATTGAATTTGACACTTTTAACTCTTCTTTAAATTAAATAATAATAAATGTCATAATCTAATCCAAGTGGACATAAAGGATAATATTTTATTACTAAGGTTGTTTCTGGTCTAATTAAACTTATCCAATAGAATTATGACATGTGTAAGGGTAATAATGATATCATTTTTACCTTTAATTACCCTATTTACTTTTAACCGTGGTAAATAAAAGTTAGAAGTCACTATTTACCAAAAATTATTTTAATCTTATTGAACCAAATTTTACTTACTGATATCAACTGTGTCTCTCAAATTTTTGAAATCCATTTCACAGATGTGGTAAAATTATGTTTTATACAAATTTGCAAATGCTCCTAGGAGGTGGGTAAAAGACGGTAAAAAGTTCAATAAAATTTTTATATATCTAAACTTATTATAAAATGCCTCCAATGAATTACATTGAACTTATATAGGTATTATTTATCTTTTTTGAACTAAAATAAATTTAAATATAACAAATAATTATTTTTACAAAAATTCGGTTTTAAACAATAACGTAGTGCTTTTCACTATTCATCAAAAAATTGAAAGTTTTAGAAAAATACCAAAAATTCATACTAAGTTAATTTCAATATTCTGAATTCAAAACTGAATTCCATTTTTAAAAATAAAATTTACAAAATTTCAAAAAATGGTTATTACTATTCATAACGGCTAGTTTTATTGGTCACGGTGTGTTAGAATCTCGGTGTTGCGTACAATGAAAGCTATTGCATTATTTAAAGGGAAACATACCGTGGAAATTGGGGTGTTATATTCTCCCCTCTAAATAATTTCGCCCTTGAAATTTCAGAATATTACCGCACAAAAATATTTGGGTGGTTCTTCATCATAAGTTCATTGGGTTCCCACGTTGCCTCTCTCATCTTATCGTTTCTCCATAGAACTTTTACCAGAAGATTCATCTGGTTTCTCAACACATGTTCTCTGGTATCAATAATCTTGACAGGCTCTTCATAATAAGATATATTGGGTTACATTTCAATTTCCTCATAGGTGAGTACATGTGTCGGGCAAGGCATGTATTTTCTCAACAGTGATACGTGGAACACATCATGAACATTGGAGAGACTTGGAGGCATATCCAAACGATAAGCTACAACCCCAATTCATTCTAGAATTTTGAAAGGTATGATGTACCTGTGACTCAATTTACCTATCTTACAAAATCATATAACTCCCTTCCATGGAGATACCTTCAAGAAAACATGATCTCCTACCTGAAATTCAAAATCATTCATTCAGTTATCTACATAGATCTTCTGCATACATTTAGCTGCTTTGATGTGGGTTTGGATTACCTTCACCTTTTCAATTTTTTCCTCAACAAGTTCTGGGCCAACAAGTTTTCTTTGACCAAAATCATCCCAACAAGTTGGTGTGCGAAATCTCTTTCCATATAACGCTTCATATGGTGCCATCTGAATACTTGAATGGAAGCTATTGTTATAGGAAAATTCTACCATATGTAAATATTGACCCCACATACTTTGAAAGTCATGTGAGAAAGATCTCAACATGTCTTCTAAGGTTTGAATAGTCCATTCTAATTGTCCATCGGTTTGAGGGTGGTAGGAAGTGCTCAAACGAAGTTCAGTATCCAGGGCTTTCTGAAGACTTTTTCAGAATCTTGATGTAAAACGGGGATCACAATCAGAAAAAATCTATAGGGGTGCTCCATGAAGTCTTACAACTTCATTAATATATAGTCTTGCTAAATGATCAAGTGGTAAATCTTCTATTATAACAAGAAAATGCGCTGACTTGGCAAGACGATCAACAATGACCCATATTGCATCATTCCTTCTAGGAGTCTTTGGTAGTACCATGACAAATTTCATCGTAATATTATCCCATTTCCACTTAGGTATGTGAAAAGGTTGCATGACTCATCTAGCATGTTTTCTTCCAGATTTCACTTGTTGAAAAACCGTACATCTTAACACATAATCAGCAATCTCTCTCTTTATGTTGTCCCACCAAAATTGTTCTTTCAAATATATATACTTATTAGTTCTACCAGGGTGTATGGAGAAATTAGAGCTATGAGCATCATCTAACAATTCTCTTTTTAGATCAGGTATGTCAGGAACACAAAGTCTCTTCCCAAATTTCAAAATAACATCTTCGTAAACAAATTCTATCAATCTCCCATCGTTCACAGCTTTAATTTTCTTTTGAAACTCCTCATCATCAGCCTGATAACTTTTTATCCTTTCTTGTAAATATTGTTTAGAAACCATTTGAAATATTATTGATGTTTCACCTTCTATGATTATTCCCATATCCATTTTCACTAGATCCATGAAAATATAATCCCTTTCAACTCTCATCTTGTTCAAAACTCCATGATCCTTTCTTCTCAAAGCATCTTCCACCTTATTTTTGTTCGCTGAGTGTTAGTGTATAGTGCAATCATAATCCTTGAGTAGTTCAAGCCATAGACTTTGCCTCATGTTGAGTTATTTCTATGAGAAAATATACTTCAAACTCTTGTGATAAGTATAAATCTCACATTTTTCACCATAGAGATAGTATCTCCTAATATTCAAAGAAACTATTACAGCTGCTAACTCAAGATCATGAGTGAGATAGTTTTTCTAATGAATTTTTATATGTCCCGATGCATAGGCAATAACCCTATCATTCTACATAAGGACACAACCAAGTCCTTTCTTTGAAGCATGACTATAAATAACAAATCCAGCATTCCCCAATGGTAGAGTCAAGATAAGAGCATTGACTAATATTATCTTCAGTTATGCAAAACATTCTTCACACTCTTTTATCCAAAACAAACTTAACCCATTTACGTGTGATCTTGGTTAATGGGTTAGCCAATCAAGCAAAATTCTGGATGAAACGTTGATAATAACCTTCTAAAACAATAAAACTGTGTACCTCAGTTATACTTGTCGGTGCTGAACATTCTTGGATTTCCTTTTTCTTATAAGTGTCAATAGAGATTCCATCCTTAGGGAAAATATGGCTAAGAAAAGAAATCCCCTAAAGCCAGAATTCACACTTGCTAAACTTCCCATATAATTCATTTCTTCTAAGAGTATTTAGGATAATGCGCAAGTGATTTTCATGATCTTCATAGATTTTGGAGTATACCAAGATATCATCAATAAATACAACTACAAATTCATCAAGATATTCCTTGAAAACTTTTTTCATTAGATCCATGAAAATAGAGGCTGCATTAGTTAGCCTAAAAGGAATCACTGTAAACTCGTAATGCCTGTACCTGGTTCGAAATGATGTTTTCGGGATGTCTTCCTTCTTCACACACAACTGATGATATCCATATTGAAGTTCAATCTTTGAAAAATATTGAGCTCCATGAAGTTGGTCGAATAAATCATCAATGTGAGGTAGCGGATACTTGTTCTTTATTGCTGCAGCATTGATCTCCCTGTAGTCAATGCACAACCTCATAGATCCATATTTCTTCTTAACAAATATAATAGGGGATCTCCATGGAGAAACACTAGGGAGAATAAATCGCTTATTACTCAATTCCTCTAGTTGTTTCTTTAGTTCCACCAATTCCACATTGGCCATTCTATAAAGGGTCTTCGATATGGGCCTTGAACCAGGAATTAAATCAATGGAAAACTCAATTTATTGTTCTGTAGGATGTCCAGGTAAATCCTTTGGAAACACATCAAAATATTCTTGCACAATAGGTACATCTTCTATTCTAATATTCTTTTCCTCACCAACAGTTATTTCATTCTCTTCCTCCCCAATAATTGAATTTAGTTGAGCTACTAGGGGTGGATCTAGATAAGAATCAGATGGTGATGTTTCTGCTCTAAAGATAAGGCACTCCTTATCATCATCGAGAATTGTAACCTCCTTCTTCTTATAATAAATTTTTACATAATGGTTTAAAATCCAATCCATAATGAGTATTATATCAAATTCAATCATGGGTATGACTATGATATCTATAGATAAATAACATTTATATGCCTTAATGGGAACTAATTCACAAAACATTGTTGCAGTGATACTTCCCTTAAGAGTTTTGACTGACAACTCCCTTGTTAAATAAAATTAGAAATAACTAATTTTCTTAGCAAATTGGGATGATATAAAACAATACAATGATCTAGAATCAAATAAAGCATTTGTTAAACTTGAAGAAACCATTAAATTACCTACCACCATGTCTTTTGGAGATTCAACCTCAGTAGTAGTGATCGCATATGGTTGGTCTTGATCCCTTGGCCTTTTCTGGGGTATGTTTCCTTGGAGCTTAAAAAATTCATTTTCTTAATGCCCCATTTCTCTACAATTATAGAATTCAACATTGACAGCCTCTTTCTTCCCTTTTCAATCACGAGGTTGGTGACCTTTTCCAACACACTTGTAACAGACTCTCATTCCCTTCATACAAGTACCGGGGTGTTTCTTCCCACATTTACTGCAGGATGGATATTCAAATTTTCCCTTATTCCCCTTATTTCCATTTCTAGAGTGTTCAACAAATCTCTTCTTCTCTTTCTTTTCTTTAATGTTGTAAGACTTAGAGAATTCCTTTTCTATTTTGATAGCAGATGAGATAATATCTTCATACGACGAGAAGGATTTTGAGACTAATTCTCAACGAAGAAATGGTTTTAACCCATCAAAGAATCGATCAATATTACTCCTTGGGTTACGTATATAATCTAAAACATGCCTTTCTAAACTTGTAAAGTTATCTTCATACTTTACGACATTCTCATCCTCCTTTTGCATCAAACTCAGAAATTGCCTTTCCTTATCCACTCGATGGTCATGAGGAAAATATTTTTCTATGAAAAGTTCTTTAAACTCCCTCTATTAAATACTTGATACTTTTTCATACTCCTTTGTGTTTTGAATCAATGACCACTATTGATCTGCATCTCCTGAGAGGTGATAAACTGCCATGACAACTTTTTCCCTTTCACTACTCCCCAAAGCATGAAATATTTTCTCTAAGGAACTTATCCATTTATCAGACACAGATGGATTTATATACCCATTTAATGTTGGTGGTTTTTGCCTCATAAAGCGGTATAACATTGATCCTCCGTGTTGTGGATCAGGGTGCTCTATATGGGTAAAGTTATTATTCATAATCCGAGTGAGTTGTCCCAGTATGGTGATAAGCTTATCAACACCAGTCGCATAAGCATATAAACTATAATTATCTTGAGTAGGAGGGAAATACCAACATGGATTACATGCATTGATACATTTTCCATTCCTTCCACTAGGAGCCATTTCTAAACAATGGCATAAACTAGATTAGTTTATGAATCAAATTACATAATTCCAAACTTGTAAAACACTTAACATAAATTGAGCAGTTTATGGATACAATCCATAATCATAAAAATATTTTCTTTGAGGAATTATATACTCCTAAATCCTGTATAATGGTTTGTAAAGAAAATGAGAATTATCCTAAACATATCCCCCAAGAGTGTCGTAACCAAGAGTGCAACAAGGCCTGTTATCGTGCACCAGTTCTCGTTCGAGTCTAGCTCAAAGGTGTGTTTTTGGGTATTACCCCTAGGTACATCTGTGCCAGAGCCGCCTCTACCTACTCATATCTAGACAAAGATTTATTTCTTGGAAAACTCACAAAATCTCTACATTACCAAAATTATAGGAAGTTCTTCTATACTAATCTTCAAAGTCTATCTTAGGGAAACGTTCTCTAATCAGAGTTTTTCTAAATATAGTTTCCAAGGTTTGTACTAAACTTGCTTTGATACAAACTATAATGCCCCGAACCCAGTTACCCAGAGTAGATACATTATTACATAACATTGTCATTATCACAAAATTTCATGTCTTGAAAGATCGATTAGTTTAGAAGCCTTGGAAGTACTAGATACATTCATAAGTTTTAAATTACATTATAAAATGAAAAACTACAACAACATAGTCTCCATAGTCCACACTCATATCCCATAGACTATCCCTGTAGGTCAGTCATAATATACTTCTTCGCATCCTGGGAAAAATAAAACATAGAAAGGGGTGGGCACAGATGCTCAGTAAGGATAACAATATAGCGGAAACTTTCCTAAATAAGCATAAACATTTAAGGAAATGTATAAGACTAAAACAAAGGCCCTTTAAACTTGAACTTCAGAATAATATGGAAAAGATAAAATCAAATAATTCCATTACTTATTCACATGGACATTCTACTAGTCAAATAATCACATGCAATATCAATAGCCGCTTTCATAAGGGTGGAATGTATAATGACAGACTTCATAACCACATAGTCAAGGCCTTGTGCTAAGACTACAAATAAGATTTTGTTAAGGCCTTGTGAAAAGACACTAGTTTGTCTCATGAGACCTACCGATGCATCGAGGAGCTATAGAGGGCTCCACCTGTCACTTACTATGTCCAATGCATTCCTCATATGAAAATGTTGAAACATAATATAAACATTCGTATTAAAACTAGCATTCAAAATGTCAATACATTATCCAAAAAACATGAATGGTATGAAATAACACATCAACAATCAAACATATCACAAAATCTTCAATAAAATATGGAATATTTGTATCATAATAAATCAATTTCAAACAAGTTTAAAATCCATCAAAGGATGTGGACATAGATAAAATGAAAAATATTTGAAAGAAATACATCTTTCTATTTTGAAACCATTTAAAAGAAAACATTTATCTTATAAATATTCTTATAAGCTTGTAAGTGAATCTTAGATGATGTTATAATGGTGGAAAATATCCATACCCACCGTATAAGTTAAAAAAAGACATTCTTACCTTAATTTTGTCGAAAAGGTCATAAAGTACCTTATTTGGAAAACGATAGAATGATTCCTTTCAAAACCTATAAGGTCAAATAAGGGTATAAATTACTTAAACCCATTTTCTATTAAATAGTAAAAAAGTTTTGAAATACATTTTTTTAAAAACATGGATGTGGATGATAAAGACGTCCCAGAAGAGAATTAGGCATAAACTACCTTGGATAATGAAGAGATTGTAGAATTAACCCTTACCTTGTACATTTATTGGGTAGATGGTAGGTTAAACTCTTGTATAATAGTTAAATAATTTTTATTAAATTATTAAATAATCATATACAAAATTATGATATCAAATATTATCTTCTAATATTTCTTTGTTAATAATATTTTAGTATTATCGTTGTTTCAAGTGTTAACTTTTTCGTTTTCCTTTATATGTTTTGTTACATAAGCCGTGTTTGTTATGAATATGATGTATTTGATTCATATATAGAATAATATTAAGTTATTAAACAATATATTTAATCATAAAATGAAAATTATTTTGAATGGTTATGATGGGGAAATGAATCTCATCACGTTCGTGGAGACGGTAATCCGTACGTACGAACGAGCGACAATATCATTATATTGATGATGAGATCATATTTAATTGTATGGTATATCATATATACAGAATAATTAACATGTTATATTTATTATTTACATCAATTATACTCGTTATTATACCCATCTAAATAGTGAAGTGTTGAATGAAAAACTACACCATGACGTGGAGACGATAAGTCGTACGTACGCATGTATGGTGGATTTGTCATTTATAGGATGGATAGAATAATGAATATGGTTGTAACAAATTTATAATAACATCACAGTATTTATAAGGTACTGGATTTATTATTTAGTGTGAAAACAACAAAGAAATAAGAAGTGGAAGAAGAAAAGAACTTGAAAGAGCGTGGTGAAATTATTACCTCTTCTTTGTGTGTTTCCTTTTGAGTTGAACAAAAGGGCTCCTTAGGATGGATTTCAGAAAAACTTAATGCCTCTAGGTTTAAGTGATGGAAGTTGGGAGAATATTTGGGAAGGGTTTGGCTGAGACAAATGTCTTTGGAGATGTGATTTTTAGAGAAAGGGAAGTGCCATTTTATAAGAGGGGTGAGAGGCACCTTAGGAAAAGATTGAAATATTATTTTATAATAAATTCATATTCGGTTTAGAATGGCTCAAAAATAATTTATTTCTAGGCTAAGGTGGGTATGAGTCGAAATCCTCTCAACCAATAGGTTTTAGACAAGTTTAGGTCACAATTTTAACCTTATCATTTAGATTTAACTCTTAGTTAAATAGTTTAACATTTACCATGTCACTTTGTATTTTTATATTATATGGTTAATAAACATACTATAAAATTCCAAGAGAACCCCAAGTGGTTAATTATTGATATATATAACCTTATGTAAGTCCTTTTTCCTAACCTTGTATTTTTAGTAATATTATATCAATTAATAATATAGTATTGGTTTTAAAAACTCATTTATGTCAATTTTGACACTATTTAGTAATTGATCTTTTTAAAGTCATAAAAACTTTATTACTTAGAAATAAATTCATTTAATAAACCCTAACATGTCATATTAACTTATAAAATTCTTTGAATTCATCAAAAGACTCAATTTACATTTATTTGTGTATTTATAATATCATTTATTTTAATATTTTATTAATAAGGTAATTACTACATCATCATTGTGTCATAAATAAATTAAATTATTTAATGTATAAAAATTATAGATAAAATATAATTAAGTATAAAATCTTTTTAGATTTATAATGAATATTTGTAGTCTAATTTATCTTATGTGTAACCCTATATTAAAAATGTTTTAGTTATTAAACCTTAAATTTAACACTTTTAACTCTTCTTTAAATTAAATAATAATAAATGTCCTAATCTAATACACGTGGACGTAAAACATCATATTTTATTCATAAGGTTGTTTTTGGTCGAATTACACTTATCCAATAGAATTAGGACATGTGTTAAGGTAATAATAAGATCATTTGTACCTTTAATTACCCTATTTACTTTTAACTGTGGAAAATAAAATTTAAAAGTTACTATTCGCCAAAAATTATTTTCATCTTATTGAACCACATTTTACTTACTGATATAAACCATGTCTCTCAGAGTTTTGAAATTCATTTCACAGAAGCGGTGAAATTAATTTTTATGCAAATTTGCAAATGCTCTTAGGAGGTGGGTAAAAGATGGTAAAAAGTTCAATAAAATATTTATTTATCAAAACTTATTATAAAATGACTCCAATGAATTAAATTGAACTTATATAGGTATTATTTATCTATTTTTACCTAAAATAACTTTGAATAAATAAATAATTATATAAACAAAAAGTCGGTTTTAAACAATAATAGTGTTTTTTCACTATTCATAAAAAATTTTATGTTTTCATAAAAATACCAAAAATTCACCCGAAACTAATTTTGATATTCCGAATTAAAAAATGAAGTTCATTTTGAAAATTAAAATTTATAAAATTTCAGAAAGTGGGTATTACTATTCATAACGGCTAGTTTGATTGGTCACGGTGTGTTAGAATCTCAAAGTTGCGTACAACGCAAGCTATTGCATTATTCAAAGAGAAATGTACTGTGGAAGCTTGGGGTGTTAAATTAGCATTAATTAACTCATAAAATACTGAATATTTTGTTACTCCTTTATTTGGGAAATTTAAGTGATCAACATGGATTGAGTTATTATTCATAACCTGATATAATATTTCTACAAAAAAATTCCATCTGCATCCCATCCCATTGGAGTTCTAATTTGTATAGTCATTTCGTTTTCCATATAACTCATTGTTAAATTAGTTCCTCATGGTTCCAACTATTAATTAAAACAAAAAATATTAGTATGAATATCAAGAAGTAATAATCAATGTAATAAGTCATATGATAAGGGAAATCAACCCTAATATTTCCCAAATCATGAAACCTTCATATCATCTTATGACATTTTAGGTTCATACTACATCACTTTTGGTTCATCATTGGTTGATTTAAGTTTTTCCCCTTATCCTATACAAAACTAATCCCACAAAATAACCATATCCTACTATTATATCAACTAAAGCACCCCATACTTAAACTCTAGGATCCAATGATAAAATAAAAACTTTACACATATGATTTGATACCATAACATGCATATGTTTTACGTAATTTCCCAAATTAAAACATTTTAATCTCACAAATTCACTCAATCCACAAACATAAAGGTTTGGTGCCTTTGGATATTAGTTAAGAAATATTTATATTTTACAATAATTCTTATATATTTAACAAAATATTCAACAAACAATATATTCCTATAAACCTTTCATACATAATACTATTATCTAAATCCTAGGTAATGGAAACATAAGAAAGGAGTGATCTCAAATTCACAGTAAGAAAAAACATAATAGATTATAATTAAATATCATAAGTAAGAATAAGAAGAGAATGTGTATACAATAACATAATTAAGGTGCGTAAAAACTAATAATCATGAACAATAAAAAATATTTACTAAGAAAAAATCCATGTAATAATTTTTCTTGAACATAATAAGAAATTAGTAATTGGAATGTGGAAACATGAGTCCAATAATCATGAAAACATAAATTAAGCCTAAGAATGTTTTATATACATAATAAAAGAAAATCATAACATTGTGATCATAATTATCCACAATCATATCCATATATAAACTTACGAACATAGCTAATCAAAATCATGTATATGTATTATCATGTGAACATAGTTAATCACAATCACTCTCATAAATCATCCTGGGAACATAACTAATCAAAATTATGTCCACACAGCATCTTGTGAACATATATAATCACAATCATGTCCACACATCATCATATGAGAAAACCTAATGATGAAAATGCATTATTTTGTGATCAAACACAATCATTCCCATACATTATGTTGTGATTAAACCCAATAATACCCACACATTTAGTTTTGATAAATCCCAATGATGCACACATTGATTTGGGAAAACACACAATCATTCCCACACATTATATCATGAGATATATCACTTTACACAATGTAATGGAATTTATAATAGGCTAACCAATAAAATAATTATAAACCATGCATATGTGTGATATGGGAACTTGAAAACATTCATAATCTCACCATATATTAACTAACCTATGGGAATTAAATGGGTTTCATGAAAACTTATATAACATAGGATCATAATACATTCATATAATACATGTGGATGGTATAATTATATCATATCCCTAGTGATTCATAATAAAAATTAAAGGATTTAAACATAGATGAAAAATCCTTTTATAAGAGCATTAGAAAATTTCTTTGAAAAACAACAAGAAATATACTTTTCTTTTGATAAATTTTATTTTAAAATAGAGAATTCAAAAATAAATTGGAATAGATATTAATCTAGAAAACCATTAACACATTGAGAGGAATATTTTTTATAAAAAATAGTTATAAAATAGGTAAAAGGAATTCATATAGAAAACGTTAAAAATAATATTCATTACGCACTTTTATAATGAAATTCAAATAAAAAAAGTGACTCGTATTGAAAATGAATAAAAATATCCCTTTAAAAACCTTGTAAAAATAATAACAATTTATAGAAAATGGAATAAAAAAATTATTAAATCACATATAATTTAGTCCATAAAACAATATATGGAATATGGACATGGAGGATAAATATTTCCGACCAAAAAAAGTGATATGGTTTTCCCACATACGGACATCCTTCTAGTCGAATTATGAACCATAGGGATGTGAAATGTCGATAAGACATGTAACAAACATATATAAAGATAGTATAATAAAATATATTGGTTTTAAGACAAAATGAACATATAATTCCTCCCTATGTATGTTTAAACGTAAACTATCTTGATTTGAAAGTAAGATTGGAAAATAAACAATTACTCCTTTAATATCCGTTGAATAAAAATACATTGAAAGAAAGATAATGATATGGATTTATAAATACCATTAATTACCTGTAAAATATGGTATGTAAAATTCATATGGTGTTATATACACCACATAAATAAAGAAGTTTTTGTATATATAATACATCTAAATGAGAGACAATTGAGATGAGAAAACCCATACTATTACACCAAACTTGCATGAAAGAGATTAAACCATATATTTAATAAAAATAACCATGTTAATAAATAATTTAATAACTTTAGTAATATCTATTTCATTTTATACTCTTCTATTTTAATCAATAATTACACATATATTAGTTATATTATATTTTTATCATCAGATATTTGTAATTTTTATTGTTTCGTGAAAGTTTCAAAATAGTAATTATTGTACTCATTTATTGATACCAAGTGTATAATTATTTAATTATTAAGTTAGTTTAATTATTCTATTTCAATTATTTTCTAGTACCCTATTCATTTTATGGAAGATATGGTTATGGTTCATGAGAATAGAATCCATGGCTAACTTGTTTCATGTAATGTACAAATAATAATTTATTACATTACAATGATCATTCATTTTTTGTTTAATCCTTCAAGAATAATATTCATAGTATAAATTAGAACTAAATATCATATATAACAATTATTGATATCTGTATACTTATTCATGATGAAAATAATTATGTTGGTATAGTTGAAGTAACCCAAATGAGAACATGTTATACTAATGAGTGTGTATGATTATAACATCATATAATAGTAATATCATTTTATAATAAGAATAATTATGTTAATATAATATCATTATAGTGGATAATAATATTTATAAAGAGTTTATGTGATAATTTAATTGAAAATATTTTAAAGAACCATGTATTTAATTTTATGAATTCGTAGATTCTCGTTACGGGTTCCTTCACAATAAAGGATTTTGGAATCATTCATGGAAATAAAGGATATAAAAAATATAATTAGGATTTATTAGAGGAATAATGTCTCTGTATCCTAGATATTTTTAATGGATTGAGGTTTTTTGAAGGGTAGCAGATGATTCATTTTATAAATGAGGAGGGGTTATTTCAAAGAAAGTTGATCAATAATGCCCATTGGATAGGGGTTATTTGATGAATTATCTCATAAAAAAATTTGAGATAATATTTTTTTTCGATATTTTATGTCTATAACACTTAGTTTAAACCCCCCCCCCATTTTACCTTTATTTTTACTTTACTATGATAACACATATTTTACACCAGTAACATATTTTTATATCAAAAAATAAATATTACCTCACTAACTATTTCTAAAATGCTGTTTAAATATTATTGAATCCAATTAATCTAACTAAATTTATAAATTTGAGAGCTTTAACATTTAGATGAAAATATATTATATATTGAAAAAAAATTAATGGAAATATAAATTAAAACTTAACTATTATTAATACTATATCATATAAATTAATTATTAAATGAGTGATAATAAATTTTTTATACACTGAAAAATTAAATTATATTCATAATTTAAAAGTGATCAAATTTATTTTTTAAGATAAAAATTCATAATACTTAACAAAATATTCACTTTAAAAAATTAAATAATTTTTACCAAATCCTATTAAATTTTATTGTCCAGCTTCTAAATATTTAATTTTATCAGTACATTATAATATTTCTTTTAATTTAATAAATTAATCAAATTATTATGTAATAATAATAATAATAACATCTAACACATAATTTTTTTTACAATAAAATATATTAATTAAATAATATTTCCACAGTCATTCTAGAATTATTTATTATTTTTTAATTATATTATTTTCAATTTGTTACTAAAGATGGAAAAAATTTAATATACTTACTGGATACATGCATACCCAAGGAAAATATATCCATTGTTTATATTTTCAATTACCATATTTCCAAGGACCGTATATATAATGGTCATATTCAATTCCTATATATAGCCTTACAAATATCACAAAAATCATTCATCCACATTATCTCTCTTAAAATTTCCATAGTATTTATGGTATTTTCCTTATTTCCATAGATTTAATCAAATATATAATCTTTAATTAAAATCACAATGAAAAGTATTATATGTTGATTGACTTTTTATTTATTGTTGGTTTTATATCTATTATAGTTTTCTTAAGTTCATTTCATATTTAATTTTCATAATTTATTACTGTTTATCTTATATTGTATTAAAATGTATTATTTTTCATTTTATTTTATTGTTATCTATGAAATAATCTATTCAATATAATATCAATGTAATGTATAATTCATATTAAAATATAAGGGTTCGGAGAGACTCTTTATGATTCTAATGTAGTAATGTAGTCACTCTACATCAATTTGAAAAAAAATTATGAAAATTTATTAAAAATTCATGACCATTATCTAAAAATATTTCCTTTTGATGAATTTTAATGAATTTTAATTTATTATGATATGATAAATGGAGTTATTATAAATTTGAATGTCAACATTGAAAATAAAATTGAATTAAAATAATTAAAGAGGGATAAATCTTGATGATATGTTAAGAAAGAATATAAAAAATTTAAAATATATGAAATATTTTGAGATAAAATTTTAAAATTTAATCTCATTTATTTTATGAAGTGTCCAAAAGGAAAAAAAATAAAATAACTTAGTCAAGATTATACTAAATATGGATTTATTAGAAATTTCACTACAAATTGTCCAAAGATTAAATAATATGAGTGTGAATAGGGTGTTGGATCACCTAAAATATTTTCTATGAAATAAATATAAATTCAAAAAAAATCCCTCAAAGGAAACTTATGATTTTATAAGATATAAAAAAATTATTATCTGAGATGGATGATGAAGAAAGTGGTTTTAATGAAAATGATGTTAAAACTACTAGTGTGATGGAAATTAAGTGGATGATCACCAAAATAAATAGCGATGAATTCAAAAATGATGAAGATGATGCAAATAAAAATCATAAAGAAACTGAAATATAGTTTTTATTTAATTAGGAGTTGAAGGTGTTTCTTTCAATGATAATTAAATTTGTGAAGGGAATAGGAATATGTAAAAGGTAATTAAACTATCAAATGAGGTTGTTGAAGGATATGGTAAAAGAGATTTGTAGATGTAAAAACAAGTTAAAATTTTTAATGCTTCCCACTATAGGGAAAATAGGTTTCATTCTTAAATAAAGGATAATATCATAGAAAACGAAATGTAACTTGATGGTTTTTATCAATTGGTTTTTTATGCTAAAGATCAATTTCTAAATATCCATAAAATAAGTTTTTGAAATATCAAAGTATAGAAAGAGGGATTAAGATCCATCAAATAATTTTAGTGATCAATTTAATCATCAATTAAGTAATTATATGGATTTAAAAAATCATGAATCTATGTGAATTATGGTAAGAGGTAAATCAAATAGAAATAAGAAAATAAATGTTTTTTGAAAAGGATAATTTCAAAAAATTTAAATATCTATAAGTGGTAACTTGGGGATGAATGTTTTTATAAATGATAATATGAAAAACTTATAGAAGATATCTAACATGCAGAAGAACATGATAAGAATACAGTTTTTTAAATAAATCCAACATTTGTGATCAAAATAGCGAAGGAAGGTAGATGAGTAAATCAATATAGCTAGTAGTTTTTGGTTAAAGTTTTCAATTTTTCATCTATTATTGGTAATATAGTTGTTATAGGTATATAAAGAGGAATTTTTTGTTTAATATGAGATACTATAATAATTCTATTAGTGATGAACAGTAGGATTTGAGTGGGATACAACCCACTAAAGGAAGATAAGTTCAACTAAAGAATGAAAATTTTGGAGTTATAGTAAAGAATTGTTATTAAGGATAAAATTAAGTCTATGGAATATGTGATAAGATAGGTCACTTTTTTGATAATTTATTAACCATTTTTTCATCATATTTGAGTATAAAAAATATTAAAATCATTTATAAGAAAAAATGGAAAGGAAATGACTCAACACGTGTGGTGGAAGTTGAATTAAATGGTTCTTGAAATGAGAATCCATCAATTATGGATAATTGATATTTATATCATATGGATGAAGATATGATGTTTTTAAATTAATATAAAAATGGAAAATGGAAATTCAAATTTGGTAATGATTGATCACTCAAAATTAAAGGAATTGTTTTAATGGATATTGAAGATAAGATGTTGATATTGAAGTTTACTCTAAATGTTGATGGATTGAAAAAAATATTTTGATTGTTTCACAATTATGTGAGAAAATAAATGAGTAAATGTTTCAAAAATATGAATTAATTATGAAGATATTGAATTTTTTTTATTCTATGAATCTAAGAAAATTAGATAAAATAAACCTAATTCAAGAAACAGAGACTAAAAATCCATTTACTTGAGCCTAAAGTAGGTGAATCAATTGTGATATATAATTCTTGGCCACATTTTCCAAAATAACATGAAAAATATCAACTTTAGAGGAAAGTTTTATTATTTTCCTATGATAAATAGATAAAGGGATTGGATTTTTTCCACATGTCAAAAGGGAAAATTTGTTAATTCTCTACAATAGAAAGTATATATTCAAACATCTCATCCTTTAGACCTTATTTATTTAGATATATTTGGGATGATAAAGAATAATTTAATGAATGAATATAAGTTTTTTTATTTTATTCATTTATTACCTTACATGGATGATGTTCATCATGTTAATTAATCATAAATCTAAGGCCTTGACTATTTTTAAGAGTTTTAGGAGAAGTACTAAAATGAAATGTAGATTTCCTTTGAAGAGAATGAGTACATATAATTTAGTTGAATATTATAATGTAAACTTTTAATATTATATATAGAATAATGGTATTTATAATGATATTATTTCTCTATATATCACAAAAAAAATTATTGATCATAAAAATAGGTGGTTGGTGTAGATAGCTCGAACAATATTTATAGAGCATGGTACTTAACTCTTCTTTTATAGAAAATTGTTTGGGATAGTGGTCAATATTCAAAACTAGTTTTTGTATCATATAAATTTTGATATGTCTCTATATGGTATGTATTACAAGAAAACACTTTGCTTAAAGTACTTGTGGGTGTTTGGATTATTCTATGTTTTAAAGGTGAAAGGTACCAATGTAAGTAAGTTTGATCAAAGTGTAGTGGATGGAATATTCCTTGGTTATCCACCTAGAAAAAAATACTAATATTAAGACAGGGGAAAATGTATGATTGTGTATCCAGTTAATGTGAAGGTGAATTAATTCTCATCTAAAGAGTGTGAATAGTAAATTATGGCTATCAAGGATGAAGATGATGATATTTAATTTATTGGAAAACATGCTATGAATTCTTAAAATTTTAAAGAATAAAGTGATATATATGAGAAAAATTATGATTTGACCTTATAATGTGATGAATAAAGATAAAATCCATTTTATAGGATGTTCATAAATCAAGTGGAGGTTAAGAATATTTTTATGATATAGAAAATCTGTTCAAACTAGGTGGTCGTTGAGGAAAACATCACACACCTCATTGATTTATCAAGTTGAACTAAGAATCATGGATACATAATTGAATCATCAAGAATTTATTCATTAGATGAATGAATAATTTCATCTGAATAATCATAAAATCATATGGTAGTTACTTTAAAATATGATTAACAAGAATGTAATTAGAACATAGTGGGTGTTCCATTAGATTAGAAAAAGTGACAACGAACAAGGAAAGGCTTGTTTATAATGGGTATTATCAATTTGAATGAATTTATTCCAATTATAAATTTTAATTAGTATTTTGGATCAAAACATTAAGTATAATTCTTTTTATTTCTATACAAATAATATTCAATATTTTTCTAATATTTTTCATGTCATATTTATTCAGTAGTGAACCCAATGATGAATTGTATTTTAAGAAACCCAAAGGATTTATTATTATAGATAATAAAATTTCTATTTTTTGGTTGTATAAAATATTTTATTTGTTAAAATAAGAACACATAGAACAGTATTCAATGGTTGAATAATTTTTGAACATACTAGATTTTAGAAAATGTTGAGTAAAAAATAATCAAGCACATAAAATAAAGAAATTGGGTTTATTACATAGTTTTGAAAAACTAAAATGCGTTTGGAAGGAATTTTCTTAATAAATTTAATTATATTTTTTGTTGTTGATGCTTCAGGAGACAAAGTATTTCATAATAATTCAAATTTCACAAGATAATAATAACATATTTATTTCTAAATAGAAAAATTTCCATGATTTAATGAAAATGATTATAATATCGGTTGATAATAAAATTTATACTCTAATTTTAATGGTAAAAAAGATTTAAAAATTTAAATATAGAAAGAGGGATGATCAAAAGGAGTTAGAGAACATATTGATATTTCTCTTAATTTAACAGCTTTGAGACTAGGTATTTTCAATGTTGTCACTTTGTATACGAGGAAACAAGGGGTGATTAATTAATATAATTACAAATTAGTTAAGAGGATTCTATGGTATATCAAAGTAATTTAAGGAAATGGTTTATTTTGTTATAAAAAAGTATAACTAAATAAATATGGTTTTGTTAATTAAAATTGGTATAATAGATTTTATAATCAGAATTCCATGCCTATTAGAGTGTATTTATAGAAGAATGATGTGTGTCATGGAGAACTATGAAGTATTATTTCCATTTATTGATCATAAATGAAGAAAAATATTCTTTTTTACTTCCAACCAATAATTCATTTAATATAAAAAAAGGTATTATAATTGAAGACTCCTTAACTGGTGCACTATCATAATAAAAGTTCTATAACACTTTTAAGAAAAAAATATCAACATTATCTATCAAGTAACATTTAAATCAATCACCATTTTACCATATAGAATGCGAAAGAAAAATTTATTACTATGTATTTCACTCCATTAATATAATGAGAAAGGAATGTTTTTTTGAAATCAATTCATAAGGATGTATTTCAGAAATTGAAATTGATAATGTGTGTTTAAAATAAACAATATTAAGGATAAGGGAATGGGGTTTTAAACACTCTAACTTGAGTTTAGATTATTTTTTTTAAAAGGTATAGATAATTATATAATCCCAATGGATATATTATTTAATTTAATGAGGGTGATTCATTGAGGTAGGAAATATATTTATAGGAAGTTTTTCAAATATATAAATCTACGATTTTAACATACACATGAAGTTGTTTTTGTGTGAAGTAGTGATTTTAGAATAGTTTCATTATTTAGTTTAAGAACTATTGAATTTTTTTTTGAGTTTTTGGGAATAATTTTTTTTCATAAATACACAATGATATTTTTTATAAGAATAAATGGTGTAATAGGATTATAAAAGTGTAGGTGAATGTGAGATACTCTTATAGATGATTTCGTGATTATTAATAATAATTAATATTTCTTATATCAATTTTACTCACAAAGGCTATGAAATATTTAATAATGGTACATTTTTATTTTTAAGGTGATAAATGTTTTTTTGTTAAAAAAATAAGTGGGGTGTTATAATCAAGAATGATGTAGTAATAAAGGGAAGGTTTTTTTATTGTTAAAGTTGGAGTGGATGTGATTGGAAATATTTGTGTTTTATTTTATTTTCAACACATAAATAAAAATAAATATATGATGAATATAGGTGATTAATATGATGTATAAAGTTTTTAGAGGTTTATTAAATGATGGTTTTGAGTTGGAATAAGATTAGTGTTAAAGTATATTATTTTAAGTTAGTTGAAGTGTAGGTTAAAAAACATTCCATGGTGATATGAAAACCACACGTAATGCACAACTCATTATTATTTTTAAATAATTGAGAGAAAAATACATTATAATGATCATGGTTTCTAGGATTTTTTTAAAAATCTCTATATGTGACAGGAAAACAAACCATTCCATAGTTTGATTCTTGACTTCAAAAATTATATTCAAAATGATCATGGTTATGAGGTGAGAAACAATTATGGTTCTATTCCATAAAACATGGTGAACCTAAGATGTATTGGTACTTCTATTAGGGTCATATTTGGATAGTTAGGAAACCATGGTCTCACAAAAAATGTTGAAGTGGTGTCCATTGTTTTTCAGAGAAGACAAAAACATTGTATACAATTCTATGATTTGTTAGAGTAGGTTGTGTTTTGGGATTTTAAGGAACATATCAAAATAGTTAAGAGTATTTGAGAAAAATAATTCTATGGTTATGTGTTTCCACACCATTATGTGTTCAAAGTTTTCATTTTTAGTGTTTTTATGATAGCGTGGATTGGTACATACCACATGTTCACACAAAATCAGTCTTTAAAACGAATTGACCACATAAAATGCAGTGATATTGTTGTGTCTGATCCAATGGATAAGATTTATTTTTATGATGATGGAGGTTATATAAGAAGATATTTTTTTAATTTTAATAACTCAAAATTTTAATATATATATATATATATAAATATTTAAAGGATGTTTTTTAGAAGGGTGTGTAACAGGACTATAGATTAAAGGAATGATAGAATATAACATGAAGAAGAAGAATAAGAAGAGGATGATAAAGTGTAGTTCATAATAGTTTGTGTGTTTGAATATGGAATAACCACACTATTGATATGTGTGATTTTTTTAAGATTTATCTTATATTTCATGTTATTGATAAGTCTTTCAATAATGAATATTGTTTAGAGATATTTTTTTTGTATCATAAGTTCAAGGATAAATATTTCTTGGTGTATCCATCTAAATGATTTATAGTGGATCATATGATCATGGATTTTCTAGATCATTCCAAAGGAATATCCATTAATTATGAATGTTATATATGATATATTTGGCATCCCATGATTATTTCTTACTCCGAGTTTGTTTATTCTACAAAAGGTGACAAAATAAAATTGAAAAGTAGTTTGTAGATTTGTTGCCTCAATGAAATCTCACCATGTGTGGGGTTTTTACTTTAAAGTGTTAGTTATTAATGGGGGTGAGATAAAAAATGGGTTAAGTGAGAATATAAGAGACTTTTTTATGGTTTCTAGATTATGTTTAATCATGATTTCATCTAATGGGATGAGGGTAATTTTAGTGTATACATCATTGGGTCAAAAGGGAATATAAATCATCAGATACTAATAGGTGGGACTTGACAAGTGTTAGGTAGTTCTAGTATGAGACTTAGGTTGAATGAATTTTATTTTCAATTATGGAATATATATATGTATTTATATGTTCATATATTGGTTATGTTTCTTCATAAAATGATTTACACTCACCACAACCTTGCACATTTAAGCATTTGATTATTAACGCTCAATTAGTCATAGTTAGTAAGGTAATCCTACAAAGTCTTTAGAATCACCCCTACCAACATATATGGATTCAATTTTAATTCCCATGGGTAGAACTTATATTTAATTAAAGGTATAAGTTTCATCTTATAGATTAATATATGGATTGATATGATCAATGTTTTAGAGAATGATGTTTTAGATTGATATGATCAATGTTTTAGAGGATTATGTTTTGGTAGGAGTTTGACTAGTGAGTTGGGTTGAAGATTAATTTTTGTTTATTTTTAGTTGTAAAAAATATATTAATTAATGGGAAAACCTTTTAATTTATCCATGGTTTAATTTCATGTGTTTTTTCTATTGATAGAATTTTACATGTTGTTTCATGATGTACACTATTTAGTTTATATATGTCACTATATAAGATACCATGTTGGATCCCAATTTTATTTCTATAGGTTTTGGCTATGTCAGATGTGTGAATGGGTTATTCTAAATTTTTGATGGATTTGAAAACAAACCTTATGCATTATATTTTAGGGAATATTTTCCCCATTATTGTTCTAGGATCTTACCACTAGTTGGTATCATTTATTGTACGGGGATTCATGCATATGGTTTTATTACGAACCACCTCAGGTGTTGTTTAGGTTTGATACAACATAACATTACAATCCTAAAAATATATATCATTACCAAGATTATATGAAGTTATTTAGCACATATATATCATTCCTCATATCCTAGGAATTATAAGTTTATCAATATATTCACTGTCCAATTTAATATAGGTTTAATCCATCTTAAAAATTCCTTATAATTCTTATCCCCTTATACAACTACACAACTATCTAAGTAAAAATTAGATGTTTATTTAAGGTTATATAAGATAGAAATAATCATCAATTCCATTAAACTATCCCACGATATCCACTATACATTATACGAAAAGTAAAATGATAGAATCATGTAGAAGGACCTTATGCAAGATATGGAATAACCACATGCCTAAGTTTTATGAAACAAGTGAAAATTAAACCAACCTCATGTAAATATTAGAATAAAATTATATCTTTCCCTAGTATGTGGTATATGACTAGTTCTCTTTAGAATGACCTTCATGTAACACATCATCTACATGCTTAAAGGTATATTATCATCTTAATTGAAATTTACATAATATGGAATGATCCTTATGTTGAGTTTGTATAAACCTTTCCAAATGTTGTAAACAAACTATTCTCACCACATAATGATATTTCATTAATTTATCAATATTTAAGGCTCAAAAACACCTTTATAACTTATAAAAACTTCATAAATCAACTATAAAAAATCATATCCACCAATTCAATGCAAGAAACATATCATCATAATTTTCTTTCTTTAGATATTCATTTACTCTTTTTTATCATATATAAATACCTCCATAATTTCACTATATTACATTATAAATAAGTATTTTATATTAATGAGGTATTTTCCAATACTTATTATAATTGTTTTCCCACCATTTCAATTACCACTAACCCACAATATTAAAATATCATAATCATTATAATCATATTGAATATATTTCCTATAAGTTATTATCATTTATTTAGGCATCATAATAATTATCTCGAATTATCATCAATTATATACCCATCATTGAAAAATAAATTACTAATACATTCCAGAATAATAAAAAAATATGAGAATCTTGAGTCACTTACCTCAATCCATGGTGATCACCAATCCCAAATTGTAACATTTTTTTTTCTATTCCCATTCTCCCTATAGGTATCACTTGAACCTCTACAACAATTGGATTCTAATGAATATTCTACAGATAAAATAGAGATATGTGTTTGGTGGAATAATATATCAAAATGTTTCAAATAATTATTCCACATTAAAAGTCTAATGAAATGGTCTATTAATTCTGCCAAACTCCCCTTGGACTTTTCCATTTAAATACCCTCATAAAAATAATGAATATATAACATCTCATGTCATTATATAATAAAATATCTATTAAAAAATTCAACTAGTTATCCCTTGTAAAAAATTTGATCACATCTCAAATAATTTATTTATAAAAATAATCCATTAAAATTTTAAATATTTAAATAAATCAATCAATTAGTAAATTAATTAGACCAAATAATTTTGTTAACCTAAAATTATGACCAGTAAATAAAATCACCAAAATTATACATAAAATTCAAAATCATGTCTTGAATCTAACAATGCACTCACAATTTGATTCCAATACCAAAAAAATTACCATTTTACCTTTTGGTGTTTAAACAACCAAAATCAAAATATGAATTTCACAAACTCCCAAGCATTGTATTTCCGGGGCACTACATCACATGCCTATTTCTGATGCTTTCCTGTTTGGAATCCAATTAGATTCATATAATGGTCATGATCCAAGTCATATGTACCTGATTTCAAAATGAAGGTTCTTGGGGTAAATAGAAGTGGCTGAGCTCACGACCAATAATGTTTTTTCATCAAAATATTAATATTTTTCTCAGAACTTGATGAAATAGAATCCTAGAAATCCATGAGGTTGGGTCATCAAATATTATTTACAATTAATTTGAGTCAATATAAAGAATTACCTCTCATTGGAATTTATACTTCATTGATGATTCAGTTGAGACCTATTTTTATACTTTCATTATTATAGATTAATCAAAGGTAGATTCCCTCCAACGGTGATCCACACGAATTCCAAAAACCTCTTAAGATCACTATATAAATTTTTGTGTGATATAAAAGATGGTTCTAATACTAATATTGATTGATATTTATTGAAATATAATAATTTTAGGCAACAATGAATCAATACGGTTGAGAATGAGAATCATTCTTTGTTCTTGAGAGTGTTCAAGAGAAAAAGTATGGCTAGAGAGGATTCTGACTACAATTTTTTTTTCACAATGGTAGATAATATTAACTAGGTAAGAGCATAACCTAACTAAGTATTTATAGGCCTAGGCTTAGAGAATGAATAATTTCACAAGGGAATTCATTAGTTTATTAATCCACAACTGACACCATGTCCAAATAATAATTTTATTTATATTTAATTGACATGTGCTAAACTCATGGATAAATAAATATTATTTTCTTTAAAAAATAAATAAATATTTATTAAAATAATTCTAATATATTATTTCTAATCATACCATTAAACTTGATCTATATTTATTTCTTAGTATTTATTAGACACTAGATAAGGTCTATTTATTTAAATAGATAAATTTTACTACATTATTTTTCAACAAATAAATAAATATTATATTCACTAAAATAGAAAATAAATATTTATTTAATATTCTCATAACTAAATAAATAAATATTTATAAACTTGAAAATAAAACAAAGATAAATAAATATTTGTATATTTATGTAATGAAATAAATAATTTTCTAATGAATAAATATTTATTTAATATTCAACTCACATAATATTCTATTGAATAACTTATGACTAAATATATTTGATCAAACAAAAATAAAATATATATTATTCTTCCAACTAGAAAATACCATTCAATTATAATAAAAAATTCATATATAATTTAACCAAGGTTGTGTATACACTTAGCGTGGGACCCTCTAGGCCCATTTCATTGTGGCATTATGCGGTTACACCTAAATTTCAACGATGGAATCAAACAACATTCCAAGGAACACATAGAGAAAAGGAGTTAATGTTGCAATAACATACAACCTTATATGAATGGAAATTATGTAATACAATCCTTCTGTCTCTATATATCATTCAAGTTTGTTGCATCACATGTTCCATGAACTATTATACTTGAATTATCTTTCCTTGACTTTCAAGAAAAGAACACATTGATATCATACCATGGAAATGGTTTTATCAGATAGTTCTATTTCTAACAAAGGTCTAGAGATATAAAAATAAATTATATGGAATGGATAAATCATTTCTTGAATTATTCAATAATTACATAGCACTAGTGATGCACCCAACATATCATACTTCACAATAAGAATATTTCAGCATTGTTTTCATCAATACATTAATGAATGAAACTCATCATATGCATTAATAATGGTCTCAAGTCTAAAGTTCATTATACAAATATGTATATTGAAATATTCAATGATAAATAAAACTTGTATAATTATTATTGGTGGGTTAAGTTCACATAACCTCCTTCTCTTGTAGATTACTAAGGAAAAAATTAATGAGAAGAAGTCTCAATGTACTATGACAACCATACCCATGATATCCTATATCATTTTGGTATCATCAAATGAAATCATACATATATAGAACATGGATTTAAGATTAATTCCTTTTCAATTCAAGATTATCATCATAGAGGGGAACTTTCAAGGCCTTTTATTATGATAAGTACCCCTAGGAAATTATCACATTAATTCCACTAAAATGAATAATTATCACATGATAATATATTAATTAATATTTAAAACTATCAATATCCCTATTATCAATTTTCAAAGTAGTTGGTTCTAGGGTATCAAATCCAACAGAATCCCACTTATAGTAGAGTTAACTTCTAACTGTCCAACTGGTTAGCCTCACATGATAAACATGCTTCTGCTAAGATATGGATATAATTTTTGAGCCCACCACACTACCCATGATTGTTCCACATTCTGTAACATCATAAATATAAGAAACCCCCTCTTTATATGGTATCACCATGTATATAAACTTTTACCTATATCAACTAGAACATCTTGGATAATACCATAGTTAGAATTCATCATGATATGATTTAATGTTTGTTTTCTGGGTATAATTTTGAAACATGGAACAAATCATTGTTAAAATTTATTCTTAAGTTACATTAGAATCTACAATGTACTCATTTGAATATATATATATATTAAAGAAACTACATATAATAATATTTACCCTTATATATTACCATATCCTTACTAAAATTCTAGATAAAAGTGATTTAAATAAGGCTATTATTATATCCTCGATAAATAGTTTTTACATTTATCCAATTTCCATGAACTCAAACATTTATTATTTCTCAATCAATATAGGATATTTCTAATTACATAACTTTGTTGTTCACTTAATATTGTTTGATATTTTCATTTTATATTTTTCACATAAGCAAGATCAAACATAAGAACATATAATGAAATATGAAATTTATTTACAATGAAATATTAGTCATATGTAGTCTATTTATCATAAAAATACAATGTGACATTGAAAACTATTTGGGTAAATTGCTCCATATATTGTTTTTCAATATCATGTCAATTATGTACTATGACATGGATTAGGAAACCCATAGATCCATTCTAATAGATCATTTTACCTAGAAATTAGGTTGATACTTATGTAATATTTGGAGATATTAATCTTAGTATTAATTAAAATAATACTAATTACATATTTTCTATATGTTTTCAAACATTTTTATCATGGAAAACCATAGTTCCCCCACAAAACACATATAGACACCTGGAAATATTTCATTTAAAATGAATATATAATGATCATTATACTTTTTCAACCCATAAATGGATACTTGATAATTTTATTCCATATTTTATTTCTTTTATGTCTCCAACCATTCTAGTCACTTTATATATACATGTTTTGTAATGTTACCTTAAATGTGGGTAGAAATTACATTTAATACCTCATATAATGTTCATAATAGTTGTGAAAAGTTGAATTTAAATGGATTAAGTATGGTGGTTTGGTAAAATATTTTTATCCTTATTGGTATCTCACTTTTACCATCACTGTATAATTTTTATTCAATACCCTCCAATTAATTAACATTAACTGCCAAAATAAATAATAAATCTTGGTACATGGAATCCATTTTTTGGATTCATTTAAACATGTCAATCATACCTATATGAAACTTACTACTCCTTGTAGGATTTATTATTCTTATTAAATAATATATCACCCACCATAATTAATAAAACCCAATGATACTTCATTAAACATCATACATAGTATGTGTCACTAGAATAATTACTCCCACAAAAAATTGTGGAGTTTAATTATTCTTATGCCAACATGTGCATCTGAAGCCAATAATCAACTGAAATATTTCTTACTCCCACTATATAAAAAGAAAGGTACTTACCTAATAGAAGTACGCTTGTTATGATCAATACCTTTTCTATTATGGGTTTTCAATGTACATAGACTCAATAAAATCATTTATTAATACAAACCTTGTGTTTTTTTGTGATGCACATTTGAAGGCTTAACCATATTTACAATTGGATCCCATTAAATCACCCAAGGTTGTGAAATAATGGAATTTAATCATATTGTAACTTATATAATATCCAATAGTCTATATAGTTGTAATATGGTTAATTTTTATTTTTTTATTTCAAAAACATATCCATAAAGTAATCATGACATACTACAATACGTATATAAGACTCCTCTTTGATCTTAACTTATATAATGGATGTTAATAAGGCTATGTGAGTTTAGAAAGAATATAAATATATATTAAATGATAAATTAATACATGGTTTATATGTACTCCAACACACCTTCCCAGAGGATATTACATCATTTACCAAGTTCATACATTACTTTACTAAGTATTCTCAAAATTTATTAAAATAATCTCAGGCAGTTGATGAATTTTTCTCTAGCTTCTCCTTGGAATAGTTAAAACTATTTAGATTAACTAACATTATAAGCTTTATGTATTATATATAAATGATTCTTAATTTAAAACATAATTATGTAATATACCCAATAGTTTTATCTCCCCATATATTAAATATCATATTGGGTATATACATGAAACCTTTTATATTTACTTGACTAAGAACATGTTCGGTTTAATATGAATATAATAACACTTTTTAGACATAGTGTAAGTAATTAGAAACCCTTGTATAAGGATATTCCATGTAATATAATATGAAATTTCATATTAAGTGAAAAGAAGAAATACTATAAATAAAAGTGTACAGTTCACTAAGGAGCCACTAAAAATTTCTTGATCTTCATCTAATGAGTTTGATAAAAATAAAAAAGTTAGGAAAAAAACATATCACCTATGTAGTGTATCCATAGGAAGACTTAAAACATCTATCATATGGATAGGATCAATGATATCTCCATGGCATGCTAGTTCTTCAAATGAAAAAGGAGAAGTATGAGGATATGTTCAGGTTCTTATGACTCACTAGCCAAATATCCACACCCACACCATCATATGGTAGTAGGATTTATATATAACTCAAGGATACTCCTCGATAGTTAATTTATTAATTTATACATTTATAACACATGTATAAATTTCTTGGCTAATCCATGAATCATATGCATGAATACATTTAACTCTCATACTTTTCATCTTATGAAACATATCATTCAATGATATATAAGTTGGAGGATTGATTGACTATCTAGAAAATTCTTCCAAGATATAAAGTATAATATATATATATTCTATAATTCATTAAAACCATTATTTTAATGTAAAATATATATATATTATCATATATATATATAGGGCTTTATGGAATGTATCTCTTTTACTCACCCACTTTCAGTAAAGCCTAAAAAACATTATTCCATTTCACCTTATATTTCATTTCATATAATAACTTGTGAAACCATGTCCAAAACTCATTTGGATATTTTAAAAAATATTTTTTTAATTACATCATTAACATTACCTTGTATTACATTATATGTAATACCTTTTTAATACCCATCCAAAACAGTTTTTTATTAACTCTAAAACACTTTTAGAGTATCTCTTTGAGTCAAAATAAATACACATTCATTCAACCATAAAGTGTAAAAATACATGCATTTATAGAAATGAAAATAAATAATAATCTCTGGATCCATATATGTAATCAAATAAAAGCCTCAAAAAAAAAAGAATCTATTTTACTCAAGCTATAAAGGGATCTAGTGTGAACCCATGTGTATCTATACTTATGTCCACCAGTTCACATCATATGAAAATATTCATTCTCATATTTTCCCTTTTTCCAAGATATTTAGTGACCATGGGACACAAAACATGTTAATCTCATATAGCTAACTCATCTTTACTAAATTCTTAGAGCATTGTCTGATATTATTGATGATTATATCACATGCCATCTATCCTTGTGGATAATCACCTCACATGTCACTTATCTGGAAAGATATATATAATACCTAAGTGTGTTTACACACTCCTTTAGTCTATCGTAATTTTTTACCTGGATGTTATACTCATCATACAAGAGGAAAAATCCCATCATGGTTAAGATATAATTGATGACATGGTCATAAATATACCCAACCACCCATGTATTAGATAAGTCAATATGTATACTTATGTAACTTGGGTATAAAAGTATAATGGTTCCCATAATAGTTATCTATATAACCTCAGGTAGTGGTCACTCAAATATGATCCATAAACCCATAGTATTCAAAAGATATTTATATGACAGCCTATGTGGTATACTTAAAGATCCATCAGGTGCACATAAAGAATCATATTCTTTATCTTGTTCCTCATGGGAATATTCTGTTTATCTATAAAATAATCATACTCATGCTAACCATAAAATTCCACCATAACCTATAATAATCCATAATTAATATCAGTTATGGACAAATGAAAATTCATAATTTTATAGGTAAACTATCATTTCACTTTATAAAACATATATTTAAATGTAAATTTATATATCTAAAGTGAAAGAATAATAAAATAGAGGTTGAATTTAATACGATACAATTTTATATTCTAAAAATATTAAAGAATATTTAACAACACCAACATAAGAACCAGTTTATTATATCATATATAATAAAATTCTAGATCAACATTATGTTTGATACACTTTATAGGATTTGTTAACTCATTACACATATATAATCCAAGACACATCTCTTTGTGACCATTTGAGAAAACTACTCCATAACTATTGAGTGAGAAACATCTATGAAGTAATCTAGTTTGAATAATTGTGAGGCTGAGGAATCATATTCCTAAGTGTTCAACTTCTTGAACATATTCAACCTCATTAACTTCATAGTAACAAATATTACAATGTCAACTTCTGTTTTCTACATATAACTCTTCCTAAGTGCATCATCATTATCTTTGGAATCCAATTCCATCAAACATTTTCCCTAAAATAATGTAACTACTTATATTATTGATTATCGATACATCCCAACTCTATTAGGATATTAAGTAAAATTAACTTTAAACATAGATTGGTGTGATCTTTTATTTATTAACTTTGAACTGAATATAATCCCACTAAACTTTTATATATTATATTATTTAAGATACAAAGACCCTTTTGTGTTAGGAAATAACATTTATTTCCTTTTATTATAAATATTTAACAAATAAACTATTGCTTCCATATAATATATGGAATTCAATATGTTTGGGATATTTTAATTAGAAAATAAGACTTTATTAAAATTTACCACTGATGGATGGTAGTAATTCATTCCTACATATTTTAACAAATAATTAGATAAAAATTTTATCTTGCATAATTTTTTATCCATATCTTCTTCTAAAAACATTTTATAGAAATTGATGAATCATAAACCATGTGTATACAATTAATTATCTAATATTTATTTAGAAATAATCTTTTTAATAAAAAAACATATCTTATAATATAAGTGAAATGATATAAACATACACATATTTTACTTAATTGAATTTGTTCTTGATAAAAAAATTTACATTCAAATAATTGATGTGGTAAAAATTTAATTCATCTAATTAATATAAACTATAATATAAATAAAATATTCCTATTATTTTAAAATTATATATATTTATAATACATTGTAAAATATAAAGTTATCATAACATACCTCTAAAAATGAAGAATTAATTTTTATAGCATTCATACCTGACATGGAAATTCCATGGAGTTGTCAAAACTCTTTTAGGTATATCTTTGATAATATAATCAAATTGAGTTGTTAATATTCCTTCCTAACGACCCTATATTTTAATGACCTTGACTAACTAATTGAATACACATTATTTAACATTTAAATTAACTTTTCTTCCTTCAGTTTATACTTTTACCCACATATACTATCTATAACGTACTAAAATCAACACATCATATTCCTAGTTCATATATATTTCCAACACATTGAGAATATTAGGTTAACATTATTTGAATTCAATCATATTTCTAGAGAATTTCCATAGATTAAAAAAATATGAATTATCTAACTAGAATAATCCATTTTTCATCTAATTCCTTTGAAACCTTGAATGAATAACTTTGTGCTTTGATAAGAATCTAAATTCACTTTTTGAGTAATTTTAATACTTGGTTACTGAGGAAGGAACTAAACTAACTCATTGAAATTTTCCTTAAGAAAATTTCTTAGATTACCAATCATGCTTAAGAACTTTTCTTATGTTACTAGTTATATAAGTAACTTACATTATAATTATCCTTATCAAGTATTGATCACAATGTTTATATTGATGATGATGATGATATTATATACAACAAAATCTTTTTCCATATGAGAATTATGTATTGTTAACCATTTAACATGTAATTTTATAAAATAAAATCCCACTAAAATGACAACCCCTTTTAAAATCCATCATATAAATTAGTAAGAAAAGATATATATTTTACTAGGCAATGAGTTCTCTTTGGTGTTTCTCTAATCACTTAGTTATTTATTTAGGTATTCAACCTAATCATATCATATATGAATCTCAGATAGTAGAGTAGACAACCCTTTTTCTAATCCATTATATGGATAAATGTAACTCTAATCCTCTGATAACATAAGCTTATTAGGGTATCCCATCCATTGTAACCCAAAAAAATGCCAAGAACAAGATAACAAAAGAAAATATAGAGGAAACCATATTTGGTATGAAAAGCCCTAGTAAATTACAATGTAACATATCCTCACTTTCCTTATATAATATAATCTAGGGGCAATAAGATTTGACATGACCATCTCAGTTGGATAATTGAGATATTGACAAGTGATGTTTTTAAAGGAATATGACACTTAATATTTCAAGGGGATTTTAATCTCGCCATCTTATCTCATGCAATTTACTTTTCTATATTCATTCTTCTATTAATTTACTTTTGAATCCTATTCCCTCCAAAAATTTAATATTCTCAAAACATATTTATGTGTAACCCTTTACAAAGAACACAATTTTTTTTACTCACACAAAAAATAAAAGCCAAACATATTCATGCATCATATGCATAAGGTATTTTAACACTTCCTTTAAAAGAATATATGTATAAAAAATTTAAAATCACCACATGATTAAGTTTGGAGCGACAGATATCCAACCCCATTTGCATTCCTAGACAAGGAACATGCCTCTATGTAAGTACGTAGTCCAACCCAAGCTCCTCTACCCAGGGATTCTTTACTCAATAGAGTATGCAATTAATTATAACTCTAATCATAAAATACATAAAAAATATATTCAACAACTAAATTCAAGATAATAAATTCAATTTAAAATCTAGGTCAAGGTAGATAAAAAACCGAATTCAATAACATTACCTGCAATGTAATTCAAGGCTCTATCCTAGAATTAGTTTAAAATTTTAAATTAAAGCACACACAATATTCAAATTTCTTAAAAAAATTTACTAATCATTAATATAGAAGAGATTAATTTTTAAATAAATGAACAATTATAATATATAAAAATGAGATAAATATATATAAAAAATTATTAAATAAAAGCTATTTAAAACATTTTATTGTTTTTATCTTTGACATTATGGACATTATATAATTTTGTAATATAAATGTTTTATATTAATTTCAAAATTCTGAATATAAACACTTTATATTTATGATAATATGAACTATTTCAAATTTATCATTCTACGGTATTTAAATTTTAAATATATGATATTTTATGAATTATAAAAAAATTACAATTAAATTTCTATTATGTAAACATTTTAAATAATCAAAATATCATATAATTAATAATTATTTGAACCTTGATCATATTAACCATCAAAATACATTTAGATGTGGATTAAATGATATCTAAATAAACCCCCTTTAATTCCTACAATTCAAATTAATTAATTATGAACTAATCATATTTTAAATACAATTATTTTATTTTTTGTCCTTATTTCATAATTTTTACCCTTTACAAATTAATTTTCTATGATTTATAAATAAAAACTTTTATTTTTAGATCATAATTCATGAAATATAATTTTTTATAAAATGTTATTTTAAATATTAATGTTTAACTTTTTGGAAAAATAAAAATTTCATAAACAAATATTTAATTATTTAAATACCATTTATAATTAATTTATTTATTTATAATCCTACAGATTAAATGTTCCCAAAAAACATTTTTTAATGATTTATAAAAAATTTATAAATTGTTTCAACCATTTTATATGTTAAAAACAATTTTTAACAATTTTTCTATTTACCCATACATTGGAACCTATTCCTGCATAAGGGTATCCACACTTTTACCTTACATAGATACCCTGCTTAAGGATAAGGCAGTTCTAAGACCACTGTGTTAAGGTAATTCACCCCTCACCTTTACTTAGCATAAATTTATCATCCATCCAATGGCCCAAAGGCCTTCAAATTTTTTATTATAGATAAACACCCTTTTAGGGAATAAGGTGGAAACCCAGACATCATGGACATAGGACATACTACAGCCCTAAGGTCAAAGAGATAAAAACCAGGCAAACAACATGGAGCATCCCCACCCCAGCAATTGATCAGGATGAAGCCCTTCACCTTTGCATGGTAGTTCAGTAAGAAAGTGTCCTGTTTCAAATCACATGCTCGTTCCAATGGCTGAAACCATACCCTCTCAAACAACCAAATCTGAAACCTCAGCAAAGATAAGTCGCCAGCTCTGAAGATTCCTCTAGAGTTGTTCCATGTGGTCAAGTCTAACTACAACACCAACCTTGATGCTTGAAGACTAGAATGTAGCCAGCTAGGAGCTAACAACCCCCTCGCCTGCCTAGACACCATGACTCTCCTGCACGAATTCCCTCCACAGTCTTTGATTCCAAAAACGAACCAACACATGGTCAAACCAGTGGCCTTCCATTCTGAATTCTAGAACCAAAATGGGATCAAACCAACAAGCATTTATCATCACAGAGCCCCAATGCCAGAGCCAAATCCAGAAGCACGCCAACACAACCACGAGAATCCTCTAACCTCATCTAAAACAACCTGGAGAATAAGACGATACAAGGATCATGAGGCCATGTCTTCGACACCCAGGATTGGAAGATCCAACATCACCTATAGGGAATGTCTCTGTTGAGGGGATATTAATAGATCTGAGCCAGAAATGCCTCTTTGGGATTGGAGCCGTACAAATCAAGACCACATAAGAACCCTCAATAGATTCCTAAATGAAAGAACTGTGGAAATCTAGAGGAACAAATGAGGAATAAGGTCACACCGAATAATACATCATTGTAAGGACTCCAGCAAAGAAACACACAACAATAGCATAAAACAAACATATAAAATCAAAACCAACAAAAACCATCTCCCCTCTGAGCCACTTTGGGGACGACGCCAAGCCTCTCAAGACCAGAGGAATCACCTACTGTTGCCAAGCCCAAATCTTCCATCAAGACACCTCATCCCACTCATATCTAAAGCCATCACCCATGAAGATGAGATGACGTCGACAACTGAGACTACCAAGAATCACCGAGGAAAGGGATTCCAATGCCGAGCCAACTGAGAATCCAGAGGAGGTGAGGGATCAAAGATGAGGAATAAATCCTAGCTCTATCGAGAGAGGAGACACCACCGCTCTGAGGATAAGTTAACCTTTTTAGCATAAATTTATCACACTACATAAATTTAATGTTAATATTACCTTTATATAGCTTATTCTGTGTGACGATATGACCCTTACATTAATTATTCAAGTAAGTGTAAGTCATGATGTACCTTTATGTAGCCTTTTGTCTCTGTTATGTAAGGTTAATACCTTTATGTTGTCACCTCATGTACGGTTATGGACCTAACATAGCCTTTTTGTGTAAGGGTAAGCAGTTTGTTACCTTTATGTGGATTAAGGAAAAACTCAACTACCATTACGTAGAGACATGTTACCCTAATATGATCCAACACTAACTTTATGTGTAAGGGTAATAAACAACATACCCTTATATAGTGACTTTATGAAAACCATTTGAGTAAGGGTTACTATATCGACTACCTTTACAAGAACCCTTCATACAAAGGTAATCCTTAGGTATCCTTGCTCATGCATGGGTAATTCCATGGTCACCCTTATAGAGATCTGGTTTTTCCTTGAAATTATTTGAAATATTACTATATATATATATATATATTTCTAGAGTTTGGTGTTGAGAAAACGTGTTATTTCATGGCCTGGTGTACCTGAAATTAATTTTATAGAAATATTAAATATATTTTATATTTTTTGTGCATGAATATTCTTAAAGAAAAATGGATAACTCTTAAATGGTTGATCAGATCAGAAATACTAGACCAGATTTGGGTATGAGATGCAATTTTTACCCTAGGAGAAACATAAAATGAGTCAGCACGGGACATCTAGACCCCTCACTCATTGGAGGTATGTTAGGTGGATTTATTTATTTAATTATTTAATTAAATAAATCATTTCAACTAAACTAAAGTGATTATAAATATATCACTATGGAGGATTTTCTATGGTTGGATCATTATTTTGGTTTTCTCCCATGAAGATCTCCTCCCTCCTTCATTGGTAAATCACACCAGTTGATGGCGAATAGCTGGATCAAGAAGAATCAAAGCCTGATGAATGAAATATATATTACCTCATCACTGGAAAGTGTGTTCTTCATCAGAAAGTAATCCAATCTTGAGGAATGAATCTTCATTTGGTGTTTTTACACTTTTTTATTAAATGATTGAGTATATTTTTATTCTTTCTTTGATCTACACCATGTTAGGGAATTTTCATGAGATACTGTAACAAATTTCAATTTTTTTACTCAATGTTCTAACCTTGGTATGCCTGTTCTTGATCATTGGCCAAGAATGCTTGGACAACAATGTTTAAACATTGTTTTTTGGTGCTTTTATCCCTCATTTCATTTCATTCTTCATTGGTCGGATCTTTACCGTCCTGAATCTACTTTTCTAGGATGTACGGAGCTCGACTAGAATCCCAAATTCAAGTTGAATTGATTAAATGATAAAGGATTGACAAACCAAGCACAGATCCAGAATCATCACAATTCAAGGATGCTCGATCTTTTGGTTTAAGAACAAGGAATGGGGGATCATAGGAATGGTGGCATGAAAAATGAATGGAAATTCAATTAATCTTCATCAGAGCTGATTTCTAGTGAGAGACGATAGAAAGAACAAGATCCAGTCAAATCTAAATATTTCAGTCTGATTCTAGGAGATATATATGTTGGTTGGAGCATATTCGTGCATGAGGATCAGATATGAGTTTTCTGCAAAAATTATAACTACACACCATGTTAAATGAAGAAGACACAACATGTAGCCTCCCTCCATAGTGGTGCTATGGTTTGTAAAAAGTTAAGGATGACACGATGTGTAGTCCTCCCCCACATGTCGGGTATCTCTTCCCTAGCTGGACAACCTATGTGACGGGTCACACGTTTGGGGATTCTGTGTAAGAGTACATGGACATGAGTTAACCACATGAACGATATCCCATGTAGACCAACACTCCATGTAGTAGAGTACACAGAAATGGGTTCGATACATGTAAACGACCAACAGACGCGACCCTTGTCCTGGTTAGACATGAAACATCGTGTAGTCCACCTACACAACATATACAACGACATGGGTTAGAGAAGTGAACCTTCCAGGGATAAAGGTAGGCTATGAAGTGGTTCCACACTCCATGTGGGACCCCTCTCACACAGTGTTCCCCTAGGTTCCTTCTTAAGAACTTTTACCTTCCATATCTCCTTCGTTTGAACTCAGATTTTGGACCATGAGAAGCCTATCATGAGTATTTTTTTGTGCAGAATGAAATAGTGGCCTTAGTGGTAGATTTTGATATATAATGTGAAATGTTATTGACTTGGAATGTAATGTGGTGACAAACGATGACTAGAGCGATCATGTAGGATCACCATAAATTTCTGAGCACTAACCTCCATTAGGGTTGGGCAGTGGAGTTCCCCGACGACTTCTTTCTGGTGTTACCCTCGAATAGGGCTAGGCAGTGGAGTTTCTCAATGACTTCTTCAAGGCATTACCCTTTATTAGGGATGGGAATTAGAGTTTCCCAACAACCTTTCTAGGTGTTACCCTCCAGTAGGGCTGGGTAGTGGAGTTCCCTAAATAATTCTTTCGGGCATTACCATCTAGTAGAGATGGGCAATAGAGTTACCTAAAGACTTATTTTGCCCATTACCCTCTAGCAGGGCTGTGTAGTGGAGTTCCTTGGTTAACTTTTCAGGTGTTACACTCCATTAGGGTTGGGTAGTGGAGTTTCGTGATGAAATTTTCAAGTGTTAACCTCTAGCAGGGTTTTTTAGTGGAGTTCCCTAATGAAATTCCCAAGTTTTACCCTCTAGTGGTGCTAGGAAATGGAGTTCATCGGTGACTAGCATAGCAGGACCCTCCTCTCATACTAGGGAAAGATATCGTAACCCAGATTTTGTATCCCCTCAACTGTGAAGAACAACAATGAGACCCAATTTTATGTGGATTTGGACTCATAAGGAAGAGGGAATATTTCCACAATCAGATGTGTTTTTGAGACATGACCTAAAACCATACTGATGATTCAGTTCTGCCCAAAGCACAAGGTGTGTAAAAAATACCCTTATACTTGTGTGTTCAAGGCAGACGTGTTAGAAGATTGGCATCATTTTTGGGATTTTGAATTATTGGAAACAATTTTTCTTGGGATAAGTTGTTATATGGAGATTCCCTTACTCACTGGATTGGTATTATTTGATTTAATATATATATATATATATATATATTATACTTATGTATCCACCCCTGGTATTTTGATACTCTCATTCTAGGAGAGGTGAAGATGTGTGGGGTATGCCACATGTTTTCCATGTTTTGATTATCATGTTTGGATTATTTTAATCTCCAACTATAGGTGGAAAAGTCTCAACAGGTAGTTCATATACTCACTGTGTTTGGCCCCTTGTTCTTGCATGAACATAATTTCACTCATGGTTGGGATGAGCTGTACTCTTTCCCTATACCTTGTTCTATATACTATCATTCTATTCCATTAAATATCTTACTAATCCCTCTTCACTCCTTTCAGGGTGTTATACGAGGTATATATATACTCACCCCTGCATGGGATTTTCCCACATGTGTCGTGTCTTTTATAGATGACATACATGTTGACCATGACTTCATAGGAGCTTAGGTATACTGGGTGCTTGGACCATGTATGGTGTTTTTAGCTTGGGATTTAGCAGTTGAGATCTCTCAACATTAACTTTACTAGTTTTCTTTTAGGTTGGGACACTTTTCTGGTTGGGTGTGTTTTTTTCCCATTTAGTTTTTATATGAAAGGACCATACTTTTGTATTTTCTAGAGGTTAATTCATGTTTGGTTTACTTTATAGGAGTTTTGAATCTTTTAATTTATCCCTATAAACTTTTACATTGAGTTGGATGTGTGTTTGTGTATATATGTACTTATAAAAATGCCTCATTGAGTTAATTATGCCTTTGGTGCTTGTCTCCACCCCTAGCCTATTGAGGTGGGCTTGGTGTAGTTGCTGCTTGATCCCCAACTTGGGTCGGGTCATGACCTATTGGTATCATAGAATGTTCATTCCTTGGGAAATTGTTCAGACATATCCCCTTAAATAGGATGGTTGGGTTTAGGGAAATAGTGTCAAATTGTCTCAAGTGTAGCTCTCAGGCTAAGGATTCTAGTGATAGTGCAGTGGTCAACATATTCATTCACAGCGACCTTTACCACCTTCTTATCCACTCGGCATGTTGAGACATTTTTTTGCAAGGATTAATGGTGCATGAATCATTTAAGATTGAGTATTTGATTGTTCTTCTTAGGTTATCTCCCCACTATTGTTGATATATAAATATATATTCTCATCTGATTGCGGTACTCCTTAATAACTTTCAAAAAGACTCTATGATGAAAACCAATTAGGATACCAACTCTGGTTGTTGATGATGATCCAATGAGAAATGAGGCCTCAATTCAGGATCCATCCTACAAATACCTTCCTATAGGTGGGTTGATAGTAGAACCCCCACCTATTGAGAAGCAGATAATGCTAGTTGAGCAGGATGCGAACGTACTCAGTCTTAGCGCATTCCACGAGTTAAAACGTCAGAGATCGCTGAGGTTTTGTGGAAATCTAGATCCTCGGGTAGAAGAGTATTGTCTAGAGTTGGTGGCCAGAATCTTCATGCTTATTCGGACCCAAATAGATCTGTTGGTGGCACTAGAATCCAGGATTTTCCTTGGATCAGTAGGGCATTGGTGGAGCCTTATTACAAAAATTCATGATGAGATGACACTCTAGTGGGACGTATTCTATTGGATATTTTGTGAGGAGTTCTACCCCTCCTACTTTTGCTCTGTTCAGATCTAGGAGTTTATAAAGATTCATTAAGTAAGGATGATGGTGGATGAGTATACAGTGAGGTTCATAACTCTTACACACTACTCCCTTGACATGATCCACAATGTCTACTTCTGAGCATGGAAGTTTGAGTAGGGACTCTACTGAGATGTTCGAGCTAGCATCGTGCCCTTGTGCATCCCCACCTATGTCGGGGTACTGGAGCAGACACTACTGAAAAATATATTTCTATCAGAGGGTAACCAGGTAGATAGAGATGGCAGTGGGCATCCCATAGTTGATTCATCTATAAGAGCTAGCTGGCACTAGTCTAAAAGATCTTAGAGGAGGAGACCCTTTCATGAGCAGGCTCAGGAAAATAGTCAGTGTAATGGACCAAAATTTTATTAATGGAAATTACTCTTGATATAATTAAATGTCTTATTATGTGAAATGGTTATATAACATATTCCCTTCTTTGTTTTTATGTTTTTGGATTTTAAAATACTATTAATCATTGTGACTGTTTCTAATATAGTCGTTAAACAATGATCACATGATTAGTATTAATATAGGGCTTTAACAAATCCAATTTACTTAGAGAAATGAAGCGATGGCCTCCTCCACTAGAATTTCCCCATATGAAACCCATTTGTCAGATCTTGTAAAGGAGGTGGCATCATTGGTCTTCGTTCTGGACCAATCCCAAACCGAGCTTCAACACGTTAAGCTCGAGCAGAACTGCCTACGGGATAAGTGGAAGTTAATAGAGATTACCTCCTGTGCAATGCTATCTGAGCCACCCTAAGAGTCTATCACCATTGCACACCTTACCCTTCGATCATATGTGGGTGTTATAAGGGGTTATGTAATGAGACCCTAGTACTATGATTATGTACATTTTTTTTGTATAGAGAATATACATTCTTTTTATTATTGTTACTTTGTAAATAGTTTTTAAAGAAAAAAATAGCATTTTTAGTTAATTAAGAAATCTATTTTGATGAATTAATGTATTTTTGAATTAAATAATATTTTAATGAAATATTATTACTAAATTACTTTTTATTAAATATTAATGATCATATAATTTTTATTAATACAATTATAAATTATATTATGGTTTGAAAGCTATTTTTTTCAAAACCCATGAATTTTTGATAAATGTTAGTTTTTATTTTAAAAGTAAAAATTCAGATATTTAGAAAATTATTCAGATAAAATTAATATTATTTTTGGAATCAGGAAGTGGAAATTATCTAATGCTGAATTTTTCATAATTTTCTGAGACTGTCAAATTTTTGGTTAAAAATTAAATACCGTTTAATTATATAATGTGTTTTATTACATCATAATGACACAATAGTGATTTAATAAAATAATATAAACATTATTTTCGGCCAATATATGTTTTACCAATAAAATAATTTTATTTTAGGTTTGTTTTATTTATTTTAAAAAACTTTAGTGGACCCTCAAAGACTAATAAAACATTTTAGATTTTTAAACTGATTTCCTTGAGAGTGTGACTCACCTCCACATAATAAAATCTATTATTTTAAGAATTTAGGCCATTTTCCTTATTAAATAATATTTTCCACTCCCCCTTTTCAAAAACCATTGGCAGAAACCATGTTCTGGTGTGTGGTTTTGATTAGTTTAATGTGTGGTGTCCCAAACCTAAATAATAAAGAATTCCCTCTCCTTTCTTATATAAACACACCAAAGCTCCCACTTCCTCTTCACTGAAAGCCTTTGGAGATTTACCGACCTATTACCTCCTCTCTCTAGAATCCTCCCAAGGCACCCGAAGCTCCAAATAATCCTCTCTAAACCCTCTCCAAATCCTTTGGGATCACACTTCCAAGGGATTCCTTCCTTTCTCATTTTATCCAAGTTTCTGAATATTGTTATATCCTTTTATTTTCAATTATAAATGTTAAAGTATGATTTATAACCTCCCCCATACATCCCTATTTATGTTTGAATGACTATATACCCCTTTATCTCTCATTAATTCCTCCCATGTACACCTGTTACCATGCTGAAATTCTGTAAGGAATTTCTCTCTCCTCATTTACATTCAAGAAATTATTTTGTATTATAAATGTAAATTCCATTACATTTTTTGGGACATATATATATATATATATATGACCCACTTACTATCCATTTCATGTACAAATTATGATACACCCATTTCTCTCTCATAAACCATTTTTATTATTTCTTATGTCACACCGATATGCTGCCGAAATTGCACCACGATTTTCCAAGCCAAAGTCATTATGTAGTGAATACCATGCCAATTTCTCTATCAAGGGTTATAAAAATTTACCTATTGATTATAGAGTTTCATGTATTAATTATACATTCGTTTGTCTTGGAATAAATTATTATTTTTAATGAATACATGTTGTATGATTCATGTGCCACAGTTAGGCATGAAATGAAATGTTTAAGAAGGGTGCGCCCTAATAATGCTCCAATGCATTGGGTAAATATTAGTATCATGATACATCAAGTGCAATGAGAGATTAATCATGATAATTCAAGTGTAATTAGGGTTTACTCATGATCCATGTGCAATTATTCTTTGCTCATGCGAATATCATGTTAAGTTTTGTTGTCACATTTCCATGTTATGATAATCATGCTATATCATGCCTTTATGTTCATGTTTCTCTTATGATCCATTGATATTACTATTGCCTAAAATGTATTGTATTATTAATTTTTTTCTTTTTTACTCCCTTACTGGGCTTTATAGCTCATCCTTTTATTATTCATGTCCTCAGGTTATCCCATGCAAAGCTAAGTATGAGGGAATGTAGTGGTCATGTAAAGGAAGTTTTCAATAAAGATATTGTGTTTCATGTTTTAAGTCGTTATGTAATGTTCATAATCCCAAAAGACACTAGACCTATAAATAATCCATGTTGTATCAAGTGAAGGTTTTATGAAATAAATCATGTTTAAGTGTGTAATAAATAGCAAGGTTGTTATAGTCATATGGGGCTAAGACAGTGAAGAGAATCAAAGTATCCTAGAGAGGGGAATTGTTTTACTTATGACAGGCAATGTCACATGGCATGAGACTGCACGAATAGATGTGCCTATTATTATAGAAATATAGCTGATGGACCACCACTATAGAGGTTGTACAGTGATCGGGGATCTTCTTGGTTGGGAAATAATGGTCCCTAGGGAGGAATAAATGGAAGAGGAGTAGAAAGAGATTTGGGTAGTGGACACCAGTATGAGATCCCTCCACCACCACAACCATGCAGCACACGTCTGGCTTAGGGAGATGGGGATCGAGGCATTGGGATACTACAAGATTTGGATGTCTATAATCCAACAACGTACAAGATGATATAAGTTATGATATATGTGTTTTATAATCCTTCTTTAGTATGATTAGACACAGGTTCTAACCATTATTTTATCTTGATACTCCAGGTGCATAATCTGGAGCTCCCATTAGAGGCACTAACACAACAGCTTCAACTTGAGGTTCCTAATGGGAATTCTTCTTTTTTATATTTTATATGTCAATAGTGAGGGCTATAACTTGGTAGAGAGAGGTTAACATGGGACATTTTTATCATCACAATGAAACCCTATGACATCATATTGAGTATGGATTTTCTTTCCACGGTCAGAGAACAAATCGACTATCACCGCAGACGGGTCCGATGCCTACACACTAATGGGATGATGTTATTATTTTTCAGTGGGAGAGATCTCATAGCAGATAAAGTGGGTTCGACAAGTAGGAGGCTATGACCCATCACCCATCAATTGGAAAGTTTCTCCCTTAGTGAAGTAGGCTCTTCAGGCATCTGGTTTCCTATGATTGTGGAGGATTATATGGAAGTATTCCCTAAGGATGTTCTGGGACTTCCTCCGAGATGAGAGATGAATTTTTTGCATTGAATTAATTCTAGGTACATATCGAATATATTCTGTGGAATATCACATGACACCTACTAAGCTCTGGGAGCTATGATAGTAGTTGGATGACCTTCATGAGAATAGATTCATCAGACATAGTGTGTCCCCCTAGATACCTCCAGTGCTATTCATGAAAAAGGTGGATGGGAGCTTGTGGCTTTGTGTGGATTGTCTTCACCTGATCCAGGCCACGATAAAGAACAAGTACCCATTTCTGAGGATTTATGACCTCTTTGATCAGTTGTGAGGTGCGATATGGTTATCGAAGTTCAATATCTAGTTCGGATATCACCAGTTGAGGGTTTGTGAGGCTAATATTCCAAATTTGGTATTAAAATGTCACTACGCACACTATGAGTTACCAGTGATTCCCTTTGGTGTGGCAAATGAACCAAATATGTTTTTGGACTTTATGAACAAGTTTTTTCATCCATACATGGACTAGTTTGTTTTTTTCTTTATTGAAGACACACTCGTTTACTCTGTAATATAATAGAATCATGTTGATCACTTGAGGATGGTCCTAGATTTGCTTCTAGAGAACCATATTTATGGAATGCTCTCAAATTTCCAGTTATAGATACCTAAGGTTCATTTTTTGGGGAATGTCATTTCTAATCATGGTTTATACATGGATCCAGAAAAGGTCAAAGGTGTTCTTTATTGGGATAAACCTAAGAGTGTGTTAGAGGTGCAAAGCTTCCTTGGCTTGGAAGGGTATTAGAAAAGGTTTTCGGAATACTTCTCTAGTATCGCTACCCCTTTGACCACCTTGATGCGTAAAAGAAAGTTGTTTACCTGGTCTGAGTAGTACTAGAGTTCTATTGAGAAGTTGAGGTAGACGCTAAACAGTTACCCAGTGTTGAGACTAATAGAGGAAGTTGTGGAGTTCATAGTGTATTGTGATGCCTCCAAAGTGGGGCTCAACTATGTGTTGATGCAACGACAGACAGTCATCACAGATAGGTTAAGGCAGTTGAGACCCCATGATAAGAACTAAGAAAACCATGACCTAGAGCTGTAAGCAATATTATTTTACTTTAGGATGTGGAGACACTACCTTTTGGGGGATATATTCATGGTTTACTCAAACCAATAGAGTCTTAGGTACGTCTTCACTTAAGGAGACTTGTACCTAAGACAACGATGCTAGTTGGAGTTCCTGCATGACTGTGACTTCAAGATAGTGTATACTCCATGGAAGGTAAACAATCTAGAATATTATCTTAGAAGGAAATCCTATGGTCGCTTAGTTAAGGAAACTACAGAGAAGTTATCTTCCCTATAGCTAGCCTTGGTAGAGCAGGAGGGTGTATCTTTTCTTCAATTGATGGTGTTGAATCCTTCTCTTCTTGAATGTGTGAGATAATCCTAGCTATAAGACATTGACTATGAGGTCTTTCATAATCATATATTCAGAGGAGACTCATCATATGGATATTATGAAGGAGGGAATAATTCCATCATGTTCCATGGGAGAAAAACAATTCCAATCATGATGTGGGAGGAGGTGATGTGATAATTCCACACTTATAACCTAGTTTTAAATCTTAGCATGGGGAAGATGTAAAAAGACCTACATAGGATGTTTTGGTGGTTTGTAATGAGATGAATCATAGCTGAGTTTATCTCTCGGTGCTTCACTTGTCATCAGGTGAAGGATGAGCACCATGTTATGATAGGTTTGTTATAGCCTCACGAGATCCCGAAGTGGAAGTGGGACAACATATCCATGGACTTCATCATAGTAATTACAATAATATTGAAGTTTCATGATTCCATCTGGGTGATAGTAGACCAACCCAGAGAGCTGGTACACTTAATTTCTCTCAGGGAACATAGTTCAGCGGAGAGTTTGGGGTAGTTGTACATACAAGAGATCATTCCCCTTCACGGGGTGTCCTTGATGATTGTCTTAGATCATGAAACATGATTCATGTCATGGTTGTGGATAGGATTACAGGAGGAATTTGGGAACCAATTGTAGATTAGTACAGACTATTTCCCCTAGAATGATGCGAAGATAGAGCACACCATCTAGATGATGGAGGATATGATGAGGGATTGGGTGTTAGATTTCAGCTAGAGTTGGGAGGATCATCTTCCCTTAGTAGAGTTTCTATAAAACAACAATTACCACTCTACCATCGGCATGACAAATTTTGAGGCCCTATAAGGGGGAATATATAGGTCAGCCATATGTTGAATAGTGATTGGGGATACATCTATCATAGGGATAGAGATGGTGAATGTGACAATAGAGAAATTCCATGTCATCTGAGAGCGGATGAGGATGACTCAGAGAAGACAAAAATATTAGGTAGATCATTGTCATATGCCCTTAAAGTTTGAGCATTGAGACCACGTTTTCTTTCGAGTATCCCCATGACATGGATTGTTGAGGTTTGGCTGGGGAGGAAAGATATATCTAAGGATCATAGGGCTATTTCATATTGTGAAAAGGTTTGGAGAGGTCTCCTACCAACCATCCTTACCCCAACAGTTGGAGCGGGTGCATGATGTCTTCCATGTATCAGAGTTGATGAGATACGTGCCTGACTGTACACACATCATTGACTGAAGAGATCTATTAATCAATGATGGAGACACCTTTATAGAGCACCCAGTCACTATCATGGATCAGTAGTAGAGGACCATGCGTGGATGGACCATCCCTTTGGTTCACAGGTTGTGGCAGCATGGAAACATGTAGGAGTGTTTATGGGAGAGGGAGATCTAAGTGCGAGCTCAGTATCCAATGTTTTTTCCCTAGTTTTTCCTTTTTAGGATGACAAACTTAATGGATGGAATGATGTTGAGACTTGTTTTTTTTTCTTGTAGGACTTTGAAATATTTCTATATATATTTCCAGAGATTGGTGCTGAGAAAACGGCTGATTACAAGGCCCGTTTTTGAAGAATTAATTTTATAAAAATATTAAATATATTTTATATTGTGCCAACATAGAATCTTAAAGAAAATATGATAACTTTTAAATGGTCTATTATATCATAAATATGATACAATAGTTGGGTCCAGGATATGGTGTTTACCCTAGGCATGACATAATATGAGTCAGCACTGGAAATTTGGATCCCTTGATCATTGGTGGAACATTAAGTGGATTAATTTAATTAAATAAATAATTTAACCTAAAATAAATTGATTATAAATATATCATTATGGATGATTTTCCAGGGTTGGCTCATTATTCTGGTTTTCACCCATGACACTCTCCTACCCCCTCTATTGGCAAATCATGCCAGACAACAATGAATCTTTGGATGAAGGTGAATCGAAGCATGAAGTATGCAACAGATCTTCCTTCATCATCAGAAGTCACATTCTTCATCAAAGAGTGATACAATATTGAGGTAGGACTCATAATTATATTTTTTACGCTAACTGATTAAATGATTGAGTGGATCATTATTATTTATTTGATCTGCACCCTATTATGGCCTTTTCATGAGCCTATGTACCCGATTTCAATTTTTATAATCAATGTTCTAACCCTGGTACGCTTCTTCTTGATCACTGGATAATAATTTTTGACCAATTATGATTAAACCTTGGGTTTTAGTTCTTTTTTCTCTAGTTTCCTCACATTCTTCACCAGTCGGATCCCTACGGTCCGGAATTAACTTTGCAAGGAGTTACCAAGCTCAATCAAACCCCCGAATTCATGAAAAAATGATGCAATGAAAATAGTTTGATGAACTGAACATAGATCTAGAATCATCATGGTTCAAGGATGATCAATATTTTTGATTTAGAATAAGGGATTTCGGATCGAAGGTGTGGTGGTATGCAGAATGAATGGTGTTTCACCGAATCTTCATCAGAGCCGATATCTGGTGAGTGATGACCAACAAGTGTGAGATCTGGACAGATCCAAATATTTAAGGCCAATTCTAGGTGATATCTATGGAGGTTAGAGCAGTTTTTTCATAAGGATCAGATCTTAATTTTCTGAAAAAATCCTGACTACACATCGTGTTCAATGAAGAACACATGTCATGTATCTTCTCTCTGTGGGGGTGATGGGGTTTGAGAAAAGTTAAGGATGAAATGACATGTGGTCTTCCATCACACTTCAGGTATCCATTCCCCAGTTGGACAAACTATGTGATGGGTCACATGAGTAGGGATTATGTGTAAGAGTACATGGACATAGGTTGACCACATAGGTATTATCCCATTTGGATAGACACACTATGTACCAACATACACGGACAATGCCAGTAGATGTGGCCCTGGTCGTGGTTAGCCAGGACACACAGTGTAGTCCAAATACATGGTGAGTACTACTACATAGTATGGAGCCGTGTTTTATCCAGGGACACATCCAGTCTATGAAGTTGGGCCACACACCTTATGGGACCCCTCACACACAGTGTTCCCCTAGGTTCCTTATTAAAAACTTCATCCTTCCATATCTCCTTCGTTTGAACTTGTATTTTGGCCAACAAGTACCATATCTTGAATTTTTTTCCACATAGAACATGATGGTTCCATCAGTGGAAACTTTTGAGATACTATTTGAAATGTTTGTTGCTTGGCACAGACTCATGTGACTTCTGATGATGATAACAACCGTTTAGTGTCACCATAGCTTTGCAGGCATTACCCTCCAGTAGGACTGGGTATTGGATTTCACTAAAGACCTCTTCTAGGTGTTACCCTATAGTAAGTATTGGATTTGTAGTTCCCCAATGAATTATTTTGGTCATTACCTTCATGAAATGCTAGGCAGTGAAGTTCCCCAACAACCTTCCAGGGTGTTACCCTCCAGCAGGGCTAGATAGTGGAGTTCCCCGATGACTTCTTCTGGGAGTTACCCTACTATAGGGCCAGGTGTTACCCTCTAGATGGGATGGGTAGTGGAATTCCATGAGGACCTTTTTTGGTGTTACCATTCATCAGGGCTGGGTAGTGGAGTTCCCTGATGAAATTTACATTTTTACCCTTCAGTAGGGATGGGCAATGGATTTCCTCGATGACATTCCCAAGCATTAACCTCCAGTGGGGATGGGAAGTGGAGATCCTATGTTACAGGAAGAGTGGGACCCTCCTGTTATACCAAGGCATGGGTCCTTACCTAGAGTTTTTGGCCCGTCAATTATGTGACATAGTTATGAGACATGGTTTGAAATGGATTCAGAATCAAAAGAAATAGGGATGCTTTACCCATTGAGATGTGTTTTTGAGATGTGACCTAAAACCATGTGGGTGAGTTAGTGCCACCCAAAGCGGATAGTATCAAGGTGTGGAGAATGATTCCCTTAGAAGTTTGTGTTGAGGGAAGATACATGATATTCTGGGTATCATTGTTGTCCTTTTAAAACCATTGGCAACTCTTCTTTTTGGGCTGATCTATGTGATGGAGATCCCCTTACTCACTCATTTAGGATTCTTTGACTGATCATATATATATATATATATATATATATATATATTCTAATTCCTATATCTACCCCTTGTATTTTGATACTATCCTTTAAGGAGAGAGAAATATGTGCAGAGTATGCCACATGATTTTCATGTTTAGATTCTTGTGGTAGGATGAGTGTACTCTCCAGCTATGAGTGGTGAAGGATCAATGGGTAGTTCATCTACTCACCATGTTTAGACTCTTGTCCTTAGATGATCTTTCTCTCACTCTTGGTTGGGTTGAGCCATACTCTTTCACTGTACCATTTTATATATACTCTCTTTCCCTTATATTGTATTTCTTACTTCTCCCCCCTTAACCCCTTTCAGGGAATTCTACTAGGCATGTATATAATCCCCCCAGCATGGGCATTTCCCACACGTTTCGTGTCTTTTTCAAATGAAAGAAAGGCCGACCATGACTTTAAAAGAGCTTAGGGATACTATGTTCTTAGACCGTATAATGTGGTTTTAATTTGGGATTCATGATATGCAATCTCTCAGAATTTACTTTACCAGTATTCTATCAGGTTGAGACTCTTTTATGCTTGGGCGTGTATTTTTTCCCTTTACTTTTTCCGCTTACAGTATCGTACTTTTGTACCATCTAGAGGTTCATGCATGTTTGGTTTAATTTATATCATTTATGCATCTTTTACTTTCTACCTTGTCGCTTTTTCATTGTGTTGGATGTGTGTGTGCATACAGGTACTTAGTAAAAGGCCTCCCCGAGTCAGTTATGCCTTCAATGCTTATCGTCACCCCCTAGACTACAGAGGCATACTTTGGGTAGTTGTGGATTAAGCCCAAAATTGGGTCAATTTGTGACAACCCTTACACTTCTAAGTTTCATAAAGTTAAATCCTCGTATACCATTACGCATCTCAATTATGTAAGGGTAAAACCAATTTACATATTTCTATAAAACATGAAATACCCTACTATGTTCTTTACGATATCTTAATTTCAAGAAATATTTCAGAGATCTAAATCATGTACCTCCTCTGACACCACTATTATGATTCATATGAATCTAATAAAACTAATTATACACAACAGAATAAATTAGAAACTATAATGAACTAGAATGTTTAGATGATAATTTTTTCATAAAAAAATGTGTGTTATATTATACAATATAAGTATTATACTCATAGAGCACATACAGAATCCAAAAAAACATTAATTCCTTAATAAAAATCCTTAAATTAGTCATCTATAGACCTATTCAAATTTTAAATATTAAAATTGAAAAAAATATATAATAGAAAAGATAAAATTGGAAAATATGGATCGACCCAATCTAATAAAATCATCACCCCCAGAGCCAACACTGTAGAAATGAAACAAAATATCAGTAAGAAAATAATAGTCTTAGAAAATGAAAATTTATAACCTTGAGATGGATTTTACTAAATATTTAGTGAAAAAATGAAGTGGTATTTATAGAAGATAATGTGACCGTTGGAATAAAAACCCGACCGTTAATAATAGTAACTTGACTGTTGGTAATAGTAACCCAACTGTTGAATAATAATTTAACCTCAAAATAAAAAATGGTGATATAAATAATATTTATCAAGAGTAATATAATTAAATATAAATATTATAATTCTGAAAAATAAATATCATCACTACAAAAACACAAAGAAAATATTGACAGATTTTAATAAACTGTATTTTAAAGTATTTCAAAAAAATCATAATTTTTATATTAAAAATTAAAATTACATATATTGAAAAAATGAATATCATTTTTTGAAATCAGTACATCAAATTTTTCTAAGAGATTTTTTTTTAATTTTCAGAAATACATTAATTTTCAGGTGAATAGTAAAAAATACAGTTTTTTCACACAACTTGTGAATATTAAATTACATCATTCATGATGTAATATTGACCTAATAAGTTATAGAAATTGATGTTTGGAAAAAATATATATATAATATAATAAATAAGTAATTAAAATACAATACACTTAATTTATAAACCTAAAAAGAATTTTCTAAAACCTAAAGTAAAAAATGATCCCTTAAAATAACATTTGTTTTTCTTTTTCCCAATTTACTTTTTAATAATCTAAGTGAATTATAATTATAAAGGGGTTTATAGTTCTAAAACCATAATATTATATAGATATATGATTTATATTGTAAAAAAATTACTATTATAAGTTTTACCTTTGGTATAGTATTTTTTTAATATTTTATTCTAAATAATACCCCTCTCCTCAAGTATAAATAACCCCTCTAGATCCCCATGGAAAACCAATACTACCCCACTTCAAAAAGAAAAAGTTATGAATAAATACTCTCTCTTGATCCCTTATAAACCTTAGGGATGTTATTGAGTAAACCAAATCCATTCATCAATGATGTTTAGTGCCTTACAAGAAAGGCCACACTAAGGAAAGAGTATGTTTTTTAAACTCTTCTATTGTTTTCTTGTTGTTATCTCTCTTTTCCCAATAGATTTCAAAATAAAATATTCTAATTTTTAATTAGGAATAATGTTAAAATTAGATTAATCATTTTAAATTACTATAAAAATTATATTTTTGATGTATTTATATTCTATACCTATTTTTTCAAATCTGGACAACATTCTTGTTAATTGTCGTATAACCACCAATGAGGAGGTTTCTAACTTTTTTATTATCACCAAAATAATGAATTGTAATAATAAATTATTTACAATATATAAATGTATAAATAATTTTTTTTAATATCATGGAATTAATTCTATTAATGTATAAATGGCCTTGGATCAAAATAGAAAAATCAAAGAAAAACATGAAATTTGTAATGAAATCATGATATTAAAATGAACTCCCTTTAAATAAGGACTTTAAAAATATAATAAAATTATTTTAATTGAAAAATATTTTTAAAAATTAAAATTATTAACTTCTATATCAATGTTTCAATAAACGTAATATTATTATTCAGGAGGTGTAAAATCAATGAAATAAAGTGGGATTTAAGGTAAGGGGATTCTCAAACCCAACTCCCTTTATTTGGGTTATCTCAATTTCACATCATTTTCTATATGGATATTCCAATAATTTTCATTAAAAATTATTTAAAAATTATTTAATTTTATTTTAGGGATATACATGTTTCCCCTTGATTTATAATCCAAATACATATAATTTCCAAAAATAATTTTCTTTCCAAAACACCTCTTTCACTCTTATTTAGTTGTTCTTCTTCACTCAATAATGATGATGTTTATGAAAAATATGTTTTCCCTTATTCATTTTGGAACCATAAGTTTATTCTTGAAATTATTCTTGATGAAATACTTATGAAATCAATTCCTTTCCATGGGTTATTTCATGAAAATTATTGTTATACATTCAATGTCACATGCGTGATTATGAAAATATTGTGATGGGACAGGTGGGCCCAAAATTATATATCCCTATAATGCATTGGGTAATGTGATATATATCATGAGATTATGTGTATTATATATGAAATTTATCCTATATTTTTTCAAAATTATGATGTCATGATTATGTACATATGTTAAAGATGAACATGATGCAAGCTTTGTTCACAACTACGTGTGGTATTTAACCACCTTGACATGATGTTTCATTTTTATGCTTCACCGCATTTTATTCATTTTTCAAATTTCTTACTAATTATTATGACTATTATCCCATGATTATGATAGTATTATGTTGATTATTATCATCCATGTAATATTTATTCAATTCTCTTACTTTTGATATATTATCCTTTCACCTGCTATGATTTTTTCTCGCCCCATTCTCTGATGTGAATCTCTAGGTTACTACATTTACTAAGTATAATTTTAGAGATTATATGATCATAAATAAGAATTATTTTAATAATTTATATATATTTTTATGTATAAGTGATATATGATCCTAATTTTCCCATGATATTGAATATCTAGATCCTTTAATGTATAACTATTATCTCGTGTATCTTTAAAATGATTTAATACTCATTTAATAGAAATTAAGGTCTCTATAGTTGGTAGAAGAGGTATGGTTTAGTTAATTTTGGAATTATGATTATAAAATATTAGTGAAACCCATTAGGATATGTCTAAGTATATATAAACATCCAAGATGCTTTATTTTAGAAAAAAGGCTAATGATAATAATCCCATAAGATATGCCTTTAGATTTACTTGTAAAAAATAATAAAACTTTTATTCATGATTTTTTGAATTATGTTCTATTCAAACCTAATATATTTTAGAAAATGGTGGGAATCATGAGAAGTTAGGCCAACACAACATGTGAGGGATAACACAACAATTTTCCAAACGACATCCCCAATGCCATGGGATATGGAGTTAAAATATTTATGGAATTGATTACCCAACCATATTAGGCTATGAAAAATAACCTGAATAACCCAGAATGTCCTATTATACACAATAATGAGTAACTAGATATTGATTATTTTATATTGAAATAGCCACTGATATTTAGTGGATCTTTTGTTCCAATTGGAATAAAATAGTGGGTTAACTAAATGGAGAATATATTTTATATGCTCCACTATTTTGAGATGGATAAATTGATTTTGGCATTCTATCATTTAGATGGAGAAGTTGATCAACAGTGTCTGTTGATGAATATTACCAAGATGGAGGATGAAATTGAAGATATGGAGTGGGAAGACTTTAAGAAAATATTTATTAAAAAGAATTTCCCTTAAATTCTTCAAAAAAAGATGGAGATAGAATTCATAGAGTTGAAGAAAAAGGATGGTAAATCTATCATGGAATACAAAGAAATCATCACAAGGATTTCTAGATACTTATCTTGTTTTGTTATCAACAATTATATGAAAATTGTAAGGTTCTTTAGTGGTTTAAAACCACACCTTCAAAAGTCTCAAGATATCTATGACTTTGGGAGTTATGAAGAAGTTATTCTATGTGATCTCAAAGTAGAGATCGATTTTGAATATTGGACCTTTGGATATGGGGATAAGAAAATAAGAATGTAGTTTCAAGATTATGGTTCAAATGAAAAGGTAGTAAAGAGGATCCAACTACCCACATGTCAAAATTTTGGGAAAAAGAAGCATGGAAATTGCCTCAAAGGAATGGGTAAATTATTCAAGTGTGGGAGAGAAGGACAGCAAGACCATGAATGTTTAAGTAATATGATGAAGCTGGAAAAAATGATAGAGGAAAAAAGACACCTCTTAATTCACCACCCACTATTCAATACTTCAACTGTAGGGAGAAAGGGAACTATGAAAACTAGTGAACTAAACTATGGGTCCTTGAGGGTAATCAATGTTAGGAACCACAAAAGAAAAGGGAGAAAGTGAAATCTTATGCCATCAATACTGATAAAGTGGATCATGAAAACAAAGTCATAAAATGTGAAATTACTATTCACTTACAAATGAAAAAATATTTATTTAATTCTAGTTATACGTATTCCTTTATATCTGAAAATTTTTATAGAACTATTGAATCAAAGCCTAAATACCTTGTAGTATAGATATCTTTATAAACACCTAGTGGTGCAATAATTACAACCAATGTATTGGAATATTATTCTATTATCATAAGTGGGAATATTATTCAAAAAAAATATTATAATCATTCCCTTGGTGGAATTCTATGCAATAATGGGCATGAATTATCTCTTGTTATATAGAGAACACATCAAATATTGGGAAAATGAAGTCACTTTACAAATTTTGAACCATCCCATGATCTTCTAAAAATGAAAGGAAGATCATGAATCTCATTTATAAAATACCTCAATGGTGTGGTGTTGATACCCTATGAATAATAATACCTTTCTCGAATGGTTGAGTCAAAGGAAGGTATCAACCTAGTGGAAATAGCCACTATGAGGAAATACATTTATGTATTTTCAAAAGCGTTTCATGGACTTATCTCATATTGTGAGGTAGATATATCAAAAGAAATTATACCTAGAGCCACTTTAATCTCCAGATTACCCTATAATATGGCCCTGTTCGAATTGGAGGAGTTAAAGAAGTAGCTTCAATAGAATTTGAGCAAAGAGTTCATATGCCCTAGTGCATCACCTTTATAAAGACCCAAAATTTTATCAATGTAAATTCCCTTTTAATAATTATTTCATATTTTATAATCACATAAAATCATATTAAGGACACAATACAAAATTTATAAATAAATAATGAATGAAATAAGAAGTATTTCTAGAAGTTAAGAAACCTATACCAATGAAATAGTAACTTGAAATTTGGAATTGTAATGTGACCCTTGTGAATAGTAAACCATCCAATTGAATAGTAAACTCACCAATGAAAGTATAAATAAAATTTAGACATATTATAAATGAAAATAAGATATAATTATATTGTAGTATAATTAAATAACTCTTAGAAATTATTAAATAAGTGTTGATATTTTTATGAAACATAAGTTTTTATTTTCAATTTTATAATCATTATAATTTTTTAAATTAAAATTTATTTCCATAAAATTTATTCATATATTAATATTTTATTATCTTTTGATTATAATATAGTTTTATGAGATCTTAATTAATTTTTCAACGTGTTACAAAATCAGTTATAATTTTAAAATTGGTATTTTCCAAGTAAATGACGATTTTAATTAAAAATCGAATTTATCATATTTAGAAAATTATTTTCATAAAATGGAGTTCATTTTTAAACTATACACATCAAAAAATTGTTAGGGTCAATTTTTTATATTTTTCTGAAATACATGAATTTTTTGTGAATAGTAAAATACGATAATTTACGATAAAAGATAAATACAAGAATTACAAAGTCATAGACGACCTAAGGATGATTTAACCCCAAAATATCACACTATAATTCATTATTTTAATATATTTTATGATAATTATCTAAATATGTATAGTCTTGAAACAAAATAATAAACTAATGAATAAAATAATGAGAAAACATCGCTACCCTCCACTATAAATACCACCCCTAACCACCTCTTCTCCTCAAATCTCTCAAGTATAGTGAATTAAGAAAATTATGCTAAAATATATTCCCAAGACCCTACCCCACATCCAGAAGCTATTTGTATCATCAAAATACCAAAAACATTTCCCTAATGAGGCTCTCAAGGAGGATAAATTCAAGTGGTAAATTCCTCTTTCTGTTTCTTTTATTTTCTTTCCAATATATTTTTTTTCTTATTCTATCCTCACCCACCATAATCCAAATTGAATGATAACTCCAATAACTTACCTATTATGTAATTTTATTATGATAATTTAATAATCCATTATCAATACCTCTTCTCCTCACTTTTTTTTCTAAAAATGAAATCATCTCCCGTGATGTGTCAATTTACCGGCATTGTGGGTGATGCACTTTCATTTTCTATTACCGTATTCAATGATGTCCATGAAACCATTTTTATGGTTGAAAAAAATTATAATATATGTATTACATCCTATTTAATTTTATTTAACCATTTTATATACATGATACTAAATGTTAAAACAAAATGAGTTTGTTGTGATCGAAAAACCACCAAATTAACCTAAACGATTATATTTAAATTTTATCTAATGATACATCCTCGCACAAAATAACCAAACTATTTATATGATCATTTAAAATTATATATTTTCATTAATAACCTATAACTTCAATTCTGTATTTCTTTTTTCCATTTTACATGAACATCCTTACTCATATACAGGCAAACTGATCATGAAAACTAAGAAAATGAGCTCTCCTGAATGATGAAATTGAACATTATAACTCATTAAAAAGGACATAAATTAACTTAATAAAATCATAATAAATAAATTAAATATATTAAAGGTTTTTTAATGATTAATTAACGAATTTAATTTTATTATTCTCGACATTAATATCAAGTGCAGAACCATTTTGAACTTAAGTTAAGAAATTCTACCTGAAACGCCATTTTTTTCCTTCGGGTTACTCTTTCTCCATATTTATTCCTATTTAATGATTATTTATTTTGTTTAATTATTATAAATTATATTTACATTCTCCAAAGCCATATATCTAGATCATATCATCATTATTTTATGGGAAAAACATGTTTTAAAAAGGTTCCCTTCTCAAATCTTCCCGATAAGCTAGCCCAATTAAAAGAATTTCCCATTTTCTTAAAAATTATCATGGGATGTCCATGATATGTTTTAAGGAACCATTTTTTTTATAAAATCACTAATTTTATCATGAAAAAAATATAATTGATCATTTCTAATTTTATACAAATAATTATTCCATCACTTTTTTAAAGAATCATTAATATTTTCCTTAAAATGCACTAAAATGTTTTGTTTCTAAAGTATCTTAAACACTATTTTTAAATGTATCCAATTTAGTTTGACCTCAATTATCGTGAACTATGTATATTTTTCCTTATGAATTTCCATGTATGTTTTTAATTCATTCTTTCATAGACACATTTATTATATGCTTATTTGTTATGCCTTGTGACATGATTATGATACCCATTTCAGTCAGTCAGTCAGTTAGTCATACCCATTTATTTACATGGGTAACCCTTATGTTTATTAATCATGTGGAACACATATTAATGATAATTTTATGATGGGTGTTCCTAGATATCACTCCAATTAATTTGATAATTTTTATTATCATGAGACGTCATGTTGGGATAGAGAGTGAACCTGATTCCTTTATGGGACTTTGTCCACCATGTTATATAGTTTTGGCAGTTGGCCTTGAATCATGTTTATGTCATGTTAAATATTGTTTCAACATTCCTATGATTCCCTGATTATATGTTACCATTTTATAGATTTTATTCTTCCTTATTTTAATTCATGTTCTATGCCCTCATGTCATCATATTTCGCCTTTTAACCCATGTGCTATGTTTAATTCCTATGCTTATTCTATTTCTGGGATTTTTAACTCATCCCTTTTTTATGTTTTCCAAAAAATATCCTATGCATATATAAGGGCTAAAAGTGAGTTAGGAAATCATTATTAAGATAAAATAAAATATTCTCTTATTTCATGATGTTTAATTATGTACATAATCTCCAATACACTAGGCTTTACGATCCTTGGCCTATACTTTTATGATTAATTTTTCTTAAAATCATGTAATAATATTAGTAAAAGGTTAGGTTATCTATAACCATGGGGTGAACTGGTTCAATTTATCAATAAAAAGTATGAATCAATTCATATTTTCATTAATTAATAGGATCTTAACAAGATCACTATAAATAAAAAGTATCTCAAGACAATGATTGATGAATTGTTTGATCAACTATGAGGATATCAGTACTTCTCAAAGGTGGGTCTTCATTCTGGATATCATCTACTAAAGTTGAATAAGGAATATATTCAGAATAAAACATTCCATACAAGGTATGTAGACTATGGGTTCATGTGGATTCCCTTTGGACTTACTAATACCCATGAAATATTTATGTATTTGATGAATATATTATTTATAGACTACCTTGAAAATTTTGTGGTAGTTTTTATCGAAGATATTCTCATTTAATCCAAAAGAAAATGGGAGCATAAAGAGAATATAAGGATTTTGATGGTTACATTAAGGAAGGAGAAAATGTAAGATAGTTTCAGCAAGTGTGAATTTTGGATGTATCAATTCACATTCCTAGGAATTGTGATCACAAGTGAGGGAATTTATGTAGACCCTTCAAAGAAAAAAGTAATTGAGGAATGGGCCAAAACCATTAGTGTTAAGGAAATTAATAGTTTTCTTGTATTTTCTGGGTACTAATAATGTTTTTTGAGGAATTTCTCATGTTTTATATCCCTCTAACTATGTTAACATAAAAAGGTGTAAAGTATGTCTAAATAGAAGAATGTTTGGAAGGATTTGAGGATCTCAAGAAGAGGTTGATCACTTCACCTGTACTAACACAACCAATAAGTGGACATGTTTTTTTGATATATAGTGATTCTTTTAAGAAAGTATTGGGTTGTGTACTCATGAAGAGAAAAAATCGGTATCCCATGACTCATGATTATCTAGTATCTTCTATGACTCATGATAGTTGAGTATCCATTAGAAAAACTACCCGACACATGATCTAGAGTTAGGAGTTATGATCTTCACCTTGAAGATTTTGTGGAACTATATCTATGGTTATAAGTGTGACATAAGAGTATAAAGTATATATTTACACATAATGAGGTAAAAATTCATCAAATAATATGGTTTGATCTAATCATGAACAATGATTTCTCTACTCACTACCATCCGAGAAAGGGGAACAAGATAGCTGATACTCTTAGAAGAAAATAATTTTCTACTTTATCAATGATGTGGATTGAGAAAGATCCTATATTTATGGATATGAATATAATGGATCTAGGTTTTATCATAGCAGGTAATATATACTACCTCAAACGAATGATTTCCCAATCATCTATCCAAGATAAGATTAAGGAGGAACAAAGGGATGATCAGGAGATTCAAAAGAAGTCGACAATGGTAAATAAACGAATGATACTTGAGTTCCACATCATTTATAATGGTGTTATTTAGTTTATAATTAGGATTTAAGTGCCTTTGAAACCTAATATAAAGAAGTTTTTATGGAAAATTCACATATCCCCTTTATCCATCCATCCTAGAAGTACAATGATGTACTGTGATATTTGAGAACACTTCTATTGGGAAAACATGAAGAAGGATCCTGTAGAGTATATCAGAAGGTACTTATTATGTAAGTTAAATAATAGTGACATAATTATAAAGGGATAATGAATCCATTTACTATACCCATGTGGAAATAGTATTTTATTTTTCACTAGTCTCCCAAATGCATCCAACAGAAACATTGTGATATTGGTTTTGGTGGATTGACTCACTAAGACCACCCTCTTTATCGCTATTCTGGAAGATTTTTTCACTTGAAACAATTTCCAAGATATATGTGAAGCAATTGGTGAGTATTCATGTGTTTCCACTTTAAATCACATTTTATCATGATCCAAGGATCACATCTAAATTTTGGAGAACTCTCCAACATGATTTGAGTACTGAACTGAATTTCAGTACGACCTATCACCCCTAAAATGATGGAAAATATAAAATTACTATTAAAATGGTGAGGAAATTTTGGGGTTCCACTTTAAATCTTCTCTGATCATGATACAAGGATCACATATAAATTTTAAAGAATTCTCCAACATCTTTGATTACTAAACTGAATTTCAGTATGGCCCATCACCTCCAAAATGATGGCTAATCAAAAAGGACTATTAAGACACTAAGGACATGTTGAGATCCTTATCAATGGATTATAAAGGAGTATATGATCAAAATATCTAATTAGATGAGTTATCATGAAACAAAAACTTACACTCAAGTATTCAAATGGGTCCATATGAAGCTCTATATGGGAAGTGATGTAGAACTCCTACATGTTAAGATGAAGTTGGCGAATGAAAGCTACTCAGATTTGATATTTTGAAAGTGATGAAAAAATGTTCAATCCATACAACAATATATAAAATATTATTAGATTAAAAGAAGTAATATTGTAACACCCCAATATTTCAAAGTAAGTTATTTTCTTTAAAGTAATTCAATAGATTGCGCTACACGCAAAACCGAGTTCGAGCGCACCACGACTTACCAAACTAGCTGTTCAAAAAGCGGTTATGAATATTATTAACTGAATTTTGAATTTTATTTACTCCATATAATTTAGAATCCATATTATGTGTTTCTTAGACATAATATAAGAACAAATTCATTTATTCAGATAAAAGAGGTATTTTTCAAAAAAAATCAATTTTACCACCTTTTAATGGAAAACCCTTTTTAAAACAAAAATATTTGACACTTTTATATATTAAATTTAATGAAATTAAATTCTTATTTATAATTGGGAAATAAAAACTTATTTTAGATAAATTTTTGGTACTTTTCTGATAACTTTCATATTTTGATGAATACTGAAAAATACTAAATTTTAATTGAAAACAACTTTTTTAATAGAAATAATTTATAGTGTTAAATTATGTATTTGAATGGTTTAGAGGTATAATTAGATTATATTTTTATCATTTAATACAATTAAGGTCATTATAAGTAATTTCATGCTTAAATTTGACATAAACACATGTCAATCTTTTGATAGTTTTTACTTTTTTAAAAACCCGCTTTTTGGTTTTGACGACGGGAATTAATTTTAAATTAATTAATTAATCTTCTATGTTTTTAATTTGGTAAAATAGAATTCATTTTTGAATTCAGAATATAAAAATTATCTTAGGGTGAATTTTTGGTATTTTTCTAAAAACATTCAATTTTTGATGAATAGTGAAAAACACTGCGTAATTGTTTAAAACCGAATTTTTTTAAAAAAAATTATTTATTTTAATTAAAAATAGATACATAATACCTATATATTTCCAATTTAATTCATTGGATTCATTTTATAATATGTTTAGATATATAAAATTTTATTGAACTATTTACCGTCTTTTACCCACCTTTTAAGAGCATTTGAAAATTTGCATAAAACTTAATTTTACTACTTCTATGAGTTTAATTTCAAAAATATGTGATAAAATGTTAATATCAGTAAGTAAAATGTGGTTCAATAAGATAAAAATAATTTTTTTTGAATAGTAACTTTTGACTTTTATTTACCACGGTTAAAAGTTAATAGGGTAATTAAGGGTAAAAATGATATTATAATTACCCTAACACATGTATTAATTCTATTGGATTGGTTTAATTTGACCAAAAACAACCTTAGGAATATAATATTATCCTCTTTGGTCCAATTTGATTATTTTTGGCACCAAAATATTGGACGACAAAGGAAGAAGGAAAAGAAGCACGTGCGCTGCCCTACGAAGCTCCGCCGCGGAGCGCACCCCAGAAACACGGCCGCCACGAAGTAGAGGAGGCGGTAACGCTCCGCGAACACCCTGAAGTTCGCAATCCTACCGTGAAGCAGAGGAGGCGGTAATGCTCTACGAACACCCTGACGTTCGCGAGCCCGCCACGAAGCCCCGGAGGCGGTAACCCTCCATGAACCCTGTTGATGTTCGCGACCCGCCGCGAATCAACCGATACCCCTTCGCGTCGTGTGAGCTCTGCTTCACAGCGCCCCTTTCCTATAAATACAGGGCTCCCCCCAAGCCCTCAGGAGGGATAATCTGACCTTTCGGCTTCTCAACTCCTGAATCGCGAAGCACCCTTCGCCCCAGGAATCATGAGCTCCGCGAGGTATTTTTGATTCGCAAGATGCCTTCGCCTTGTTTCGTTTTGAGCCCCTCTTCCAAGAGGGATTCCCTTCGCGAAGCCTAAGGGCCTTCACGAAGGAAGGGGATTCCCAAGGGAACCAGGCAGACGTAGAGCGTTTATCCTTCGCAAAACACCCATCATGTACTAGTGATCCACATGCCAAGGAAGGGTTGTTGTACATCGCGAAGCACACTGCTTCATAGCTCCTTGCTTCGCGAGGCACCTCTGCTTCGTGAGGCAGTTCTCTGCCAATACCATTCCACTTCGTGAAGCACCTCCCATTCACACCCCTGCCCCATGCTAAGGCCAAGGAATTCCACTTCGCGAAGCACACCCCTTTGCTTAGAAATTCCTCTTCCCGTGCGACCCTCCAGGTTTGCACGATGTGATTTCAAAGTCCCATGGACAACATCACCCATAGCGTTTCTTCACCTAATGCTTCTTCGCATAGTCACGCTAACGATTATTGCTTTTTTGCATAGCCACGCTAACGTGGACCCCTCGATGGTTCGCTCTGCGACCCCTCTTTATGACGGCTTTGCTAGTACCTTCCCTTCCCCAAGGGGCAGAGGGTACCAGTTATGTAAGTCCCAGGGGTACGGAGTAGGCCCACCTCGTCTGAGCTGCAGGACGTTAAACTACCAAGCACTGCGTCCTTAACACATGACGTTAAACTGTGATCCGACCCCGTGCCTCGCACGCAAGGTCCCCCGGGATCGGACATTCTTTACGCCACTCATCTTCACGGGAATGGACCCTTCCTCACATGGAATGAGATCCTCCTTTTGGAGTGGAGTTTGTCCACGGGGGAAGGGAAACCACCTTGGTGTAATCCCCAAGCCTCTCTTTCAAAAGGTAGCACCCATGCACCTCCGTACTTCCCCACTGCCAAGGCCAGTGGAGGGCGCAATAGGGAACGAGGCACCTTCCATCTTTGGTCCCAAATCCCTCTCCCACTGCACTTTGCCACACTTTGGGCCTCCATCCTGGAGTAAGTCCCAGCACCATGGGCCGCCTAACGCGTAAACCCCTCATTGTTTCTCACGGACGCACCCTTCGCGACGTGATCGTCAGGTCTCTACTGCCTCTTGTTTCTCACACCGAGCACGACTCACATGGGCTTAGAGTAAGCATTTTCCATGAAAATACCTCGTCCAGCATGACGTTAAACTGTATGCCCCTATCCAGCATGACATTAAACTACACATCATTTAAACTACGTGGTCTTTGATCCATGTTAAGGCATGGTACATAGGAAGCCTTCACAAGGTTCAAGCCCACCGCCCATCATTTCTTCACATCAGGTTCCACCCTGTCCAGCATGATGTTAAAAACTACATTCCAGTCTGACGGGAAGCCGTTGTGACCAACCCGAACTACGAGTAATTTGATCCATGTCAAGGCACGCTATGTAGGAATCCCCCCCTGAGGTTCAAGCCCATCTCCCATCGAACCAAGGTCCTTTCTTCACGTCGGTTCGCCGACACCCACCATTCCACATCTCTCCTAAACTACGAGGTCTTTGATCCATGTCAAGGCATGGTACGTAGGAAGCCTCCCTGTGGTTCAAAGCCACCACCGGTGGGCCCATGGGTTCACCCCCACGTCGGTTCGCTGACGAAAACCACCACCTGAACTACGAGGTCTTTGATCCATGTCAAGGCACGGTACGTAGGAAGCCTCCATGAGGTTCAAGACCATCACCCAGTCATTCCGACCTCATTCACGTTGGTTCACCCCCGTCCCGCATGACGATAAACTGCATTCTTCATCTCATTTGAACTACGAGGACTTTGATATGTGCCAAGGCATGGTACGTAGGAATCCTTCCTGAGGTTCAAGGCCATCAATCATTGGCCCAGACCGTCTCTTTTTCAGTGTGTCGAGCACCCGTTCCATCCTAAACTATGAGGACTTTGGTCCATGTTAAGACATGGTACGTAGGAAGCCTTCCTGAGGTTCAAGTCCACCACCCGTTGGTCATTCCGACTTCATTCACGTCGGTTCACTGACGACGCCCATTGGACCAAGGTCCACATCCACGTCGGTTCACTAACAATGACCATCAGACCAAGGTCCACCTTCACGTCGGTTCACCGACACCATCCCGAACTACGCGGACTTTGATTCCCTGGGGATACGTAGGAGGTCTCTTTGAGGCCCAAGACCAACTTTACTATCACCCTTGCGATGGTCCCATTTCATTCCCCCCTCCACTTCATCCATCCATCCATCCATCATCCACCCTGATTCTTACTCGGGCCGCCACATCCCGGTGGGATCATGCCACTCCACTCCCCTCTACAGCATCCGGGAAGCCGCCCACGAGCTGACCCCAATATCGACATCCCTTTAAGGGGGATTCATCAATCTGATCTACTCCAGCTAGTGTTCTGATCAGGCCGATCCATCCCCGTTGGACGTTAAACTTGCGGCATACCCCGTGTTAAGCATGGGAAGCTGAGGAAAACCTCAGATACATGCCTATGGCATATGATTCCCTGTGTTCGATGTGGGATGCCTCGGGCCTCCACGCCCTCAAGAATCCCTATAATAAGGGACAAAAGACAGACAAGCCAATTCCCCGGCGTACAAATACGTCAATGATGCCTCGACGTGACTACTCCCCCAACTGAAGGTTGCTGCCCTGACCGGACCCTTTGGAATGTCCCAACAGAAGCAATGTAATTAACCGGCGTCCATGAAAAGATGGAACTGGGAAGAGTTTCACGAACAACATATTAAATCTATGAGGGAGACCCAGACTAGGTGACGAGTTCCGAGGAGGAATCCACAGAAGGAAGAACCGACATCCCGTCATCTCGGTTTCGATCAAGGAGCAGATGTCCCTGAATAAGGAGTGGATGTTGCCCGCCTTTGGAAAGCGGGAATGCGCGGCAAAAACAAAAAAAGTCATGCCTTTCCCACCCCTGGCGAACGGACATGCGAGCCCCGACAAAAGCATCAGAAATAAAAATGTTGAACTCGACGTGAAGTTCTTCTCCTCAATGTGGAGATTAGTAGTGCTCGAGACATCAGTAGATTGATGTATTACCAGATCCAGAAATCCGGTACCGGGCCCCGCCAAGCAAGTAGCGGGCCTGGTGTGAAACTCATCGGAAGTTAGGGCAGTAGAACGTGGGGCATTCCGTTTTGAAACGTTGTCGGCGTGGATCCCTCTTGCCAGACACGAAAGACAGAATAACGTTGGGGCACTGGTTGTCAAATTTTTTTCCTCGCAGTTCTAACGATTTAACCTCCCTACTTCCCAGGAACCAGGTTGCTGCTATGGAGACACGATCACCGCCTGCTCGCCTACGCAGGGGCATGGGCAATACAAGTATAGCTGCTCCACATAGCTCCACTGCCGTCACAACGGCCTCTACATCCGTGAATGCGGGATTCCCACATCCCCTTTCTCCGTCAGAGATCATCCAACGAAGGGTGATCAACAACCTTGTACGCAGGTACGAGGAGGAAGGGGTCATCCCAACTCGGGATATGGACTGCCTAGACCTGGAGGCATCCAGGCCCCGCCATCAATGCTGCCCTCAAAGGCCGCATAGGGAGCCCCTGCTCCCCACCCGAACGTTCAATTGTTTCGGGAGCCTATCCCTAAAACGCCTCAACGACTCCTCTCCTTACGGTGACGAGGCGGGTGATGTCTGGCTCGGCCCAGTCAGAGTCCCATTCCAAGGACTCCAGGCAAGGGCCCCCATCCGGCCTCATCAGTGCCGTCGTCCGGCTTTACCAGAGGAGCAGGTAGGCTATGCCCCTATACCACTTGCGCCATCTCGTCTGACCCAACGCTAGTGTCGGGCCTGAGCTGAGGACGTCCGTCAAGGGGCGTCGACGTCAATAGCTACTGTGGCCCGAGCCAACACCGACATGCATCATGGAGTCCCTGCATACACTGAGCAGGGGAACTCCTTCACCCGACTAGGATCGAGGCCCCAACCGCCCCATGGGCAGGTTGAGTTGGCTCTCAGGGTCGCAGGCCCGAGCGGTGATTGCCACAAACCAATCCGCAGTGATGTCTCCCCATACGGAGTGCCTCCCCGTACCACCATTCCACATAGCGTGGGTCTTCCCCACTCTGAAGCTCTTCATGGGGGTAGGCCTCGTGCTACTCCCATCCCGAATAAAGACCTGCCCCGTGGTAGTGACGCTCGGCGCGGAAGCCTCTCCCGCACCCACCATACAGGGAATGGAGTTCCTCCTCCTGCCCCCGACCGTAGATGTGAAGGCACTGCCCATCCGGTCCCTCTCCAATATGGGGGTCCTTCCTACATCCTCTCTACAACTGGCGAAGGTCCTCCTCGCCTCGGCAACCCAAGGAGTGAAGGTCAGCCTCGCTCCACCTGCACCAAGCATGAAGGCCCTCCTCATGCTCCTGCTAGTTCCAACAGAGGTTCCGCCCACATGGGTGTTGTCCATGGAGGTCCTCCCCATGTACCCTTCGACATTTTCCCTGGTGCCCCCCGCACCCCAGCTATCTCAAGCGGGAGTCCTCTCTGCCATGGCGTCAGCGCCACTCCGAGACTACATGTCCAGAATCAACCTTGTCCCGAAGAGTCATATAGGGGCAGGAGAGCGGGTCGTCACCGCCACAAGAAGAGTCCTGGGAAGGCCTGAGTGGAGGTCAAACCAGCCTGTTTCTCAGATTCTGAAGTGGAATGCGACTCAGTGATGGAACCTTCTCCCCGCTCCTCCATGTCTTGGACTGGGGTAGGAACAAGGCGTGTCAGCCTCGTTCTCCCAGAATGTGAATTCCACCGAATTCCCGCCTCTCTCCGCAGGTACATACAGAAGGAAGAAATTGTGGAAAATCCACAGGTTCCGACCGTGAAATCACCACCGTTGCCACCGGAATCTCCCTCTACCTCTACCAGAGATCATGGAGAGCTATTTTGGGGGCCAACAGCGGCAGATCAATGGTGTGACCCATCACTGGTGACTAAAATTCCTGCGCTAGAATCTATGGCTATCAGCCCATCATATCATGATATTGTGGTTAGGTCACCTCACTCTTCAAAGGATGGCCCGGAATTCGGTGGGCAGTCAGCTCGTTCCCCATATTCTCCACCGCCAAGTTTACTGTCCCAGCGGTCTGCTTCGGTACCGCTACCGGTCCCTCAGCTGCCTCCGGTTGATGAGTGGGGAAATACGGGGCCAGACCCTGAGTCTGAGCCCATGAGCTTCTTGAACATTCTCACAGCGGATCACTTCCCGGAGAAGTTCTGGCCGATGGTAGCACCGAACTTTTGCGCACTGAAGTCCCTTACACCAGAGGAAGTTGGGTGCTTCCGCTGAACCCTATGAGAGACACACTTATGCCTTTGTTATGAGTGGGTAGTGTACCCCAGGAGTTGAGAACACTTTGAATAAATCGGCGCGCAATGCCGCCTGATCGATTTGGCCGCACTCCCTGTGGCCCAGCGCCCTGAGTCGCCAGGCCGCCAGAGCACCCTTCAACGAAGATGCGTTCAAAGTCTCAAAGTGCTCTATAGAATCATCAGGGAAGCTTCCCCCCATGTGGAAGTCTGTGGCTGGGGACAGTATGCCGCCCCCCTTTTCAGTCCTATCCAGTGGCAGCCCGATTTATAAGGCGATATTGAGGACATGCCCCCAACGAGGGTCACGGTCCACATGGCTAACGTAGTGGACAAGGAGGACGAGCTTGAATTACTCGATGGAGACCTACCCCCTGAGGGTGCACCACCACTGCTGGACCCATCAGGGAGGTTTACCCGTCAGCAAAGGAACATTCTAGGCCTCCATGTACCCACTAAGTCACTGTTACTCAGTCAAAATGCCGGTAAGGGTAAGAAGCATGTCAGAACCGTCAAGCACTCCGACCCATCCGCCTCTGTATAGAAGGTGGATGAAGATCTTGAGAAGGCCGTGTTACGCCAGCAGCTTGCCGAGCAGAAGAGGATGGTTGACGAACTCCTGGCCGAGCGCACTGTAGAGCGGTGACCTGACTACGGTAATCCCAAGATGGGGCAGCAGGGGCAAGAAAAATTTCCCCCCGGTGAGATGCCTCCAGGCAACCCCGATCATGCTACTTACACAGATAGGGTAGAATCTGGACTCATGGAAAGAGGGTGCGATACGTCTCGGCAAACCCTCCTGAACGACGGGGAAATCTGAGGAATCCAGCCTGGGTTCCCCCAGCCGCCCCACAGGCCGTTCCGCCAGTCGCTCCATGAGCTGGTGAAGCCATCTACTGTGTCGAAGAACCCGGCAACGCACTTTTGATTAGGGACCCTCATCAAGACAGGGACCCCCACCCGGATAATCTTATAGCGGCACTCATTTCCCGCGTTGAGGCGTTGGAAATGCGGCAGGTGGCAGTCCCACTGGATGGCAAGCCATACCCCGTGTGGGTGGATGATATGACCGCACCCCTGGGTTTTGGGAACAACACTTTATTGCCCTTCAATGGGACAGGGGACCCACCACAGCTCTTGGTAAACTTTTCTTCCAGGCGTGGCCCCATGCTGGGGACCCCGGCCCAGCAAGAATCCACCAAGCTCCAATGTTTTGTGCAGACATTGGAGGGCCCCGCATTCATCTGGTACAGCCAGCTCTCTATCGGATCGGTGACTGGCTGGGAGGATCTCCGCCGACAGTTGTTATACCAGTTCAGCTCCACCACGTGAAAGACCAGCATCGCAGACCTCTTCAAGTGCAAACAAAGGCATGATGAGCGAGTCACGGACTTCATCGCTCGGTGGAAGGGACATACATACTTCCTTGACATGCCACTGAATCAGGAGAAATTACTAAAGATGTGTGTAGGGAACGTTAAAATGGAGTTGGTTCCTTCCCTGATCACCCAGAACAACCCTGGAGGGTTCCTAGATTTCTCAGATAAGGCTCAGCACCTCAAGAAGGCTTTGCAACATGCTAGTCAGGCACATTTACTGCCCCCTGTGATCCCAGCCAGGAGAGCTTCCAGAGAAGAACCCACCGCGGTGGCCCAAATAGAAGCCCCCAGGAAGCTGGAATTACTGTCAGTAGCACCAGCCCTGCAACCCCGCAGAGGTCCTCCACCTCAAGTGCAGGCTCCTGCCCAGCAGCAACTGCCTCAGAATCGACAGGTTGCCCCACGCAATGCGCCACCACCACCTAGGCGAGACAATCAGGCACCGCCTCCTCAGCAGGCCCCTCCGGCCCCACATCAGGGCCAAGATCCCAGGGCCCCCTATCCGGAAAGAAGGCACCAGACTTACTCGTTCAACGAGAATCAGGTCCTCGGTTACTTACGAAGTGCTCTAGAGAAAGGGATTGTGCCCTTACCCGAGTGTAGAAGGCTGGCAGAGGCGAATCTCACCGATCACCCCAACTACTTTCCCTATCATCAGATTCTGGGGAACACACTCAAGCAATTCTATGTGTTTAAATATTGGCTTCAAGACCTGGTAGACAACAACATATTCAGGTTGGGCCCAGCACCGATATAAGTAGCGGGTGTCTTTGTAGGGTTAGAAATCGATAGCGACAGCGAAGGCGAGTGGCAGCAGGTTCCCAGCCGAGGATCCCAGAAATACGATGACTGGATGGCTCGAAAAACCATCACTCGTGCCCATGGAATCATTCGGGAATGCCTGAATCAGCCGGAGCCTTCGGAGGAAGTAGCCAGTACCTCTGCATTGTCATCACAGCAAACCTCTTCCCAAAAGGGCAAGCAACGACGGCGCAAGAAGAAGCAACGCGCTCCACCGCTGCCATCATCATCCCGCACTCTTGGAAACTTTATGCCCTTTGAAATGGGGATTCCTCCCAGTATCTGCCTGGTGGTGGATGATTCTTCAAGAGACAGCCAGGGGTACGCTTCGGTTAATACCGTGGAGCTAGTAAAGCCTTATATGACTCCCGAAGAGGGGGAACTCTAGGCAAACCTCCCCAACGTCGCCAACCGATGTCAACGTCAGCGGAACCACAACCACGTGGGTCGTCGAGGCACATCAACGGGCGCTTTCAGTCAGGCCATACACGCTACTGAAACTAGATAACAGGCTCAGCGCAGAGCTCAGCATGCGCAACCTCATCTGATGACCTCATATCTACCTCTTCCACCATTCATGCTACTAGATCAGGCAGAGCTTCCTTGCCTGTATCGCGGTCAGTCTTACATGGCTGCAAGCCAATCTCCATTGCCCGGTCTTAATCCAGTGGCTACTCTCCAAGACTCAACTAGTAGGCAGCGGGATGTACCCAGTACTAGCCAATCGCCGGTTCAACCGGCAGGACCCGCTATGCCTCCAACTGTAGAGCGACCTCCTATAGGTAGAAGCTTGCGTCTGGCACGAAAGTACAATGTCCTGAAGCACCTGGCCAGCATTCCAGCAAGGATTTCAATCCTTGAGGCCCTTCACCTATCGTCTGAAATGCGTGAATCACTTGCCGAGGCACTAAGGAGCCCCCTTTAGTTTGAGATGGAGGTAGAAGCTGTGGAAGCCTTCCACGTTGAGGAAAGTTAGAATTCTGAATTCCAGGCAGTTATCTCGTTCTCTGGTGAAAATGAAGACCCTCCCATACATGGGCATATTCAACCACTGTACGTCACTGGCTAGTTCAATGGCGTGGAAGTCTGTTGCTACCTCGTTGACACGGGTTCTGGGATCAACCTAATCCCGACTCGGACACTGTGAAAGCTGGGTTTGTCGGAAGATGATTTAATTCTCTCTAACCTCAGAATCTAGGGATATGATAGGACCGAGAAATCCCCTGTCGACAAGATCTGCCTAAAGACCAAGTTCGGTGGCCTAATTTCTAGCACTGAGTTCATGGTTGTCTCCCAGGACACCGCCTACAACGCATTGATGGGCAGGCCATGGCTCCATCTGCACGCAGCGGTCCCATCTTCGTATCACCAATGCCTCAAATACTCCCTCAATGGTCGAGTAGGCATGCTCCAAGGAGATGTGTCTCCTTTCGCCTCTTGTGAAGCCCACTATCTGGACACCGACTATTACAAGAGCAAGGATAAGAAAATCCTAGCAAGTGAAGAGGAACCCGCCTCGGTCACAAGTGATCCCTAGGCAAGCATGGATGATGCCTACATCTTCCCAATCCATTGATTGGAGGCCATGACCCCCGGCATGGGGTAGTGTTTTGTTGTTTCAGGTACGAAAGGAAGGCATGTTCCCATGTCCAAGCGACGGCGGAAAATCAACTCATACTCCTACACCAACCAGGCTCAGGTGATCTCGGAACCTCCTACCCCTGTGCGGTATCGGAATGTCAAGCTTATGACAATGGCAGTATGTCATACGTGTCTCTTCCTCCAGGATAGAATCAACCGACTCAGGCCGACGCATCACCACTGCTTTGATGTCATCAAACGTGGCCCCTTAGACCGAAGGCCAGATGATATAGGATAGACTGCCTTCATTGCTATGGTCTCAGTGGTGCATGGGTCTCCTGATATGGTGACCTCTACTGCCCAAGCCGGAACCAGCTGCCCGTCAGGGTTTGATAGCTCAGAAGCAGCTCCCCTTGTGGGAAATCCCTCCACGGGTGGAGAGGTAGATCTGGAGGATGCCCCCCCACCTTTGAGGAAGGCATCTCTACCACGGTTGATGAACTGGTACAGGTGAATCTTGGCAGTGAGGCAGATCCGAGACCCACATTGATCAGTGTAGCCATGTCCCCCGAGGAGTAGCAGTGGTATGTAGACTTTCTCAAACAACACCATGATGTGTATGCCTGGAGTTACGGCGAGATGCCAGGACTAAATCCTCTGGTAGCCGTTCACTGCTCGGGCCTCCCGTCAAACCATCGTGGGTTTAAGCAGCCTCCCAGAAAGATGCATCCTTCTCACGGTGCCATGGTTGAGGCTGAGGTTGATAAGATTATCAAAGATAGCTTCGTCAAGGAAGTCCAGTACCCCAAGTGGCTTACCAATATTGTGCCAGTCAGGAAGAAGAACGGGTAGATCAGAGTCTGCATCAACTTTCGCAATCTCAATCGCCACTGCGCAAAGGATGATTTTCCCCTTCCGGTGACCGAGTTATTGATTGATGCCACTGCCGGATTCCAAGCCCTCTCTTTCATGGATGGGTATTCTGGGTACAACCAGATCCGGATGGCCCCCGAGGAAGAGGAGTCCACTTCCTTTATGGCTCCCCAAGGTACTTTTTGTTACCAGGTTATGCCTTTCGGCCTAAAAAATGAAGGTGCCACTTATCAACGGGCCATGCATCGCATATTCATGCCGATTATCGGGACGCTAGTGGAATGCTACATGGATGATCTAGTCGTCAAATCTCACCAGTGCCAGGACCATCTCAAAGACCTTGAGAAAGTGTTCGGTTTCCTCTGTTCCTGCCACCTAAAGATGAATCTGTTAAAGTGTGCCTTTGGAGTCACCTCTGGGAAATTACTTGGCTTTGTTGTTAGATACCGGGGCATTGAGATCAACTCAGAGAAGATCAAGTCCATCAGCCAAATTCCTCCCCCGAGCAATATTCGGGAGCTCCGGGGTCTCCAAGGCCACTTAGCCTATATACGACGATTCATCGTGAATATGGCTGGAAAGTGTAAGCCCTTTTCCCGGCTCATGAAGAAAGGCGCCGCCTAATAATGGGATGAAGAGTGTCGGAGCGCCTTCAAGGAAATAAAGCAGTATATGCTCCAACCTCTGGTCTTGATGCAACCCGTCTCCGGAAAGCCGCTGATCCTTTACGTGACCGCCCTGGAACGGTCCCTCGGTGCGCTTCTCACCCAGAAGAATAACGAGGGTACAGAGAACAGTCTCTACTATCTCAGCCGCATGCTTCTCGATACGGAGATCAGATACTCCCCTATCAAAAAGAGCTACCTTGATCTCGTTTTTTCCATATAGAAGTTGCGACATTACATGAAGCACCATGAGGTATAGTTGATCCCTCGGGTAGACCCACTGAAGTACATCCTGAACCGTCCCATGTTGATTGGTCGACTAGCATGGTGGGTGGTGATCCCCCAGCAGTTTGACATCAGGTTCATGCCTCAGAAGGCCATCAAGGGACAGGCATTGGAAAATTTTTTATCTTCCCATACAACCTCCACAGATCAATCCCTGGACCTAGATTTTTCTGATGAGATGATCATCTCAGTCGATCATGCCGTCTCATGTTGGCAAATTCACTTTTACGGTGCCTCCCAGAGCCACACCGGTAGGAGGCTCAACGATCCTAAGCTCAACAGAGTGGGTCTGGGTATCGTCTTCATCACCCCGGTGCAAGACATCCTGCCATACTTGTTCCTATTGTCAGAAGGTTATACCAACAACAAGGCAGAGTACTAGGCTCTCATCGCCGGCCTTGAGTTGGCCCTCGAGATCGATGTGCCCCATTTGCATGTGAAAAGAGATTCTGAGCTAGTAATCAAGCAGGTAAATGGAGACTATGTCGTCAGGAAGCCAGAGCTTGTGTCATTGCTGGATTGCACCCTCCATCTAATGGCCCAATTCCCTTATCGACCAGAGGTTACCCATGTCCCTCGGTTACAAAAACGGTTGAGCAGACGCTTTGGTTGTCTTACCTGCGTTGCTCGTAGAACCCGAGCAAGATGATTTGATCATACATGTGGAACACCGGAGAGTCATTGCCCCCGTCACCCCAGAGGACAATGACGGCATGCGGGTAAGTCATCTCACCGCTGGAGCTTCTATGTCAGGGGTCCCAGGTTCTTCAGACACAGTGGTTGAGGCCACTCCCGACTGGAGATCACCTTTTGTCGAGTATCTCTAAAATGGTTGCCTCCCGGACGACTGGGCCGAGCGCGAGCGAATCCGATGCTGCGCACTAAAATTTACCCTCCAGAGCAGTCCCAGTCTTGAGCAGATCCTCTATAAGCGGAGCTTCGATGGTGTTCTACTTCGTTTCATTCAAGGAGTTGAGATTTCATAGGTCATGCAAGAGGTTCACGCTGGTTCTTGCGGTGCCCACCAGACTGGGCCCAAGCTGTCCCATCAAATCTGGAGGTTGGGGAACTTCTGGCCCTCTATGATCCATGATTGTATCGAGTTTGCCAAGAGATGCCACGCGTGGAAAGTTCATGCTAACTTCCTTCATCAGCCACCAGAGCCTCTCCACTCCACCATGTATTCTTGGCCATTTGCAGTGTGGGGACTTGATGTAGTGGGACCATATCCACCAGCAACAGCTCACTAGTGTAGGTTCATCCTAACTGCTAAAGATTTCTTCTCCAAGTGGGCAGAGTCAGTTCTACTCAAAGAGGTCAAGGCATGTTCCATTGTCGACTTTGTGAGCTTCAATATCATCCATCGGTTTGGGGTCCCTCACGTTGTCCTCACCGATAACGGCACTAACTTCCGAGCAGCCGAGCTGAAAATTTTGTACGCCAAGTACAATATCCGTTCAAACCATACCTCTCGCTATCATGCATAGGAAAATGGAAAGATCAAGGTATTCAACAAAACCCTCTCTAAAATTCTGCAGAAAATGGTGTGTCAGAACAAGAAAAGTTGGCCGGACAAGCTCCCCAACGCCCTCTGGGCTAATCAGACGACGACTCGCAATTCCACTCGAGTGACCCCATATTCCCTGGTGTATGGGTCTGAGGCCGTCCTAACCATTGAGATCCATCTGCCATCGTTACGCACTGCATTCTATGATCAGAAGGCACCAGATAAGGTGACTGAAATCCATCTAGCGGAATTGGAAGCACTGGACAAGAATAGGCTTCGTGCCCTGCACAATCTGGAAAGGCATCGGAATAAGATAGCCAGAGCCTTCAACAAGAAGGTTCGCCTTTGCTCTTTTCTACAGGGCGACCTAGTGTTGGCCCTTCGAGCGCCAATGATCCCCGGTAGGAAACTGCCTAAGCTAGAGCCCAAATGGGAAGGACCTTACATCATCCATAAGGTTTACCCCAACAGAGCATACTCCTTGGTGACCACGGATGGTGAGCACGTAACTCCTCCCACCAACTCCAAGTTCCTCAAGCGGTACATTGCCTAAGCATCTTTGGTCCTGCACAACCTTAAACTGTACAGTCCCGCATGACCCTAAACTGCACGTTACGGTCCCGCATGACCCTAAATTGCACGTTACGGTCCCGCACGACCCTAAATTGCACCTTATGGTCCCACACGACCCTAAACTGCACGTTACGGTCCCACACGACCCTAAACTGCACGTCATGATCCTGCATGACCCTAAACTACACGTTACGGTCCCGCACGCCCCTAAACTGCACGTTACGGTCCCGTACGACCCTAAATTGCACGTTACGGTCCCGCACGACCCTAAACTGCATGTTAAGGTCCCGCACGAACCTAAAATACACCATCATCCGGAAAGATGATAAACTGCAAAATGGTCCAAGATCTATGACCTTAAACTAAGATCTCCCTCGTCCTTACTGTAAGATGTTAAACTGCAAGCCGGTCAGGCCTCCTGGACCGAGGCTCAGCCTCAGGCCCCTTGGCCTCTTCGGCCCCCTGGCCCCCGTCCTTACTGTAAGACATTAAACTGCAAGCCGGTCAGGCCTCCCTGACCAAGGCTCAGCCTCAGGACCCTTGGCCTCTTTGGGCCCATGGCCCCCGTCCTTACTCTAAGATGTTAAACTACAAGCCGGTTAGGCCTACCTGACCGAGGCTCAGCCTCAGGCCCCATAGATTTCGTCGACTCAGGCTCTCTTATGGGATTGTACGGTGTGGTGTGGGACATGTCCTCATTCACGTTGGGTTACCCGCCATACCGTACATATCCCCAAATGAGATGCATCTCTCATCCAGCACAACATTAAACTGTGCTTCAAGAACTACATATGGATTGATTCCCATCCTAATGGGATACGTAGGAACGCTCAGACATCTCGTCTTGAGCCCAGCCCCAAGCTCTTCTCTTTCACTATCCCCCATGGGTATAGTTTCCTTGTAGGATCCTTGCATGACGAGGAGTAGTCTTTCTTAGCCCCTCTCATACAATGATTATAAGGGTCGCACCATGTGCCCACTCCCGTTCTTCTATTCTCCCACATCCTTACCGTATGACGTTAAACTGCATGGCCTTCAAGAACTACGTATGGCTTGACTCCCATCCTAATGGGATACGTTGGAATGCCCAGACATTTCATCTGTTGGCCCAGCCCAAAAGCCAAAATATTCCCCTCAGGTCAAGACATATGGTAGGTTGCACACTTTTGCCCCAATTCACGTCGAGCAAGCTTCGACCCGGCTGCACGCCCCCTGGAGACGTTCGCCTGTTTCGTGGATGGGTATAGATATGCTTCACCCACTCCTTGACGAGGATTCCATCACTTTCCTCACCCAGAGGGACCCCCAAGAACGGCCTGGATACCACGCCCAAGGGCTCTCCTACCGATATGGGCCAACGCCCCCAAGGGTTTCCGAGCAACAAGCTGATACAAGTCCCGCTTTGCGAATTTTGTCAATGGTCAACGCTCATTTTTTGCTCCCATACCAGGTCACCATAGGGACACTGTGTTTAGAACATGGTCAACAGTGTCCTGGATCTTCGTGTCCACCCCGAGATGTCCCAAACATCGAGTGCAGTAATTTGTCATGCCCCATCCCGAAGCGAAAAACTTCCCTCCAAGTGGTGCCAGCGGTCGGGCCCACGACCCTGATTCTCTTATAAGGGATGTACGGCGTGGTGTAAGATTACATCCTCATTCACACTAGGTTACTTTCCATTCCATGCACATCCCCGGATGAGATACAGTTATCTCTTTCCCTGTCCTCATTTTAAGACGTTAAACTGCAAACTGGTCAGGCCTTCCTGACCGATGCCTATCCTCAGGCCCCTTGGCCTTTCCGGGCCCCCTGGCCCAGGTTCTTTCCTACGGGACTGTGTGGTGTGGTGCGGTATTACATCCCCATTAACATCGGATTACTCGTTGCACCGTACACATCCTCGTTAGGGTATCCTTCCCCCTGGGTATCTTCTAGAACTACGTGTGGCTTGATTCCCGTCCTTACGGGATACATAGGATCACTCAAATGTCTAGGCTTTGGGTCCAGTCCCATCTCTTGGAAATCTTCATCCCACCTTGGCCCCTTGGCCTACCCATCCATCACAAGGAGAGTATGTGGCATGGTATGGGATTACGTCCTCATTCACGTCGGTCTTGTAATGACCACGACATGTGCCTTTCCCTCCCGAGCGGTTTCATCGACCTTTTTCAGTGGTTCACCAATATACCAAAGGGTACTCTGGTTTATTACCTGGAATGTCGGACTTTACTCGGACACGTCCGCACCCACTTTTCAGGCTTTTTTTATCCCTCCCTCAGGGCTTCCATAACCTTTCACACTCGGAGGGACCCCCAGGAACGGCCTGCATACCATGCCCAAGGGCTCTCCTACTGTTACGGGCCAACGCCCCCGAGGGTTTCAGATAAAAAATCGATAAAAATCACGTGTTGCGAATATGGTCAGTGGTTGATGCTCGTTTTTTATTCCCACCTCCAGCTAATGCAATATGGAGACTGTTTTTCCTCCATGGTTAACAGATATCCTCCATCGACACACCAACCCCATTAAGCCCAAAATTTTGGTTACACGATTCACATCCTTCTCCATTCTCCTCATGTCCAAGTAAGGTTTCGAAACTCTTGACAATATTCCTCAGTGCACATCTACGCATTAGGGGAACAAAGCCATGTCAGGGGTGTCTTTTGGGGCCCTTCACCAACTTCCCCTCAATGGATGTTTCGGGTATTATGATAGGGATCTCCCCCCCCCCCTTTGTTTCCCACACCAAGTTTAACTCACGTGGGATTAGGGATCGGGTTGAGGTCTGCATCCACCTGGAAAGTTGTCGTCCACCCATGGTCTGAGCTCTAAGACCATAAACTAAGATCTCTTCAGAACTACGTTTCGCTTGAGTCCCATCCTCATGGGATATGTAAGACTTCCTGAACATCTTTGGGTCCAGCTTATTTGGGGGATAAACTCTTCCCCTTAACCTCTCACCCCTGGGCCTGAGGTGCCTCTCTCAGGACTGCATACGGTATAATATAGGATTACATCCGCATTCACGTCAGTTATGTCGTACGACACCATACACATTCCCTGCCTAGCATCGTCTCTGCTACATCTGTGCTGCTTGACGTTAAAATGAATGCTTGTTCCTATCACACGACCCTAAACTGTGACATTATCGTCCTGGTCGCACGAAAAAAAACGGAACTTCATTGTGATGACCTCATTGTAGAGGACATCACGTTGGGTATTGGTCAGGTGCCATGCCATTTGTCAATGCCTATCATGGCTTGATTCTTGTGGTGACATCAGGGCTTGCTACCCTAGGCCTGTTGCTTCACAAAAAAACCCACTCACCTTAAAGGACAAACAAGATTTTTCAAATTCCGCTTCGTTTGGTGCCAGGGCCATGCCTGCACCCCCCCTTTTTCTCCCAACACTGGTACCTTACCGTGCCACCTTTCAAGAACTATGTGTATCTTGATCCCCATCCCTATGGTATACGTAGGAACACCTGGGAACTTTACCTCGAGCCCAGATCAACTCTTGTTTTCGGTCTCCTGACCTAAAACCTCTCCAAGGAACACGTGGTCGTTGGAACCCCCAATTTCTATTCACGTCAGGTATTGTAATTATCCCATCATGTGCCTCCTATGTTTCCTTCCAACCATGGTCCGATTTCTAAGACCATAAACTAAGACCCTTTAAAGAACTACGTGTAGCTTGATCCCCATCCTTATGGGGTAAGTAGGAACGCCTGAGAACTTTGCCTCAGGCCCAGCTCAACTCTGGTTTTCAGCCCCTTGACCTAAAATCCCTCCCACGGAGTTTGGTGTGTGGTGTGGTGTGGGGTTATTCCCTCATCCACGTCGGGTTGTTCACTGCACCGTACACATCCCCGATTCCCATCCATGGTCCGAGTTCTACAACCCAAAACTAGGATATCCCTATGGGGAGGGACTCAACTCCTTCTATATAACACTCTTATTAACGTATCCATATGTGTTTTGAGAAAGCTCGGAGTGTGGAATTCTCATGGGGACAACCCCTCGTTCCATGTCCAAGCTTCGCGTGCTCTCAATTTGGATCCTCATCCATTTCCATGTCTGAAGGGACCCCCTAACGGCCTAGTCCCATGCCGTATCAGCTCACCTACCATCCTGGGACAACGCCCCCAAATACTTCCGAAAGCATTTGTGACATGGTCACACATTTTGAACATAGTCAACAGTCAATCCTCATTTTTCTGTCCCCATTCTAGGATAACGCGATATGGATGCTTCGTTTCCTCCACAGTTAACAGTTATCCTCTATCGTCACACCACCGTCATGGTGATCCAAACCTCGAGTGTCATGATTCACACATTTTCACTTCCTCATGTTCAAGTGGAATTCCAACACACTCGGCTCTATCTCTATGCGCATCTAGGTTCTCCACATGGTCGTGGTAGTATCATGGGGCTGGTATTCACCGAGCGTCCCCTCACCCTAACCTGCCCCCGTTTTGTGTCGGGAAATTTCCACCACTACTTCTTGTTTCCCACACCGAGCATGACTCACGTGGGCTTAGTAGTTTTGGCTGGATGTATACCGACACGACCAAGCTTGTCATCGTCCCACACGATGTTAAAATACGCTTCAAGAACTACGTATGGCTTGATTACCATCTTCATGGGGTACATAGGAATGTCTGACCACTCTGCTTCGGGCCCAGCCTAATTCTCACTCTTGGTCCCTCAACCTGAAGATTTTCCTCCGGGGGTACGTGGTGTGATTTGGACCCCAAGTCCTCTTTCACATCAGTTTCATAACTAACACACCATATGCTTCCTGGGATCTTCCCTTTCACGTCCTATTGTATGACGTTAAACTATGGAATATTTGCTCAACGCACGATACTAAACTGTGGTTCTATCCTGAGCAAGTTCAGGATGCCCGTGTTAATCACGGGGGGCACCAGAGCCTCTGCCAGAGAGAATTTCACCTACCAGTGTTGGTCTATGACTACGTTGCACTTCCAGAACTACGTGTGGCTTGATTACCGCCCTCATGGGATATGTAGAGACACCCTGGTATTTTGCCTAGGGTCCAACCCATAGGAATCATTAATCCTATTCTTCCCCTTTCCGGCCCCTTGGCCAGACCCCTCGTAGGAGACCATGTAACTATGATTCTACCCTGAACAAGTTCAGGATTCCCCAAGATCCCATTGGGAAGTGACATAACCCCTCACCATAGAGGCCCTGTCCAAAATAAGGAAGGATCTGTAATCAAACTGATGCACCCATCTGGCGTACTCCCACCACGGTGGTGTAATTACATGAGTGTCGGATTCTGTCCGGACAAACCATCACTCCATATTCCACGCTTTGCGTACCCCTTATTCGGACCCTCATCCCCTTTCATGTCTAGATGGACCCCCTAACGGCCTGGTCTCATGCCGCATCGGCTCACCGACCGTCCTGGGCCAACGCCCCAGAATACTCTTGACAACATTTGTGACAAGGTCCCATGTTTCAAACATGGTCAATGGTCGATCCTCATTTGTCTGTCCCCATTTTAGGCTAATGTGATATGGATGTTGTGTTTCCGCCATGATTAACGGTTATCCTTTATTTTCATGCCATCCCCACAGTGTTCCGAATCTTGGGTATCGTGATTTACACTTCACATTTCCATCTATTCGGACCGATTCTAGCGCCCATAGCGTCGCACCAATCATGAATAAGAGCACGTTGAAGAAACGATAATTCGGCTATTTTGAGAACTTCCTCCTCTGGCCAGGTCTCTCCTATTTTCCAGAAATTTGGACTATTTATCTAAACCCCGAATTCCCGAAGCATGGTTTCCACTCCTATGTTGGGTGGGATGATGAGGCAACTATCTCTTATTTCTCACACCGGGCCTGACCCACGTGAGCTTAGGGAGTTGTCGCCGGACGTCCCGCAAACATTGTAGGGATGTAATGAACCGATGTAAATAGTGGAAATCATGCATGCTACGGAATTCAAAAGAATAAAAATTGAAGCATGAAAGTACCATTAAAAGGTTCGTAATTTGCTGCAGTACCCGGGGGTCAACTCCCCCATGGACGGGTTGACCCCGTCAAAAGAGTGTTGCAGCTCCGCCACCCTTTGACTTGTGGCATCCAAGAATTGCTGCCGCTGACTCAGCTCCTGCTCCTCCTCAGTAGTGGCGGGGTGTAGTTTATTAGCCTTGGCCTTGGCACTCTCTATGCTAGCCTGAATGGCAGCCATCTTTCCAGAAGCCTGCCTCATATGCTCTTCTGCCTTTTCCAGTTGGGCCTTCAACCGTGAGATCAGCTCGGATTGTGTATTAAGAGAGGCTGAGTGCTCATCCGCCCGGGCCTGCAACTGTTTGACCTTGCTTTTAGCCTCCTGGAGCTTCTTGATGTTTTTCACCTTCCTCCGCTTCCAGCCCACGCTGAGCCCGTGATCATACTCACGGATCTTCTCGGCCATGAGATCTCAGATTAGCGCATGAGGACATTGGGAATCCACTCCCCCAGCGCACAGTTTGTGCAGCCGCGAGCGAAGTCTATCCATTTTGTTCAGCCATAGAACTTGGGGGTGTCCTTGATGAAGCATGTGATTAGTTTCCATGATCGGCAGTGGACTATGCTGCTGTCTTCTTCATCGGAGGTCGTTTCGTCCCAGTATGCGCGATTGGCAGGCTCATACGCAGGATATGCCCGCAAGAAATCCTCGGCAGGATCTGCATCTGGTGTTGAATCAGGCACGACATCTAGCGCTGGAGCAGGCGTGATGGTACATGGGTCGGCTGATTGATCCTCATCATCGGACTCCACCTCGATAACCTCGGGCACGACCCTGCTGGTGGTCCCGCTGACGGTAGGGGAGTGCTGTAGCTCAGGGAGATGGGGGGACTATCTCCACCATCACCGGTATGCCCCTAGGAGGGATGCCACCAGACATCCCGATCGGCCTTGCCACAGCAGCCCATTCCAGTCGGAGAACTGTACGACAGAGAGGGACATAAACGCTAGTTGGCACAATCTACATATGACAACAATGAATCTAGTAGAAGAAACTTACGGAGATCGAACTCCTGGTGCTGCTCTTGAGTTGATGCTGACGGGAACCCGAGGCGTGGCCCTCCATATACTGTTGGAAGGTCTGGAGATTCTGGAGGAGCCACCTCGGGTGCTCTGGCCCCGCCAAACATAGAACTGGACGCAGCCATAGGCGCGGGTTCTGAAGGTCCTGCGTCATCACCCACCAAAGGGCGAGAGCGAGGTCTACGTACAAGTTCCTCATGCATGGTTTAGATGTTCGTGAGAGGTCTACAACGACCTAAGAGAAGACCCAGAAAAAAGGGATTTGGAATGGTACCTCGAGAACCTCCACGAAATCATCGGAATTCGAGTCTTGGCCTCCGACTTCGCCCTCCTCCAACGGGCTCCCTCCGCTAGCCTCATCCCCCTGGGAGGATTCCTCCGATTCTTCTGGCAGGGGGAAGCGCTCCCGCAGATCGGTAGCTGATAGCTGTGGGGGAACCGTCCGATCTAGCAGTACCCTCACCCAGTCTGTCATTGGGCGTGGGACACCACTGGAGTGAACGTAGTCCTCCATCTCATCCAAGTATTGCTCCGTCTCCTCCGGAGATGCCGCCAAACCAACCCAGACTCGGCCTATGCCCGGTAACTCCATCCTGAGATGATTCAAATGTGCCCACATTTCGGGTGGACTGAGTAATTTCCGTTTGACATCCCAAATGTCCCAGGCCTCTGAAAAAATGGCATCCTATGGCATGTCAATGTGGCGCAGTCGCTTCCCCGGAGCCTGAGTGGATATCCTACGAAATCCCCTCGGTGGCCGCCCCTCCGAATGGCTCTGCTCTTCCGGGACCACCGGGTCCACTACCACCATTGCTGCTACACCCTCTGCTGGTGCTGGTCTCACCACCACAGCAGCCCCTCCACCACGAGAGGCCCGTGTTTCCCTCTGACCCCGACCTCAGGATTGGGGAGGCCCGCCATCACCATCCCGAATGGTTGGATACCTCAGCATCTCCCCCGAATAAGCGGCCTCCCAGCTAATGGCGTACTCCTTCACCAATCCAAAAGTGGTGGTGGATGGAGGCAATGCAATTCGCATCTTCCCATCTTCCCGTGTGAACATGAGCCACAGCTGCCTCATCACACATGAGTGCTCCTCGTGACACACCTCCCAGTAGACCTATGGGGTCAGCCGTTGCAGGCACTGGAACTGCCTCACAAGTCGATGTGGGGTGTACGGTTCGCAGAGCGGCTCCCGGTCCACCCTTTCCACCAAAACTCCACCTAGAAAGGCCAGGAGATAGGCTCAGTGCTCTTCCGTTCCCTACCCGTCGTCAGTGAGTACCCCCGTTGGCATTGGAAATAGGTGGAAGTTAAACTCATCCGCCCTCCACACCCGGTTCAGCACCATCGGTATGGTTAGTTTGAATGGGAAGCTCCCGGCCGCATTCAGAATGGAGGGGCGGAAGTTTGATCACGGCGGTGAGATAGGGTTTGGATACTCATAAATCCCCCTGATGTGCGCCGTAATCCACCCATACAGAAGGTAGAAGGGCCCATATATCCTTGGCAGTTTCTTGCCCTCGCTAATGTGCCGCAACATCCTGTATAGCTTGGCGAGCATTGGAATACCCAAATTGACCCGCTGCCCCATGGCCAGCATAGACGCCATGATAAACGAGCTAGGTCGCACCCCCATGTTGGTATCCCTCACCGGTAGGATCCAACCGCATATAAGGGCCACAATGAATGCCGCCAGCTTGACTATCGGCTGTTGTTCAGTGCTGACACTGAAACCTCAAGTCGTCCATTGGAGGTCCTCCAAGACCCGCCAATACAAGTGCTCCTTGCCCCGTTGAGCCGCCATCGGACAAGTTTGAGGCCTTAGAGGGAACTCTCGATTCTCCGAGAAGTTCAGGAACCACTCAAACCACTTCTTAAAGTGGATATCTCTCACCGATTCCTTGTCCTCCCCAGGGACCAGTGCCATCAGCATCGACGCCAGTCGCGACATCCGCTCCGAATCCTCCCACGCGCTCATGGCGGGGAGGAACTCATCATACATGGCCCCCAAGATTGGAACCACGATATTTGGTGGACAACCACAGACTGATGCCCACCTCCCCATGGTGCAGCTGAAAAGTATTGGTCCTAGACGACCATCTGCTCAGCAGCTCTGGCATCAGCTGTTTCGGTTGGTAAATGTGGAATTGGGAGGCCCATGCCGCCTCGTACAAACCCACTATCCTTAACTCGGCCCCAAACTCCTCGCATGAGGCACCTACCCAGTAGGTCCATGCCTAGTCATTGGTGAAGTTTCCGCCTTGGCACAGGTCCCACAAATCAGACCACCCCTTCTTCGAATCCTGCAAAGCCGCCTTCAGCATGGTGCGGTACAGAGGAGGGGACGTCTCCAGTTTCAGTGGCTTCCCTTCAATATTATTCACATGGTTGTAGAGACAGTCGGTGATGATGGATGTGAAGTCCTCTCGTGCATGACCATCGGCCTCCCTGAACCACTAGCGCTGGCATGGCGTGCTCCTGATCCAACAAGCTGGTTCGTCCCTACTTGCCTCGGGGATGAAGACATCATCCCTTATCCCGTAGCCATACAAGGGCAGATTCTTGTACTGTGGATAGTTCTTATGACTCTCTGATAGCAGTGCTGTCAAATAATTATGGTCTGAGTGACTTCGGACCATCTCTCCAAGGCCCAGACAGTTAGCCATCTCATCCCTCCGGGCGGCGTCTGCAAGCACCCCCAACGCAGCTTCTCGATGGTCCATTTCAGTTTCAGAACTCGAAAAAATTTCGGGTTGGGTCGCGAAGGTTTCTCACAATGATCTCTCACAAAGCTCGGGAACAAAACCAAGCCGCAGATCCTGGCTTAGGCTGGCAAACAGAAGTTCGCTCGGCGCGGTCACGGAGTCGGGGAATCGCGGTTCGCCACGAAGCTCAATTCACAGAGAGCAAACACGGAGTACGCGGAGCTTCGCAAAGTCGACAGTGAAAAAGGACAAAATTCACGAGAGGAAAAAAGAGAGGTCAGGCCCCCCTATTTATAGGTGGTGACCTCGAAGCTTCGCGGCGTGTCCCGCCCGCGCAGAGCATCGCGACGCATCCGTTCCGCACGGCCGATGTCTGCCCCGTGCGCCCTCTTCATGAGGCCGCCTAGCGAGGTGCTAATAATTTTGGTAATTTTCCCTCAGAATTTGACCCTTGATCCCTCTGTGTCTCCAAGTCTGAGGGGGGAATTTATTGGCGCCAAAATATTGGACGACAAAGGAAGAAGGAAAAGAAGCCCGTGCGCTGCCCCGCGAAGCTCAGCCACAGAGCGCACCCCAGCAACGCGGCCACCACGAAGCAGAGGAAGCGGTAACGCTCCATGAACGCCCTAACGTTAGCGAGCCCGCCGCGAAGAATAGGAGGCGGTAACGCTCCGCGAATTCCCTAACGTTCGTGAGCCCTCCGCGAAGCCCTGGAGGAGGTAACCCTCCGCGAACCCTGTTGATGTTCGCGACCCACCGCGAAGCAACCGTTGCCCCTTCGCGTCGCGTGAGCTCTGCTTCGCGGCACCCCTTGCCTACAAATACAGGGCTCCCCCTGAGCCCTCAGGAGGTACAATCTGACCTTTCGGCTTCTCAACTCCCAAATTGCGAAGCACCCTTCACCTCGGGAATCATGAGCTCCACGAGGTATTTTTGCTTCGCGAGATGCCTTCGCCTTGTCTCGTTTTGAGCCCCTCTTCCAAGAGGGATGCCCTTCGCGAAGCCTAAGGGCCTTCGCGAAGGAAGGGGATTCCCAAGGGAACCCAGGCAGCCGCGGAGCATTTATGCTTCGCGAAACCCCGATCCTGTACTAGTGATCCACATGCCAAGGTAGGGTCGTTGTACATCACAAAGCACACTGCTTCACATCACCTTGCTTCGTGAGGCACCTCTGCTTCGTGAGGCAGTGCTCCGCGAATACCATTCCACTTCGTGAAGCACCTCCCATTCACACCCCTGATCCATGCTAAGGCCAAGGCATTCCACTTCGCGAAGCACACCCCTTTTCTTGGCAATTCCTCTTCCCGTGCGACCCTCCAGGTTTGGATGATGTGATTTCAAAGTCCCGTGGACAACATCACTCGTAGCATTGCTTTGGTTGATGCTTCTTCACATAGGAACGCTAACGACTATTGCTTCTTCGTATAGCCACACTAACGTGGACCCCTCGATGGTTCGCTCTGTGACCCCTCTTTACGATGGCTTTGCTGGTACCGTCCCTTCCCCAAGGGGCAGAGGGTACAGGTTATGTAATTCCTAGGGGTACAGAGTAGGCCCACCTCATCCGAGCTGCAGGAAGTTAAACAGCCAAGCACTGCATCCTTAACACATGACGTTAAACTGTGATCCGACCTCGTGTCTCGCACGCAGGGTCCCCCCGGCTCAGACATTCTTTACGCCAATCATCTCCACGGGAATGGACTCTTCCTCACATGGAATGAGATCCTCCTTTTGGAGTGGCGTTTGTCCATGGGGGAAGGGAAACCACCTTGGTGTAAGCCCCAAGCCTCTCTTGCAGAAGGTAGCACCCATTCACCTCCGTACTTCCCCACTGCCAAGGCCAGTGGAGGGTGCGATAGGGAATGAGCCACCTTCCATCTTTGGTCCCAAATCCCTATCCCGCTGCGTTTTTCCGCACTTTGGGCCTCCATCTTGGAGTAAGTCCCAACACCATGGGCCGCCTAACGCGTAAGACCCTCTTTGTTTCTCACGGATGCACCCTTTGCAACGTGATCGTCAGGTATCTAGTGCCTCTATTTTTTCACCCCGAGCACGACTCATGTGGGCTTAGAGTAAGCATTGGACATGACAATACCTCGTCCAGTATGACGTTAAACTATATTCCCCTGTCCAGCATCTAATTAAACTACACATAAGTTGAACTACGAGGTCTTTGATCCATGTCAAGGCATGGTATATAGGAAGCCTTCCCGAGGTTCAAGCCCACCGCCCGTCATTTCTTCACGTCAGGTTCCACCCTTGTCCAGCATGATGTTAAAACTACATTCCAGTCTGATGGTAAGCGTTGTGACCAACCCGAACTACGAGGACTTTGATCCATGTCAAGGCACGGTACGTAGGAAACCTCCCTGAGGTTCAAGCACATCTCCCATCAGACCAAGGTCCTTTCTTCACGTTGGTTTGCTGACACCCACTATTCCACATCTCTCTTGAACTACGAGGTCTTTGATCCATGTTAAGGCATGGTACGTAGGAAGCCTCCCTGAGGTTCAAAACCACCACCGGTGGACCCACGGGTTCACCCCCACATCGGTTCGCTGACGAAAACCACCACCTGAACTACATGGTCTTTGATCCATGTCAAGGCATGGTACGTAGGAAGCCTCCATGAGGTTCAAGCCCATCACACGGTCGTTCTGACCTCATTCACGTCGGTTCACCCCTGTCCCGCATGACGATAAACTGCATTCCGCATATCATTTGAACTACGAGGACTTTGATCTATGCCAAGGCATGATATGTAGGAAGCCTTCCTGAGGTTCAAGCCCAAAAATCATTGGCCCAGACCATCTCCTTGTCGGCATGCCAAGCCCCCTTTCCATCCTAAACTACGAGGACTTTGGTCAATGTTAAGATATGGTTCCTAGGAAGCCTTCCTGAGGTTCAATTCCACCGCTTGTTGGTCATTCCGGCTTCATTCATGTCGGTTCGCTGATGATGACCATTGGACCAAGGTCCACATCCATGTCGGTTCGCTGACAATGACCATCGGACCAAGGTCCACCTTTACGTCGGTTCACCGACACCATCCCAAACTATACGGACTTTGATTCCCTACCACAGGGATACGTAGGAGGTATCTTCGAGGCCCAAGCCCAACTTTACTGTTGCCCTTACGATGGTACCATTTCATTCCCCCCTCCACTTCATCCATCCATCCATCCATCATCCACCCTGATTCTTACTCGGGCCGCCACATCCCGGTGGGATCATGCCACTCCACTCCCCTCCACAGCATCCGAGAAGCCACCCACGAGCTGACCCCAATATTGGCATCCCTTCAAGGGGGATTCCTAAATCTTATCCACTCCAGCTAGTGTTCTGATCAGGCCTATCTGTCCCCGTTGGACGTTAAACTTGCAGCATACCCCGTGTTAAACATGGGAAGCCGAGGAAAACCTCAGATACATGACTATGGCATATGATTCCCCGCGTTGGATGTGGGATGCCTTAGGCCTCCACACCCTCGAGAAGCCCTATAATAAGGGACAAAAGATAGACACGCCAATTCCCCGGTGTACAGACACGTCAATGATTCCTCGACGTGACTACTCCCCCAACTGAAGGTTGCTGCCCTGACCGGACCCTTTGGAATGTCCCGACAGAAGCAGTGTAATTAACTGGAGTCCATGAAAAGATGGCACTGGGAAGAGTTTCACGAAAAAAATATTAAATATATGAGGGAGACCCGGACTAGGTGACGAGGTCCGAGGAGGAATCCACAGAAGTAAGAACCGACATCCCATCATCCCGGTTTTGATCAAGGAGCAGACGTCCCTGAATAAGGAGCAAATGTCACCCACCTTTGGAAAGCGGGAATGTGGGGCAACAACAAGGAAATTTGCGCATGTCGCGCCCCTGGTGGATGGACGTGTGCGCCCCGGCAAAAGAGTCGGAAACAATTATATTAGGACATTTATTATTATTTTATTTAAAGAAGAGTTAAAAGTGTTAAATTCAAAGTTTAATAACTAAACAATTTTTAATATAGGTTTACACATGAGATAAATTCGACTATAAATATTCATTATAAATATAAAAATATTTCCTACATGATAGTATTTTATTTATAATTTTTAGACATTAAATAATTTAATTTATTTATGACACAATTATGATACAATAATTACCTTATTAATGAAATATTAAAATAATTGATATTATAAATATCCAAATAAATGTAAATTTAGATGTATGATGAATTAAACTAATTTTCTAGGTTATTATGACATTTTAGGGTTGATTAAATAAATTTTATTCAAAGTGATGAAGATTTTATGGATTTCAAAAAAATCAAATACTAAATTGTGTCAAAATTGACATAATTGAGTTTTTAAAACAAATACTATAATATTAATTGATATAATATTCATAAAAATATATGGTTTGGAAAAAGGACTTAGATAAGGTTATATATATTAATAATGAACAACTTGGGGTTCCCTTGGTATTTTATAGTATGTTTATTAACCATATAATATAAAAATACAAAGAGACATGGTAAATGTCAAACTATTTAACTAAGAGTTAAATCTAAACAATATGGTTAATATGGTGACCTAAACCTATCTAAAACCTATTGGTTGGTAGGTTTTCAACCCATACCCAACATATAATCTAAATAAATTAATTTGGAGCCATTATAAACTGAGAATTATTTTATTATAAAATAATATTTCAGGATTTTCCTAAAGTGACCCTCACCTCTCTTATAAAAGGGTACTTCCCCTTCCCTTAATTTCACATCTCCAAAGACATTTGGATCATCCAAAACCTACCCAAATATCTTACCAACTTCCCTCACATCAACTTAGAGTCCTTACTTTGATCATAAATATGACCTAAGGACCCCTTTTGATCAACTCAAAAGGAAACACCCGAAGAAGAGGTAATAATTTCACCACCCTCTTTCAAGTTCTTTTCTTCTTCCACATCCTCTTTATTTGTTTATTACAAACCAAAATACTAACTCCAATACCTTATTCATACTATGATGTTATTATAAATATGGTAAAACCATATTTATTATTCTATCCATCCTATAAATGACAAAGTCACCATACGTGCGTACGTACGACTTACCGTCTCCACGTCATGGTGTAGTTTGTTATTAAAACAATTCATTATTTTGGATGGGAATAATAATGAGTATAACTGACGTAAATAATAAATATAAAATTTTAATTATTCTTTATATATGATATATCATCCAATTACATATGATTTCACCATCAATATAATGATATTGTCGCTCGTGCGTACGTACAGATTACCGTCTCCATGAATGTGATGAGATTCATTCCCAAACGTAATAATTCAAGAATAATTTTAATTTTATGATTAAAAATAATGTTTATGAACATAATATAATTATTTATATGAATCAAATACATCCTATCCATAACAAACATGCCTTACATAACCAAACATATAAAGGAAAACGAATCAGTTAACACCTGAAACGATGAAACTACAGAAATATCATTAACAAATCAATATTAGAGGATCATATATGATATTATATTTATTTATATATTTATTTTATAATTTAATAACAATGTTTTAACTATTATAAAGGATGTTAAAATACCATCTACTAACAAAAATTTCAAGGTAAGGGGTTTTCATCTCACTTCTTATTCTCGCGAGATTCATGCTTTATTTCCACTATTTCCTTTTGTGTGGTGTATGTACTGCCCATGATTGTATTATATGTGTTATATAATTTAATTTATGGGTTTTTAAATCTTAATTGTAAGAAACTTCTTTCATGGGGTGTATGTTTCGTAAGTTACCAAATCCGTAAGGGAATTTAAATTTTCAATTTCCACTCATTGGGCTTTATGCATACTCCATTGATTATTTAACTCCAAGATTATGTGTGGAATCAGTATTTATTATTTATGTAGTAATATCCACTCCCCTTTCTATGGATATACCTTTGATACACATAATCACTCCATTGATAAATTGACATTCCATTGATATGAACTCTTTAAGGGTAATCTTAACTCAATTTCCATTCATTGAGTTAAACATCCAAGTCATTGGTTTTGTTGTTTCAAGAATATGTGTGAATGTACTATGATTGTTTTACACTTAATATCCAATCATATTTAGTGTATTTATATTTTTCAAACATAATTATGTCATTGCTTTATCCTTAACCTAAGTATACAGTCATTATAAGGGATTTTATCTCAATTTACATTCTATTGAGGCTTTTTCGTTGTTATGAAACAATTCACTTTTATATGGTGTATATATTGTACTTTGACATAGTATATCATGAATCCCTTTATTCTCATGATATTATAGATTTTATATCACCTCAATTATATTTATTCAAAAGTCTCTGTTTTGGTTAGGAACTTTTACTAAAATATCATTTTAAATGTTTTAAAGATTTATTTTTCAAATTCTTTATCATTAATGTCCATGTTTTAAAAATGGGTTTAAAGATTTATTTATATGGACATGAATGTTTTAAAATTAATATTACTTTTAAATTTTTCAATGTGTTATGTTACACTTTGATTAAAAAATGTATTTTTAACAGCTTATTGATAATTATGTGACTTTTAAATGATTTCAAAATAGAAAGAGATATTTATCTCAAATATTTTTGATTTCATATATGTCAACATCCTTTGATGGATTTTATACTTTCTTGAAGTTAATTTATTATGATACAATATTCCATATTGTATTAAAGGTTTTTTGATATGTTTGACTATGGATGTGTTATTTTTAGACCATTCATGGTTTATGGTTAGAGTATTAACATTTCATATGCTATTTTAAATATGAATGTTTATGTTATGTTTCAATATTTTCATATGAGGAATGAATTGGACTTATTAAGTGATGGGTGGAGCCCGCTATAGCTCCAAGATGCATCGATAGGTCTCATGAGACAAACTAGTTTCTTGGCACAAGTCCTTGACAAAATCTTATTTGTAGTATTGGCACAAGGCCTTGACTATTTGGTTATGAAGTCTGGCATTATGAATTCCATCATTATGAAATTGGATATTGATATTACATGTGATTATTCTACTAGTAGAATATCCATGTGAATAAGTAAATGGAATTATTTGATTTATCTTTGCCATATTATACTGAAGTTTATGTTTAAAAGGCTTGTGTTCTTGTCTTATACATTTCCTTAAATTTTTATTCTTATTTATGATAGTTTCTTATATATTGTTATCCTTACTAAGCATCTGAGCCCACCCCTTTCTTATGTTTTATTTTTCCCAAGATGAAAAGAAGTATACTATGATTAACCTACAGGAATAGGATAAGGGATATAAGAGTGTTAAAATGGGACACAATGTTGTTGTTTTTTTATTTCATGATGTAATGTAAAACTTATGTATGTATCTAGTACTGATAAGGATACTAAACTGATCGGTCTTTCAGGACATGATTCCTTGTATCATGCCAATGTTATGTAATAATGCACCGATTCTGGGTAATTAGGGTTGGGGCATTACATATATGATTATAACTGTTGAAGGGACTTTTAGTTTGAAGGTGGATAAAATTTTCTATTCAAATATCACTATGGAAGAGAGTCATGTAGTTTGGAAAGAAAGGGAAGCTTAGACCTAGTTACATTGGCACCTTTGAGAACTTTGATCCTATAAGAGTATTGGCCTATCATATTTCACTTCCACAAAATATGGATCAAGTTCATGATGTGTTCTAGGTATCACTCCTGAGGAATTACATACCCGACCCCTTACATGTACTGAATCCATATGTGGTACAATTATAGAATGACCTCTCTTCTGAGGAAAATCCAGTGAAAATCATGGATAGTAGAGACAATGTTATGTGAAACGACATAACTCACCTTTTCAAAGTTCATTGGTGGAACCATAAGTATGTAGAGGTGACATTGGAACTAGATGAAACAATGAAACATAATTACCCTCACCAATTCTCAATGATAATATGAGTTGAAATTTCAAGGATAAAATTTCTAAAGAGTGGAAGAATGTAATGACCCATACTTTTTAAAAGATAATTGTTTCATAAATAAAGTGTGTTATATTATATTATAAAAGTATAATATTCATAGAGAACATGGAGAAACAAAAAACACTTTAATTCATTAATAAATTTAGTTACATTAGTTAGATATGAAAAAAATGAAAATGACAAAAAATAAAATTGAAAAAAATTTAAAATAGAAAAGTAAAAATGGGAAAACATAGATATCCCTTATCTACTAGAATTATCACCCCAACAACTAACAATATAGAAATTAAAAAATATATTAGTAAACAAATAAAAAACTAATAAAATTAAAATATATAACTCTGTGAGGGATTGTAGTGAATATTGAGTGAAATAATTAAGTGGTATTTATAGGAGGTTATTTAACCATTGTAATAGTAGCCCGACCGTCATGAATAGTAGCTTGACCATTGTGAATAGTAACCTTACCATTGGAATAGTAATTTAAGCTAAAAATAATAAATTTATATACAAATAATATTTATCATGAGTAATATAAGTAAATATAAATATTATAATACTAAAAAATAAATATCATGATTAAAAAACTCAAACAAAATATAGGCACATTTTTAATAAATTCTATTTTAAATTATTTCATAAAAATCATAATTTATATATTAAAAATTAAAGTTACCTATGATAGAAATTTATTTTGGTAAAATTATTATCATTTTTTAAATTATCCCATTGATATTTTCCAAGGATAATTTTTTGATAATTTTCTGAAATACTTTAATTTTCAGGTGAATGGTAAAAATACAATTTTTCAAGTAACTGATGCATGTTAAATTACATCATTCTTGATATAATAATGACCTAATAATTTATATAACTTGATGTTTATAAAAAAAATATAATTTCATAAATGAGTCATTAAAATATAATAAACTTAATTTCTAAGCCAAAAAATTATTTTCCAAAACCTAAAGTGAGAAGAGATTCATTAAAATAATGAATTTTCTTTTTTCCAGTATCCTTTTTAATAATCTAAGTGAATTATAATTATAAAGGGGATTAAATTTCATTTTATTTATTATATTCATATATGATGTATGTGGTAAAAAATTCACTATTACATGTTTTACATTAGGTATAGTATTTTATTTAATATTTTATTCTAAAAATACCCCTCTTCTCAAGTATAAATAATCCATCTCCCTCTCCATAGAAAACCACTCCTCTCTCAATTTAAAAAGAAATTTTTTGACCAAATACTTTGTATTAATACATAATAAACCTTATTTACATTCTTTAATAAACCAACTCCACTCATCAAGGAAATATAGTGCCTTACAATAGAAGACACATAAAGGAAAGAGTGGTTTTTTTTCAAACTCTTCTCTTGCTTTCTTCTTCTTCTCTCTATTTTCCCAATTGATTTCAAAATAAAATCTTATAAGACTTAATTTATGGATAATTTTATAATTATATTAATGAAGTTAACTTACTGTAAAAATTTTATGTTTGAATTATTTATATTCTATACATCTTTTTCTTTATATTTGGACAACATTCTCGTTAACATTTGGTTAACCACCAATGAGGGAATTTCCAACTTTTTTATTATCATCAACATAATGCATTGTAATAAAAAAGTATTTATAATATATACAGTTAACAATATATATTTTTATATTATTATGTAATTAATTCTATGAATGTATAAATGAACTTGAACAAAAATAGAAAAATCATAGAAAAAGGGTAAATTTTTAAAGAAAATATGATATCAAAATGACTCCCCTTTAACCATGTAAATTAAGAAATATAAAACAATGATTATAATTGATAAATAGTGGTAAAAATTATAATTATTCACATTTATATTAATTTTTTAATAAACCTAATATTATTATTCAAGAGGTAGAAAAATGATGAAATAAAGAAAGATTTAAGGTAAGGAAATTCTTGAACTCAATCCCTCTATTTGGGTTATCCCTATTTCTTGTCATTTTTAGTATGGATGTTCCTATAATGTTCCTTAAAAATCATTTAAATATTATTCCCTTTTATTTTTGGGATATACATTTTTTCACATTGATTTATAAGTTAAATACAAATATTTTCCCAAAAAAATCATACTAAAACAAATATTTTACTCCTATTGAGTTGTTTCTTCTTCACTCAAGAATGATGATGTTTCTATATAATTTTTTCCCTTATTAATTTGGGAAAACAAATGTTACTCATAAAATTATGATTGATAAATCCTTATGAAACCCATTCTTTTCCATGGGTTATTTCATGATTATGATTGTTATACATTCTTTGTGGCATACATGATTATGTAAATATTATGATGTGATAGGAAGAAAAAAAATTATATATCACTCCCTAATTATTAAATTATTTTTATTATTATTCTCATAAATTTTATATTGATTAAATACTATTATTTTTTTTATATTTTCCTTCCCCTTAGTGGGATTTTAACTCACCCCTTTCTTTGATGTATATCCTCACGTGACTATATAAAATAAGGATAACATGAGAGATTATAAGTTGATAAAGAAGAAGTATTTAAATATATTTTATAGTTTTTTATGCATAAGTTTTGTATTATCATAATTTTCCCATGATACTAAACCCCTCAACCCTTGAATGTCTTAATATTATACTTTTTATCATTAAAATGGTGTAATAATCATCTATGAAGAAGTAGGGTCACTATAGTTGGTATAAGAGGTATGGTTTAGTTAATTTTGTAATTAGGATTAGAAAATATTAGTGAAAACCCTTAGGATAACTCTAATTATATAAAAACATCTAATATTTTTAAAAAAAAAATCTAAACTTAGGGATCCCATAAGATTTTCCTTTAGAGTTAAGTGAAAAATATAATAAATTATTTACTCATGCTTTGTTGACTTATGTTTTTTTCAAACCTTTTCTATTTTATAAAATGTTGGGAACCCGGAGATGATATGCCAAAAACCCATGTGAGGGAAAATGAAACGATTATCTAAATGACATCCCTAATTCCATAGGATTTGCAGTTAAAACATTTATAGAAATGCTTACCCAACCGTCTCAGGTTATGGACAATAACCTAAATCATGTAAAACATCCTATTTTTCCCAAGAAGGATGAACTACATATTGAGTACTTTATGCTATAATGACTACCAGCATTTATCAGATCTATCTATCTACTTGTTGTGGAATAGCGGGATAACTCAATAGAAAATATATTTTCTATGATCCACTATTCTGAGAGGGGTAAGGTTACTCTATCATTATATCATTTAGATGGAGAAGTTGATCGATGGTGGGTGTTAATAAATAACACCAAGTTGAAGGATTAAATGGAAGGTATTGAGTGGGAAGAATTTAATAAAATATTTAATAATAAGTATTTCCCATAAACTCTTCAAATAAATATAGAGAGAGAATTCATAGATATGAAGAAAAAAATAAGGTGAATCAATCATGGATAATGATGAAAATATCCCAAGGATTTTCAGATACGCCTCTATTTTTGTTATCAATAATGAAATAAAAATATTAAGATTATTTAGTGGTTTTAAACCACACATTTGAAAGGCCCTAGCTATCTGATACTTCAGTAGTTATGAAGAATTGGTTTGATGTTCTCTAAATACAGATATATAGTTTGGATATTGTACCTTTGGGCGTGGGGATAAGAATAGAAGAAAGAATTTTCAAGTTGATGGGTTAAATGAAAAAGGATGAAAGAGGATCGAAACAACCACATGTCAAAAATGTGGGGAGAAGAATCATTGGAATTGGATCAAATGAATGGATAAATGATTCAAGTGTGTAAAATAATGCCACAAATATCATTGATGTCAAATAGATATAAAGAAGATGGAAAACATGATGGAGGAAAGGAATGCACCTCTTAATGCACCACCCATGGTTCAATGCTTCAACAATAGGGAGAAAGGTCACTATTCAAGATAGTGCACTAAACTAAGGGTCCTTGAGGGAAATCAGCATCAACAACCACCAAATCCAAAAGAGTAAGTGAATGATTATTCTATCACTATTACTAAAGTGGAGTGTGAAAATGATGTCATGAAATGTGAACTTCCTGTTTACACAAGAATGGAAAATGTTTTATTTTATTATGGTTCAATAAATACTTTTATATACTAAAAATTTTATACAACTATTGAATCTAAGCCCTGATACCTTGAAGTAGGGATATATGTAAAAAACTAGTGGTATGATCATTAAAACCCAAGTGTTCGACTCTTATCCTGTTTAACTTTATGGGATGATTCCTACAAAAAATATCATAACCATGCACTTTTTTGAATTTAATTCTATACTGGTCATGGATTGTCTCTCATTATATAGATCACACATAAACTATCAGGGAAATGAAATCAATTTTTATATTCTAGACTATCCCATGATCCTATACAAATTCAAGGAAAATAATGAATCTCCTTTTTAAAATCCCCAAATTTTGTGGGTATTAATACCCTATGAATAATAATACCTTTCCCTAATGGTTGAGTAAATGGAAGGTATAAACCTGGAGGGAATTCCCATTTTGAGGGAATACACTGATGTATTTCAAAAAGAGTTTCCTGGAATTACCCCAGATCATGAAGTATATTTTTCTATAGAACCTATACCTAGATCTTCTCCTATATCTAAATGAAACTATAGTATGGCACCGATCAAACTAGATAAGTTAAAGAAGTAGTGGGAGGAGCATTTGGACCAAGGGTTCATATGCCCCAGTTCATGACCTTAGGATGTTCTAGTTCTCTTTGTCAAGAAAAATGATGGATCGATGCAGCTGTGTATCAATTACCTAGAGCTTAACAAGATCACTATAAAGAAAAAGTATCCCCTAACAAATATTAATGACTTTTTCTTTCAACTAAAAGGATCACAATACTTCTCAAAGGTGGATATTCATTCTGGATATCATCAGCTGAAGGTGAATAAGGAAGATATTCATATGACAACCTTCCATACAAGGAATGTTAACTATGAACTCATAAGGATACCCTACATACTTACTATTTCTCCTGAAATATTAATGGATTTGATGAATAGAGTCTTGAGAGACTACCTCGAAAAATGTTTGGTAGTTTTTATCATGATATTCTCATTTACTTTAAAATAAAATCGGAACACGAAGAGAATCTATGGATTATGCTGGTGACATTAAGGAAGGATAAAATTTAAGCTACATTTTACAAGGGTGAATTTTTAATGTAGTAATTATCATTCTTGGGGAACATGATCACAAGTGTGGGAACCTTTTTAGACCCTTCAAGAGAAAAAATAATTAAGGAATGGACCAGACCCACTAGTGTCACTAAAATCCACAGTTTTCTTATCTTTTTTAGGTACTACTAATGTTTTGTGACAAATTTCTCATGATTTTATAGAATTATAACTAAGTTAACATGGAAAGTTGTGAATTATGTATGGATATAAGAATGTGAGGAAATATTTGAGGAGCTCAATAAGTGGTTAATTACTATGCCTATATTAACACTATCAAAAAGTAGAGAAGGTTTTGTGATATATAGTGATTTTTTGAAAAAAGGATTAGCTTGTGTACTCATGAAGAATGCCAAATTGATAGCCTATTCCTCAAAAAAATTTGAATATCCATGAGAAAAACTAACTCACGCGTGATCTATAGTTAGAAGCTATGATATTTTCCTTCAAGATTTAGGAAAACTGTCTCTATGGTGTGGAGTAAGAAATATATACCGATCATAAGAGGCTTAAAGTATATATTCATATATAAGGAGGTCAACATGAATAAAAGAAGATGGTTAAAGATAATAAAGGAATATGATTGATATATTCACTATAACAAACTAAAACATTCATTAATGAAAATTCCTCTTTATCTATTTAAATGTATTATTGTGGGTATATAAAACTTATGAACTTAATTGGTTTTATGTTTTTTGATATTAAAATACCATTAGGAATTGTGACCATTAAAAATATAGCTGTTGAATAGTGATCACAAGATTAGTATAAATATAGGGCTTTAACAAATCCAATTTACTCAGACAAAGGAAGTGATGGCCTCATCCAGTAGACTTTCTCCATACAAATCCCATTTTTCGGAGCTCAGAAAGGAGGTGGCATCATTGGGCTTCACTCTTGACCAAGACCAAACTGAGCTTCAATACGTTAATCTTGAAAAGAACCACCTACGGAATAAGTGGATGTTGATAGAGATTATCATTCGAGTGATGTTGTTCGTGCCACCCCACGAGTCTGTCACCATCGCACACCTTACCCTTAGGTCTTATGAGGTTGTTATAAGGGGTTATGTAACAAGACCTTAGCACTATGATTATGTTCATTATTTTTTATCTAATAATGAATATATATTCATTTTACTGTTACTTTGTAAATAGTTTTTAAAGCGTAAATAGTATTTTTAGTTAATATTTAACTAAGAAATCTATTTTGATGAATTAATGGATTTTTTAATTAAATAATACTTTAATAAATTATTATTATTATTGTTGAATTAATTTTTATTAAATATAAATGAGTGTATAATTTTTTGAATGCAATTGTAATTTTTATTAAGCTTTGAAAGTCGTCTTTGTCAAAATCTATGAATTTTTTATAAATGTCAGTTTTTATTTTAAAATAAAAAATTCACATATTTAGAAAATTATTTAGATAAAATAAATATTATTTTTGGAATCAGGATTTCAAAATTATCCAATAGTGAATTTTTCACAATTTTCTGGGATGACCGATTTTTGGGGTAAAAATTAAATACCATTTAAATATATAATGTGTTTTATGACATCATAATGACCCAATAGTGATGTAATAAAATACTATAAATGATATGTTTGGCCAATATTTTTTTATCCTTAAAATAATTTGATTTTAGATTTGTTTGATTAATTTTATAATGCCTTAGTGGACCCTCCATGACTTATAAAATATTTTTTCTTTTTAAATTGTTTTCCTTGAGAGTGTGACTCACCTCCACATAAGAAACCATATTACATTAAGAATTTATGCCATTGGCCTTATAAAATATTTTTTTCCACTCCCCTTTGGCAAAAATCATGTGCAAAACCATAGGCTAGTTTGTGGTTTTGATTAGTTTAATGTGAGGTGTCCCAAACCAAAATAATAAAGAATTCATTCTCCTTTCCTATGTAAACCCACATAATCTTCCACTTCATCTTCACTAAAATCCTTTGGAGTTTAAATAAACTCTTCCATCCTCTCTCTAGAATCCTCCCAAGGTTCCCCAAGCTCCCAAGAATCCTCTCTCAAGCCCCTCTCAAGCCTTTGGGATCACACTTCCAGGTAAGGGATTCTTTCCTTTCTCATTTTATCCAAGTTTCTTAATATTATTATGACCTATTATTTTAAATTTTAAATGTTGGGGTATGATTTCAAACCTCCCCTATACTATCCTCTTTATTTTTGAATGATGAGATACTCCTTTCTCTCTCATCTATTCCATCCATGAACACCCGTTACCATGCCGAAATTCCATAAGGAATTTCTCTCTCCTCATTTACATTCAAGAAATTATTTTGTGTTATGAATATAATTCCAATAATATTGTTGGGACATGTACCTATATTACCCCCTATTGTACATTTTATTTAAATATGATGAGATGCCCCTTTTTCTCTCATCAGCCATTTTTATGAATTCTTAAGTCACGCTGTTACGGTGTCGAAATTGCACCGCGATTTTCCAATCCAAAGTCATTGTGTAGTGAATACCATGCCCATTTCTCTATCAAGGGTATTCACCTTTATGAAAATTTATGTATTTATTATAGTGCTTAATTTATAAATTCCACATCCCTTTATTGTGGAATAAATGATTATTAATGATTCCATGTTGTATGATCCATGTGGCACACTTATGAATGAAATGAAATGATTAAGAAGGGTGTGCCCTGATAGTGGTCCAATGCATTGGGTAAAGTATAATATCATGATACACCATGTGAAATGAGTGTTGACTCATGCTAATTCAAGTGCAATGAGGTTTTAATTGTGCTTCATGTACAATGAGGGTTTACTCATGCTCCATGTGTAATGAGCCTTGGATCATGCTAATATCATGTTAAATATTGTGGCCACATCTTCATGTTATGATTATCATGATTTATCATTCCTTTATGTTAATGTTTCCCTTTTTATCCATTGATATGACTATTTTCTAACATGTATAGTATTCCTCATGTTATTCCATGTTAATTCCCTTACTGGTCTTTATATCTCACCCTTTTCTTATACATGTCCTTAGGTTATTCCATACAATGCTAAGTACGAGGGAATGTAGTGGTCATGTAAGAAAAGTTTTCAATAAATATGTTGTGTGTTTTATTTTATAATCTGTTATGTAATTTTATTAATCCCAAAATACACTAGACCTCTTAATCTTCTATGTTGTATCAAGTGAAGTTTATGTAATAAATCATGTTTAAGTGTGTAATAAAGAGCAGTGTTGTCATAGTTGGTATCAGAGGATAGGTTTAGTTATTTTTGGGATCAGGATTAGAAAACCCTATGGAAAGGATTAAGGATAAGACTATGTATAATAAAAACATCCCTAAGTTTTGGTGAGTATTTAGTATGTGGTTTATCAAGAAAATACATCACTGTCTGGATACGACCAGTGAGCGACGGCTCTGGCACAAATGTAACTAGGAGTGAAAACTCCGACAAGGAGTTTTCGAATTGACCTAGGGTATTCGGGTACATGAAAATGAGCCTTTTTGCACTCTTGGTTATGAAACTCCTGGGGGATATACTTTGGTAACTTCACAAGCTTAGTATGAACCCTTATTAAGGGAATTTAAAAAAAATGCCCATGAGAATATATATTAGAAAGTAGATCATGAATAGAATAGATTGAAGCCTGTAGATTCATAATTTTAGTAATTTTTAAGTCATATGTTTTTGTCCTAGGATTACCCTTTATGTGTTACCTCTAACTTTCCTTTAATTCCAGCCAATGGCCAGTGATAGGAGGACTCGGGCTGACAACCGATGTGAAGATCAAAGTGATTACTGTACTCATGAGATGCCCAATCCGATGGGAGTGGGAATCATGAACTTTTTTATAATTCTCTCTCAGTTAACTCAAGATTTGAATATAAAAATGGGTCAAGATGAACGTTAAACCCACCCTAAGAAATAATAAGTTGCTATCGAGAGATTCATGAGAAAAATTCCTCCTACTTTTAATGGATCATTCGATCCCTCAAGCACTGAACAATGGATCAGCTCCATTGAATCGATATTCTCCATCCTTCAATGTTCCAAAAAAGAGAAGGTTATTCTGGTTGCATATCATATGGAGTTTGAAGATGATCAATGGTGGATATTGATCAAAAATACGAAGCCTGAGGAGGATATCAAGGCATTGGAATGGAAGGATTTCTAGAAGATGTTTAACAATAAATATTTTCTGTGCACCCTCTGACTTAATATGGAAAGGTAATTCCTTTCCCTAAAGCAATAAAATGTCGAATCCGTCGGAGCGTACGAGGAAAACTTCAAAAGTATTACATGATATGCCTCATGCTTTGTTTTTACCCTCGAATGCATGGTTGACCACATCTTTGGTTGGGTGAAACCTAGCCTGCGGAAAACCCTTGTGATCCATGACTTTGATAGATATGAGTAAATTGTATAATGTGCCCTCAAGGTCGAAATGGAGATCAGTGAATCTCAGGGGTATCATGGGGATAAGAATTGTAAGGTGGACTTCAATTCTGGTGGTCCGATGGATAAATCCAACAATGCTAAGAAAATCCAGCACCCCACTTGCCCAAGGTGTGGAAAGAAGCATATTGGAAATTGCATAAAGGGGGTGAGGAGATGCTTTAGGTTTGAAAGAGACGGACACCTAGCTGGTAACTGCCGACAAGAAAAACTCGTGGCTGCGACAAGGGAGATGAACGCTCTATTAAAATCTCAATGCAGTGTTCATTGATTCAACTGCAATGAACTAGGGAACCTTTCAAATCAGTTCCCTAAGACAAGGGTTTTTTTAGGCAACTAACAACCTCCAAGGTACCAAGGGAGAGCTTTTTCCATAACTACTGCCGAAGTGAATCCCAACAATGAAGTGGTGATAGGTATGCTAGTTATACATTCAATAATAGAAAAAATAATTTTTGATTCTAGTTCTACACATTCTTTTGTATCCTAAAAGTTTAGTAGAACAATCCCAACACCACCACAAATCATGGAATTAAAGATGTCGGTAAGTACGGAAAATGGGTAAATCGTTGCATCCCATGAATATAACTCCTCCCCTATCATAATTTTTGGATTGAACTTCTCAGAGAACCTCTTCATACTCTCTCTGGTGGAATTTGATGCAATTATTCGAATGTATTTTCTTTCCCTATATAGAGCCAACATAAATTTCCGTGAGAGGTAAATCACTCTCTATATAGAGAATTGACCCCTGATTATATACAAGTTTAAGGAGGAAGATGAATCTTCTTTATCAACATCATATAAAGCATGGATATTACTACCCTATGAGAACACATATTTTTCATAGATGATTGAGTCTAAGTAGGCAACCATCCTTTAAGACATGCCTATTGTGAGGGAATTCGCTGATGTATTTCCCGGGGAATTATCTGGTCTTCCTCCTAGAAGAGATGTTTAATTCTCATGACCTTATACCTAGGTCATTTCCAATATCCAATATTCTATATAGAATGGCTATTGTGGAGCTTGAGGAGTTGAAGAAACAACTATAGGAGAATCTGGATAAAGGTTTTATATGCCCAAGTGCTTCACCATGGGGTGCACCAGTCCTCTTCATCAAGAAAAAGGATGGGTCAATGCGGCTTTACATTGATTATCGTGAGCTTAACAAAATCACGATAAAGAACAAGTATCCTATACCCCAAATTTATGACTTGTTTGATCAGCTGTGTGTAGTACAATACTTATCCAAGGTACATTTGTGGTCAAGATATTATCAAGGGTGAAGAAATAATATATCCCCAAGACTGCTTTTCGTACAAGATATAGGAACTATGAATTCATAGTAATTTCTTTTGGACACACCAATGCTTCAGAAATCATTAGGGACTTGATTAATAGAGTCTTTAGTTATTACCTCGACAAATTTGTGTTAGTATTTATAGATGATATTTTAATATACTCCCAAACCAAGGAGGAGCATGAGGAGCATCTAATAAATTTACTGGAGACCTTGCGAAAGGATAATCTCTATGAAAAGTATAAAAAATGTGAGTTATGGTTGAAGGAATTCTCATTCTTGGGTCATATAATCAAAAGCAATGGGATATCTATGGATCCCTCCAAGACAATGACAATTGAGGGATGGCCAAGGCCAACATCAGTAACAGATATCCGTAGCCTCTTACGGTTGGTGGGATATTATTGCCGATTTCTTATAAATTTCTCATGATTGTAAAACACTCTTACCAAGCTAACTCGGAAGTGAGTAAAGTTTTCTTGGAGTGATGAATGTGAAGCGAGATTCAAGGAGTTGAAAAGGAGGCTTATCACTGTGCTCGTTCTCACATTACCCACAAGTGGAGAAATTTTTGTGGTATTTATTGATTCTTTGAAGGAGGCATTGGGTTGTGTGTTGATGCAGAATGATAAAGTGATAGCCTACGCCTCAAGGCAATTGAAAACCCATGAGAAAAACTATCCCACACATGATCTGGAGTTGGTGGCTATGATCTTTGTGTTGAAAATCTGGCGGCATTATCTATATGGGGAAAAGTGTGAGATATACACTGATCACAAGAGACTAAAATATATATTCACACAAATAGAGATTAATATGAACCAATGAATATGGATAGAACTCATCAAGGATTATGACTTCTCAATCCACTACCATCCCGGTAAGGAAAACAATGTAGTAGATTCTCTAAGTTGAAAGGATCCTACATCTTTATCAATGATGAGAATTTAATAGGATCCAATATTCTTAGATTTGTAGAAAATGGACATGGGAATCATTAAGGGAGGAATATCATCAATCCTTTCTCAAATGATTTCTCAACTATACCTCATGGGAAAAATAAAGGATTCTCAAAGAAAGAATGTGGATATTTTGAAAGGGGTGGAAGTTATCAGAGATGAGAAATCCTCAGATTTCGTGGTTGATAAGGATAAAATCGTGATATTTGGGTCACGATTATGTGTATCATCTAATCTAGATGTAAAGAAAGAGCTTCTAAATGATCCACATTGCTCAACTTTCTCTTTCACCTGGGGAGAAAAAATATATATCGAGATCTCAGAGAAAAAGTTTGGTGGGACAATACGAAGAGGGAGATTGCTGAATATACATCAAAGTGCCTGGTATGTCAGCAAGTAAAGGTTTAGAGGAAAAAGTCTAAGGGGATGATGCAACCACTACCCATACCAACATGGAAGTGGGACAACAATACCATGGAATTTGTCACTAGTCTTCCAAGTACATCTTGAGGAAACAATTCCATATGGGTCATTGTGGATCATATTATAAAGACATCTCACATTATCGCTATTTTATAGGACTTCTCATTAGATCAACTGTACGGATTTATGTCAAAGAAGTGGTAAGGATGCATGGAGTACCACTATCTATTGTATCAGATCGTGATCTGAGATTCACCTAGAAGTTCTGGAAGAGTCTCCAACATGCTATAAGCACTAAAATGAACATTAGTACAACCTATCATCCTCAAACTGATGTCCAATATTAGTGAACTATTCAGATACTAAAAGATATGTTAAGATCATTTTATATGGACTTCAAAAAAAGATGGGACCAACATCTTCCACAGGTTGAATTATCATACAACAACAGTTTCTACTCGAGCATCTGAATGGCACCATATGAAGCCCTTTATGGGAAAAGGTTTAGAACACCTGTTTTTTGGGATTAATTCAGTGTGCATAATCTGTTAGGACCTGAAATGGTCTAAGAAATGGTGTAGAAGGTGAAAACCATTTAGTAGCATATCAAGGCAGCCTAAAGTTTACAGAAGAGTTATGTAGATAACTATCAACGAGACCTTGAATTCAAAGTTGGAGACAAGGTATTTCTACTCATATATATATGGAATATGGTTATGAGTTTTTGAAAGAAAGGGATGTTAAGTCCTAGGTACATCAGCCCCTTCGAGATTCTTGATCGTGTTGGGGTTATGGCCTATCGACTAGAACTTCCACCTACCATGACCAAAGTATATGATGTCTTGCATGTATCCCTATTAATGAAGTACATACCAGACCCTTCACATGTACTCTCTTCAGAGGTGGTACAGTTAGAGGATGATCTTTCATACATGGAGAAACCAGTGAAGATCCTAGATCATAGAGAAAAAGTTCTACGAAATAAGACAATGCCCCTCATCAATGTGTTATGGTGAAGCAAAAATTTTGACGAAGCGACATGGGAATCATAGGAATTTATGAAGAAGAGTTACACACATCTGTTCTAGTGTGGGAAAAGTAAATTTCGAGGGTGAAATTTCTTAAGGGGGAAGATTGTAACAACCCAAAACATTCATTAATGAAAGTTCCTCTTGATCTATTTAAATGTCTTATTATGGGTATATAAAACTTATAAACTTACTTGGTTTTATGTTTTTGGATTTTAAAATACCATTAGGAATTGTGACCATTGATAATATAGTTCTTCAATAGTGATCACATGATTAGTATAAATATAGGGCTTTAACAAATCCAATTTACTCAGACAAAGGAAACGATGGCCACATCCAGTAGACTTGCTCCATGTGAAGCCCATTTGTCAGAGCTTGGAAAGGATGTGGCATCATTGGGCTTTGCTCTTGACCAAGCCCAAGGTGAGATTCAACATGTTAAGCTTCAACGGAACCACCTACGGGAGAAGTGGAAGTTGATATAGATTACCACTCGAGTGATGTTATCCGAGCCACCCCACGAGTCTATCACCATTGCACACCTTACCCTTTGGTCTTATGAGGGTGTTATAAGGGGTTATGTAACAAGACCTTATCACTATGATTATGTGCATTATTTGTTTATATAACAATGAATATACATTAATTTTATTGTTACTTTGTAAATAGTTTTTAAAGTGAAAATAGTATTTTTAGTTAATATTCAACTAAGAAATAAATTTTGATGAATTAATGGATTTTTGAATTAAATAATATTTTAATAAAATTTTATTATTATTATTATTAAATTAATTTTAAGTAAATATAAATGATTTTATAATTTTATGAATAAAATTTTAATTTTTATTACGGTTTGAAAGCTGTTTTTGTCAAAATCCATGAATTTTCGATAAATGTCGGTTTTTATTTTAAAATTAAATATTAAAATATTTAGAAAATTATTTAGATAAAATTAATATTATATTTGGAATCAGGATGTAAAAATTATCCAATGGTAAATTTTTCATAATTTTTTCAGATAGTCGAATTTTTGGGTAAAAATTAAATACTGTTTAAATATATAATGTGTTTTATGACATCATAATAACCCAATAGTGATGTAATAAAATACTATAAATGATATTTTCTGCCAATATATGTTTTATCCTTAAAATAATTTTATTTTAGATTTTTTTGATTAATTTTATGATGCCTTAGTGGACCCTCCATGACTTATAAAACATTTTATATTTTTAAATTGTTTTCCTTGAGAGTGTGACTCACCTCCACATAAGAAACCCTATTATTTTAAAAATTTAGGCCTTTGGAATTATAAAATATTGTATTCCACTCCACTTTTAAAAAAATACATTGGAAAAACTATGGGCTAGTTTTTGGTTTTCATTATTTTAATGTGAGGTGTCCCAAATCTAAATAATAAAGAATTCCTTCTCCTTTCCTATATAAACCCACCATAGATCCCACTTCATCTTCACTCAAAGCCTTTGTATTTTGTCCATCATCTGACCTCCTCTATTTAAAATCCTCCCAAGGTGCCCCAAGATCCCAATAATCCTCACTCAAGCCCCTCTTAAGCCTTTGGGATCACACTTCCATGTAAGGGATTCCTTCCTTTCTATTTTTATCCACGTTTCTTAATATTGTTATACCCTTTTATTTTCAATTATAAATGTTAGGTTATGATTTCTCACCTCCCCTATACTTTCCTATTTATGTTTTAATGATGAGAGACCCCTTTATCTCTCATCAATTCCATCCATGAACACCCGTTACCATGCTGAAATTCCGTACGGAATTTCTCTCTCCTCATTTACATTCAAGAAATTCTTTTGTGTTATGAATATAAATTTCCGTACTATTGTTGGGACATGTAACTATATGACCCCCTTACTGTAAAATTCATTTACATATGATGATACATGACTTTCTCTCTCATCAACCATTTTTATGAATTCTTATGTTACGCTGTTATGGTGTCAAAATTGCACCGTGATTTTCCAATCCAAAGTTATTGTGTAGTGAATACCATGCCCATTTCTCTATCAAGGGTATTCAACTTTATGAACATTTACATATTTATTATAGTGTTTTATGTATAAATTATACATCCCTTTATCTAGTAATAAATGATGATGAATGATTTCATGTTGTATGATCCATGTGGCACACTTATGCATTAAATGAAATGATTAAGAAGGGTGCACCCTTATAGTGCTCCAATGCATTGGGTAAAGTATAGTATCATAATATTACATGTGAAATGATTGTTGAATCATGATAATTCAAGTGAAATGCGGTTTTACTCATCCTCTATGTGCAATGAGTCTTGGCTCATGCTAATATCATGTTAAATGTTGTCGCAACATCACCATGTTATGATTATTATGCTTTATCATTCCTTTATGTTCATGTTTCTCTTGGGATCCATTTATATGCCTTTTGTCTAACATGTATTGTATTCCTCATGTTATTACATTTTTATTCCCTTACAGGTATTTATAAATCACTTTTTCTTATGCATGTTTTCAGGTTATCCCGTAAAATTCTAAGTATGATGGAATGTAGTGGTCATATAAAGAAAGTTTTCAATAAATATGTTGTGTGTTTTATGTTATAAGTTGTTATGTAATGTTCTTAATCCCCAAATACACTAGACCTATCAATCTTTTATGTTGTATCAAGTGAATTTTATGTAAAAAATCATGTTTAAGTGTGTAATAAAGAGAAAGTCTATCATATTAACTACCATCCATGAAAGGATAACATGGTATATTAAACTCTTAGTAGAAAATAATTTCCTACTTTATCTATGATGTGGATTGAGAAAGATGATATCTTCATGGATATAAAAAATATGGATCTAAAAATCATAACTACAGGGAATACATCCTACCTTGACCAAATGATTTTCAAACCATCTATCCAAGATAAGATCATGTAGGCATAATGGGATAATCTAGATATTCAAAAGATGATGAAAATGGTGAAGTAATGGAAGATAAATGAGTTCCACATTGATTATGATGGTGTGATTTAGTTTAGAACTAGGATTTATGTGCCTTTATCACCTGATATAAAGAAATATCTATTTCACAATTCACAGAGCTCAACTTTTTCCATCGATTCTAGAAGTACCAAGATGTACCATGATCTTCAAGAAAACTTCTCGTAAGACAACATGAAGAAGGATATTGAGGATTATATCTCAAGGTTATGGGTATGTTAGTATGTTAAAGTAGAGCGATAAAAATCTAAAGGGATGATGACCCCATTTCATATAACCACATGTAAATGGGATTTACTTTTTCAATAGTCTCCCGAAGATATAAAAAATAAATAATATGATATGGATTGTGCTAAATCAAATCACTAAGACTACCCACTTTATTGCTATTCAGGAATATTTCTCCCTTGAAAAACTTTCCAATATATGTGTGAAGGAAGTGGTGAGGATGTATGGGGTTCCACTTTCGATCGCCTTTGATTGTGTTACAAGGTTCACATCTAAATTTTGAAGAATTATCCAAATTTTTTCAGTAATTAACTAAATTTATGTATGGCCTATCACCCCCAAACTAATGGGTAATCTAAAATAACTATTAAAACACTTGAGGGCATGCCACTACTGAAAATGTAGCCCATCCCAATGGTTTACAAAACTATTGATATATAAGCTGATGAGATAGCTCTATTCCAATAGTTCATAGTGAACCATTGGAAGAGGATGTTTGGATTAAGGCCTACCCAATAGTTCATAGTGAAACGTTGGGATAAATTTATTCCAACAGTTTACAACCATTGGAATAGAGTAAAGGAAATGGTTCAAACCATTGTGATAAAAATATCCCAATGGTTAGAAACCGTTTAAAGAGGCCTATTACAATAGTTTACTATAAACCATTGGAATATTGGTTGAGATACATTTGTTCCAATAGTTTAAAACCGTTGGAATACAGGAATTACTATAGTTAAACTCATTGGAAATAAGTTATCCCAATAGTTCAAAGTGAACCATTGGGATAGGACTGTGGAGATATGTAAACCAATGGTTCTAGAACTATTAGTATTGACCCCCCACATCTTCACTATAACATGCCACTCCACTGCCACTGCCATCAGAAATCAAAATCACCACTTCTACCTATAATCAAAAACACAAAGATTTTCAACGTCCCACCCCACTACCACCTATCCCACTCCACTGCCACCTGCAATCAAAAACAAAAAATTCCAACATCTCACATCATCTGACTACACTGCCACCTACAATAAAAAAACAAAAATAAATAAACATCCACACACAACACGCCACTACCTACACATCACTCCACTTCCCACAGAAAACATCCCTCCTGCAATCAAAGACACATAACACTCCACTACCCACACAAAACATCCCACTTGAAATCAAACACATATAAAAAGAAGCATCCCACTTGTAATAAAAGACATGTAAAACTCTACTACCCACACAAAACATCACAACTTCAATCAAAAACATACAACAAGAAGAATAAAATCTACAATAAAAGACACACAATACACCAACAACCACACAAAACATCCCACTTGTAATAAAAAACAACAAGTAAAATCCCACCTATAATAAAAGATGCACAACACTCCACTACCCATGAAAAACAACCAACCTGCAATAAAACACACACAACAAACCATATACCACCTGCAATAAAAACATAAAACCTATACATCCAAAGCATAGAAAGAACCAAATAACCTACAATAAAAATAGACAACCTACACCTCTAATGCACAAAAAGAACCAAACAAAAACAACTTGCACCTACAATTCCCATAAAGAACCTAAAGAGAACATTACAATCAAAAAATAGAAAGCATAACAATTACACCCACAATGCCCAGTCCTATGAGCATAATAAACATAACAGAAAACCTGCATAGTTGAAATCAATTGATGCATTTAACCAATGATAAAAAATATAAAAAATATCACATATATTAACTCACAACAAATAATCAAACAAAAAATTTCATAAATCAGTCAAAAATGAAATTGATTAATATGTACCTCATTACCATCACTATCATCACCATTGTCCTCAGTATCTTCTTCATACTCATCCTCGTCCTCATCATCATCCCCACCCTCTTCCTCTCCATCATCCCCACCCTCTTCCTCACCATCATCCCCACCCTCTTCCTCACAGTCATCCTCACCATCGCCATCACAAGGAACATCATCATCCCAACTAAATATAGGAATAATACCCGGTGCACTATAAAATGAACTCATCCTTGACATATATGCCTCATAATCCACGATTGTCTCTTGCGGAAGTGATGGACATAATACTTCCATTAGTTTAAAAAATTTATTGTTCACCATTTGAGCCCGTTATTCCACTTATATGGACCTTTTATTTTGACCTTTTCTGCCTTTTCATCTTCCTATGCTATCCATTCTGAATTTGTGTTATGATAACCTACACCTGAACTAGGCCAATACCTCATCATGAAAATACTCTTCCCTGGTCAGAAAAATACTCTTCCATGATTCTCATCTCTCAAAACATGATGTAAGTGATCATTTAGGACAAAGTTGTCAGGTTCCTGAGCATTAAGGGCCTCCAAAGCAGACTATTACAAATATAAATAGCCGATTATGTTAAAGAATATATATTAAAAATCTAAATCAATAATGTAAAACTTACAATTCGCTGTTGTGTCAGTTCATTTACTATGCTTCCATATTTTTTCTTTCTGCTTGAGAAAAACAGTTTTCTCAAGGTACACATCCTTCAATATTTAAAACTATCCTCTGAAATGATATTATTATACTAATTTTAATCTTATAAAACAAATAAACAAAATATATTCAATATCAAATTCTAATAAAAATAATAATAAATGATTTTATAATGAACAAATAATCACTAGATCATGGAAGTATCAATATGGAATAATCATAAGTATGAAAATGTGATGATTTTCACATGATTCAACTAAAACATAATTAGATTAATGGAAAAAATTCCATTGCTTCATTTCTAAAATTTAATCATTCCATAACTATTTTCTTAAGTAGTTTTGTGTTTTTTGAAATTTGCAGCCATGTTACAAGGGTTCTCGAGATGCACCATGTAACGTGTGGTTTTCATTCTTAGGGTTTACCCTTAGAACCTATTTAAATAGATGTTCTTTTATGGAAAATAAATTTTTAATCTGATTGAACCCATTATTTTCATGAGATATAAAAAATTAATTACATCTATGGAAGTGTTGTACGTACTTCCTCTCATCATCCATCATTTTGGTCCTCCCCAAGGTGTGGACGTTTGCCGTATCATCCTTATTTTATTATTTTTTCCAAAGGATTCCTAAAAAAATCAATAATAAAAAAGAAATTAATAATGAAAATCATGGTAATTTTTATTAAAAAAACTCTAATTTTATTAATAACTTGAACTCGACACTCATCCAATATAATCATTTTACAATAATATTATACCAGGAAGTCATCCATAAAAGGTGTGGCCTCTAAATCCGTGACAACTCTAGAATGCCAGCCACAATAAAATTAAAGCTTATAGCCTCTCAAGATCTCACCTAATTTCATAAGTTGTGATGTTCTCAAAAAATCTCCATTGGGAAAATTAAATCGAAGTTGACACCAAAATATTAATTCAAATAAATACAATAACAATATAACATTAAATCCTACAAATTTGTTTACCCATATTTGTTCCCAATCATTATCTTTTATTTCATTTGTAATGTGTCTCTAGGAGGGTGGATGTATGCGAATGATGTTAGAGTATTGGGAAATAAATTCAAAAAAACTCTTACATTCCTGTCATGTTTTTTCAAACATTTTATTATCTTCATTATACTCAACCATCAGTTGCGTGTGGAGGTTCTACACCACATGTATATGCATGCCTCTATTTATTAGATCCTACTGTTAAAAAAGAAAAGAAAATATTATATCAATAAATCTTACAATGAAAATAAATTATGATAAAAAAATTACCCATATTCTATAAATATAACTGAGGGAGTCTGATTAGTAGGCGTCGATGGATCCCCAGGCACTGAAGGAACATCAACCAGTACAGATATAGTGGGTCCAAGTGTATTCTATGCAAGGTTAGAAGGTTTGGGAGTAGAAATCGAATAAGTAGTAAGGTAGTATCCTAGGTGGAAGGATGTAAATGGAAAAGAAGATGGCATAGATGGATGTGAAAATGCATAATAAAGCTAAGGAGTAGGAATCATCGAAGGATATGGGATATAGATGTGAGGAGGTTCAGATAAAAATAGAGGTGAAAACATAGGTGGGATAAATATCTTGGATGTCTATAAAAACACTAAGAGATTATAAATGATGGTATATGGTACATTAAGGGGAGGTATGAGGTGTGATTGGGAACATTGATGCCTAACTATAGTACCAACCCCCTCAAATATCTAACTTGAGAACTAGAACCACTAGGTTGGTCGATAAACAACTGGATTCATTGTGGTGGATCCTGATTAAAAGTTAAAAAAAAATCAAACTCCTGACATAATATGTTATTAATATATATTTTTAAAATAAAATAATCACAACATGCATTAGAGGAGGGATGCCCATATCACTCATTAGGCGATTTTTTCTGCCTTCTTTTTACTTTATCTCTTCTAAGTGTTTTAAATTTCATAAATTTGAAAAAAAATATGGAATTAATTATAAATCCATTAATAATGTGTAACCAAAATAAGAAATAAGATGAAACATGACGTAATTAAAGAATACCACTTGTCAAACCAAATATAGGATACACATTGATATAACCAAAACATTTTATATCTAGTGGTAATAATATCAAAATAGAATAAATTCCATAGAAAAAACAATACGTTCAAATTAACACGTTTAGCATGGGAAGTGGGATATTTTAAAAAAAATTGATAGTAAATAATTGAGGAAAAGTAATCAATTAGGTGTTATGGAATGAGAATGTTAGAAAATTTTTATTGTTTTAATATTGTTTTCCAGCTTCATTATATTCATTTTTTAGTTAAATTTAGTAATTAAATAGTAGATTGTCCTAATTTTTATTTTGGGGAATAATAATAGAATATAGATCATTTATGATGTGATTTTCATTTATTATATTTATTTTTGAAATAAAATTCATTTGAGATAATTAAAAAAATATTTTAAGTTGATTAATGTAGGGAAGTTGAACTATATAATAAATAATGAGAAACATAATTAGTAAACTTAAGATATTTTTTTGATAAACCACAATTCATGGAGGTAGTGTTATAATCTAAACATTAACCGTGTTGAAGATCAAGGCAGTACCACAATTCCAATATATCATCCACAACCACTCAATGTCATTCAAAGATGATTCCAATATATATGTGTCATATTAATTTCTTATGTTTCATTTAAATCAAGGTATATTTCATGAAACCTCTATGTAAGTGTGATTCGGAAGAAGAATAGTCTAATTTAGTTGGTTGTTCACTATGATGTACATAAGTGATATACACAGGTCAAGTAGTGTGTACTGTGATGCATGTACATAAGGAAAAAATTGTGTACTGGAAGTGTGGAATGTGACATATATAGGCCTTTTAGTGTACTTTAAAGCATAATAGGAAGTTATGATAGAACCAAAGGCCAAACAGTTTGTATTGGGAAACAAATTGAGTTAGAAGACTACCATTCTTTCTAATTCAGTCCAAGAAGTGTGTACATGGAAATAAATAAGCTAATGATAATGATCTTTTAACCCATACAACCCAAAAAGCACATTCCAGTAGGGGTAATAAGGGTCCCTATAGGATAAAATATAGTCTAGAAAAAAAACACATCCAGGTTGTTTATTGTATTTATCCCCACTTGTGTCATTTTTTATTTTCAATTTATTTTTTGATCTATTTATTACTAATGTTTTTGTATGTTTTTTTAGGTTTTCACTATGATGAAAAAAAATAAGATGATAAGTTTTTTTATTTCATTCTTGAATTATTGATGAAAAATATATTGCTAACTAGAGAACCCATTCTTGCCTCTATTGAATTTCAATCACAGATTGCTAAATGAGAGACTCCACAGTAGAAATATTCCATGGTTTCTAATTCATTTAGCTATGTATGGAGTTGAAGAAGAATGGTATACATAGGCCAAGTAGTGTGCACTGTGAAGCATGTACACATTCTAATAAATGTGTACAATAATTGTGGAATGTGATATATATGTAGGTTAAGTAGTGTGCAGTGTGGTGCATGTAAACCTGAAAAGAAATGTGTACTAGAAGTATGGAATGTGATATAAATTCTCTAAGCATTATAATTCACAAAATAATTAGAGGCTATAAAGAATCAGAGGTCAAGAAGTGTGTACTAGAAAATAAATATGCCAATGATAGATCCAGTGACACTCTTACAGACTAGAAATTACATTCAATAAGGGTGCATTAGGGTCATTGTAGGAGAAAGTGTAGCTTGTAAAGCAATGGTGACAATTGGGTTTGTCAAGGTCCCAAAAACCATTTCTTATGGGTCCCACATGTGGAATAAGTAGAGGCAAGGATTTTAAAATGGGAGGGTTGGAGAGAGTGAGGGTGAAAATACTCATTTATTTAGCAGTGACTAAACACCTACTACTAATGTTGAATACATATTATTGGCCAATGACTGGTTGTTTTTTATGAATTAATAGGGACTTCATTCCTCACTCTAGTGAATTTAAATCTTGGATCACTGAATAAGATACTCGATTGTAGTAATGTTCCATGATTTCTAATTCAATTGGCCCTGTATCGAGTTATAGAAGAGTGATATACACAAGCCAAGTAATGTTCATTATGATGCATGTACATAGGCTATGAAATGTGTACAAAAAGTATGGAATTTGATATGTATAGGGAAAACACCATACTTAAAAATAGAATAGGAGTTTGTGAAAAAATCATAGGCTTAGTATCATGTACTGGGAAAAACATAGGCTCTACATAATACCATGCTTTCTATTTCGGGCCAAGGATTGTGTACTGGAAAATAAGCATGCCAATGATAGAGAATGTGGAAATCTTATATATTAGAAAGAACATTATAGAAGGGGAATCATGGTCACTACATAAGAAACTATATCCTAGAAATAAACAACAAAAATTGGTAAGTGTAGATCTATGGAATCTATTTATAGAGATCCTTTTGATAATTCATGTACAAGATGTGAAGAGTATAAAGAGATATGAATAGTTAAAGACTTCCACTCTCATATTGTATATTATTTTAATAAGGTTACTTTTGATGTTATAACTTATATAATTGGGTTTTTCATGGAATTGTTTGATGAAAAATAACTACCAGGGGAAGAAGTTACCCAAATAGACCCCAAAAGAGTGGTGAATATATCTAAAAATGGCAAGGATGATAAGAATATTGTTCTTGATAGATTGAACTTATAAGATAAAAAAGGTTTATGGGAAACTGCTATTGTTATTAAATATTTTGATACTTTTACAAATATATTTGGTTTAATAGGTCAACATATAAAATTCACAAATGGAAAAAATTAAGTGGGAATAGAGTTAATGCTGCAAAGAAATCATCTAGAAATAATTCATAGAATGGAATAAATCAGACTATGGGAAATACGTTTGAGATATTTTTGGACTAGTGTGAGAACTACAACCTATATAGACACACATATGATGAATGATAGTACGTACCTAATAGATATAATTGTTACACTAATGTCAAGAGGATATAACATCAGAAGAAAATAAGAGAGAAAAATAAGGATTCCATTTTGAGTAAAGATGAAAAGAAATCGTTGAGAATCCTACTCTCAATAAGAAAGTAATGAAGTATGTGAAAGATTTCACATCAAAGAGGAGAATATGCTTATACTATTGTATCACTAGAGAAGACATTATAAGAAAAAAAAGTAAACACAACCCATGTAGTTGTAGTATGACATGTTAGGTAAATAAGACAAAATGAAAAAAAGATTCAATGTATTGGTAATCCAATATAAAACCAGTGTCATCTTGACCAAGATATACAAGCACATTAAATAAAAGCAATGACATTTTTAGAATAAATTCATTCATGTAATATTTGGATTTAAGTTGAGTTTTTTTTTATGTTATTATTTTCATTGGTATTGATTTTCATATCAATTAGTTTAATATTTCTATTCAATTCACCTTGTTTTTTATTAAAATTTAATTGTTTCAGTTTTGTTTGGTTTGGTACTTTTGGATACAGTTCAATTCAATATTATAAAATTCAACTCAAAGAAAACTGAAACTAGTAAATTTTGAAAATGAACATGAAGGTCTAGTCGGATGAAAAAATATTAGTAATCCATAGCAAATCATTTTTTATAGCACCAACCTCAACAAATCAAGTAAAGATAAAAAAAATAACTAAGAACACAGACGAATGATTCTATATATTTCCCACCACAACTTCAAGTTCACAATCAACTCTAATAATTGAAGTCTTGTAGTCATAAAGTAATAAATGGATTGCGGTCAATGGGAGAAGGAATGGTGTTTATTCCTTCATCATCGTCATCCTTAAAAATATTTCCTAGGATTACTTCAATAATGACACCAAATTCAGGTTGAAGATGATATTTGACATAAAAAAACTTGTTTTTCCATTGATTCCAATACATATGGTTCACTGATAGTAATAGTGAGAGTCATGTTAAGAGCTCAAAATCCAAAATCATCTATAAATGTTCCATACCTCATCATCAAATCAAACCATTGTCATTTCATCAGAGTGACTCGACCATGAGAGTAATAATTCAATATTGGTATTTTATCAAGGACATCATAATGAGATACATTTTCAAATCAAGGTCTATTATCCAATGCATTGGCATAACTGTATGTTGTTGCAATTAACATAACACCATAATGTTGTGTTCTCATGTTCTTTTCTCATTGAGTGATAATAAATCTATGCCCATTTATCATAATTTATTTTAATCCACGAACCACATAATTAGGAACAAAATCCAACGTTCTCATTTCCTCAAGGACAGAGATAGCAGGAAAACTCAATACCCGAAATATAAATGAATATTAAACTTAATTAAATATTTCTTTTATTAATTTATTACATTAATTTTTTTTACCTTTAATTTCAACAAAGTTGATAACTTTTTGCGATGAAAAGTCTCTCTCCTTCTCAATGGTAAATAATAATGCTTTATATTTATCATTTTTTTATGTTCCATATCGAAAAAATAGAAATATTTTAACATATATATAAAATTACATGATATGAAATAAGATATACATGTTCAATTTACTTACTCGATGTAGTCCTAGAACAAATCATAGTTAAACAAAACTTTGTTATGTGACTTCTACTGCTCTTCAAGGATTAATGTCATCAATATATATGATCTGGGAATTCCCCATATTTGGAGAAGTGATGGAAAATTGGGTTCAATTTTCTCATACTATTCTTATTCATTTATCATTGGTCTATTCCATCTTGTAGTTAAATCAGATAAATGCAATAAATGGAAATCCATATATTCGTAAGCCAAGTAACCTTTTATGATAGAACATTCAATATGATTTCTGTTCTAGATATAATAATTCAATGTGGACATGCTTTTTTAATTGGATACATACAACTAAATTCAATAGGACCTCCAAGAAGTATTTAGGTAGGATGATGAATAGTTACATGCATCATGCATGTGAAAAATGATGGTGGAAATATTTTCTCTAGCTCAAACAAAATTAATTGTGCCTCTGCCAACATTTTTTACAAGAAATAATTTGACAACTTCTTAGAACAAAGATCTCTAAATAAGTGGAAAAAATGAATAACTAACACCCTACAGAAGATAATAGATTTCTATTGGAATCAACTCATGTAGAAGGATGTGATAATAATGAGTCTTCAATGATTTTAGCTTCAACTCTTTTCTGTTGAAAAATTTTGATATGTTGTTTTAATAGCCATCAAGAACTTTAATAGTCTCTAGTACTTATAGAAATTGATTTTTTTCTACATCTATCATCACATATGAATCACATGGAACTTTCCATTTATTTTCACTAATACACACATGATGCAATTTTGGTCCGATTCCCCAATCCACCAAGTCACATCAATATAATAAATCACATATTTTTTATTTCCCTTGAAATTTAGAATACTTGAAATAAATAGTTCAATTGAAATCAATTGTAACATGTTTCAATGGAAACATGTTTCAATTGTTACATGTTTCTGTGGAAACATTCTACCTCTTTCTAGATTTTAGATAACCCTTACCAAATAAAAAGCTGAAATCTTGTAATTCATTAATCACATCAGTTCCAGACATACTTTGAGGTGGATTTTTGTTCTATATGGTTTTTTCAAATCTTTGATGATTATTCCTATATGGAAGTTCCATTAGAAAGAATCAAGGATTCCCCATAAAGATGAATCTACAATGATATTTCAGTATTCTGGATGGTGTATTCTTCATTAAAACATGACATGATATTTTTCCCTTTTTTCTCCATCCATACATCAATGCATAAGTAGGAAAATCATTGATAGTCCATAGAAGTGTAACACACATCTGAATTATATCTTTCAAACATTCAATGTATGTGCACACACCCACATTCCAAAGATGTTTCAACTACTTTGTTAAAGGTTTCATGTATACATCTTTATCATTTCCTGGATTAGAAGGTCCAGATATGAGTATAATCATGAAAGTGAAAGTTTTTTTCATAAACATCCCTATAGAAAGGTCATAAATGTGTATAAAAATTGGATATGTGTTGTGTGAATTAATAGTCTTACCAAATAGATTAAAACCATCACATGAAAGACCCATCCTTACATTACACACATCATCTACGAAATTAGGAAATCAAGCATCAAATCACTTCCATGAAAATTCATATGTAGGTTGAACTAACTCATCATTATTGTTCTTTCTCTCAATGTAATGGTATTACATTTTTATTGATATTTCATCAGATATGAAAAGATTTTGGAGTGTGAGGATCAATGGAAATTTACACATTATATTATGTGGCACATGATATGGTGTTCCATCAGCTTTTGGATTCCATAGGGATGTCCCACATTTTATACAATCATTCTGTTTAGTAGTTTTCTCCCAGGTTAAGTTGCAATCATTAAGAAAATCGTGAATTTTGTTTTTTTTTAAATCCATGTTACTAAAATAACTTCCATTCCATATATTTGTTTGAGATAATATCTGAATGATCATGAACCAATTCCTTCAAAAATGTAAGAATGTAATCTATGGTAGTATTACAAATCCCATACATTATTTTCCCTTGAAACAATCAGATTATAAATTCTAGAATCTCCATTTTACCACATTTTCGATACACTGGAGTCACAGTAGAATCATTCAATTTTTTCATTCTATCAATATCATAATTTTAATTATAAACATCATGTGTTCTCATATTGAAGTATTTTTAGGTCTAAATACCTTCCTTATCTTGATGAAGAATAAATGGAAAATGGTCATCTAACAAATTCTACAATCCAGTCCTCTCATTTGGATAATGAGAATTTTGAGATTGCATTTTCTCCCCATTTTGATACCAAACATAGTAGTCTATTTGAAAACCATATATGGTTATATTGTATCTAACTTCTTCACGGCCCAACCAAGGTCTTCCAACACAATGATAATATGGTAAATGTATGTGGACACTATTTTAAGCGTTATCAAATGAAAAATATAAAAACATCTCCAACATGTTTTGAAAATAGTTTTAGATCTAATCTATTTCATACATCAAAATTCTATCCATTCTATAAAAAAAATTATGTATCATTTCTTAAAATAAATTAAATAATATTGAAGTTTAATTGAATAAATATTTAATGAAATGAGAAATCCTCAACTTTTATGAAACCCTAACTAATGTTCTGTTCTATATGGGATTCATAATATAAAAGACAATGAAATACTATATATATAACAAAATACTATAAATTGATGAGGCATAAAGGACCTTCAGATATATGCCTTAGTGACTCTCCCCTTCAATTTGGACTGGTTCAAGTTCACTTGATTGGTTTTAGTTTGGTTTTTTTAATTAAATTTAATTAGCTCCATTTAAATTCAGTTTTAGTCAGGTTATGTATGTTTTTATTGATTTGGAATTAATTCATTCAGTTGGGATAGTTTTCACACTACATTAACTTATGCATAAGAACAAAAAATATCAGGTAATAATAATGACATTCCATATAATATTACTTATATAAATACCATGTCATAAGAGTATATGACACACTATAACTTATTCAATATAAGAATAATATATAGTGATAGATGATTTGATGCACCATGATGGAAGAGACAATGATTTAACTTGTATTTCATAAGAGTACCCAAATTCTATGTAAGATTGAACATAACTGGAACCTTTCATTGTTATTAAAAAACTCAACGTATATAGGAGTAATTGATTGAGTATCACACCACAATGATGTATATTTCAATATGAAGATGAGGGTTTTTCTGCCATGAAGATCCCACTATAAATTTATGTAGTTTTGGAATGTGATGGTGTATTGGATCACTCCACATTAAGAATGAAACACAACAGTTATGTGAGACATTGTGAAGAGTAAGAAATGATCACATTGTAAGTTATGGGCGTGAGAAAACGAACTCAATGGCCATGCTAATGGAAATAACATTCCATGTTTAAGTCATTAAATAAAATCTCCTTCTTATGATAGTTTGAAATAAAATATCTAAAAATAGGTTTCTATTACATAAGCATATAAAGTTCAATAAAATTTTCAAAATCATTTTATAAATATTCTATTCTATTTTAATTAATTTAAAATATTACATGAAAACACATTAATAGGCTGAAGCCTCTGTTAATAAAGTACACATTTAAGAACAAATTTTTAACTAGTCTTTCAATTTAAGAATTTAAATATACTTTATAACTAAATTTATCAAATGGAGTTAATGATAAAGATAGAGTAAAAACAATATTATATCAACACACAAATAAAATAGGCTAATAGTATCAATATAAAATAGTTGATGAACTATAATATAAAACATGATATATAAGAAATCACACTATTTTAAAAAAGGATAGGGGAACTAAGATATTTTTCTTATGAAATTATTGAACAAAAAACAACTACTATGGACCGATGAAATATATAGGTCACTGTACATAAATATAAAATAATTCATGGAATCATTGTAGGTAGTGGATTTGGAACCAATCCAATATAAGTTATTATTGTATTAGATCAGGTCGTATTGGTTTAATTCATTTTAGTTCCATTCATTTTTTTTCATTTTTATGGGTTTAAATATTTTTACATGGGCTCAGTATGAGTAATAACTATTTAGGTTAAATTGGAAATTTTAGATCTAATTATCCATTTTTTATTTAGTTATGAATAAAATATTCTAGTTCAATTTAGTTTGGGTAAATATGATTTAGTTTTGTTTAGTCTATTTTAGATTAGGTTAATTTTGATTAGTTTATTTTGGTTTAGTTTAATTTACAGTTGTCTTGTGGAATTTAATTCAAGCATTATTTGTGAATATTTATTAAAATCAATTTCGTTCATTTCAATTAAATTAAACTCATTTTTCTTTGGTTCAATTCAAATCCATTTGGTGAAATAAAATTCAACAAAATGTGATTTAGAATGTTTTTTACAAGTTGTTATAGTTCAGTTCAATTAAGGTTTATTTTTATTGATATTATTTCATTTTAATTTTATTTAGTTCTAGTTGGTTTAGGTATTTTATGGAAATTTTGTTCCCTTTGAGTTCAATTTTGATTTAGTATGTTTCATTTGGATTGGGTCCAGTATGGATAGTTAAGTTTATTTATATTTAGGTTCATTATATTCATACCAATTTAGATATAATTTATAGGTTACAACATTAATTTATATATTAAATGAATCTATTCACATGATTATATGTTAATATTAATTGGAACTATGTACATATTAATATAATTTAAATATTAACATGTAAAAATATAAATTATTTATATATTCAATCATAAATTACTTTTTTATATATTATTAAAAAGAGAAGAAACCCCTTCCATGAAGACAAGAGGTCAACGAGGTCTAAATTGATGAATACCAAGGGAATAACCTTGGTAATAACCCATTTAATTCCATATGTAATGATCCCAAATTAGAAAACACCATCAAGGGTTCTTCCAGGCTACCCCCTTGAAAGAGCATCAACAGCAAAGTTGGCCGCTCTTGGGATATGTCAGACAGAATACCCATTATCAATTTCCATGGAAAAACTTCAGATTAGGTAGGTCAAGAGCCAAGGTGGATCCACTTTCCCTTAAAAGGCTTGAATCAACACCTCAGAATCCAACTCCACTTCTAAGCACACCAATGTGAATCTTCTGCACATCATGACACCCGAATGAAACACTCTTACTTCTGCTCCCAATGCATTTCTTGTCCCATAAAATCTGCTAAATTAGAAAATTACCGAACCATTCCTATCCTTCACCAAACCTCCCCCATGCATATGACCCACCATGAATGATCCATAGACATTTAGTTTGAATCTGTTCTATAGGGGATTCTATCTGACCCAACATCCCTAGGAGCTAGGACGGGCCATTGGTCTGTTCAGTATACTACAAAGGAGAGTGGAATGAAGTCTTCCCTCTATCAGTGAACCTAACTCATGTAGCAGGCCCTTCATCCTCACCTTCGAAATAAATACTGGAACCCAAACCACTACTCGTGCTTTATTCCATGCCTCCCATATCGTCTAGTAAATCGTTGTTACAATGATATAGTGAATCTTGGTTTCCATTTCATGGGGTTCCAAACCCACAAACCAACTCATGAAGAAATCCTACATGGATGTGAATGAAGAATTGAGTCTACCCCATTTATCCATTCTAGAAGAAAAAATGATAGCCCAATTAATCCTAAGAAACGAGTGCACCACCAATTCTGTTTGAGAATTGGAGAAACAGAAGCAGCGTGAAGCCAAATAGATTCCCTTTTGGTGAATATTATCTTCTGTTGGATGGGATTGGTTCCGCATTCTCTAGAAAAGGAAACTCATCTTCATGGGGACCTCCTTATACGTCAAACAAGACCCCCACTCATCATGATCCCCTGTCTTCTGAAGAAAACCACAATAATCATGTCCATTAAAATACCTTGATCGAGACTATGTGAAACAACATTAGTCGTCCTCCGCAACGAACACCACCTATTTAAAAATTTTCATCTAATATGAGCTCAGAATGGATTCAAGAAAAATGGGGTGGTAGTTATACTCTCTTACTGAAATATATTTCCTTGTACATTTCAAAAAAAAAATAGTTTCTCCCCAACCTAATTGTCTCTCCAAAGGTTTATATCCCCTCTTCCAACCACCCACCGAGAATACTCCTATAAAACTTCAAGATGGACCACCAAATATTTCCCCAGCCTGGATAATTTACTATTTTCTCATTCCTCATAGTTTTTTCCATATTTAATTCTCATAGTCTTGGCCCACATAGATTTCCCAACCATAAAATCCCATGCAAGACATGTCTGCATGGACTACATAAAAACTGAGATATCCACAAGGATGATACCTCCTTCCGCCACCTGTTTCGCCACCCGATACCAAGAGGCCCAATGATCTCTTCCCGTAAAGTTGTCATCCCAGAGAAACATGTTCATCAGCTTCTACATAGAGTAAATAACCCCTTAGGTGGAGTGATATTAGACATGACATGCATCAGAATAGAAGAAATTACACTGTTAATCAAAGCCACTGATCCCCTGAAGGAGAGAAACTCGTTCTTCTAGTTGACGATCCTTCCCATCATTCTATTCATGAGATCCTCAAAGAGGATATTTTTCACCTGACCGTTAGAGATGGGTGCCTCGAGATCGGTCATTGGAAATTGTTTCTGTTGTATCCCCAGAATGTCTTGTATGGTTCATATCCTTCATCTTGGACATTTATTAGATATAAAAACATTGCACTTTCTGGGGTTAACCTATTGGACACTTAGGCTGTGATATATCAACATAATCCGCATAATATATAAACTATATTGATATTTAAACTATATTGATATGTAAACTATAATGATATTTAAACTATATTGATATTTAAACAATATTAATATATAGAATGCTAGTTTATTAATAAAATTTACAGTTTAAAAATTCATTTATTTCATTTACATATTAAATAATATATAAATTGTAAACCATTTAATGAATATATTAAAATTTTAAATTATAATATTTACAATTTATACTTTATATATAAATTATAAACTCATTATATTTTAATAAAAAAATTTAAAAATTTATAATTTATATATAAATTTTTATAGTTTTTATATTAATATAGTTTAGTCTCCAAATAAATACATTATAGAAATTAAGAGACCATATATCTGTTCATACATATTTAAAATCTTGGGTACTCACGGTTGGAATTCAGATTATAGGTAGACTGAGTAATTTTGGAGACCTATTTCACTCAAATGGAGCCCTTGATTTGAAAAATTGAAGATCATATCTATTAAATAAAATCCAACACACTTGATCACCAAAACAACATACCACATAAACTAAATTGGAGGGACCAATTAGATATGCCTTTCAGGGACCTATATATCCTTAAATATTTTGAATAATAATAATAATAACCATTAAAATAAAAAAAATTACTTTCAAATTTGTGATGGGAGGAGGAATCTCTCAGGATGGGATCACGATGGAAGTCGGGATAAGAGAAACCCTTAACAAAATTCTACCATTTAACAAGATAGTATCGATTGAGACAAGGAATCATAGAAGATCCTAACAGGTTCTATCTATCAACAGGAATCATCAAAATCATATTAAATTTAATTAGGAGATAAAATTAAATCTCAAAAAGGAACCATGGTTAGAAACCTCTTACAGGTCATCATATCTCTATCCAGGAATACTTTAAACTTTATTCTCTATAACTGTAGCTGTTATTTGTTTTACTTACAATTTTTGATGAACTTGATAGAGAGGCTTCATATTTCACCTTATAAAATTAGGAAACATGAAAAAATAAGCTCGTTAAGAATAGAATAAGAACTAAAACCCCTTTTATACATTCACGAAAAACCACAAAATCAAAAAGACACAAATTCAAACTCAATTAAACTGTAAGACGACAAAATACCTAAACTAAAAAATATCTAGATCTTCATATTCACAGTACCCAACCAAAATGACATAGAAAATAATATTTCAACCAAGAGGAGATGGATCGGTTACCTCTGGTTGTTTGAGACCGGACATAGATTTACACTTTGAATCGAGAAGGTCTACTCGGATTCAGGATCAGAGAAGGGGAGAAGGGGCAATGTGAGGGGAGGAGGGTAGCCACATTCTAGGGATGGAATCAGAGGAGGGGAGAGGGGTTGGGATTTAGTATGGGAGCAGTGGGAGTCAGTATGGGAGCAGGGGTATCTCTACAATTTTAAAGGAAATAAGGCATCCCTATTCCAATGTTTTTTAACAAACTATTGGGATAAAATTCATTATAGAGACCTATCCCAATGGTTAGGGAAAACTATTGGGATTGGTCTATTGGGATAGGTCTGTTTGAAAAAAATCCCATTTTCAGTAGTCTGATGAGAACTTTCTTAATGTAATTTAAAGGAGGATGGGATCAACATCTCCCCTTAGTTGAGTTCTTATAAAAAAAATATTCTACTCTTGTATTCAAATAAATCCATATAAATATCTATATGGTAAGTGATATAGAACTCCTACATGTTGGGTTGAAATTGAAAAATAAAAGCTACTCATATCTTATCTTGTGTAAGAGATGGTAGAAAAGGTTCAATCTATCCTAAATCATATAAAATTTTCTTAGCGTCATTAATAGATTTTTGATGACAACTGTTGAAGGGAAATGTATTTTGAAGTTGGAGAATTTTTTTCATACAAATATCACTATTGAAGGGGGTCATTTGGTTTTGAAAGAAAGGGAAGCTTATCCCTAGGTACATTGTCCCCTTTGAGATCCTTAATCATATACGAGTAGTGTCCCATAGGCTTGAACTTCCACTAAATATCGCTCAAGAGCATGATGTGTTCCACATATCACTCCTAAGGAATTACATACCTGATCCCTTACATGTACTGAATCCATAGACAGTACAACAAGAGAATGAACCCTTTTATGAGGAGTAGTTAATGAAGATCTTAGATTGTAAAGGCAAAGTTCTAAACAAAAACATGACTCGCATTATCAATGTTATTTGGCATAACCATAAGTATGAATAGGTGACATGGGAACCATATTAAACAATGAAACAAAATTACCCTCTCCTATTATCAACTGAGAATATGATTTTACATTTCAAGGAAAAAATTTATAAAGGGGGAAGAATTTAATGACCCAGAAATTTTAAATTATAATTTTTTCAAAAATAAATGTGTGTTATATTGTATAATATAAGTATGATACGCATATAGAACATGGAGAAACCCAAAAAATATTAATTCATTATAAATGTATTTACATTAGTCAGCTATAAAACCAATTAAAATGCCAAAAATTTCAATTGAACAAAAAATATAAAATAGAATATCTAAAATGAGAAAATATGGATCACCCCAAACTACTAGAATCATCACCCCCATGACCAATACTATAGAAATGAAACAAAATACTATTAAATAATTTAACATATTAAAAAATGAAAATATATAACCTTGGGAGGGATTATAGTGAATATTTACTAAAAATATGGAGTGGTATGTATTGAAGGTAATATGACTATTGCAATTGTAACCTGATCATTTGGAATAATAACCAGACCATTGAGAATAGTAAAATGATCGTTGGAAATGTAATTTAACCTCAAAATAATAAATTTTTATATAAATAATATTTATATGGAGTAATATATGTAAATATAAATAATATAATTCTAAAGAATAAATATCATGATTAAAAAAAACTCAATGAAAATATAAGAACATTTTTAATAAATTTTTTTTAAAGTATTTTATAGAAATAAAAATATTTATTTTTAAAATTAAAATTACCAATGACATTAATTTTTTAGAAAATTAATATAATTTTTGAAATTAGCATGTCAAAATTTTTCATTAGTAATTTTTTTGTACTTTTCTAAAATACTTAAATTTCTATGTGAATAGTAAAAATATTGTTTTTGACATAAGTGATGTATCTTAAATTACATAATTTATTATGTAATAATGACCTAATAATTTATAGAAAGTTGGTTTTATCAAAAATATATATAATTTCATAAAAATTCTATTAAAATACAATAAACTTAATTTCCAACCTTAAAAATCATTATCCAAAACCTAATGTCAAAAGTGACCCCTTAAGAAAAAAGATTCTTCTTTCCACTTTTTTTAATAATCTAAGTGAATTAAAATTATAAAGGGTTTTAAATTCCTAAAAAATTATATTATATTTATATATTATTAATATTGTTAAAAATTTACTATTAAAAGTTTTACCTTTGATATAGTATTTTATTTAATATTTTATTCTAAAAACACCACTCTCATCATGTATAAATAACCCCTCTCCTTCCCCTTATAAACCCACTACACCCACTCTTTCCAAACACAATTCTCTAAAAAATCCTCTCCCTTAAGACCTTAAAAACCTTAGAGAAATGGTGGAGTAAACCAACTCTATTCATCAATGAATTATGGTTCCCTATAAGAGAAGGCACACTAAGGATATAGTCAGTTTTTTTTCAAATTCTTCTCCTGTTTTTTTCTTATTCTCACTCTTTACACAATTTATTTCAAAATTAAATATTATAATATTTAATTATTAATAATATTAACAATATATTAATGATTTTATACTTCTTTAAAAACTATATTTTTGATGTATTTATATTATATACATATTTTTGTTTATATTTGGACAATATTCCCATTACCAGTTGGTTAACCACCAATGAGGATGTTACCAAATTTTTTCTTATAAAAAAAATAATGGATGGTAATAATAAATTGTTTATAATACATAAAGGTATAATTTTTTTAATATTATTTAATTAATTCTACTAATGTATAAATGACCTTGAAAAAATAGCAAAATCGAAGAAAAATGGGAAATATTTAAAGAAAACAGGAGATTAAAATGAAATCCCATTAACCAGGGAAATTATTTAATAAAAAAAATTATTATAATTGATAAATGGTGGAAATAATATTAATAATTAAATTCTGCATCAATATTTAAATAACTTATGTTTATTTTCCAAGAGGCAAAAAAACGAAGAAATAAATCAGGATTTATGGTAAGAGGATTCTCAAACCTAACTCCCTTTCTTTTGGTTATCCCTATTTCAAATAATTTCTAGTAGGGATATTCCCATAATTTTCCTTAAAAATAATTTCAATATTCTTCCCTTATCTTTTAGGTATATATATTTTTTCACCTTTATTTTTAATTGAAATATAAATATTTTCCAAAAATTTTTTTTCCAAAAACACATCATTTACTCCTATTGAGCAGTTTCTTACTCACTCAATAATGATGATTTTTATGCAATAATGTTTTAACTTATTCATTTTGGAACCTAATGTTTATTAATAAAATTATTCTTGATTAAATCCTTATGAAACACATTCCTTTTCCTAGGTTATTTCATGACTAGGATTGTTATACATTCTATGTGGCATGCATGATTATGTAAATATTATGATGTGATGGGTAGTAATCGAATAATATATCAATCCAATGCATTAGGAAATGTGGTGTATATCATGATATTATGCGTATTATGCATGAACATGATGCTAGGTTTGTTAACAATGATGACATTATGATTATTAACATATTTATGTGTGAACATGATGCTAGATTTTTTCACAACTATTTGTGGTATTTGACCACTATGACATGACGTTTCATTTTTATACATCTCTAGATTCCATTCTTGTTTAAAATTTATTCCTCAAACATATTATTATGATCCCATTACTGTGAAATTATTATGATGATTATTCTCACCCATGTTCCATTGATTCATTTCTCTTACTTCTTCTATATTTTTCCAACCCTTTTCTGTGCTTCTACATCACCCCTATATTTGATGTATATCCTTAGGTAACTACATGTACTAAGGAGAACATGAGATATTATAATTGGATAATGAAGAATCATTTTAATAAGGTTTATTTTTTTATGTATAGGTGATGTATGATCTTAGATTTCCCAAGATACGAATCCTCTCAAACCTTGATTGTATAAATAATATATTGTTTATCTTTAAAATGAAGTAATGGTCATGTGAGAAAGGTAGGGTCTATATATAAACTCTTGTATAAGGATCTTCCATGAAATATAATATGAAAATTTTTGTCAACTAAAATGAATAATTATGGTAAATACAAGTGTACGATTCACCAAAGAGCAACTACAACTTTCTTTGTCTTCATATGATGAGTTTTATAAAGATCACAAAGCGGAAAACAAAAGAATCCCACATTTGTAGTGTATAAATAGGCTGATCTTAATAAACCATAATATAAATAGTATACACACTATCTCCATGAAAATCTAGTGCCTCAAACATAAAGGAGAAGTATGAAGAGAGATTCGGGTTCCTAGGAGTCGTTGGCTGAATATCCACACCCACACCATCATACGATTATAGGATTTATAAATCCCTCAAGGATAATCATCTATAGTCTAATAATTAATTCAATAATTGATAATGAATTTATTAATTCCTCAGCCAATTAATGCATCATATTCATGAAATAATTTAACTCTCATACATTTCAACTTATGAAGCATATATTTTAATGATAGCCAAGGAAGAGGATTGATTGCTTTTCTATGAAATACTACCAACATAGGAAGTATAATATACATATATATATATATCCCACAATGCATGAAAATAATAAATTTATTACAAGACACACACACAAATATATATATATCATATATATATATATATAAGGCTTTAGGTCATATATCTATCTGAGAACTATCAATGCCACAACTGGGAATAAGCCTTTTAACTTCATACTGATCATATATTGCCAATGTCGAATATTTATGATTCATGTTTTACTAAACTATTAATTAATTTTATTTTAGTATGAAAATATTAATTTAAAAATATATAATGTCTTGTTGTGTTCAATTAAACACCTAACTTCTTGTAATATTTCTATGTTCTCCTCATTACTAAAAAAGAAATCACCATTTCCCATCAACTATGAGAACACACCTTAGTTCTTTGGTTATTACTTTAAAATAAAAATATATTAAATTCCAAAGAAGTCAAATAGAAACATTATATACTATAATGGATACAGTTTTAAAGTATATGAAACTGATTAATTCTTCTTCAATTCATCACAGTTTATTTTCAAATGAACTTTCAATCCACATGGGAACAAATAACCTTCTATTCACTTCACTACCTATGAATCATTTGTCTCCTTAAAATATTATGTAAATGAACTATTAACCTAGATTTGATCATAGGGTTTTCAACAATTCCATTTAATCTCAATCACCATAAGGGTTGTGGATCCAAGTACCACGAATATACTATTTATCTAGTAAAAATTAGTAAAAAGATTCATGAGTTATTCATCCATACTATTCATCTCATAATCTAGATGAATAAGAAGAATAAAGAAGTTTAGAATATTAATATTATATTAATGGATACTTTCATATCCATATAGAATCCTGAATTTCACTAAAAATCAATATATTTTAGTATATTGAAGATTAGATCAATATCTATGTACATTTTTTCAATTTACACTATGTTAGTGTAGTGACAATCTCATTTATCTAATGCCTCCCATTCTCCTTTTTAAGAGATATGATATAATATGTCATGGTATAAGAATCCATGTCCTTATATTATATTTTTATTTTCTTTAAAAAAACTAATATCTGAATGCAATGGATGGTTGGATCATCCCCATGTTTCTATTATAGGAATTATTCTCACCTTCAATTATTTTATGAGGTGGATGAACAGGTATAAGAATTCCAATACATGGTATGTTTTTTATTATACTAGTATAGTGTATAAAATATTTTTAGAACCCATATATATATATATATATGAGGACATTGTATGTTTCCTAAATATTCCTAGTGCTATGATGATTTTTTTCTCTTCACTACATTAATTAAAAGCATATTTTTGATTTTATCTTTATTACTAAAATATATGATTTAAAAAACATATTTATTACTCTCCCACTATTTTAATGAAACCCAATATCCTATATCATTGGTTTTGAAACATCCTATCACATGGATATTCTAGTGGAAAGGATCCATATAAACCTTCTCAAAACCTAGATGGGAGATTAAAAATCTATTTGAAGGTATTTAGGTAAGTGAAACTTTCCAACCGCATTATCTTATAGCTTTGTGATCAATTGAGTTGACTCCACAACCCAAAAAATCCTAGACTTGGATTTCCTCAACACTTTTCTAAAAGTTTCACTGATTCACATGGTGGAAAAATCCCTTAAATAAATCTAGGTTTAGTCAACAAAAAATTAAATTTAAAACATATTTTTAATTGAAATAACCCCAATACAAGTTGGTCAATCACTTTGAAAAATAACTTTATCTTAACCCAATAATATATGGATTTAATGACTTAATATTTTTATTTTAAGGATTTTCATCTATGTGCATAAATTCCTTATTTTATATTATTACATGCTTGTTCATATTATGTATATTTAAATTATGTGATTAACCATGTCTAAAAAAAATTTATGCATAGTCAAATTTATTTTTATTCCATATTTTATGTATTGTTAATTAATTTATTAAGTGATAGTGATCAATAATGATAAATTATATTGACAAAAATAAAATAATAAAATTACATGATCATGAGATTTTCTAATGGTTCATTTATCTAAAGATGAAAAACAAACCCTTGACCCTAGGGAAGTTACTCCTGGAATAATTCAGGGTTGATGTTGTAGAATTTGAAATATACACCTATAAATCTTCTAGGTTGATTTTACCTTAGATTCAGATTTGGAACGTCTCCAATCTCTTAAGAGCTCTATCCTTTATATATTATTTTACTTTCATACATGTGAGGGGGAAAATAGAATGGTTAATGGGATTTACATAAAAAGACCATGGACACATAGGTCCTATATAATATAAATGAGGGGATGACACACATACCATAATTTTAATTTAATAATAAATAAAAATAAACTAATCACATAAACAGGTTATTTTATGATAATGATCAACCAAGCATGAAAAAATACATATTTCCAAAATATTTAAAATTCACATCAATTTATTATTTTATTATGCTAAAATAAACCCAAATTAATCCAATTAATTTTCTTATTAATTAATGTATTAATTCATTTTATCTTGTCTGACCTGTCCTAGAAATTCCATCATCCATAATTTTAAAAAAAATTAAAAAAATATTTATTTAAAATTTAATAAGTACAAAGTGTGTACTTTGAATCAACTGAATATGTAACCAACTTCACCATCATTGTTGATGCATTAAATAATTATGTGGAACGTTGGCATACATGAAAAGTCATGTTGTTAAGAAATATGATGTTCCAAATATCATAATATCTTGTATTAAATATTTTATTTATGACACTTAGACACATGTTAACCCATTAAGTTTGTACCTCTTTAAATTCATGAAGTAAATATATCGAACGTTGTAGGTAATAATTATGAAAAATGAATTGATCATTTGTCTACTCTTAAAAACCCTGTTACAAAGTATCATGCTAGTTTCTAGATATGAATATTGTTTTTAATGATTCTTCTTAAAATTTAAATATTTTTATTATTGGATAACTACAAAACATGTACAATCAAGCTACAAATGATGTATATTGCATTCAGTATCTCTACACACATGCTTAGGGGTTGGGTTTGTACACATTGTGTAAATTAAATAGTTACATAGTGATATGCAAGCTACATGTAATTTAGTCTCAATAATTTTAGTTTTTTCATTAAGAATTTAAACATTATGTGATGAATAAATTGATCACATGGATTCCATGAAAAACACTTGGAAATCCATGTGGGGATACATGAAGAGTAATCAAGTTACATGACACGTAGTCCCTAAAGACACATACTGGTATGGATAATCAACTCATGATGTATTAAATGGTACACATGTTTCATTACATTGGTGAGTCATGTATCCCACAACTCATCGAGATTTTTTTAACCTCATTACACATCATGTACTTTTCAATTAGACACTGTGTAACTATGTTATTCATTCATAACACCTAGAACCTATTGATGGAACATCCCTTCATCCTTCATCTATTAATAGTCTATTTTAGATCTTATTAAGTGAATAAACACATAAAATCAGTTTTCAGATAAATATATTTAATTAGTTTAAATTAAATACTAACAATAAACATGCATATAGTTCGATAAAAAAATTATAAATTATTATGTGTCAACTCTGATACAACTAGAAGGTTCTAGAGCATAGAATAAGAGATTGATCTCAAGACCAAATATGGGTTTTCATCAACTTATTTGGATTTCTCTTTAGAAATAGATAAAATGGAAACCTTGGAATCCATTATACATGATCATAACATATTATTTATAATTAATTTGAATCCTGATAAAGAATTACCACTCATTCTAATTCATTATTTAGCAATTATTTGGTTGATACCTCTTGTAGTATCATAATTATATCATAGGAACCAAGCATATATTCCCTCTACTCGTAATCCACACATTTTCCATTAAACATTGATCACCACCTTATAATTTTATGGGTACTAATATGGATGGTTCTAACACTCTCATCGATCATCTTGGATCAAAACAAAATCCTTTAAGGTGAGAAGGAATCACTCTAATAAATTAATAAAATTTCTCTATATTATGAAAAGTTTGAAAGGGTAATATATTTATGAGGCTTGAGAGGAGTATATATAGAATTTTTTGTGGAAAATTATGGATAGGCTTTTCTTCGTTAGAGTATAACATAACTAAGAATGTCTAGACCTAGGGTTAGAGAATGAATAATTATACACGAGCATTTATTATTCCCTTAATAGAAATAATTTACCTTTTAAAAATTAAAGTGAATATAATATGTGAAATAAAAATTAAATGATTTTGATATGTAAAATAGTGCAAGAGATAAATTTATGAATTGAAAAATATGATATGAGTTGAAAATTTAATTTCAAAATATATTAAGCAAGTAATCCCAACATAAATATTTGTATTGAATTTATGATTTTTTTGTATCAATGTTGGCTAACGAAATGCATAAATTAAATGAGAGAGTTAACATTGTTTGATAAAGAAATTCAGAAATATCTTGGTGTGAGCCCCTACATCATATCACATTAGATTGAGAGTCTTACATAATTTCTCCCTTGATCTTGTAAATGATAAAGAAACTAATCACTTTTTATTATAGTTGTGATCAACCTCTTATGCTTCATCAATAATTATGGAACCCATCCATCATTTTGTGGTACTTAGAACCAGTTGTAGAAGGATATAAGAAAATAGACGTTTTCATGGTGCAAGATAATTACAATTATTCTCCCAAATCACTCATGAAGATGTTTACAAATTAGGATGATATATTGAGAGAATCTGTGAGAGCCTTTGAGAGATTGGGAAAATTATTTTTCGCTTTGAGAGAACATTGAAATTTATAATCATTTAGCATTGTTGACTGAATAAAAGAGTTGTTAAAATCGATGATGAGTCTTCAATCTTTCAAGGAACTCCTTTAATAGACTTCAAAATGGATAGGAAAGTTTTTGAATTCAAATTGGTCATTTAATCCAAATAAGATAGACTTAATGAAATTTTCACTAATATTAAATGCTCCCCTGGATGATCTATCTCAACACTACTGGCTACCCGGTGCACCTCTCCATCTGGCTAGTGGGTCACATAGAACATGATTGATTTAAAAATCCTCTACTAGCTAGACACTACTGAACAATGGTTGGCTGGTGGTCCTTAGGTAGAATTCAGGAACACTGTATGGGTCACCAGATGGTTGGTGGACTTACTAGAGCTGGGGGATTCTGGAAATATGGCAATAGCTAGTTGATGTAGCATGCATCCCTCAACCTTTATATAGTGGCAATTTAAGATTCATCCATTAAATTATATGGATATTATGAATTGATTCCATGGTCTTTAAATGAGATAATATATTGGTCTAATCCTTTAACATGGACATCAATTTTCATTTTTTAGGAAACATTTTTCAACGTGAATTCAGCAGAGGATTTATTTGGAATTAGAAAATAAAGTAATAAATTTAGTAACTGAAATGAATCTTTACACAAAATATAAGATCTAGTAAATTTAAAAATGAATTAGGAGGAGTTTTTACCACTTAATCTATATTCAATAATTGTACACAAAAGGATGAAAATCCAAAAATAAGATACCAGATCCAACTCTAGAGACACTAAAAAAAGAGTTTAATAAATTGAGGGGATATCAAGTTTATATAGAACAAATTTAAATATATTCATCAATTCCATCAATAAAATTACTTAATGTCAAAATAAAGTGACTAAAAGTCACTTAAAAGAATACTTTAGATACATAGATGAGTGTTTTGGATCATGAAAACACATGAGAGAGTGAGGTATAAGAGAACAATCTATATTAAAATCTTTAATATTTTTCTATTGACAATGAATGGTGTTTCCTTCCTTATTTATTTAATCAGAAAATATCCGAAGGGAAAACATGAGTAATAATGAAAGCTCTGTACTATTTTAAAAAATATATTGGGGAATAGATTCATTCAAGATTCAAATACCGTCACATAGTTTCCCTATTTCAAATATTTGTTAAGAATAGCTCCATCGTGAAAAGATTTTGAATTATACTTGTACATCATAGATCATTCATATGCATTATTTCTAATCTCTTCAAAATCCTGTAAGTGGAATTTTTTCTATTTTTAAGTAGTAAAAATATTAATGTTACCAGTTTTATCAGCCCATAAATCATTAGGTTTTAACTAAATAATTATTTAACAATATTTCCCATACACAAGTTTGAAAGGTGAAATTTCAAATAAGTTTTTGAAGGTAGTACTATAAGCTTAAAGACAATCATCAAATCTCAAACTCCAATATTTTATATTTCTATGGAATGGATGATTGAATAAAAATTAAAGATATTTTATTACTGTGTGAGCATTGAAAAACATCATTCAAGGAGGCATAATTTAATACAATCATTGGGAATCCCAATGAAAAAATAATTACATTTTGAGGGGAGGTATCCAAAACTAGAACAAATTTATAGATGAGAATCGATATCACCTTTGGAATAAAGACTATCAGCAGGCATATCCCCTTCATGGAAAGTACAAGAAATTTTGACATTATGCCCAATTTAACATCAATAAGTATAGATGTAGTAGATTAAGATCCAATGAGTTGGAAAATTCCATAACATTAAGTTCACCACTATATCCAAATTGATATTAATGCCAACGAGATCTAGACTATAATTCTTAATAAAAGTGATCCCAATATAAATAGCCTAGGATTCAACCTCTATAGAGTTTCCTTGACTGTAATAAGATTTAAAATCTAAAATCTCCAAGCCAATGGGGTCCCATACAATACCATAACCTATCATCATTATATAATCACATAAACCATCTCCATTGATTTTAAATAAAATACTAGGAGCTTTCTAATGAACCTAACATATTTATGATCTAGTTGAGTCAATTTTAATTCTCAAGAACTTATGAGGAAGAATCCTTATGAAAGAAGGAGAAAAAAAATTACTTTGAGAAGATAGAATAGTTTTGTAGAATGGGATATAGCCTTTACCTAAGACCTAATAAAATAGATTATTCATTATTATTCTAGGAAGAATTCCTAATATCAAAAGGTTCCATATTCTATCTAAGAATAAGAGACTCTGATCCTAGGTTTCACCAGACAACAATTTAGATTCAATGAACCCATAAGATAATAAAAATTAAATAGAATCAAAATGGATAGAGAATAAAATAAATATTCTAATGAAATTCTAGATAAAGAGGGGCCCATTCCCATAAATAAGACTTTAAAGAATCAATTCCATATTTTCATTCACACAATAGCTTTATTTTCATGCCAAATGGATTTATTTCTATACACTTCATAGTTTATGAGTAATGCATGGTTGTGAATGCACCATAAAAGGATATTATATATGGTTGTAAAGTTCATAAATTAGAGTTTAATCACCCAAATTTTCATGTTTTCCCTTGGATAAGTTAGCTTATATAAATCATAAACGTTGAAATTACCCAAACATGAAGCACTAATGATGTTACTGTCTTGATCTTCCACCAACTGAATATTAGAGAGTAATTTTTTCAGGTCTTAATTAATAATTAAATTGGAAAAAAATAGTTTCTTAATAGTAACATTTGTATAAATTTAATATCCTAGGAAAACTGGAAATAATATATGAATCTCTGACCAGTTTTCATCCCAAAAACCAATATCCCGCCACCCTATAAAAAAATGATCATCACTAATACATAGATTATGATGTATGCTTCACTAAACACTATTTTTTTAGAGAATTACTTAAAGGGATATGATTCTAATACCCATATTTTTTATTAGAGAAATCAATTAACAAATAATTTTCATCCAAAACCTTCTGTGAAATTTTATCTTGCATGAATTTTATGGTAATTTTCAGACTCATAAAATTGATCTAGACCTCCTCAATATGTCATTCCAACCTCTCTCACCTAGCCTTGTGACATATACCTTCAATATGAGAGTCCCAAATAAAACCATCCATAACTCATTTAATATTTTGAATATCAACCTTTGAATAGTTTACAATGGATAGAATATTAATAGGAATCGATGACAACACGCTATTAGCCAATGTTATCCTTCCGATAAAGGAAATAAATATGGACTTATAGTTCATTATGTTTAAATTTATCTTATTTAAAATAACGTAAAAATTAATAATTTTTATTATTCTTGTTATATGAGAGGCACCTAAGTATTTCATGTAGAAATTCCCTACTGAGATACCCAATCATGATTTGAACTGATTTTCATAGTTGGAGGTATATTTATTGGAGATATATACATTTCATTTTTCCTTTAATGGTCATGTCACCACTCAAAATTTTGTAACAGTGAAAAATATGACTGAAATATCGAATATAATTTTACATGGCTTTGAAAAAAAATAACAAGTTATCCTCAAAAATTAAGTGTGAAATTCCAGCAAAGTTGTAACTTCCCCTAAAAGAGAATAGTTTACCATTATAAATTTTATAATTAAAGTTCATACTCAAAAACTCTACCATTGGAATGAAGAGGCTCATAGAAATTGGATAGCCTTAAAAACCCATAAAAAACTAAATGAAATTGAACTTATTTCCCATAATATATATTGAGATCCATGGGTATGAAAAATTTCATATGAAAAAATCTCAGTCCCACTCCAAGAAACTACAACACTTCATAATATTGAGAATATAGTTCTATTCTATACTATCATAGGATATATTCATATTGATTTTGATTATAATGTTGGTGTCTACCTCTTTTCTATTAAGATCTCTAATAATTTAATAAGTAAGGCCAATAGATCTCTACAGATACATCCCCATTAAAATTCCATGTTCTTAATTTAAAAAATTATATATATAAGATAAAGGATTCTATTTTTTGAGGATGGTGGTCACTATTTTATAGGAAACATTTCATGAACTATTCATTTGGTATTGGTTAAAGGAAGAGAATTGTTTGACCTTAGGAATAAGAATAAAATTAATTACGCATGTGACTATGGGAAGTATCTCTTTAAAAAATCTTTCACCACACTAATATGATCATATTTTATATTGTCCCACATAAAAACATATAATGGTCATGGGAAAGAATCTAGGCTAGAGGTATTATCCTAATTGAGGGAGCTAAATTATTAATTGATTTAAACCTCTCCTAGAGTGAAAATGATATCATCATAAATCTTCCCATCAATGAATCTCAGAATATTTTTGAAGAAATAAACCCCATGATCTTCCCTTGTATATCCTTCTCCTACACCACATCTCAATCCTATTAATAAATATTAAAAATGATACACAATAATACATAAAACTTTATATATACTTTTGGTAAAGGAAATATACTCAAGAATTATATTCATGTTTACCATAAATTTACTTTCTATAATACATTAATGGAAGAGGTAGGGTTCTAGTTACCTTCTCTTAGTCACAATGCATGATATTTTTCCCTATCCACCTTCTCAGCCACTGAATTTTTTCATTCAGACATATATTTTTTTTTGTTTTTATATATAGAAAATCATCATAATTATAATGATACTACAATATAGTATCTTGAATATTGATATATACTTTAAGCTCATCTATAATGATATGGGTATTAGGAATGTTGTTTTTTTTGTGACCAAGTTACTTCCTTGAGTCTCCTTAGCTTATTTTTAACAGAATCCCATGTGTAACCCTAAATGGGAGATTACCATGAAAAATTGCCCTTATCCATGAATTAATATTAATAAATATATAAGATATAAATGTATAATTAAATTATGGAGTTGCAACCAACTTTAATTTGAATGAATAGTGACAACTAATATGAGAGAGATTGTGACATATGAGTAAATGAAGAATATGGGAAATCAGTTATACCTTGTAGGTTTTAATTACATCTATCTAATAAAATTCAAAAAAATTGGTTGAATTTTTTATCTTTTTCACAATATAAATTTATCTCAGGGATGCCCAAGGTCTACAAGACCATTTTGATCTAGGAAGTTTCTTAAATCATCTATTCGATTTTTTTAGAAGAAACAACCCCCAAAATTTTCTTCTTAGTTAGTTGTTAAATAAAATTATCCCCAAATGAGCCGTATGAGGGGACTATTATCAGAGGAGAAGATGATATTCTAGATACCTTCCATTTCATAAAGTTCATATTTCATATAAACTACAGTCAAATACCAACATGAAGTTTTTTATTGAACTAAAACTATGATGTGCTTAGGAGGTGAGTCAAATAAATCTACATGAAACCAAGAATTCCACAAGATCTAGATATTTTTATTATTAGGAATATCATACCTATAATTTTGATCACATAAATTGGAATAAAAAACTAGAATATCACCTACATCAGGTTTGGGAACCATAATTATTACCAAAAAGATATCATTGTAACTTCATCAGTGACATAAAAAAATATCTTTTAGAAGGTGAACCAAAGACTCTAGAATTACAGATGATGAGAGGTATCGTTATAGAACCATGGGAATTTACTTAACATAATTTCATATGTAAATTTTGAACATGCATGATCATTCTATGAGATACCATGTTATTTGGATTTACATGTCACTCTATTAGAAGAAAAAATAAGAGTGGCTTTCATCCTCTGTAAACCACTTAGAGATAAATCCATCTGTCTATCTTCACAATTGTCTAATAATGTCACAAAAGAATTGAAATAAGGATGTTTATATTCCATCTTATCTACCATTAAAGGAACAATGGAATAAGCTAGGAGTGAAGGTAGGCCATCCTTTTAATGATTTAGGGGGACTAAAATAAATACAAACAAAGTTTGAGAATAAAATAGAAGGGTAGAACCTTTATAAGTCTTAAAGTAATTTTAAACAACACAATTTAAATAATTTATATCCACCACCTACTTGTCTACCTCTGTAAAGTCCACAAAAGAATCCATAAGTGAGGATAAAATATAATCTGAGATATTCAGGATGCTTGAAATAGTCACATGCACTAATGGAGATGAAATATTAGGGGGAGGTACATCATAGAACTTAACCTTATATGAACCATCACAATTCTGAGAAGTAACCATAGTGATAGGAAGATATAGATCCACTTTCGAAGAAGGATAAACCTCTACAGAGAAAAGATGGGTTGTAGTGACATCATTGAAAAAATCTTGGGAAAGATAGTTTTTCCAAAATATGTTCGATCTCCCTATTTGATAGTCCATCCATTAAATTTTTTAAATGATAGAGTATAGAAACCCTATTATAAACTCCATATCTATTCAAAAGATCCTCTACCCACTTGGACATGTATTAGGAGAAAGAAATATATAAATATTTCTAAAGGAGTTATGAAATGTACCAATGAAATATATACCCCAAACATCAAACACATCACAAAAAGGGTTTGAGGAAGTATTTCATTCCTTTTAGAAATATTAAAATTAATTTTTCAAGTGTTATATGTTTTATAGAATTAAAAAGATACTATAAAAATGGTAGGATAATAAAAACATGAGTCAAACACTTTCCTATTTTTTATTTATGATCCAAAGTTTCCTACAAAACATAAAGTACGACTAATATTCAGCATTGATTAGAATTTATAATCTAAAATGAATATCCTAATTACATGGACATATCAAATATTCCACAAGTAAGGATCATAAAAAATGTATTTCCCTTTATAACTCACTATCATAAAATCATATTTCTTACAAAAATAGCAGGGAAGTTCCTTAATATCAAAATAATATAAAATATCATAAAATAATGGTCTCTTACTCTTATCATCATGCAAGTCCCCATCAATAAAGGTTTGTTTAAAGGGTAAAAAATATGATGTTTCTCAATCCAATTAGTAGTTAATATACTAAAATAGTCATCCCCAAGATTTTAATTTCCTTTATTATCCTTTATTTCAACATCAAACTCTTTTATCAAACAAATCTATATAAACATCCTTGGTTTCACATTGTGTTTCATCGTTAAACATATGATTGTAGAATGGTTTATGAAAACAAACACATAAGATCCAAAAAAATAACATCTATGATTTTCTAAATCAAAAAAAATATATACAAAAGATTGTTTTTAGATATTTTTTAGTTTTCTTGAGTTTGATGTAAATTCATAGATTCATAGGCTATCACATTAGATTTATTTTCCAACTTTTGACTCAAAACTTCACTAAGGGAAAAATAAAATACATCAGTCATCAAATGAAAGGTAAAATCCCATTTCAATGATCAAAAAATGGGTGGAGGTGTGATCTTTTGTATAATTACACTAAAGGCACTTTTACAACTATAATCAAAGAAAAACATGATTTTTAAGTAATTTAGATAAATAAAATGTTTACTGAATAAAATATTTTATGAATCTCCAATAAAATCAATCATGTCTAATGAAAGATCTCATATATCTCGCTATTTTTGGGTATGGTAGAGAATAAATGACCTCAACCTTGGATGGGTCAACTCAAATTATATATTTAAATTGAACATGACTAAGAGAAATTCCTTTTTTTAATCCTGAAATGTTATATATATAATTTATAACTAGTTTTTTAAAAATTAATTTTTCAATAATAGTAGTTAACATTTTGAAACATTTATCAAAAAAATTCCCATAAATAGTAAATTCATCTATAAAAACTTCCATATCAATTTCAAACAATTTATATAACACATTAAGTGTAAACCTTTGAAAAGTTCTTGTGAAATTACACAAAGAAAAATTCATTCTTCTATAGGAAATGGTTATAAGAGGACAAGTGAAGAAGGCCTTCACTGGATCTTTTTGTTCTATGTAAATATAGAAGCAACCAGAAAATTCATCCAGATAAAAGTATTGTGATTGTATAACTAACATTTCATGCACATAATCAAGAATCATATGGGTAAATTGGTCTTTTCCAAGTAACTGAATTTAGTTTTCAACAATCAATGTACATTCACCATTTTTTGGAATCCTAATAGGAACAGGCCCACCAAATTCATTATTTTAAATTTTGAATCCACTATTTTATGGAACAACATAGATATTACTCAACCATTCGAAATCATATATGGGAAAAATTATTCTAATAGAAAATAAGTCGGTTAATTCCATTTTGAAAACCTGTAAAAGTGGTTTGTTCAATCTTCTTTGAAATTTCTTAATAAGTTTTACATTCTCCTCTAAAAAATCATTTTCATGAAAATGAAATGGGAAATTTCTAGTAAGTCAACTAAGGACGATCCTATGTATTTTTTTTTGTATTCTATAGACTCATACAAAACAACCCAATATTTTAATATATATTTTGTTCCTTAAAAAACATTATGATCAATAACTTTTTTTTATATACACTACAGAATAATAATAAAAAATATACACTACTGAACTAAAAAGACCCATGACCAATTTGATAAATATTATAAGTAAAAAATTAATAACAATAAAATCTCTAGTAAATAAGAATATCTTATTAATCTGAAAAAACTCACATTTAGAGGATAAATAATAAATGTTATTTAAATGTTATTTCTCACATAATTTTTAAAATTATTTTATATTATTTCTTAATAAATTAAATTGAATAATTTTAAATGATAATATATAATATTTAATTGTATTAACTAATATATTTTAATTATATAAAATATAAATTGATATGAAACAATACTAAGGACACCAAATATATAAAAAGGTTATATTCTTATAAATAAAGTTTGTTGTAATATTTTTTATTTTCATTCAAAATATAAATTAATATTTTTTAAAATTAGAACAATAAAAATATAAAATATTTTTTAAATTTATAATAAAAAATATATTTTTGGTTTAATTTTTGGTAATTTTTAGAGCTAATTGATTTTTAGGTGAATAATGAAAAATATGTTTTTTTCAATAAAGGTGAATTTTATTACATTATGAGTATAAATGAAAAATGAATAATTTTATAAACCCTTTTAATTTACAAAAAAAATATTTAAGGAATAATTTTATTCACTTTAATTATTTTTTATAAAATTTTTAAAACCTTCATTTAACTATATAGAATTAAAGTTTTGACTAATAAAAAACTATTCTAGGTATTTTCATTTAACTTAATATTATTTTAGTAAAATTAGGTTTTTATTTAATATTAAAGCCTAATAATATTTATTTTTTTATAATTAATTAATTCATGTATTAAAAATAGCAACCATTGATAGTTTTACTCTACACATAAATCTTAAAATTAAAAACACACTATTCCTAAAAACTTTTTTATGCATAATGTTTGTTTATTTAAAATTTATTGTTTAACACCATTGTAAATTTTAATTGATAAACTTATATTCATATTTGAAATCGTAATAATCAAATTATGTAATAATTTTAATTTTAAATTTTTTTAAAATAATTAGTTATCGAGTGTAAAAATACAGTTATCGTCATAAAAGTAAATTATATTAAAATTTAAATTAAATGGTTAATGGCTAAATACCTAAATAAATTATACCATTAATGTTTTATGAGAAATAGATCAATAAATACTCTTATTATATCAATTTTTTACATTTTAGGAGGCACCTACCTTTGAAAATAGCATGCCTTTAATATTAAATCATGAATATTTACAAAAATTCCATTTTCTTCACTTATAAAAGGGGATCCTTCCAGACCTTAATTCCACATGAATTTATTTAAATTTATTTCTAATCCTCTTAAATGTTTATCCTAATAAAACCCTATATAACTTATGTAGACCTATAGTCCCAAATAGTCATCTTAAGGCCTCTATTTTCAAGTAGGTTTCTATTAGAAAACCCAAGATCTTGATGTAAGTATTACCTACCACTTAATAATTTTCTATTAATATTTCTATTTTTAACATATAATATCCACAAAAATATAATTAAATAAATATTATTATACTTATATTTTATTATATTGTTATAAAAAATATTATTTTTACCCCCCATCCGCTAAGAAAGAAAGTGTCATTTGTGTGTGTGTGCAGACTACCACCTATATGAATCGATATCTTTCATTTTTTGTACCTTCTCTCATGGTTGGTTTTAATGATTTTATTTTGAATAAATATTTATTATATAATATAAATATTATTAGTAAGTTCAAAATTATCATATACCATAATTCCCTCTCATTCCTTGCGAAATGAAAATGTTAATATTGTGTATGTACCAACTACCACCTCCACGAGCAAAAAATATCATTTTTCATCACCACCCAACATGGAAGGATTTAAAAATTTATTTAACATATATAAGAATTATTTTAATTATAATTTAAATATTATTTATATTATGAATCAATTTTTCAACTCTTCTCTAGACAACATATATAATAAATTAGAGGGGAATTAACCAAATAACCCCAAGTAACCGATATAAGAAAAAATTATATTAAAAATAAATAATAAATGATAAAAATTTTACATTAGAAAATTAAATATATAAGTATATTTTTTCTAATATAGTATCTAATAAAATTAATTTTATTGTTTATAATTTTAGGTGCATATGCAGAATGAATCAAAAAAAGTAAGGGTTTGTTCTAACTCAATTTTCTTCCACTGAGTTGCAAACATTCTTATTGAACTATATTATAATAGGTTTGATTTATTCTACCTAAGGAATAAATTATAATATAATTAATCCTTATTTACTAGGTTTCTATGATTATTACTTAAAACCTCAACATCAAACAGCTCTTACATCAAAGATTATGCTTCTTATATGGGATTATTGGTGCCAATTATTACTCTTAGAGAAATGTTGCATTTTGGGCACCATTTTTCATTTTATATGTTGTTCTTATAATTTAATTTGTATGAAATTATTTTAATATATATTTTTCATGATTTAGGGGACCTAAAAATCCAAATGTATTTCCTTCTTCATTAATCTTTCAATTCAACTATTACCCAAGTCGTAAGGGTTTTGTGTACCAAATTTTCAACCCTTGTGACATATTACTTAATATACACCATGAGTTATTTATAATGATGTATCCACTTAACCCATTAATTTATTTATCATGATCTACACATTATTCATTGTATTTAATGTGTAATTTAAATTTTTATACTTTAAGGGGTATTGATTTGAATGTTTCTAAAGATGTAAGTATTATTTTCCTCTATTTATAATTATATGTTACATGTTTGATATTTTTCACCAAATTTTCATTTATATAGTGTATTCACTACCCTATTTCCATCTGTATAATGAATATATTTTATTTTATTTTATTTTATTTTCATTTTATCCCTCTCATATTCTTTTTATTCATTCATTACTATTAACGAAATGGTGGTTGTATCCCAATTTTGATTCATTAAGATATGATTCATATTCACCACTTGTATCTTTTTTGTGGCGTATAGATTACTCACAGATTACATTCTAAATCCACTAGTAATATTTTTATATAGGGGATTAATTTTTTTTAAATCCATCACTGTCTTTGTCTTTCCATGTAACATCCCATTACCATTCTAGAAAGTATGTATTAAACCATGTTGTGGTTTTCCTTTCTATTGTTTGGGTAATGGTTGAGTTTGGATTAGGAGGATACCTATAATGGTAAAGTCTAAAACTTGGTGGATTTTTAAACTATAAACAAAGGTTTTTTGTAAAATTATAGGATATTACACATTGTGTAACTATGTCACATGTTGTGTAACTACTGTAGGGTGAAAACCGTGAAGCGTGGTTCACAGTGTGATGGGTACACACCGTGAATTCCCTTTACACAATGTGAAGTATTTTTAGGTTGGTTTTTAATGCATAAATATGGGGGGGGGGTTCAGTTACAAATATACGTAATTACATGACATGAATAGGGGTTAAACGTCGTGTAATACCCCAACCTTAAAGGGTCATTACAAATTCAACATGTTTTCTGTTATAAAATTTAAATATTTCATGGCATGAAACTAGATTTCACACTATGTAATGCCCTGATAGAAGGAGGAATTTTTCTTGGTTATTTTTTATTAGATCCTCTCCAATTCCTCTTTCTTCGACCCAAAACCTTCCCCATGAAATTTCGAAGCCATCCAACTCTATCATATTCATTTCTTTGGTGTTCTATCATCATTTCTTTGGTGGGTGATATCGGAGTAAGTGTTATTCATCCTTCTTCATCTATCTCTCTTTATCCTATTTTTGTATTTCAATGGATCATCCTAAAATTGATGGATCTATCCCCCATGTTTTTGGATATTTCTTCAAGGTTGGGTTTCGAGATCTACCCAACCTTCCTTCTCGTTTATAGGTGTTATTGCAAGTGTTGAGTTTCAGGAAGAGGTAGGAGGTTTTTCACAAATTGAAAAACTGATTATTCCGATTTATTTCAATTAATGATTTAAACTCAATTACTAAAACTTTATTTCAATTGATTTGATAAAACCCAATTCCAGTGAATTGAGATATCTAAAATGGTTTTGGAATGAGAATTTGGAAAACCCCCAATTCCATTGAATTGGGGTGTGTTGTATAGAAATTGTTCAATTTAAATTGTAGATTTGATGGAAATGATTTCAATTAAAATTTTAAATTTAATTGTTGAAATTAACTGAAAAAAAGGATGGAATTGGTTTTGAATGGATTTGAAACTTGTTGAAATGGATTAAAAATGATTTGATAGCAACCTAGTGGTTTTATCTTATAAAAAGGTCATGTTTTTTTTATTAAAAATCATTTTGTTTTTAAATGGAAAAATTGGAATTTTGAAATGTAAGAATGAGATTTTATTGTATTTTAAGAAGTATTAAAATAAATTTCCTATTATGTAATAGGTAATACAGACCTTAGGTAGTTGGTGAGTTATTTTTATACACTATACACTATTATAACATTATAAAACATACCTACAGCAGGTCACATCCTCGATGAAAGGGTGACAAGTCACCTCGGGCCAGTGTTAGGAGGGCGTGAGTATATTAATTTTTCTAATATCACTTAGAGAGTGATGAATCCTATAGATGGTTAATAATATCATACCTATTGGAATATGACCATGTTGCTTTCTTGTTTATTTATATTTGAGATATAAATGTATGCCAATGTTTTAAAACTAATTTACATGACTCTGATGGATTTACATAAATTGTGTTATGTAACTATTTTATTTAAGTCATTGTTTTATAAATATTATATCTCTTGTAAATTAAATCCAATTATTTAAAAAGTATTTTCCATCATTTTGAAACTATATAGATTTTTTTGTTTAAATGTGTTTTTTAAATTCCCAAACCTATTTTTTTAAAAAAAATTGAAAGATTTTATTTGGATAATCTATATTTTTCATCTGTTATAGAATATTTGGTGGTATCCTGGTAGGATTAGGCTCACACTTTACTTTTTTAGTCAAGTGTTTTTAGACTTTATTCTTCCAGGTTCAAGCAAGGGGAAATGATCTCTTGGAGGTGGATCCAGCTGTTGAGCTTTGGACTTTGTGAGTTGTGTCCTTAGGTACCTTGGGGATATTTTTTCCATTTTAGAACTTAGGTTGTAGTATTTTGGTCTTTTTATGCTTTGTTGTATTATATTACTTTACATCTAGTGGAGATTACTTTTTTTATGCATATTGAATTATCTCTTTCACTTCCACTATTTTTGTGGAAAATCGGTTCCCACTTTCATGTTGTATGATGCTAGGTGCTAGTATCCAACCCATGGAGATCGGGAACACCCTTCGATCCATGTCAAGTCTGGCTCTGTTATCGAGTTACCAAGGCACCCGAGATGGTTCATGATAATGTGGTATCATAGGAGGCTGTTCAAATTTTGTCTTGAAGTAAGTATGCATTTTTGAAATCTTTTCAGGACTTAGGAGGTAGTTGAAATTGAGTGTCTGGCTAGCTCCCACCATAATGAACCTTAATTCTCTAGGGGTAGTTAGGGAAGTATATCTTGTGTATTAGTTCTATTATTTTCCCCACTATGATTTGGAGGGATTGAAATCCAAATATTGTGTTTTTCTTCTTTTGGGAATAATTTCCCATGTTTCTCTATTTGAGCATTAAATCTAATGTCTTTATTTTAACTTCTGATGTTGTCTAGCATCATGCGTCTGAGAAGATGTGCAAATCGGATACAGGAAGAGGTTACTTCTGAACCTCAGAAAGTAGATCATGTTATAGATCAAAATATAGTTGAGGTGATTGTGCGCACTATCCATGCTCTAGGACATGCAACACCACTAGTTGCCGCTCAGGCTCCATCTATGGATCCTTAGGGGAATGTCCTTATGAATTATTATCAAGAGTTAATTTGGCAGAAACCACCATTTTCAATGGCTCCACCGATCCTGAACATTCCAAGGAATGATTGATCAATATAGAATCTCTTTTTGAGTTCATGGAGACACCAGACGCAATCTAGGTGAAGTGTTCCACCATCGTGCTAGAAGGACCAAGCAGGTGATGGTGGGACACGATAGTGACGAAAGATAATCATAAGGGCTTAGAGTGGAAGGACTTAAAGGATATTTTAATTAACTAGTTTTATCCAGATTCAATGGCGTTGTCTAAGGTTTTTGAGTTTTTCATGCTTGAGAAAGTCGAAAAAACCATGACTGAGTATTTAAATCACGTTGCTGAGCTAGTGCAGTTTTCTCATGAGATTGTATTTAATGAGAGGATAAAGGATTGACAGTTTGAGTCAGGGAATCAATCAGATATTCATTCTCAGGTTTTCTTGATGAATATGCCCACTTATGTAGATGTGATGGATAGGTAAATGATGGTTGATATGGACCTGGAAGGAAATTTTGGGTTGACAGGGGTTCCTTTTTCTCCTAGTTCTAGCGTTTGTTCCTTAAAAGGAAAATGGAAGCATGATGATTCTCATGCTATTTCTCGACAAAAGAGTCATTCCAGACCTCCAACAATTCTAGGAGGAAGTTTCTTGACTTACTATCAGTGTGGAAAGTTGGGAAACTCTAAGAGGGTTTTCACTGAGGCACCCAAGAACTTTAGCCCCTGCTGGTGTTCAGGGAACTTATAGAGATTCTACCATCACTTCTCTACTCCACATAGTGGAACAACATCACTAGATCCTTCTAAAACTATAGGGAAATAAAATTATTCATGTAAAAAAGGGTTCTAGTCATAGGAATCTGAAACTAAGCTTCTTAACGTAGTGGAATAGTCTCTAGTGGAAGAATACATGGGTCCAATGACCATTAGAGGTACCATTACTATAGCATCATCATTAGTGACTAATCTATTTGATACTGGTTCATAGCATTCATTTATATCAACCATTATTTTTAATCTGCTTAATATTCCTATAGAGATACTATCTTGTGCAATGGATATTACTACACCCCTTAGTACAAAGAGAGAGCAAGGTCCCTATAGCCCTGCTTTTTTATTCTCTCTATCTGATGCCAATTTATCTTGGTGTTCTGTAGTTCTTGATATGAAATATGTAGATTTTATATTTAGGATATATTGGATTATTTTCAATAAATCCCATATTTATTTTTATCTTCTATGAGTCTACTTTACTACACTGAGTGGTGCATCTCTTTTATTTCAAGGAGATTGGGACCCAAGGTCGAGCAGAGTTAGACCTTCTTATCTAGAGTGCGAGAAAGTGATATAAGTGTTTTATTTTGATATGGTGTAATAATATTTGAGAAATGATCTCCATCCTATCATCGTTGAGTTTCCCGACATGTTTCCTTTGTATTTATCTAGTCTTCCACCAATAAGTGAAGTTGAGCTCTTCTTTGACTTAATACCTAGTACTCAGCCAGTTTAAATTCCCTTCTATCGCATGTCACCAGCTGAACTGAAAGAGGTAAAGTCCCAATTGGATGATACTCTAGAGAAAGGATATATACGTTTGAGTGTTTCAACTTTGGTGGAACTGATTATATTCCCTAATAATACTGATGGATCTATTCACTTATGTCTTTATCATCAGAAACTTAGTCAAGTTACAATAAAGAACAATATCTATTTCCACATATTTATGATTTGTTTGATCAGTTTAAAGGTACGAAGTGGTTTTTAAAGAGATACCTTAGATATGGTTACCATTAGTTAAGGATAAAGGAATTTTATATTTGAAAAAATTATTTTTAGATAAGTTACGACCATTAGGAATACCTTTTTATGCCCTTTGGTCTGACAAACTCTCCTATAGTTTTCATGCCTTTGATGAAAAAGATCTTCCACGAGTATCTGGATACTTTTGTAATGTTCTTTTTGGATGAAATACTTGTTTTCTCTAAATTTGAGGAGTACCATGGGTAATATCTAAGAACAGTTTTGGGTCAATTGAGAAGTCACTGAATTTATGAAATCTCTTGAAGTGTGATTTCTGGATTCGGGAAGTGAAATTTGTGGGACACGTGATATCTGAATGGGGAAAATCGGTTGATATTGAGAAGGTAAAGGCTAGTATGACTTAAGATCAACCACAAAATTTATCTTTAATTAAAATACTCTTGGGCTTAGCCAGATACTATTGTAGGTTTATGAAGGAGTTCTCAAGGTTGTCTTCTCTGATGACTGTTCTAACTCAGAAGGGGTTGAATTTTTTTTGGGATGATAAATGTTAGAGTAATTTTTTTGATTAGAAACATATTTTGAATATTGTACTGGTGTTGACTCTTCTAGAGGTTGTTCATGGCTATGTGGTCTTTTTTGATGCATTGGTTTCAGTATTTGGTTGTGTTCTCATCTAGGGCGACCACAAAGTTTCTTATGGATCTCATCATCTTAGGCCACATGAGAAGAATTTCCCTACCCCTAACCTTGAACATGTAGCTATAATTAATTCACTTAATATTTGGTGAAATTACCTTTGTAGAGAAAGGTTTACCATGTTTTTGGACCAAAAAATATGGATTTATATCTTCTCTCAAAAATATTTGAATCTTCTCCAAAGGCATTGGGTGAAGTACCTGAAGTCATTTGACTTTGAAATCACTTATACCTCAGGGAAAGGGAATGTCATTACAGATGTGTGAAACTAGAAACTTCCTATCTATGTAGGGAAATAATCTTCAGAAGAGTGGAATTTGATGGATCTATTTGCATAGTTTCATATTGGAGTTCAGGAGAAAGGGGTTGAAGTTTCTTTATCCAACATTCAGTTGACATCTTATCTTCTCGAGATAATTCTTCAAGATCAATAGATTTATGATGAATTCTGTATAATTAAAAACTATCTTTATGATGGGGAGATAGTTTCCTAGTGGTCATTCTCCAAATAGGGTGTTCTATGCTATGTGAATTTCTTCTTCATGCATTTAGTGGTAAGGAAGGCTATAATGGGGGATTTCCATAATTCCCAATGGGCATTGCATCTTGGAACTACAAAAATGTTATATGATATGCGGTTGTAGTTCTGGTATCCTAGGATGAGGTGAGAAATTGTTGAGTTTGTATCTCATTGCTATATGTGCCATAAGGTTAAGGCCGACCACCAGAAACCTTCAAGTTTACTTCAGCCATGTCATCTCCCTACTTGGAAGTTGGTTGAAATATCTATGGATTTTGTGGTTAGGTTTCCACATACCCAGAGAAAGAAGAATGAGATATGGGTTTTGATCGATAGGCTGACAAAGTTGGCTCACTTTATACCCATTCATGATATATCCAAAGTTGATGAGTTGGGAAGTCTCTATGTGAAAGAGATTGTTTATTTGTATGGAGTTCCATATTATATAGTCTCTAATAGGGACCATCAGTTTACTTCTCGCTTTTGGAGAGGCCTTTAGGAGGCACAAGGATCTCATGTTTGTTTGAGCATGACCTACCACCCGCATCTGTATGGTCATAAAGAGAGAGCTATATAGGTTCTTGAGTATATGCTTCGCGCTTGTGTTTTTGACTCTAGTGGGGCTTGGGATGATCAATTGGGGATGGTTGAGTTTTCTTATAACCACAGTTAACAGTCCACGATCAGAGTGGATCCTTTTCAAGCCTTGTATGGACAGGATTTTCAATATCTGTTGTGCTAGTTGGAGGTTAGTGAATGTTCCTTGGTTGGAAGAATATAGGTGCAGGAAACAATAGATAAGATTCAGCTAATTCATTATAGATTTTTGATAGCATAGAGCTGATATAAGTCTTATTCCGATCAACAGCACAGAACTTTTGAGTTTTCAGTGGGTGATCTTGTTTTCTTGAAACGTTCACCCTATTTGGGTCATCGACAGCTTGGGAGGAAACTGAATCTATCTCTAGGTATTTTGGGACCTTTCAAGGTTGCTAATCAGGTAGGTAAATTTTATTACCATTTAACACTACCACCACATATGATGTCGATACATAGTACAATTAATGTATCTCAACTGAGAAAGTATCTATTGGATCCATGTCAAATTTTAAGCTGGAGTGATCTTGATATTGAGCCTGATTTATCTTTGAATGAGAACCCAATCAGGATAGTTTATTCTTAGACTAAGGTTCTTAATGGGAAGATGATACCTTTGGTTTGTGTGCTATAGCCCAAGGTTTTGATAGTCACGAGACATGGGAACGTGAGACACTAATGAGAGAGTAGTGGACTCATCTTTTTGGCATAGAATCTTCTTTATAGTATTTTTGGTGATAGAAAGTTCTTATGTTGAGTTGGTTGAAACATCTCATTACCATTATGATAGGTTCATCTTAAACCTTTTCATAGTTTTCCTTTTCATTGTTTGGGTAAGGGTTTAGTTTGGATTGGGAGGATACCTATAATGGTAAAGACTGAAACTTGTTGGATTTTTCAAGTTTAAACAGGGTTTTTTGTAAACTTCTAGGATATTACACGCCATGCAGCTATGTTAAATTCCATGTAACTATTGCCGAGTGAAAACTGTGAAGCTTAGTTCACTGTGTGATAGGTACACATCGTGAATTCCCTTTACATGACGTGAAGTATTTTCTGGTTGGTTTTAAATGTGTAACGATGGGGGTTTCATTGGTTAAAAATATCAGGTATTACATAACATGAATAGGGGTTACACGTTATATAATACCTTGAATTTAATGGAGAGTTATAGATTCTATGTGTTTTCTTTTTTATGTAAATTAAATCCTTTATGATGCGTAACTGGATTACACGCCATGTAACTCCCTGACAACAACATATAAAAGAAGGTAGTGTACTTGGTTATTTTTCATTTTATCCTCTTCAATTCCTCTTCCTTCAACCCAAATCCCTCCCTAGGTGATTTTGGAGCCTTCCTGCTCTACTAGATCCATTCCTTTGGCCTTCGATCATCATTAATTTGGTGGGTGATATCTAGTTAATCATTCTTCATCATAATTTGTTTATCTCTCATTCTCCTCTTTTGGTATTTAAATGGATCATCCTAAAATTAATGGATATATCCCCCATGATGTTGGATCTTTCTTCTAGGTTGGGTTTCAAGATCTACCCCACCTTCATTCTCATTGATGGGTGTCATTGCGAGTGTTGAGTTTCAGGATGAGGTAGGTGGTTCCATCCCGAATTGCCAAATTGATTATTCCTAAATTTCTTGATTTATTTCAATTGTAGATTTAAACTCATTTTCTCAAACATTATTTCAATTGATTTGATAAAACCTGATTCTAGTGAATTGAGATATTTGAAATGGTTTTGGCATGATAATTTGGAAAACCCCCAATTCCATTGAATTAGGGTATGTTTTATTGAAATTGGTCTTTTTAAATTTTTGGATTTAAATTCGATATTTGATAGAAGTGATTTCAATTAAATTGTTGAATTTAATTGTGGAAATTAATTATGAAAAGTATGGAATTGGTTTTGAATGGATTTCAAACTTGTGAAAGTGGCTTTAAAATGATTTGATAGAGACCCAGTGGTTTTATCTTGTAAAAAGGGCATGTTTTTTTATTAAATCTTTTTTTGGTTTTAAATGAAAAAAATTGGAATTTTGAATTGGAAGAATGGGATTTAATTGTATTTTAAGAATTCTAAATATAAATTTCCCATCATGTAAGAGTGCATGCAAGCCTTAAGTATTTGGTGAGTTATTTGGATACACTATATGCTATTAAGACATTCTAAAACATACCTATGGTGGGTCACATACCTGATGGGATGGTGATGAGTCACCTATTTCTAGTGTTAGGGGGTGCGAGTATACTCATTTTGCTGAGATCACATAATTAATGTCGAATCATATAGTTGGTTAATACTATCGTACGTTTTGGTAGATGACCATGTTGCTCGCTTTTTTATTTATATTTGAGATATAAATGTATGCCAATGTTGTAAAAATTCATTACATGTATTTTCTATATTTACATAAACTATTTTTTGTAGCTATTTTATTTAAGCCATTGTTTTAAAAATATTCCATCTCTTGTAAAGTAAAGCCTGTACTTCAAAAATTATTTTCCATTTTTTTGAAACTATATAGCATGTTATGTTTAAATGTGCCTTTTAAATTTCCAAACCTATTTTTGAAAATTGAAATATTTTTTTTTGGATAATATGTATTTGGAATCTCTTGTGTTATCTTTAGTGGTATCATACTGGTCTTAGGTTCACACCCTACATTTTCCTTTGGGTGTTTGTATACTTTATTCTTCTAGGTTTAAGAAAGGGGAAGGGATCTCTTGGAGGTTGTTCTAGATGTTGAGCTTCGGACTTGGTGAGTTGTGTTCTTAGGGACCTTGGGGATGTTTTTCAAATTTTATTACTTTGGTTAAAGTACTTTGGGCTTGGTATTCCTTGTTTTATTTTGGTACTTTACTCTTAGTGGAGCTTCCTCTTATTATGCATACTGACTTATCTCTTTTACTTCTGTAATTTTTTGTGGAAAATTCATTCTCACTTGCATATTGTATGATTTTAGGTGCTAGTAACCAACCCATTGGAATTCGGAATTCCCTTTGGTCCATGTCAGGGACTGCTCGGTTATCGGGTTACCAAGGTACCAGAGATGGTTCATGACATTTTAAATCATCCTCTATTATAGGCATGGTTTTTATTCCAATTCCTTTCCTTTATGAATACCTTGAATTCCATTTATTTGATTAAAGTAAATTCACCTAAATATTTGTACATTCATTTATTAATGAAATTATTGACATAACTATATACCATTACTCCATACAGTGTTAGTTTGAGGTATTATTACATAGAAAAATATTCCAATTATTAATTGGGGAAGTATTTTCAATCTATATACTTTTTTTCAATATGGATGTTTATTGATTACTAAGGAATGTTGGATATGTATTGTATAGTTTATTCATTCCTTTAAATTATAAATTTATTGGTATTAATTAAAAATGTTTGGGACATACTTATAGATAGCCATTTGACGCATTGATAAGTCTCATAATACCAATTAGGTTGGGTATTTTTGTGTATGTCTACCCAGAACAAAATATTTCCTTGAGACATTGCCTTGATGGTAAAATCATGATGTATAAGACCATGATTTTTTGGACTAAAACATGTAATTAGATAACTAGAATTATTTATTTCATCTATAAGGAACCATTTATTATTATCCATGCATTTGTGTATCGACATTCCAAAAAATGGATATGTTATGATCACAATTTATTTGGATTATAGAATTAATTTGATTATCTATCACTTCTATATTATTTTTTATAATTTTTTCACACACATGATCTTGGATTATTAATAATTATTTGCAACCTTACTGCGTTTTTGAGATAATACCTTTCTTATGTAACAATTTCCCCAGGTTATGAAGAAAAGTAATTCGTAAGAAGTGTTCAGAGGATTATCTTGTGTGGATGATTTGTGGGAGATATTGAAGTATTTTTATGGATTAATTAGTTGCTTAAATAGTAGTAAAATACCCTTTTGATACAAATAAAATGGGATATACAAGTTAAATATTTATCTTAATTCTCTAAAAATATAAATATAAAAAGATTATTAAAATGTTACTGAATATTTATTAGTGATATTGAAATTAATTACGGTTAAAATTGGATTTCTTCAATTATTTTCAATGCTAGTATGTAGAGAAGGTGATTATTCACATCTAATACTATGAGTGTGGGTCTAGGGTGCTATATTTGGTATCAAAGGATAGGTTAAGATAACTTTAGATATTATGATGTTATTAGTGGAAGATAAATAAATAGTTGTATATGTTCATTAAGTATTGATAGGTTAATGTTGATCATAGATTCAATGATATAGATACACCTTTAAGTCTGTTATAATTAATATTTTATATTTTTTAGGGATTAGGGTAAGAGTTCTTTTGTGAAACCCCTAGGGAAAAGTCAATGAGATAACACTAATTATAGGAGTATATCCTAAAGTTTTTTTCAAGTATAGATTGTGTGATTCTAATAGAAATAACATCCCTATATACATACTATATAAGGATGCAAGCTTCGACCCCAATGTACCCTAGGGTAATAACCTTGAAAAGGATGTGTTTGGTATAAAATCAATTGTCACATGGTTCATGATAAAGATTCCAAAATACACACCCAGTTCAAAACTCCATGGGGATATACTTGGGTTAATTCACATTGTATTTATTGATCCATTACAAAGGATTTGAGTATGATGATAACTAATTAGGTTAGAAAAACTAATAATAAAATGACCATGTATAACCATGTATTTAAAAAATAGGTTCATAGGTTGAATTGAAAGTACCATATAGTAGAAATGAAGGTGTCATAGGGGAATAAATATTCAGATTTATTTTTGTATATTCATATTTTTAATGCTATCTTAGCCATTTTTTAGTATTTGGTGGAAACATGATCACAAATATGAAGCTGAGAAAGGTATCTATCTAGAAAAAACCTATGTCTTATAACCAAATAAGGGAGCATAAATAAATGTTTTTTAATCTTATTATATGATTGTTATGACTAAAAAGGTGACTTTCCTAGTCTTACCTAAGGTATAGAAGTTGTTATCTAATAGAAATTATAACATGATACTCTTAGTGGTACTTATTAGTGAGTGATAATAATCGATGATACTATGGTATATATTACAGTTAATATGATTCCATGAAACATCTAAGGATTGTTCTTCAACAGTTCTTCTTTAATGGTTTGGAATCTTTTATTAAACGGTATCAATAACCTTCAAAATTGATATTATGAAAATGTTATATTTTTGGGGATAACTATTGAAGATCACATGATTGATGTTTGGATAACTCATAGGTTTAATATATACTTGATGTTGAGTAAATAAAGGAATTATTAATTTTGATAAAAGTGTTTTATATTTTATTTATTGCTTTGTAATTTATTATGGATATAACAAAAAAGTTATCCAGGATATATTTGGGTAAATTTTATCACATATTTTGGATTATGATCTATATTGACTAGTTTTGGATGTTATAAACTAGTGATTAATAACTTTTAGGGTTAAATATAGAGTTATTTTTTAGAGGAAAATATAAAATCATTACAGTTTAATTTCATTTATATTTAGTTGGTTTTGATAAAGGTATGGTATGGAGAATATATGATTAGGTGATATAAATGGTTATATGATTGTCTCAATGATTAGGTGAATGATTAATATTGTTTTCGGAAATATAAGTTACATGATATATCCTATGTGAGTAAGGTAGATGTTATATTAGAATTTATATCTCAATTTATAAAAATATTAAGAATACCCTAACATACTTTCATTGCTTAGTAAAAATTAAAATTGTGAGGGCACAATTTATTTATGGGGGGATATAACGACCAACGATTTTACTATATAATTCTTTCCTTTAAATAAACTTTTTTTGGATTACATGATTTATATGTACACTAAAAAACTAAAATTAGTTGTGAACTAATAGATAAATATTATTATAAAACAATAATACTAATAAAACCTCTAGTGAATAATAAGATATTATTTGAATTAAAAATTGCTTACGTTTAGAGGATAAATAATTAATGTGATATAACCATTCCTTATCTAATATTTTTTAAAAGTATTATATTTTTATCCTAATAAATTAAATTTACCAATTTTAAATTAAAATATATAATATTTCAATTAATTAACAAATATATTTTTATTATCTAAAATATAAATTGTTATGATATAATACTAAGGACACTTAATGTGTAAAAATGAGATTCTTCAATAAAAGAAGCTTATCTTTATAATTTATATTTTTATTAAAAAAATATATATATATTTTTTTGAATTAAAATTAAACAAAATGAATATAATTTTTTGATTTATTTTTCAAAAATTATCTTAGGGTTAATTTGAACAATTTTTATAAGATAATTTACTTTTAGGTGAATATTGGAAAATATAGTTTTTTTCCAAAACACTGAATTTTATTACATTATGAGAATATAAAAAGATGTATAATTTTATATAACCATTTATATTATCAAATATATATTTTAAAATTTTATTTATTTATTTTAAATATATTTGTTTTTCAGAGTGAGTAACTCAAGAGGGGGGTGAATTGAACACCCAATAAAATTTCTGTTTAAAATGGATTATTTTTAAATATGTTAAATATTTAAATACAACTCGATCTATCAAAATATATAGTATTATATAGATCTTAATATTTCTAATTATTTCTCTAAAATTTATTAGGTATTGGATGAATAATATAATATATTATTAGATAATTTGAAATCAATTTACATGATCAAAATATGATATGAACACAAATTAAGATAAAATATCAAAGAATATATTTTATTTACAATAAAAAAATTCAGTTTCAAAGTAGAAATAAAGTGAAAAAAAATTAAAGCACATAATAAAAATATTGAATACAAGAGGTTCAGTTTCAAGTTGATACTTAGTCCTCTCCACTTAGTGATCACCCACCACCAATTAGTTTATATATAATAAACAAGTTGATCTATAACCTAGATTAGGTTTTACAACAACATAAAACTGTCTAAGTCACACATGACCTCTTCCTCAATTATTCATGGGATAAAAAATAAATAGGCCACACAAGGACCTCTAAAACTTTTATTTTTAGGGAAAATAAATACGAAAATATTTTGAGAAGATATTGAGTATCTTCCAATTCATCACAAGATACAGTGTGTTTATTGAAATAGAGTATGCACACACACTGCTCAAAAAATTGAAAATACAAACTGAACAGAGCAATATATAAGAGAATATATTATAAGTTATTAGTCTATTTAAATTTATCTTGTGACTCTTGATTTTATTCAATAGTTAATCTTGAGTTGAGTTCTCTAAAAAAAATCATGAAAAAAGAGTTTTTTAGACTCTGGTTATTGACTAGAGGAAGGCAGTGGTTGTGAACGTGTAGTTCAGCTTCTCGGAAAATGTTTTTATAAGGTGATCCCTTCTTGTTTGAAATCAGATTCATCTCTACCTATGTTCAATAATCATAAGAACTCATCTTGCTATCTGTTTTCTTTAAAAATATTAGTTTATCTATCCTACATGAGGGAGTGTACTACAGTTTTATTAGCATCATAAGAAGGGAGAATATCTGGATCAACTATATCCTCATACTAAAAATTATGAAACTCTCTTCAATGATTTTGGTCAAGAATTTTAGATACAATAGTTAGAGTAATAAATGTAATTAAATTCAATAATATAACTATTAGAATTATGTTATTTAAAAATATAAGTTAATAAAATAGTGGAAGTGTCCTAGTTTGGTGGTTTTTCAAGGTCTAAAGATGTCTCTCTTTAGAGTTATATTGTTTTGGAAGCATGATACTGGTGGTGTCTTAGACTTATCCAAATTTCCTCTATGATGGCGTTGTCTCAACTAGTAGTGTATGGTTTGGCAGTATATGGTCTGATGGTGTTTAGAGTTAGCTGAAATTCTATGTTGGTAGTATGAAATTGGTGGTGTCTCATCTGGAGGTATCTCATACTTATCCAAATTCATGATCTAGCAGGATGACAGCTTAATGGCGTGATGAATGATGGTTTCTCAAACTTTATCAAATTTTTAGTCTTGTGGTATGACATTATGGTGGTGTGACATCCTGGAGGTATCTCAAACTTAGCAAGATTTTTATGTTGGCAATGAGTCATGGACAGTGGTGTCTCAAGTTGGTGGTGTATGTCTCCATAGAATCTCATCCTTAGTTAATTTCATTACCTATCATAGAATATAATATTCTTACAGAAAACATGAAACTCGTTAATATCATTAGAATCAGGATTCAGGTATCATTAAAATAAGGAGGTCAATAATCTTTCCCTTATTGATGATCTCAAATAATGGTATAAAAACTACTATAAAAGGTTAAACAAGATATCCAAGGTAATATCAAAATATAAACCAAGACTTATCATTCACAGTATGTATAGAAGGTGTCAATGAAAAAAAATAAGAAAATAGTAATTATCAAAGGTAAGGCATGAAAATTATATAGTATGTATTTAATAAAAACATCATTGGAATAAATATATAGTCCATAAAGTTTTCCAAAATAAATCCAAAACAAATATTCCATACACATTCTCTTTGTTTTAGGATTATCAAAAAGTTAAGGATCGACAAAGTAAAGATAATAAATACTGGAAAAATAAACAAATAGAATAAGAGTAAAGAAATATATTCAATAGAATTATCAAAAACTTATTACAATTCAAGTCCCATCAAATACATATGATCTATGCCAACAAATGAAAAAGGTTTAAGGTTTTGATGAGGTGTCCACTGGTTCTTTTCCTTTATCCTTGGATTTCTCTTTCTCCATATACAAGGTAGTAGGATCAAACTGAGGGAAAATAGATGGAACACCGTATGAGAGTCCAGCTATAGTCTAAGGATGATATTCTACTATAACAACTGGCCAGAGTTATCTCAAAGATTGAGAAAGATACATTGGAAAAGGATAGAACATGGAAGTTAAAGGTACAAGAGGATCTTGAGAAACTCTTGGTCTAAGAGACATCTGAGGAGTAATTGGAACTACTTCCTGAGCCACTACAGCTTGACCATGAACATAAAGAAATGACTTTATCAGATTAATGAAATCCATTATTATTTGGCCACCCCTTTCCATTTCACTAAAGAAATCATATTTCTCTTCCATAAAATGGTTCAACACTGGATTCATCTCCTTGATTAGTGTGACTTTTTCTTTGAAAGCCTGAGTTACATGAGGAATCCTTAAATTTTTAGCGAATAATTTAAAATTTTCATTCATTTCATTCTTGAAGTAAATCCTTCATAGATATAAATTTATAGAATTAGTAATAGTTTCTATATCATCATTCATATCCGTGTAATACTTCCTAATCATCCTATGACAATGCTCAGTTCCTTGCTCAAACATCCTTAGAATTTATAAAGGAATCACATGTTCTCCACTTGAGGGACCATTGGAGTCAGAAATAATTTCATCTATAACAGATGTTCCTAACTAATCAATATTCATGGATGGAGTATAATTACTAGACGTATCTAAATATATATCCTCAAGACTTTTAAGGATACCTTCTAGGGAGTTAGAAAAGTCTAACTTCAGTTCTTCAATCAAAGACTTTATATAATCCAATTCACTATCAATTCTCCTATTCTCAGTCTCAACTTCATATATGTGAGGTTTAATATTTGGTTGGATATGTTGGATAAACAACTCAATGAGTTATATGGAATCCTTTTTACTAAGTAGTCACCAGAGGAGACTAATTCATCAAATACTTATGAAACTTATAAAGAAGCTTTTCATCAAAAAAATTCAAGTCAGCTTGAGGGACTATATCTACAGAAAAAATATGAGGATTTGGTGTAACTATTTCAGGAGAAGGGGTTATAACAGAAGAAAAAATTTCTAAAAATCATCAAAATATACTTGTGATATCAAGGATCCCTTAGGATCTCCTTCAATTTGAAGCTCAGGTCCTCTATGCTTTGGTGGAATCCTTACATCATTGGTGTATATTCTCTATTCCGCTTCTATTGAATCAAACCATAGATCAAAAAAACTACTAATATAGATTTTGTGGATGGAGGTACCACACCAGTAGGTTTAAATGACACGTCGATATTTTTCAGACCATCTAAAATCTTTTCAACCAAGGAGTGTTCAGTACTAATAGAATTATCTTCAATCTGTTTATCAATAAGAGGTTTCACTAACTACTAAACAACATATTTTTGTTTATCCACAAGAGGTTCTATTAACATATGGTTGTCAACTAAAGTAATATCAGTATTCAACGAATTAATCTAAACATCACAACCTTTCTCAAAAGAAGTCATCTACATCTTATCTTGCTCAGCTATGTTCTATTCTACAGCTACAATCACACTCAACTTTTCTATCATAGAATAATTTGAAACTATTTGACCAATGAAAATAGAACTAGACTCAACTTCATCAATAGTTGAATATTAATGAATTATTTTCATAGATGGTGAATGATCCCCCTCAACAAGTTCATCTTGAATCTCTAGAGTCATTTCCACAACTTTTCTTTTTATTTGACCACTCACATTAGTTGGGTGAGAGTCATCATCATCACCATCACTACTAGAATCTGCATCACTTTTATCTTCATTACCACTTTCACCATTCCATTCTCATTTTCTTCTTCATTTTATTCATATTTATTATCATCATCATCAACAACTTCAATGGATTTGGAACTCTTATACTAATACCCTTCATAGACCTCAGTCTCTTCTTCATTACTTTAACCAATTTTTCTCTTTTTGGAAGCCTCTTATGTTGGCTATGAGAACCAAAGGTAATGGGCGACGATTTTGGAGAAAGGATGGGATCACTCCCTACATCAATAGATGGTTCCTTTTCCTCTTCCACAACAACTGATTCTTCCTTATCCTCATCATAGTAATCAACTACTTCATCTGGATCAAATCCTAGATCAACTTCATCCTTTGGTTTGCTTGGATGGTCAACCAAATTATACATAGAATATAAATTACCAGGATTACCAACCAATTGTCTCCTATATGGGTTATATCTATTCTTTATCCATGAATAAGTAGCACTTTTAAGATAGAAACTACCATAATCTATAATAGACTCTTTCTCCTGAGATACTAGACCTTTGGCCTTCAACATGGAAGAATTGAATTTGGGGTAGATCAAGGAGTTGGATATGAATAATGGCTTAGTAATATCACGCATATGCACCATGAGATATATAAAAAGATTGATCTTGTGAACTTCAGTCATCGGAGCTATAAGATACACATATTGGAACCATAAAGATGAAAAATGAACCGTTATTGGGCATAGCATGTGCTGAACAAATATAAAGTACAACCTATATTCCCCACATATCTTTGAGGTAACAGGACTTCTGGTTGTGCCATCTCCTGTCATCACATCAAGATAATACTCATATATGAACAAATCAATTGCTTCTAGAATCCAAACTTAGTATTCATTGTAAATTCCATCATGATGTACACCTAGAAATTTATCCCATTTCCTTGATGAAAAACAAAATACTTGTCCTTTGAAAAGTATTCTGATCCAATCAGCACCATATTGATTAAATATAAACTCTACATGATTATAAAACTCACAGCCCAAATTAGGGTATAAATTTCTTTTGTTGGATGAAAACCACTATAAAAATCCTTGATTTTGGAGTACTTCGATTAAAAGATACTTTTTATAAATTAACCACTTAGATTCAACTTCCTTTTATGGTACAACTCTAATGGAAATCTCGGGATTAAGTACTAAAACTAGAGAAACTATATTAGGTGCACTCGATTCATTATTATTCTTCTTAGAGGACCATCATTTGTTTGTTGAATAATTGGAAGGATGCTTCATTCTCAGCATTCATAGCAGTTCGGAAAGCATGGTCGAGAGAGGAGAAGGTTTGAAATGTAGAAGGAAGAGGGTTTCACTAGGCTCAAGAGAGATACCAGACTATCGTGTGGGGATCAATGTATGTTAGGAATATACATAATTCCATTTTAATATCATTTGGGATATTAGGTATTCTAAAATAGAAATAATACTTGAAATCAAAACTGAAATCTGATGATAAACACATGTCGGGTTATAGGAAAGAAAATAAACTAGGAAGCATTAAACCGGTAGTTAAAAATATTGAGAAACAAAAAAAAGTGTACAGACATTAAATTCAACAACATGATAAATCAATTGCATGAAAAGGGAACAACATGACAATACAACAGTGTGTCAACCAAAATGGTATGTCAATCCCAACGGTGTATCACGACAACGATGTGTCACCACAATTGTGTGTCACCACAGTGGTGTGTCATCACAACGTTGTATCACCACAATGATGTGTCACCAAAATGGTGTGTCATAAGAATTGAACACAACCAAAATTAATCCTTCCTAACTCTGGTATGATATATTTCATTCCCTATAAATTCAAATCTGTAACACCCCAAGCTTCCATGGTACGTTTCCCTTCGAATAATGCGATAGCGTGTGTTGTACGCAACCTCGAGTTCTAACACACACCACAACTAATTAAACTAGCCGTTGTGAATAGTAATACCTACTTTTTGAAATCATATATATTTTATATTTCAAAATGGACTTCATTTTTGGATTCGGAATATCGAATTTAGCCTAAGGTGAAATTTTGGTACATTTCGGATAACTTTCATATTTTGATGAATAGTGAAAATTACTAAATTTTAATTAAAAACAACTTTTTTAATCAAAATAATTAATAGTGATAAATTTTTAATTTGAGTGGTTTTAAAGTATATTTAGAATATATTTTTACCATTTAATATAATGTTGGTCATTGGACATAATTTTACAATTAAACCGGACATAAACAAGTGTCAATCTTTTTATAGTTATTATCTCTTAAAAACACGCTTTTTGTTTTGACAGCGGGAATTAATTTTAAATTAATTTCTGCCACTTCTGTGTTTTGAATTTAGGAAAATGGATTCCATATTTGGAATCAGGATGTTCAAATTGTGTAAATAGGTAACTTTTATTTTTAGACATTTTGAATAATTACTGCGGTAAATATTTTATTTACCATGGTTAAGGGTAAATCCGGTAAATAAGGGTTAAAAAATAATATTATAATAATACAAAATTACCCTAAAACGTGTCTTAACCCTATTGGTTGATACATGGTCGACCATGGCCATCTTTGGGTCTATTTTGGGACCCCATGGATCCACTTGTAAGAGATAATGACACTTTATTTTAATTAAGTTAAAATGAATACAAAAATGACATAAGCATATATCTTTTAGCAAACCAATTGTTACATAGGGTTATATATGTTGGATTTTAGATTATAAATATTCATTAGAAATATAAAAAGATTTCCTACATAATTATATTTTATTTATAATTTTTAGACATTAAATAATTTATTTTATTTATGACACAATGATAATGCAATAATTACTATAATAGTGAAAAATTAAAATAATTGATATTATAAATACCCAAATAAATATAATATGAAACTTTTAATGAATTAAACTAATTTTCTAGGATAATATGATATATTAGTATTGATTTAATTGACTTTGTTCGAAGTAATCAATCTGTTATGAGATTCACAAAAATCAACTATTGAATAGTGTCAAAATTGACATAAAAGAGTTCTTAAAAAAAATATTATATTATTAATTGATATTAAATTCCTAAAAATCTAAGGTTCGCCCAAGAGACTTATATTATGATAGGTTAATCATTAATGGACCACTTGGGGGTCGCTTGGATGTATATAGTAAGTTTATTAACCATATTATATAAAAATACAAAGAGACATTGTAAAAGTGAAACTAATTAACTTAGAGTTAATACTTAAAGATAAGGTTAATATAAGTACCCAAACCTGTCTAAATTCTATTGGATGAGTTGTTTTCGACCTATCCCCACCTCATCCTTTTAATAGTCAACTTTGGAGCCTTTGGAAACCGAATATGAATTTATTATAAATTAATATTTCTAGCTTTTCCAAAGGTGCCCCTCACCCCTCTTATAAAAGGGCACTCCTCCTTCTCTTTTCCTCACACCTCTCAAGCCACTTGGCTCATCCAAACTCTGCCCAACTAAGCTCCCCACATCCCCCTCCTCCTCCTTGAAGCTTCCCCTTAGGCAGAAATCATTTCAAGAAGTCCTTTGGTTCCAACCAAAGTGAGTTACCTAAATTAAAGGAGGTTAACCTACCCCAACCAAGGAAAAGTACAAGGTAAGGGTTATTTCACAATCTCTTCATTATCTGAGGTTGTTTATACGTAATAATCTACTGGGATTTCTTTATCATCCACATCCATGTTTCTTCGAAATGTATTTCAAAACATATTTATTATTTACAAGAATATGGGTTAAATTAATTTATACCCTTGTTTGACTTTTTGTAAGAGGTTTATAAAGGAATCTTTCCGTCGTTTTCAAAACAATGTCCTTTTTAACCTTTTTGACAGAATTAAGATAAGAATGTTTTTTTAACTTATACGGCGGGTGCGGTTATTTTCCGCCGTTATAAAATCGTCAAAGCTTTCCTTACAAGCTTACAAGAATATTTTCAAGAAAATGTTTTATTTTATATGGCTCTTAAATTATTTCAAAAATAGAAAGAGATATTTCTCTAAAAAGTGTTTTGATATCATCTATGTCAACATCCTTTAATGGATTTTACGCTTATTTGAAGTTGATTTATTATAATACAAAACTTCTATATTGTATTGAAGGTTTTGTGATATGTTTGACTGTGGATGTGCTATTTTATACCATTCATAGTTTATGGTGAAACTATTGACATTTCGTATGATAGCTTTAATCCGAATGTTTATGTTATATTTCAAACTTTTCTTCAGATGAATGTGCTAAAAAAGTATGTTCCGGGTTGGGGACCGGTAAAAGTAAGCCCTCCAGGTTGGGGACTAGTTAAAGTAAGCCCTCCAGGTTAGGGACTGGTAAAAGTATGCCCTCCGGGTTGGTGTCCGGTTATTAGAGGCACTCCGGGTTGGTGTCAGGTTATTAGAGGCACTCCGGGTTGGTGTCCGGTTATTAGAGGCACTCCGGGTTGGTGTCCGGTTATTAGAGGCACTCCGGGTTGGTGTCCGGTTATTAGAGGCACTCCGGGTTGGGTTCCGGTTAGAAGTAACCCCTAGGTCTTGGGATGAGGCCTAGACAAAGAAATTAATGTTTGGCATTATGCATTCCAACATTATGAAAGTGGTTATTGATATTGCATGTGATTATTCGATTAGTAGAATATCCATGTGAACAAGTAAATGGCATTATTTCATTTTACTTTTGCCATACTATGTTGAAGTTCAATTTTAAAAGGCTTTTGTTTTAGTAATGCATTGCCTTAAATTTTTATGCTTATTTTGAATATTCCGCTATATTGTTATCCTTACTGGGCATTTGAGCTCACCCCTTTTCTATGTTTTATTTTTCCCAGGTAGTGAAGAGGTAAATTATGAATGACTTGCATGGATATTATGAGGGGTTAATAGTGTGGATATGAAGACTTTGTTGTTGTAGTAGTTTTTCACTTTGGAATGAAATGTAAAACTTTATGATTATATCTAGTGTTTCCAAGACTACTAAACCAATCGGTCTTTCGGGATTTGATCTTTCTTGTGATCATGCCAATGTTACGAAGTAATGCACCGACTCTGAGTAACTGGGGTCGGGGCGTTACAGTTGGTATCAGAGGAAGTTTAGTACAAACCTTGGAAGCTAGATTTAGATAAACTCTGATTAGAGCACGTAGACCTAAGATGAACATTGAGGATTAGTATAGAAGAACTTCCTAGAATTTTGGTATTGTAGAGATTTTGTGAGTTTTCCGAGCAATACATCCCTGTCTGGATACGAGCAGGTAGAGGTGGCTTCGGCACAGATGTACCTAGGGGTAAAACCCGAAAACACCGCTTTGAGCTAGACTCGAACGGGAACTGGTGCACGACAACGGGCCTTGCTGCACTCTTGGTTACGACACTCCCAGGGGATATGCTTAGGATAACTCTCATTTTCTTTACAAATCATTATGAAGGGTTTATGAGTATATACGTCCTCAAAGGAAACATTCTTATGATTATGGATTATATCCATAAATAGTTCAATTTATGTTAAGTGTTTTATAAGTATGGGATTATGTATTTTGATTCATAAACTGATCTAGTGTATGCCATTGTTTAGAAATGGCGTCCAGTAGAAGGAATGAGAACTCCAGCAATGCACATGATCCAAAGAGAAAGAAGGATCATATCTTTCATGGTCTTAAGCCAGAATTTATAAGAGAAATAGTCTCCCATGTATTATCATTATATGAAGAAATAATATTATGTGTTGATAAGATAAGTAAAGATTTTACTGAGTCCTATGGATTTGAAAGGAAGCAAGAGAAGAAAAGGATGGAAGAGAGAAAGATGGATAAAGGGAAGAGGGAAAAGAAGAATTTTCCCATATGTGGTAACTGTGGAAAGAAACACCCTGGAACTTGCCTAAAAGGAATGGGAGTTTGTTATAAGTGTGGAGGAAAAGGGCACAAAGTACGTGACTACAAGGGTAAGAAAATGGTTTCAAATGTACAATGCTTCATTTGCAAGGAGTTCGGACACTACGCGAACCTATGTTCCAGTCATCAGGCTATGCCGAAAATGATGCTATTGGATAATAATCAAGTTATGATACTACCACAGATGAAGAGGAATGATTAGAGTTCTTATGTTGATTATGTCAATTGAGTGTTGTATCAACAATGTACTTGTTATAATGATTATGGAGTATATAAGGATTGTACTGCAGTACTATTTCATTAAGGACTTGAGATTGTGTGGAACAAAGAAAAGTGACTCAATAGCAGGATAAATTTTTGGAAAATATATGGTTGAGAGAAAGATAAACCATAATATGGTTCTGATACCGAGTTAGTGATTTTAGAATAATACATGATTGATTTGGATAAATTATATTGGATATTCTTGACTACCTTGGAACTGATTAATGATCTGTATATTCCATTATTGTTGGGGTTTAAAACATTTTTGGATTGATGAAGTATATCCATCATTCTATATGGAATAGGGGAGCATGAATGTAATCAATAAAGAATATGGTAATTCAGGATGTTTCAGTGTATTAAAATAATACAAGATGAAGGTATTCATATTCTATTATGGGGTAAAAAGGATCTACATTATTCTTACCTTCCTTATAAATGTTGGACTGTGAGTTTGGACAGAAGTATTTTGGATAGTTCTAGTTTGGATTATTTTGGATTGCCATAAAAGGACAACCCGGAGGTCGGGCGGCAACCCGTCGCGTCCGGCAAGGCTACGAGACTTGAACCCGCAACCGAAGGGCGACAAGGGTGTATCACCTACCACTGGCCCACGAGATGTCCTGGATTAAATAATGTAGTTTTTTTTAAAAGATCTGGTAGATGAATTATAAATTCGTTTATTTTGGAACCCTATATGAATAGTATAAATAGAATTTTTTTTTACGAGTGAAAGATGAGTTTGTGGTTGAAATTTATTAATGGATAAAACTCTAATTATAAAGTAAGTATATCTCCTTATGATCTTAGCCAATCTCATAAATAAATTCTTCAACATTAAGAAAAGCAACTTAGAACAAAAATGTTTTCCTAGATGGTACCTTAAATCATCACTAATTTATGGCTTTGGGATTGTAGGCCTTTTCATAGCCATGTTCTCTACCACTCTCCATCAGATAATTGATGGTTAGATTTCTCTTCCATAACCATATTTTCCTACATGGAACCCTAGTATGTGTTATTTTCGGTAATCTTCATACTTTCGACTCTTTATTTTAAATAGAGGCCTCATTAAATCATTTTTCGATGTGGGATTTCAACTAAGATATTTTGAAACGTCAAAAATGTGTTATCCTAATACCCTATGTTTTGTTGAACCGATGGTATTTCAAATCATCATAGATTGATTTAAGGACCTCAATTTTATACTTGTTTGTGATTGATGACCTCAATCACTACCTATAAATATTTACGTTTTTCCTCCAATTATATGTCTCTAGTTTCCACCAATGTTCTCCTAATTGAGATCATAATTTGGTGGTGACCCTTTCATTTCTCTTTTCCTCATATTAAGACTAAATTTTAGTAACCCAATTTCTGATGTGGGTTTTCCCATAAATATATTATCTATTTTCAACCTTTTATTTTCGAAGAACAATTTCAAATTGCGAGGACGCAATTTATTGAAGGAGGGGAGAATGTAACACCCCAAGCTTCCATGGTACGTTTCCCTTCAAATAATGCGATAGCGTGTGTTGTACGCAACCTCGAGTTCTAACACACACCACAACTAATTAAACTAGTCGTTGTGAATAGTAATACCTACTTTTTGAAATCATATATATTTTATATTTCAAAATGGACTTCATTTTTGGATTCGGAATATCGAATTTAGCCTAAGGTGAAATTTTGGTACATTTCGGATAACTTTCATATTTTGATGAATAGTGAAAATTACTAAATTTTAATTAAAAACAACTTTTTTAATCAAAATAATTAATAGTGATAAATTGTGAATTTGAGTGGTTTTAAAGTATATTTAGAATATATTTTTACCATTTAATATAATGTTGGTCATTGGACATAATTTTACAATTAAACCGAACATAAACAAGTGTCAATCTTTTTATAGTTATTATCTCTTAAAAACACGCTTTTTGTTTTGACAGCGGGAATTAATTTTAAATTAATTTCTGCCACTTCTGTGTTTTGACTTTAGGAAAATGGATTCCATATTTGGAATCAGGATGTTCAAATTGTGTAAATAGGTAACTTTTATTTTTAGACATTTTGAATAATTACTGCGGTAAATATTTTATTTACCATGGTTAAGGGTAAATCCGGTAAATAAGGGTTAAAAAATAATATTATAATAATAAAAAATTACCCTAAAACGTGTCTTAACCCTATTGGTTGATACATGGTCGACCATGGCCATCTTTCGGTCTATTTTGGGACCCCATGGATCCACTTGTAAGAGATAATGACACTTTATTTTAATTAAGTTAAAATAAATACAAAAATGACATAAGCATATATCTTTTAGCAAACCAATTGTTATATAGGGTTATATATGTTGGATTTTAGATTATAAATATTCATTAGAAAGATAAAAAGCTTTCCTACATAATTATATTTTATTTATAATTTTTTGACATTAAATAATTTATTTTATTTATGACACAATGATAATGCAGTAATTACTATAATAGTGAAAAATTAAAATAATTGATATTATAAATACCCAAATAAATATAATATGAAACTTTTAATGAATTAAACTAATTTTCTAGGATAATATGATATATTAGTATTGATTTAATTGACTTTTTTCGAAGTAATCAATCTGTTATGAGTTTCACAAAAATCAACTATTGAATAGTGTCAAAATTGACATAAAAGAGTTCTTAAAACAAATATTATATTATTAATTGATATTAAATTCCTAAAAATCTAAGGTTCAGCCAAGAGACTTATAGTATGATAGGTTAATCATTAATGGACCACTTGGGGGTCGCTTGGATATATATAGTAAGTTTATTAACCATATTATATAAAAATACAAAGAGACATTGTAAAAGTGAAACTAATTAACTTAGAGTTAATACTTAAAGATAAGGTTAATATAAGTACCCAAACCTGTCTAAATTCTATTGGATGAGTTGTTTTCGACCTATCCCCACCTCATCCTTTTAATAGTCAACTTTGGAGCCTTTGGAAACCAAATATGAATTTATTATAAATTAATATTTCTAGCTTTTCCAAAGGTGCCCCTCACCCCTCTTATAAAAGGGCACTCCTCCTTCTCTTTTCCTCACACCTCTCAAGCCACTTGGCTCGTCCAAACTCTGCCCAACTAAGCTCCCCACATCCCCCTCCTCCTCCTTGAAGCTTCCCCTTAGGCAGAAAGCATTTCAAGAAGTCCTTTGGTTCCAACCAAAGTGAGTTACCTAAATTAAAGGAGGTTAACCTAACCCAACCAAGGAAAAGTACAAGGTAAGGGTTATTTCACAATATCTTCATTATTTGAGGTTGTTTATACGTAAAAATCTACTGGGATTTCTTTATCATCCACATCCATGTTTCTTCGAAATGTATTTCAAAACATATTTATTATTTACAAGAATATGGGTTAAATTAATTTATACCCTTGTTTGACTTTTTGTAAGAGGTTTATAAAGGAATCTTTCCGTCGTTTTCAAAACAAGGTCCTTTTTAACCTTTTCGAAAGAATTAAGATAAGAATGTTTTTTTAACTTATACGGCGGGTGCGGTTATTTTCCACCGTTATAAAATCGTCAAAGCTTTCCTTACAAGCTTACAAGAATATTTTCAAGAAAATGTTTTATTTTATATGGCTCTTAAATTATTTCAAAAATAGAAAGAGATATTTCTCTAAAAAGTGTTTTTATATCATCTATGTCAACATCCTTTAATGGATTTTACGCTTATTTGAAGTTGATTTATTATAATACAAAACTTCTATATTGTATTGAAGGTTTTGTGATATGTTTGACTGTGGATGTGCTATTTTATACCATTCATAGTTTATGGTGAAACTATTGACATTTCGTATGATAGTTTTAATCCGAATGTTTATGTTATATTTCAAACTTTTCTTCAGATGAATGTGCTAAACAAGTATGTTCCGGGTTGGGAACCGGTAAAAGTAAGCCCTCCAGGTTGGGGACTGGTTAAAGTAAGCCCTCCAGGTTAGGGACTGGTAAAAGTATGCCCTCCGGGTTGGTGTCCGGTTATTAGAGGCACTCCGGGTTGGTGTCCGGTTATTAGAGGCACTCCGGGTTGGTGTCCGGTTATTAGAGGCACTCCGGGTTGGTGTCTGGTTATTAGAGGCACTCCGGGTTGGTGTCCGGTTATTAGAGGCACTCCGGGTTGGGTTCCGGTTAGAAGTAACCCCTAGGTCTTGGGATGAGGCCTAGACAAAGAAATTAACGTTTGGCATTATGCATTCCAACATTATGAAAGTGGTTATTGATATTGTATGTGATTATTCGATTAGTAGAATATCCATGTGAACAAGTAAATGGCATTATTTCATTTTACTTTTTCCATACTATGTTGAAGTTCAATTTTAAAAGGCTTTTGTTTTAGTAATGCATTGCCTTAAATGTTTATGCTTATTTTGAATATTCCTCTATATTGTTATCCTTACTGGGCATTTGAGCTCACCCCTTTTCTATGTTTTATTTTTCCCAGGTAGTGAAGAGGTAAATTATGAATGACTTGCAGGGATATTATGAGGGGTTAATAGTGTGGATATGAAGACTTTGTTGTTGTAGTAGTTTTTCACTTTGGAATGAAATGTAAAACTTTATGATTATATCTAGTGTTTCCAAGACTACAAAACCAATCGGTCTTTCGGGATTTGATCTTTCTTGTGATCATTCCAATGTTACGAAGTAATGCACCCACTCTGGGTAACTGGGGTCGGGGCGTTACAAAATCATTAGTGAATATATCAGCTAACTGATGTTAAATGGCAATAAACTCAAGAGTAATATCACCCCTTGGAAAATGATCTTTCAAAAAGTGATTTCTTCTATCAATACATTTTTTCCTATAATGAGAAAAAATATTTTTATAAATGTTAATTGAACTTTTATTGTCACATATTATGGGGACATGTTGGAATTGATATCCATAGTCTAGTAGTGTGTGTTTCATCCAAAAAATTTGTGCACAACAACTGGTTGTAGCTATGTACTCAACTTCAGCAGTAGAAAATGAAATGGAATTTTTATTTTTACTACACCATGAAGCTATAGAATTACCTAAAAAGATATATGTTCTAGAGGTTCTTTTCCTATATAACTTTCATCCACCAAAATTAGCATCAAAATAACTGACTAAATCAAATTCTTATTCTCTTGGTTAAAAAAATCCAATTTTTTTGCACACTTGAGATATTTCAAAATTATTTTAACAAAAAGTAGTCGTGACTCTTTTAGGTTTACTTGAAAACGAGAACACATACACACACTAAACATAATATTCGGTCAGCTAGCTATCATGTAGAGAAGACTTCCCATCATAACTCTATAACTGTTTTAACCAACTGGTTTCAAACTTCATCAAGATCCAATTTACAGGTGGTACCCATAAGAGTATCACTACTCTTGGTGTTATCCATGTTAAATAATTTTAGAAGATATTTTTCATATTTACCTTGAATTAAAATAATTCCTTATTTGTTTTGAAAAATATTAAATTCAATAAATAATTTGAGTTCACCCATTAAACTCATTTCAAATTACTTTGGCATAATTTTAGAAAAATAAATACAAAGAGAATTTTTTAAATATCAAAAAATAATTTCATCAACATAAATTTGTACTACTAATACACATTTTGAAATTCATTTTATGAAAATGGTAGGATCAGATATTCTTTTGAAAAACCATTGAAATAATAAAATTGATAACCCTATCATACCAAGCTCTAGGAGGTTGTTTGAAACCATATAAATATTTTTTTAATTTAAAAATTTGATTTGGAAAAATGGGGATTTTGAAAAATAGGGGGTTGTTTAACAAAAACATCCTCAACTATAAATCAATCTAACAATGCACTATTGACATCCATTTGATAAATCTTTAAACCTATATGTTATATATAAGAAATCATGATTCTTATAGATTCAATTATGGCTATAGTTAAAAAGGTTTCCTCGTAGTTTATCCCTTATTCCTACCTATAACCTTGTGCAAAAATTATATCCTTGTTTCTAACTATGGTTCCTGCCTAATCAAATTTATTCCTAAACACCCATTTAGTCCCATAAGTCAAGTTTTCCTTGGATCTATCTACAAGTTCCTACACTTTGTTTCTTTAAAACTGATTTAATTCTTCTTACATAACTATTACCAAGAATTCATTATTAATAGCTTCATTGATGTTATTAGGTTCATGATGAGACAATAAATCTTGATGTTCAACAAGATTTGTAACAGAAGACCAAGTTTTTTCTACCCTATTTAAATCCCCTATAACAGCATCTAATGGATAGTACATAATGGTTCTAACAATTCTTGAGAAAGAGGTATTAGTCACTTATGGATTTTTAAGTTTATGTTTTGGAAGTCCTAGAAATTATTCAGAACTAGATGATTTTTTCTTATTTTATAGTAGATTCTAAAGGTTTAGAATTTAGGTTTAGAGAAGAAAAATCATCCTCAAGGTTTTTAATGGTGTTCTTAGGCTAATGTGGATCAATATCATAAAATTTTATATGAACCAATTTTTCCATAGTTTTTTCTTCTTATTGAAAACTCTATAGGGTTTTATAGATATTTAATAACCAAGGAAAATTCTTTCATCACTTTTGGAGGCAAACTTGTCAAGGTTAACATTAGTAATAAGAATAAAGACTTTGAAACAAAGAACTCTAAAGTAATTAACCTTATGTTTTCTATTCTTTCATAGGTCATAAGGGGTAATCTTAAGAATAGGTCAGATCAAAACTCTATTGATGACATAGTAGGATATATTGATAGATTCTGCCCAAAAATTTATAGGTAAACATACTCATTCAACATGGTCTGGGCTATCTCTTGAAAGGTTTTATTTCTCATTTCAACAAATCCATTCTTCTAGGGGGTCCTAAGTGTAGAGAATTTATGAGTGTATCCATTTTGTGAGAAAAAGATTCAAAATCATGAATTTAAAACTCACGACCATGATCACTCCTTAAGTACTTAATCTTAAGTCCACTAAGATTTTCTACAAACTTAGCATGCTTGGTAAATTAAGAGCAGGATTCACTTTTTTTAGCTAGAAAATATACCCATGTATACCTAGAAAAATAACCTACAATAACATAAAGATAGTGCTTCCCAGTAATACTTGAAACTCTATAAGTTCCAAAAAAATCTTTATAAACCATATCAAGGGATTGAGAAGTTGACACTTCTTTATTTAATTTAAAAGAAACATTATTTTGTTTCCATTTTTTATAGTATTTATAGATTTTATCAATTAGGAACTCAAGCTTAAGTAGATCCCTAACTAACCCCTTCCTAGTTAGCTTCCTAAGTGAGTGAATTTTTCAGTGTCCCAATATCCTATTTCAAAGCAACGACTCTTTTTGAAAGTAAATTAATCAAGAAATTTTTTGAGAAATCAATGAATTTCAATCTACAGTATAAACATTGTCATTTCTCAAAGTATAAAAAATTAAATCATTTTTAGAATCATAAAAACTGCATGCATCATTCTCAAACTTAACAAAAAATCCAACATCACATAATTTATAAATACTAAGTAGGTTATACTTTAAACCATCAACATATAAAATTTTTGAAATTAAAACTAAATTTTTCTTACCATTCTGACCAAGGATGATGATCTTTCCTTTTGAATTGTCACAAAAGGTGACATGACCACCATCAACCTTTATGCTAATATTAAATCATGAATAATCTTGTATCATATTCCTTGAACAACCACTTTCCAAGTAAGATAAACTTATAATGGATATCTTCAAGAAATTTTCCATCAAAAAAAGTTTTAAATAAGAAATGATTTTTGTATCCAAATTTTTTTGGGTCAAGAAATGTTAGAAATCAGTGCTTTGGGAACCGAACATTGCTTGATGGGTTTTCTATAAATAGATTGTAGACTGTTATAAATATAAAACTTGTTAGGTAATTTTGAAAAATTGATTGGCAGCAGAACATTTAGGTCTGGATTTATGAACAAAAGTACTTTTTGTTATTTTTCTTTTCCCATGTTGATATCCAATTCCACTAACATATATTGGTATGACTTTATTTCCCAAAATTTGTGTGAGTTTTTATGTACAATGTGTAATTTTTTCAAGAACTTTATTCAATTTATCATTTAATAGTTTAATTTTAGTGTTTTCTTTCAGCGGTTGAACATTTTTGTCTTTTTATATAGAAAATTAATATTTTCTATTTAAAGATAAAGAAATTTGTCTTTTAGTAATTTTAAACTTATCTATTAATTCATTAAATTTATCCTATAGCATGTTTCAGTTTTATAATAATTATTCATTTGATATATTATCATCATCATGTTCTTCATTGTCCAAATTATCAAAATTATGTATAAGAAAAATATCATAAATAGTGGGTAATGCATATACCTCACTGAATTTAGTCATGAAACACATATTTTATCAGTATTTCTTATCTTTAGGTGTAGAATATGAATCACTAGAGCTATCTTCAGAATCAATATAAGTGTCCTTAATAGCCTTTTTATATCTCTTGTCCTTATCCTCATATTTACTTTTGCACTTAAGCTTTAGACAATTATAATTTATGTGTCCTTTCCTTTTACATTCATAGAACACAACTTATTTAAAATCATCATCCTTCTTCTATTATTTCTTCCAATTTCCTCTATTATCAAACATTCCTTAATAGTTTCTTTTTATGAATTTTTTTCTTCCTATATAACTTCTTAAATATTCTATCTAGGCGAGCCATCTCCTCATAACTGTGAGAAGGATATTCACTATCACTTGAATTTGTACCCTTAAATCTATCCTTTTATTTTTTCCTATTATTGTCTAGGGGAAGTAGTCTTGATATCTACTTACATTATTTTTTTCTCCTAATATTTTTCATGGTTTACATTTAATTCTAATTTATACATCATAAGATTTCCGGTCAACTCTTTCAATGGTAGCTTGCTTATGTCGCATGATTCTCTGATTGAAACTGATGTGCCTCTCCATATTTTTGGTAGAAAACTCAATAATCTCATAATCTGATCCTTATCACATACTGGTATTCCAAGCAAGCTCATTTTGTTGACAATCTCATTAAACTTGAGATACATTTCAGAAATGGCTTCATCAGGGTTCATCTTAAAATTATCATATTTAATGGTATAAGTATTCAACCTCATCTGTTTAACATTAGATGTTCCCTCATAGGAAACAGAAAAAGTTTCCCAAATATCAAAATTAGTTTTACAAGAAGATATTCTACTAAATTTCTCATCTTCTAAGTCACAGTAATGGTCATTCATAGATTTATAATTTTTATTATATGTATCTTTAGTGGCATTAACCCAATTAGCTCTAGCAGCAGTAGTAAACTCATATTTATCTTCTATGGTAGTCCAAATTTCAAATCCCATACTTTCAATATGAATTTTAATTTTAATCATCCATTGATCATAGTTTCAACCATTAATTAAATGTTTTCAATTGGTAGAAGAACCTTCTTGATGATTATCCATTTTAAAGAGATAAATTTTGAAATGGAAGGAATTTGAAATCTTTAAAGCTTAACTAAAATCACAGTTAAAAAATATTTGTAAACATTAATACCAAAGAAAGAAACTGTTTGATACCAAATTCTTGGTTGGAGTGTGTAAATCAATAGGGGAGTGAATTGAGTACCCAAAGAAATTTATATTTAAAATGGATTATTTTAAAATCTCCCAAATATTTAAATACATCTCGGTTTATCAAAATAAGTACTATGATAAAGATATTAATCTTTCTAAATATTTATCTAAAGACTGATTAGGTATATGATGAAAAATATAAAATATTATTATATCCTTTTAAATCAATTTACATTATCAAAATACTATATGAACACAAATTTAGATAAACTATCAAAGTATATATATTTTTTACAGGGAAAACAATTTTTAGTTTTAAGGAAAAAATAAAGTAAAAAATTTAAAGAACACAATGGAAAGATTTAATAAAATAGGTTCAGTATCAAGTCAATACTTTGTCCTATCCAGTTGGTGATCACTTTCCACCAAGTATTTTATATAAAATAATCAAGTTGGTCAGTAACTTGGATCAGGTTTTACAATAGGTTACAACTGTCCAAGCCACACACAACCTCTTCCACGATTATTCATGAGACAAAAATAAAAAAACCACACAAGGACCTATACCACTCTTATTTATGGGAGAATAAAATATGAAAAGAGTTTGAGAATATATAGAGAATCTTATAGTTCATCTCACGAGATATTGTGTGTGTGATGAAACAGAGTATGCACACACTGCTCAAAATGTAATAAATACCAACAAAACATAAAAATCTTGAAGAGTAGAATTTAGAAGTGGTCGGTCTATTTCAATGTAGATTGTGAATCTTTATTTGATTCAGCAGTGAATCTTGAGTCGATTTCTCTTGAAAACTTCATGAAAATAGAGTGTCGCAGAGTCTTGTTCTTGACCAGGGTAAGATAGTGGTTGTGAATGTGTAGTTCGACTTCTAGTAAAATGTTCGTAAAAGGTGATATATTCTTATTTGAAATAAGGTTCAACTCTATATATGTTCATCAATCACAAGATCTCAGAATTATATTGGTTTTCTTTATGCAACTTAGTTCGTCTCTCTTGTAGGAGGAAGTGTACTACACTTTTATCATAAAAAATAGGGTGAATATTCAGATTAGTTGCATCCTCATACTATATATTCTGACACTATCATAAATGTTATTTATTGATAATTTAGGAAAAATAATTAGAATAATAAATGGAATTAACTTCAATAATATATCCATTAGAATAATTTTATTAAAAAATATAAGTTTAGAAAATAGTTGTGGTGTCTTAGTCTGGCTGTGTCTCAAGGTTTAACAGTGTCTCTCTCTAGCGGTATGTTGTTCCGGTGGCATGATACTAGCATTGTCTTAAACTTATCCAAATTTACACTATGTTGTTGGTATCTTAACTTGCAGTGTTTGGTCTTGTGGTATGTGGTCCACCAGTGTCTTAGACTTAGCCAAAATTTTGTGTTGGCGGTATGACATTGGCGGTGTCTCGTATGGTGGTATATCATACTTAGCCAAATTCATGCTCTTACAGTATGACATCCTGATAGCATGATGACTGATGGAGTCTTAGAAATTTTCAATTTTTTATTCCAGTGGTACAATATTCTGGAGTTGTGACATCTTTTCATCATCTCAGGCCTAGCGAGTTTTTTATACTAGTGGTGATTCATGGATGACGGTGTCTCAATTTGGCGGTGTCAATCTCAATGGTGTCTCTTCCTTAGTTAATTTCATTACATGTCTCAGAATATGATATTATTATAGAAAACCTGAAACTCATTAATATCATTTGAATCATTATTTTTGGATCATTAAAATTAGGAGTTCAATAATATTTTTTAAAATTTATTAAACCAATATTTAACCTTATTGAACAAAAGTAATAGTTTAATTTTAAAAAACTATTTTTGGTCTTTCATTGAATTTTAAATTATTTTGGTAAAATTAGGTTTTGGATTTATTTAAAAGAAACATTTCATATATTAATTTTATAATAATAAAATTTATTTCTTACAAATAATTAACATTTATATTTTTATCCTACACATAAATTTTATGTTTAAAAATACACTTTTCTTAAAAAAAAAGTTTTATGTTATGTGAGTTTATTTTAAAAGTAACATTTCAAATTTTTTTGATATTTTAATTGATTAAATTTTTTTAATATTTAAAATTATAATAATAAAATTAATTAATAAGTTTAATTTTAATTTTTTTTCTATAAAGTCAAGTTACTAATGGAAAAAAAATAGTTTTCAATGTAAAAGTAAATTATGGTAAATATATAAGTTAAAGTGAAAATTCATATATACCTCAAAAAAATTATCCCTTACATCGGTGGATGAAATATTGGTCGGTAAATAATATTATCCCCTCCATTATTGATCATTTTAGGATGAACCATCATTTGAAAATAAAATTCCTTTATCAACAAATAATGAATATTTACAAATAAGCTATTTTCTTCACTTATAAAAGGTGATCCTTCCACCCCTTCATTCCACACCCATTACTTGTAATTTATATATAAAAATATTACATTTCCACTTAAAAACCTCCCCTACATACCTATGGATCTATTCACCAATAGTTATCTTAAGGCCTCTATTTCCAAGGATATCTCTAAGAGAAAACTCAAGTTCTCGATGTAAGTATTGCCTCTTGAATATTTTTTATTAATGTTTTCCCTTATAACATCTTTTATTTGTACCAATAAAAATAAATCATTAGTATTATTATATTATATTATATTAATATAATAACCATTATTTACTCCTCCCCATCCATTAATTAAAAAGAAAGAATCATTATTGTGTGTGTGTGTGGACTATCGCCTTCATGAATCGAAATCTTCTATTTTTCGTACCACCTCACATGGTTGGTTTTAAGGATGGTATTGATGAATAAATATGATATATATAATATATTTATGATTTTTAAATTTCAAATTATCATATACCTCAATTCCCCCTCAATCCTTGAGAAATGAAAACATTAATCAGGCATACGTGTGGACAGCCGCTTCTAAAAGCGATGAATTTCATTTTTCATAACCACCCAAAATGGAAGGATTTAAAAAATTCATTAATATATATATAAATAATTTTCAATAAAATAATAATATTTTTTAGGTTATGAATCTATTTTACAACACTGTTACCCTAGAAAAGAAACATAATGAATTATGGAGGAATTAAGAAAACAACCCCATGTAACCAACGTAAGTGGAAATTATATTTAAAATAAATAAAAAATGAAAATGTAAAAACTATATTTTTCCATGAAACACTCTGGAATATTTAAAATAATATTCTCAGAGTATGGTGTAGATTCGGTGTGGAGTTATAGAACCTAGGGCGATTCATTATTGAAATATTAAAAATATTATATATAATTTATCATACATAAAAAATTATTTATAAATAATAGAATATCTTATGAATAGAGTCTTGTATAGGAAAACCAAGACCTCCATTAAATTTCAAATGTAGGTTTCACCCTATATAGTGCATAATATTTCTTGGCATCCGGTGTTGTGGATGAAAGTGGTGGTCAACCTCTATTTAATACATGATATAGCTCATATAATGGGTTATCCACATAAACCTATAGAATGGAGGAGAGGGAAATGGAGGAGTGTGTTGGAAAATGATCTTGGAATTTATGATCGATGTCAAATAGACATGATAAATCTTGGATTTGATGATGAAAAAAGTGAATTCTTCAACTTCAATACTTATGGGTGAATTCTACTCCATCAATTTTTCCAATCTAAGGCATGGTGTTTTTTTTTGTTGGATTATTTCCCCATTCTTTTCTTCCATGATGAACATGAATTAATATTATAGAAATTAATTTGCGGATCATGATGGATGATTTGATGTTGGTTAGTTATCTTCCGAGATTATAAATTTGAGATTTAATTTTTTTTAAAATCAATAAATTTATTATCCTTCCTTGTTCCTTGGATTCCATCAATGATGAAAAAAAATCCTTTAATTGATGCTCATTTTGCACTTTGTGATTCTCAACCTCCATTGTTTTAATGTTCTTCATCAGTATTTTGGTTATTAGTTGATTCAATTATACTTGATAACCTGATCATTTTGAAATCTCTCTTTAGTGAAATGTATCATTGTGGAAGGTTTGATTTTTAGTTTGGAGACATGACTCAGGTGAGACACTGACTATGGAGATCTGATTTTGGTGTAGATGATTGTGGATTCACGAATAGATTGAGTGGGTATTTTCAGAGATGAGATGATGAGAAATCATTAATAAATGGGTGGTTGGAATTAGACCACCAGTGATGATGCAAGTGTGGTCAAAATAATTTTAGGCATTATGAATGAGGAATACAGTATGAGAGGAGGCGACAACATCGAGAGCAGAGACTTGTGAACCATCTGGATTTTATATGTTTTTCCTGACCAGACAGTGTGTTTCTAAGAATAACAACACAAAATATAGAACAAAAAATGTGATGGATATGGTTTACATGGAGATTTAAATATCACACACTATATGGGAGACCCACATATCATGTGATATTTATCTGACCAAATCATCATGTACATGGATTACATTCCTAGGAAACCATGTTACCCCAAATTCCATGAGTGTCATGCAACACCCCATCTACTTTAGAGAGCATAGAGGAATGGGAATATAGAACATGCCAGAGTACCTAACCTGAACTCTATATATCGTGTGTCATAACAATGCACCACGTATTGAGAAGAACATGTCGTGTGAGATGGAATGACATGGGCAGAACTGGACTTAGTGAAACATGATGTGTACTCCCTCATATATGTCATTTTATATTTTTTAGGGAAGGTTAGGGCCCATGATCCCCTAAATAAAGTGTTATTTTATTTTTGTTTTCCCTCTTTTTATTTTAGTATGGGTGAGTTCAATTTTACTGGGGTGAATTTTCTCATTCCTCACTCCTGGGGGTTTAGTGTGGGATCTAGTCGTGATAAATGGACATGGGATGCCTGTTTTAAATTAGGTTAGTTGTCCTTATGAGAGGCTGAGGGTTGTGTTCTCATTCCCATCATTCTTCTTAGGTAGTTTTAGGTATCATTTAAACTACATATGAGCTATTTGACCCCCCTTCTAGTGGGTAAATCCAATTAGGGTTGGGTGTCCCCCATTGGCCCAAGGTGTGATCCCCTATCTTTATATTGAAATATATTATTCCCTAATGTGGTTAAGTATGGTCAAATTATAATCATGAATGATCCCTCTTATTTCATTCATGTGTTATCATAGAAAGGCCAGATGAGTATGACCTCTTGGATGAATTCCATCAGCCTAGAGAGACTCAATGAGGGAGTTCTCTCGACATGTGTTTCCTTGGAAAGTAGAGAATAATCCCTTAGATGAAAGTAAGGGTAGACCTCACCATGAGACTTGGTGTCTTCCATGATTATATCTCAATCATCTTGTACCCCCTTAATTTATTATTTAGAGATGAATCTCTCTTGGACTCTTTGTGTTTGGTGATTTTATGATGTCTTACTAGGTATGTTTATACTCACCCCGACATTGGCTTTCCATTATGTGTCATGTCTTATGTATATGATAGTCCCTTTGATGGAGTCCTAGGTAGACTAGGAGAAGGTGGAGATTGTTTGAGTTCGACTGACAGTGACTGAATATCATAGATTCAATTTGGTTGAAGTTCCCTTTTTTATTAGTAGGTCAGACTCTTTTCTAGTTTTAATGGGATTGTATTTGGCCCCTTTCTTTTTTATGTACTCTATATCATACTCTTATGTGGGGTTAGTTGTTATGAATTTATTTGTAGTATCAATTGTTTATATTTCCACATTATATGGGTTTATGGAGATGTGTGTGTGTGTGTGTGTGTGTGTGTGTGTAAAGGTACATTAGGAAAAGGCCTCTCATGTGTGAGAAATGTCTACTCGATGCAAGTCTCCATCGCCTGGCCTATTGAAGGTGGGATTTGGGTTTCATACTCAGACTGATACTGATCAAGTGGACTCCAATGGGTCAAGTAATTTCATAGTGGTATCAAATAAGGTCATCTTAGGACTAGAGTTTAGATATATTATAGTTGTGAGGATTTTTTTTGGTACAATGGAAACATTGTTAAAGTGTATCGAGTTTGGATTTTAGGAAAGGGAACCCAGTGGTGGTGTGGTGGATGAAATATCCACTCACCATGAATTTGATAACCAATTTTCTAAATATATACATATAGGAATAGTTTTCTGATAAAACATGGTTCATTCATCATATATGACAAGGTTATGTTTTCCATGCCTTTTTAGTCAGCTCACTAGATATTCTCTTTAACCGTGGAACATCTTATTAAGACAAAAGATTCCACATCATTGATAGACTAAAATGGTTACCACATAGGGATTATGATTGACCTATACGGTCGTTGAAGCCGGTCAAAGTTTAAAATTTATAATCCTACTGACTACTGTATATGTGTCAAGCAGGGTCAAACCCACAGAGAAGGCAATTTTGACCACTAATCTTCTATTTTTTTTAAAATACCCCACTGTTGTCAGCAGTGTGGTAAATTTTCTATTTTTTTTATTTTTTTTAATATTCTTTATTAAGCATAGAAGTGATAGAACGTTACAAAACTTGTATCTAAACTAAATCGAAGCGAGAAACAGTTGAAAACATAGGGGAACAGAGATATAAAAACACTGATAAAAGAATAATCTAGTAAAATGATTGGGGGGAAATTTCAATTCTACGGGTTTTGAAAACATTCCTTCTCACGATAGTGATTACAACTAATACCACTGAAAAGGAGTGATTTATTTCCCTCGCCAGGAGATAAATCACTCAAGTAGACAAGTCTTGGAGTTCGCCGCTCCTAGATTAATCAACTTGACAATTCTGGTTTGAAAAAAATGACAGAACGAACTCGTCATATGTTTTGTAGTTTTTATTTCAATTTAAATGTTTAAGAAAATTAATCCACAATAAAACTCACCGAATGAATGTGGAATTCTGAGATTAAGTGCAGGTGGTACGTTGCAATTGAATGAAATCATAACTGATCTCTCCGATCAATGCCGATCACATTTAAAATGATAGAGAGAAGGAAGAAGAAAGATAACCGATAGACTCGATTTTAACCCTGAACAGGAAGTATTCAGTCTAACATCATCTCTATTTTGTATACTAAAATCATTCAATTATAGAGGAAAAGAATTGAAAGAAACCAGAGGAAGAAAAATCCCTCTGCTAGCATGAATTGATGCAGCTCCTAGCCCTCGGATCTCCACGGAATGGTTCTTTGAGAAGTGCTCCAGGATTTGCCGCCAGGTTCTTGCTCTACTTCGAAGTGAATTATCCAATTCTATCCCCTCTCCCTTTCCAAATTATGTTGTTGCTTTATTTTTGTATCCTCCTTCATCTACTGCATGTCACTGCTCAGTTTCCACCGACTTTAAGTGTTCTTTACATGTGCACCACACACGTGTGCTTTTTCGCGACCCACACGTCGCTCTAGTTTTTCTCACTTAACTAACTCCGAGTGAGTTAGTTAAGTGAATCTGTATGTAATCCCATATCTCGAATGAACATGCAAAGTTAGAACAGAAAAGTAAATAAATAATACAAAGAAAATAAATAATATATTATAGTTTTTTTTTAAATTAAAGTTAAATTAAAAGGTTAATTAAAGTTAATTTATAAATACTTAAGTTGATAATTATTATTTACTAGAATAACTATTATTATTATAGTTATTAATTAATTATTAAATATTTAATTAAATAAAATTATATTGTTTTTAATTTCTTATTATTCATTATGTTATTTTATTAATATAAGTATTATTAAAAATTAGTTAGTATAATTAATTGGTTACTTAAATTAAATCCAAATAAATTACTTTATTAATTTAATTATTTTATTTATTCTGTTGAAATTGAATTATAATTAAAATGTTAATTTAAATATGTTAATTAATATTAATAATAAATTTTATTTATAGAATATTATTTTAGTTTTTAACAGGTCTTATTATTTTATCTTAAATTTAATTTAATAACTAATTTACATAATAATATATTAATAGTTATAAATTAATATTATTACAATATATTGTATTATATTAATTTGTTTAATATATTAATTATTTGTTTTTTTTTTGTAAATTATTTTATTTATTTTATTAGTTTAACTTATCCCCGGCGGGTTGATATCTGCGACACCCGCAGCTCCTGAACCCAGCAATTTCGACCCCTCCAATGCATATCCTCCCTTGCCTTATCTACACGGCCCAACAGCTTTGACTCCGCCACCGAAGTACCCAAATCGGCTACCTCGGCTAGACTTTTCACCGGCGGGTTGATATCTGCAGTCGCGACTGCTCGTGGTGGAAGACCGACGGCGAAGCTCCCCTCCAGCGGCGGCGAACAGTTCTCAGATGGTGTGACTCCGTCTTCAATGACGGTGTGGCTCAGCCCCAGTGGTGGTTCGATGGAGTTCATAGGAACTCGTAGTCCTTCTCTCCAGATCCGGATGCGAAGAAGTGTGGATAAAACTTCAACGGTGCGACGGAATAACACTTCCTTCTTCACCGATGAAATCGCCTTCTCCATGGTGGCGGCAAACTGTGAGCTCCGGGTCTGGATTTCTCAGATCAGAGGAATAAAAGGTTACGGTGAGACCGTAACCATGCAAAATAAACGGAGTAAAATAAATTGGAACTTAAATTAAAACTGAATAAAAAAATAAATTAAAAATAATTATTAATTAAAACAAATTAAAATTTAAGTACATCATAAACTTTAATAAACTTATAAAAACATTTAAAACTTAAATTATAATATTATTAACGTTAATTTATAAAACTTAAATTGTTACTAAACTAAAACTAAATTAAGAAGTAATCAAATTATTAAAAGTTAATATAAAATTTAAACACTTAAATAACAAAGTTAAATTATTTATAATAGTTACTTTAAAAATTAAATTAATTAAGGTAAAAAGTTAGTTAATTTGTAATTAAATACTTATGTTAATTAATGAAATTAAATTAAAGAGATTAAATAAAAATAGAAAATTTATAAAACTATAATTATAATTAACGAAATGTTAAAAAGAAACTAACAATTAGATTAGATTATTTCAATTAATTAATATTTAACACATGAGATGTTAAATAAAAACTTCATTATTTATATGCAAATAAAAAATTAATTAATTTACTAATGAATGTTAAATTATTAAATATGCAAACAAAAAATAAACAAACAAAATAAAAAAGTTAATAAACTATAAAATTTAAGTAAGATTTAAATTAATTATTTTAAGGCTTAAAACACACAATTCATTATAAAAATTGATTAAATAACAGATTTAATAATAAAAATACAAAAGTGCCAATATTTAATATAAAGTACAAAAATAACCAATTAAATCATTAAAAATTAATGAAAAATATGTGGCAAAACATGTGTTTTAAAGGCCACGTCAATGATGATAACCAGCCTAGCATTGAGGCCTCATTGTTGGGAAAAAATATTGGGATGGCCCCATAGGGTGGGTAGAAAATGGTTCCTCCGCACATTGAGTAGCATGATAACCCAATTATGATGGTTTAGATAGATTTTCCCCACCATATTGAGTATAATTTTTTCCCAATATTACCAATAATCAACTCACAAATGTTGAGTTATATTCTTGTGTTTTAAAGACAATGTTCACTTAGGTTTTGGGGTAAACTAGTCCCACAAAGTAGTAGAATACTGGAAAGAGTCTCTAGTGTGAGTATTTCTCCTAGTTAGGACCCTCCCTAATGGTGGTCCTGGTGGAGATCCTTCTTCAAAGTCTTATAGGATGTTGGTGGGTCCTATTCTAACTGATTTATAATTTGTCTTTGAGAACAAAATGAATAGGGATAGTTATCTTACTAAGAAAAATTATATTATAATGCATTTAAAAGTTATACGGGAAATACATGGATACCCAAAGAATATATTATCGAGTTTTGGTGGATGTGTTCCTTTGATTGGTATGTTTGAGGCATTTTGGACGTTTTAAGGTGTTAAAACAATCTCTTGTTGTGAATAACATGCGGGAAAAGGTGTGGATAGTTGAAGGTTAGGGCCGATTATGACTTGGAGGCACCAGTTATGATCTGATATACAATAAGTTTCTTCTTTAATTTAGATATTGTTTTCATATACACATAAAAAATACACTTGTTTATTATCAAAAACTTGTTTGATGCCTATAGGTTTTAGTGGTTACTTTTATCTTGAACCTCTCATTTAGAGACTCTTACCATGATATATTCAAAGATCACACAATTCTAATGAAATTATGACCTAACTCTTCAAGGAGATAGGTTCACATGGGATATCATTATAGTGGTAATGAGGACCTATGATGCTTTTCACATTATGGACTTATTGTTTATAGTCCATACCAATTTTTACTATTACCAATTAATTTTGTAGTATTCCTAAGTTATAAATGTAAGTTCTTCCATTATTGGTGAGAAGGAGACTCATGAGATCAATATGAAATCATATGCGGGAGGATACTGTTGATTTCACAATAGTTGGCTAGTATGTCCCTTGGATCATTAGAAGCTATAAGATTCCATCTCTCTATAGTGGTGGAGGATTGTGAGGATGTCTTTCCTGATGATGTTATTATATTACCTTTCCATTGATATTTTGACTTCTGTATAGAAATCCACCCATGTACAGCCCGAGTATCTTCACCAGTATATCAAAATGACCATAAAGAGATGTGAGAGATGGACATGTAGTGGTAAGATCATTAAAATAAGGAATTAATTAGAACTAATGATTACCCTTGAGAAACCCTATTTTTCTCACTGAGGTGGATGGGTGCTTGAGGTTATGTGTGGATTAACATTTCTTGAACAAAATGACTATCAAGAATGAGCATCCACTTCTTATAATCGACAGTCTCTTTAACTGGTGGTAATGGGTGAAAATTCTCTCAATGTTTAAACTCAGAATAGGTTATAAGCGACTTCGAGTTCAGGAATTTTTTTTACAAAAGGAGGTGCTCTAGTACTCCTATGGATACATTTACTTCATGGTGATTCACTTCGGCATGAAGAATTTCCCAGCAGTGTACATGGGACTCATGAACTGGATCTTTCATCCCTTCTTGGATTAGTCTTTGGTGGTCTTCATAGATGATATCTTCATGTAATAAATGCTAGAGGAGGAAAACATGATATTTTTGGGGATGGTCCAGGACATACTCTAGGATAATATTCTATATTGGAAATCTCCCAATGTTTCAATTTAGGATTCAATAGATCTAATTATTGTTACATGCCATCTCATAAGAGGGATTAGTAGTAGGCCCTATGAATATTTAGGTATTACTAGATTGGTAGCCATCTAAATGTGTAACTTAGGTTCATAGCTTCATTTGGTTGATAGGATATTATTGGAGCTCCATCCTCGATTTCTCTAAGATAAAAGGACCTCTAAATTCCTTAACCTAGAAGGGGCATCCTTTCATGTCAATATAGAAGTCTCAACAGTCATTTATAGAGTTGCAATAGAGGTTAAAAAATTCCCCCATCTTGCGACTATTACAGGAGGGTGTTGAGTACATGGTGTTCTATGATGCATCCAAAGTTGTTCTTGGATATTTTTTGATATAGAGTAAGGTAGTTGTTGCTTCTAGGTCCCTGTAGTAGAAACATCATGATTAGAATTATGTGACCCATGACTTGGAGTTGGTAGTAATAGTTTTCTCTCTGAATCTTTGGTAACACTATCTTATGGGAGACCGAGTCATCTCTTATTCCTACCTAAAAAATCTCATGTATATCTTCTCAAAAAAATATTTTTACCTAAAGCAGAGGTAATGGATGGAGTTTCTATAGTACTATAGTTTTGAGATATTATTTAATCACGATAAGGAGAGTTTTGTGGAAGATGCTCTTAGTAGGATATTTTTTTCGTAATTTTTGAGTAATGAAATAGTGTTTATTCCCTCATTTCAATTTTCACTTTCAGAAAAGGTTGGTGCTTCATACTTTCATTTAATTTTTATTACCCCTCTTCTTCTCCAATGTGTTAGTGAGTCCCAGATTGGGGATATATATTGCGATGTATTTCATGACAAGATATCCATAAGAAATGATTCTAATGGATTTTATAAATGTGGGAATCCTAGCATCCATTTTCCATAGACATATGATGGTACCAGTCACACGGTGAAAGGAGGTTATGAGGGAGTTTCATGCACCCCCCTTAGTTGTAAATCTAGGATTCCTGAACACATATCAAGACCTTTTGATGTTAGTCTTGGTTCCCAATAATAAAGAGGGTTGTTCCTGATTTTTTCTCTCAATTCATCAATTTCCTATAGGTGAAGTCCAAACCTTAGGTACCAACGAGTTTGGCCAATCGATTGAGGTTCCAAAGTGGAAGTGGGATAGTGTATCTATGGATTTTTATAGTAATTACATGATCAGTGATAGGTTAAGATGTAATCTGGGTGATCTTAGACTTACTCTCTAGTTATACCACTTCTTATCCATCTGTGAGAAATTCTCAATGGTGATTTTAGGATGATTTTATATATAGAGGATATCCCGACTTCATAGAGCTATCTTGATGATTGTTTCAAATCATGATTCTCTATTAATTTCTCAATTGTAAATAGGGTTACATGAGGTTTTTGGGACTTAGTTTCGGTTGAGCATAATTCCCCCCCATAAGAATGGTCGGGCAAAGAGGACCATTTAGGTTCTGGAGGACATGTTACGAGCTAGCGTGTAAGATTTGGGCTGTAACTAGAAGGATCTTCTACCCATGGTAGAGTTTTTATATAGAAATAGCTACCACTCCACCATTAGTATGAAACCATTTGAGGTCTTGTATGGGATACACTGTAGATCCCTGATTTTCTAGAAGGAGCTCAGGGAGATACCAATTATTAGGCTAGAGTTAGTGAAATCATGGTAAGATATGGTGAAGATCATCCAGAAGTAGATGAGGATAGCCAATAACCATCAGAAGTCCTACCTAAACTGAGGACTAAGGCCTTTGGAGTATTATGAGGTATATCATGTCACTACTAGAAATTGGAGCATTAGTGACTGCCATTAGCGGTTGTCAATGGTCTTTAGAGACCACCTTATGGCCGCCAATGGCGTTCGCATCAGGCCCATCACTATAGGGCTATAACGACTGCCATTGGCAGTCACTGCAGGTGACCTAACGCTCGACCTAATG